>CM053614.1:33792455-33810397 GCA_028646535.1 Procyon lotor
ATGAAAGTAAACTCAATTAAAGAAAGGGAACATTATTTTCTGATAGGGAAATGGTAGCTGGTATTTATCTTGGAGAGCCTGAGAATAATGCAGTTAGATAAAATGATGTTATCTCATGTCTTACTCAGGACTTGGAGGAAGATAAAAGACGCGGACAGGTTTGTGCATTGAAAACTTTTGTCAAGATCACCAGAGAGAGAGAAGGCAGTAAGATGCTTTGGAACCACAATTTTAAAACTGTGAAGTCATCTGTCCCTCTCCAATTTCTAATCTTTTAGTCCCACAAGGGACTGCGAATCCTGGGGCCCACTTAGAATTTGCAGAAACTTCTAGTAATCAGTGCCTTAGAATCCCTTAATGACGAAGATGATGAGAGATTTCATAATTGAGGTTCACATACTTTTACTGAGGAATTGGGTTGTGCTGGAGAGATCTGGATGAAAATGAAATTGTGAAATGTAGAGAATATCAAAATGATACAACAGGGAGGCCTTTTAAAAGCTCACATTTTCTAGGTCCCCTAAAATTGCTATGACTTTGTTCAAATCTGTTGACAGCCCTAGAGCTTTCTCTAACCCTAGAGAAAAGTGGGGTTGAAGTGGACTCTTCCAGGAAATCTCTGCACATACTCCCTGCTGTCCGTCCCACCACATTGGCTCCTTCATCTTGCAGTCCTGATTCTAGATGGCATTGGCAGGCATTACATGTGCTGACCAATATCTGGCTTTCCTCCCTTTCTGGGCATATGGAAGACTACACTTCCCAGCAACCTTTGCAGTTAGAAGGGGCCATATGATTAGGTGTGGCCAGTGAAATGTGAGAGGCAATGGATGCATGTCTCTTCTTGAAGGAAGCACTAAAAAGTCCCCTTCCACCAGCCTCTCTTCAGAAACTCAACAGGCCACATGCTCCATCCAGATGGCACAGCTGTGGGACGGCAGGGCAGCCACTGGCCTGTGTCCCCAAGGGACTGTGTGGAGCAGTCCTTCCACGGCCCATGCCAGTTATGTAACATGAGTGAGAAATAAACTCTTGTCATGAGCCGTGGAGATCTGGGAGCTGTTTGTTCCTGCAGCGTAACGCAGCAATGCGGCCTATCTGGAGGGGCACAATCGTTTACCTTCAATGCCTTCCCTGCCCCTTTGGATCGGCATCTTCCTACAGATGGTCTCTACAACTCCTGGACCTCCTTTTGACCACAATCCCTCACTGACTTCAGCTCTTCTGAAATCCACTTTTATAACCAATAATCAGCCCTATTCCCCTCAGTGGTCAGTCTGGTTGCCTATTCACAACCCCAAGAGGGGCATTTGGGCACTTTGGGAAATTGGGTTGACGTTATTTACTTTTCAATCGGACTTCCACCACTGAAATCAATTTGTGGAAGAGTTAACCTACTCATTCAAAAGCCTTCTCAAGCTTCAGATGGAGTTCGAGCCACAAGTACCTTGCAGGAAAAGTCTTTTGTTGTATCATATATAACATGGTCAACGAACTAGAAAGAGTTTCCACGGTCTATAAATACTAAGTTACCCTTTGGCTTTGAAAACCCATCGTATGGAAAGGGACAGGAGGAACACAGAAGTCAATGGTGGGAGATTCTTCAGAATCTCTAATGAGAAGGCTTCAGGGGAAGAAAAGGCACTTTTCCTCTGTGCTCCTGGTGGTACACATTCTGTTTTTTATATGTATTGTCTCCTGTCAAGGAGACAAGTTGCTGTATTACTCCCAAGACTACGGCTAAGAGGAAACACAAAATTCTAAAAATACAATGTGGCTTTTAAAGGTTGCTCTTTGCATAGTTTGTGTCCAGATGCACTGGGAGATTAGGTGTCACAAGGGCTAGAACGCCATCCTTTCTATTCCCAGGAGCCGAATCAGACTCATGTCTCTTGAATCTACACTCTGAGGAGGTAGGAGAGGGTTCCTGCTTGCTTCAGAGTCAGGCTAGTGTTTCCATTAGGCTTTTTCACGTGGGAGCAGTATAAGGAAGCAGCGCCCAGAGATAGGAGAAATAAAAGGGTCCCTGCTGGCGCCCTCCATCCTACTCTAAATCTTTGGGGCATGGCTTCATTTCTTCCACTCCTTTTCTGTTTGAGCTGTACTGAGCCAATCTTATTCAATACTACCATTTTATAGATGGGAAGACTGAGGCCCACAGAGAGGAAGTAAATCATGCCATGCCACATAGTTAGTGGGGGACAGAGCTGGGACTGTTTTTTCTTCTACTCTATGCTCTCTAGGGTGGTCATGGCTTCTCCCTATGTGTGGGAGGTATCAGCACCCCAAATCATGCTGCACACAACCTCGGATGTGGTGATCACTTCAGATACTCCAGGAAACTCTTTGACGGCTGATATCTGAGGAGGGCACTGGAATTGTGATTTAAAACAAAAATACAGTGGAGAAAGGAAGGGCAGGCCACCAAAATAACTTTAGTTTTCACCACTGGGAGCCAACTGAGGCAGAAACCACCCCAGGAAGTAGCCAGTGAGCCATGAGCACTTGCTGCATACACAGCTCCATAGACGCGCCTGTGAGTGGCGACACAGAGAGGGGACAGGCGGATCCTGTCCCCGCACAGTTCAGGGAAGAATCCGATCTCTAACGTGGTAGCACAGAGCAGTGGGAGGGGCTGTGCTGTTGGGAGTCCTGGACTGGCTTTGAATTCTAGATCCACTACTGGATCCGTTCCACTTCAGGCTGAAGTGCAAGGAGCCCGACCTTCCTCGTCTGCAATGGGGCCTCGAGCATCAGCTTCGTCAGACGGTTGCTCTGAGAACAATGTCCTAACGCTGGAGCAGGATCATGGTTGGCTGTTCATTTAGGTGGTGCAGGGTCGTGGGTAAAAGCCGGGGCTATGGAGCTGGGTGGTCGCAGAGATCTCTGCTCTACTGTTTACTAGCCATGGGACCCCCGAACAGGTTATTTAAAATTTTCTGTACCTCAGTTTCCTTATCTATAAAAGAAGGGCAATGATGTTTATCTCTCCAGGCTGGCAAGAGGGTAATTTATGTAGAGCCCTTAGCACAGTGCCTGGCATACAGTAAGTATTCAATAAATATTGTCTGCAATTATTCTCGTTATCAATAATCAAAGTTAATTGTCTCCGTGGATCGAGGGACCTGAATCATTCACAGTGCTTCGGTGACCCAAATTGCCCACCTTGCTTTGCTGTCTCAGCTGTTCCTCTCATTCTCTGTAACAGACTTCATCGCCTGGTGAGGGGGTGAGCCCTCTCCTTCCTGGCCCCTTTGATGTGGGAGTGAGGAGCTCTGGCCTAGATTCTTCCAAAGGGTGGCACCGAGGGGCCCGGGGCACGGCCTGAAAGCTGCAGAGTCTAGTGCCTAGAGGGGGTGATGAGAACTCGGGAACGTGGGGATTGGGGTGTGGGGTCGTATCTCCTGCCAAATGGAAGTAATACAAGAAGAGATTTCCTAAACCTTTAGGGGTGACGACAGCTAAGGAGAGGCCCTCAATCTCCACTCACCCTCTCTGCATTAAGAAGATTCAATTATACTCTCTGATTCATCAATATCTCAATATTCAGCACTGATTAACTCAAGGGGCGGAAGACGATTTCCCCCGTGGTCTCAGGAGAGGGCAACCGTACATGGCAAGAGCGATGGCACTTGATATTAATTAAAGGAACATTTCATTTTTCTAGTGGAACGAAGTTTATGATTTCTAAGCACTCTAAGAAGATGGGCAGAATGCAGAACTGGAATTAAATGCAAACCAGAGGCAGGTCTGAAGCAGCCAACTTGAGTTTCCTAAGTGGGGCCTGCTCATCCCAGGCACATATTAGGTCCATTTTACTTCTTGACATGAATACACACCCTCCCTGGCTCCTGTACAGGTACGCAGTCCTGGGTTATCCTGCAGTGGATAAACTGTTGACGGAATAGTTCTTTTGAACTCTGGAGCACTGAGTTTCTAAGGCTGCAGAGGAAGGGGCAGGCTAGATTATTGGAGCCATTGTCAGGAGGGGCCATTGCAATCCTTTCCCAGAACCAGGATCACTCCGTGGTCACTACCAAAAGCGGTCTGGAGATTGGCACCTCTGGCCTTCTCTTCTGCAACCCACCTTGGCAAGCTGGTTCTCCCTGGCTTCAGCACTCCGGGCTTCTAGCTAGTTACTTTCACCCTGGGCTCTTGGGGGTGCAGGCCTTGGTAGAACTGGTGGTTATGAGCTTGCTCGCAAGCCCAGGAGCTGCCCCTACAAGGCTCAGGAGTTGTCTAGGAGTTGTCTATGCCTTGACCTTCTAGGAGCAGGGCTACCAATCTCCTAAGCAACAGAACCAGCTAGAATGGGAGTGCTGCATATAAAACCTGCAAATGATGCCAATCAAATGTCTATCTGTGGATTGAGAAGAGGATTATATCCCTATAAAAATGGGGGTAAATATTATATCCAGTGAGTGGGAGAGTTAATTCACTGGCCCATGTGGGGAAAAATTAACCAAGCTCTGTGTGTGTGTGTGTGTGTGTGTGTGTGTGTTCTGCCCAGACCACTTTCCCTATTTCCTGGTCAGGTTAAGAAAACGAGACTATGGAAGACTTTATATAGAACCACTGGTTGCCTTGAGCAACAACAATATTTAACTCTTCATTTTACTACTGTAGAGCAGCGATTCCAAACTGCGGGCCTCTGGACAATTCCAAGTTCACAAGGGAAGTTTCACCAGTGAGTTTTCACCAGTCAATAGCAAAATGGAGGAAAATGAAGACACAGCTGTGAGTTTTTAATAAACTAATTTAATTTAGTAGACAGGACTGTCCTATATATATTCCAAGATTAGGTCTTCCAGGTTTTTTTTACTGTTTTTCATGATCAAGAGCCCCCTTTTTAACCAAAGGAATGTGATATTAAATTTTAGTTAGATCTCATTTTTTAATAGACTTTTTTTTTTTTTTTTTGCCAAAATTAAAAGTTGGCAAAAGTTGCCAAAATTAAAAGAACAACTTTTGTTTGTCCTTCTAAAATATTTACTCACTGGTGAAGCCAACTTCGGGAAATCACCATGAAGAGAAGAGCAGCAGGCAGTGTCTAGCCCAGGAGTTCTCATTCTGAGTGCGCATCAGAATTGCCTGGAGAGTCCGTGAAGACAGAGAGATTGCTGGGCCCCCTCCCCAGTCTCCCATTTCCTCATCTGATTTCCCCCTCCCCAGGAAATGAGGCTGGAGAATCTGCATTTCTAGTAAGTTTTCAGGAGATGCTGCTCATGGTCCAAGGACCACACTGGTCCAGCTTGCCCACGGTGGAATGGAGAAGGCTTTCTGAGACCTGAAGGGAGGGTCCTCCCTACGGGAAAACACCAGGAATGCTGCCACAGGAGGGAAATAGAGACACTGCCCCAGACTCTGCAACTGTGCCTTTCAGGTGTGCTGCTCCTCCCCCTGACGGGGCCAGTACTGTGGGTTGGGGAGGCAGTGCTCCTATGACAGCAAACAAGATCGCTTTCTGAACTAAATGGAACCGGACTGTTCCATTTTGAGGCTGGAGGAAGAGAGAACGTTCCAGGCTGTGCACCTGATATGTCAGTGAAGAGTCTGAATGTGTCAGGAATTTCTCACTTGTGGTGACTTGCTGCCTTTGGTGGCCATGCGCTGCAAGGAAGTCAGTCCAGAGCTGACTTCCGTGGGCCCTGGGGTGACAAGCGGGAAGGTGCTGGGACTGAACATACTTCTATGACTCATGCAGGGTCAGTGTGACTTTTGAAGGCTCTTTGAAAGTGTTATTTGTTTTCTCACTCTTTGGTTTCTCTACCTGGGATATCCTCTGAGGTTATGTTCATTTTATCTCATTTCCCTTACAAATTAATTCATCACCCTGGCGTATTTTAATGTTTCTATAATACCTAGTTTAATCTGTACACTTATTCCTATCTAAAAACCTGGAACCTGGTTTGATGTTCGGCTAAAATAATTAGCAAATTACTGGCTCTTCAAAACATACACATTAAAACATCATATAGAAACAGCAAATAAATACAAATAACAAGTATTTCAGGGAATAGTTAGCGGACAAGAGAACGTAACTGAACGTAGATTTTTCTAAGCATTTCAGTTACTTCTCTGAAGTAGGTTAGCCTTACTGGGGTCTGCCATTAGCACTGCATTATAATGATGGGATACACTGAACTATAACGAATAAATGTGGTAGGGATTTCCGTGAAACTATTTTCAGTCACCAGAAAAAGACAATCGGCAGAGTCAAGTTTCCGTTGCCTTTGCCCCTTGAAACAGCGCCTGGAAAGTAGTGCAAAAGTAGACGTCTGAACCCCAGGTTTATATTTTTTCAGGAAAGACATGTGAGCATTCCTTCTGCGCCCTCTCCTTTTCAGTGCCCAACCCCTAATCTATCAGGGTCACGTGCATGATGAGAAGGCTCGGGCCATGACTTACGGCAAGGTAAGACATGCCCAGTGGATTTATTTGGGTTGGTAGCTTTCCTGCACACTATTTTGTGACCAAGAAGCAAAACCAACCACCCAAATTCAATCTTCCTGCACAGGAGAGCCACTTACGTTTGTCCTGCAAGGAATCATGGGGCACTTCTCCCTGAGGACTCTCTTCCAAGTCTCCATAGTGTAGGACCTTGTGGTTGGGTGAAAGTCGACAGTACCAAAATTTGTCTGAGGGGAAAAACACACACACACAATTTATAAGGTAAGTGATTCTGATTTCCAAAAATATCAACATCTTTATTTCCTAATAGTCTTGCCTGGAAAAACAAGCAATGCATTTGATCTTATTTAGGTCTTCAGGAATGAGTGAATTTTAGAGTCCTAGGTACTAAGTCTCCTTTAGATTTTTATCTTTAGTTAGCACTGTCCTGCTAACCATGGGGGAGGCTATTAAACCCTATTAACCCGGAGGAATAACGGCACCAGGTTTTCTATGGGGGGGGGGGGGTAGGGGGAAAGGGAGGGTGTTTCCAGAGGGTTAATTCATCAGTATCTATAATGACTATGGGAATTTATTCCTTGTCCACATAGGCCTGGCAAAAGTGGGGAGGGAGATGTAGAAAAACCAGCCTTCTTGGAACTCTTCTGCTTCCACATTCTTCTCTGAGATGTTAAGACCGTTGAGACAGTTGGATGCCATCTTAGTTGGTGTACCAGACCCCCCCCACCCCCGGGGCTAATACACACAAATTAATCCAGGAATGAATTGTTAGGATTCTAGTAATAGACACAAGGGGTGGAATTCATAGGAAATCATCTAAATAACTCAGGGATTTATCCAAAGAACGAGGATATTCACAATCGTCTCCTCTTAGATTCCTAGAGTTTAGTTCTCTACATATATAGACATGACTAGAAGGGGATTAAGAGGTACAGTCTTCCAGTTACAAAACGAGTAAGACACCGGAATGTAATGCATAGCATACGGAATATAATCGGTAACCTGGTAACAACTTTGTATGGTGATGGGTGGTAAATACATTTATTGTGGTGACCATTTTGTAATATATTTAAGTATCAAATCACTATGTTGTATGCCTGACACAAAAAAAAAATAAAAAAATTAAGACAAAAACAAAGAAATAGGCATGACCAGGGCCTAGAGTCATTCTTTTCTCTTAATTTTTTATTGTTATGTTAGTCACCATACATTACATCATGAGTCATTCTTATAAATAACTCCCTCAACTGAATCTGCTCTGCATTCCAATGTAATAAAGAATATTTGAATAAGCCTGTGAGGTAGGAAGAAGGAGGCAAAAAGCACTTTTTATAGACAAGAAGCTTAAATTGTAACAGCAATCTTCATGAGGTTCTCAAGCAAGGCTGTGCTTAGATGCCTCCTCCTCCAGGAAGCTCTCTCTGATTACTACTGCTATCAGGGCTCTCCCCATCCTATTAGCTGCCCCAGCATCTTCCTTGATTATGGGTGCCCCTATGTGAAGCATCTTGGTATTTCTCATTACTTGCCACAAACTCGAGGTAAACAATTTGCCCTAGCAGGTGTACTGTGAACAATTACTGATGGAAGAAAACTCAGGATGCTCATGAGCTCGGACAGTGTGGAGAAGTCAGGGCTCTCTAATGACAGCCCCTGTCTTCATAATGGCATCGTCCCAATCCCTTGGCACAGTGCCTGGCACATAGGAGTAGCACAGTTGGTGTTGGTTAAATTGATAAATAAGGACTCAAGGGGACTTGGTCAAAATGTTTAAGACTCAGAACACGTATGACCTTGAAATCTTCTATGCATGGCCTGTAAGGCCCTCTGTGCAGTTACGTAGCTGGCAAATGTGGTGGCCTTGGTCAAGTAGCCTCATTACTACATCTACAAATGTATTGTTTGGAAACTACTCTGATTAGAAAGTGCTCCATAACACTGTAAGGAAAGTGGTTCCCTATCTAAAATTGCCTTCACTGCAAAACTTATGTCTTAACTAGGACTCTTTTAATAGAAAAGAAAGTGTTAAAAATGGAAGTAAAAGCCACACAATGAACAAAGAGAACGCCCAAACTTGATCCACAAAAGCAAAATGCCTCTGTGACTCCCATCTTCCTCATCCATAAATAGGGTTTGGGAATTCTTGAAATGTAGTCAGAATATGGCAATCCATATAAATTTAAAAAGAATCTGAACTCTGCTGGAAAAATTGGAAAGGAAAGGAAAAGTGATTCGGTGGTTAGGGAAACATCTGGCATTGCTCCATTTAAAAAATTATGTTATATCTATACATACAACACATGTCACTTTCCTGGGAGACTATTTCAAAGGGAGAAAATAAAGTTACTCCCTGAATAGTCTACAGTCATTTCAATTAGGCAAACATGTGATCACCAGGTCTCCATGAGGGGAACACATTTGGGAAGCAGTCTCATGATTCACAATAGGAACTGTGAATTCCAAAGGAGCAGGCGGTGCTTTTGCTGTGAGCATCAGTGCTCTTGGGTGGCCCGCATGACACGCCCCGTTCCTCCTCCCTAAAGGGAGCCTTCACCTTGTCTAGATGGCCTGCGGGGACTGCGCAAAGCCCGCTGGAGAGATTTACTATGGAACTTCCTTCCCGATACCTCCGCACTAGGATTTTTAGCTAAGCAAAGAGTCACAGAAAGCCAGCAAGGAAGTCCTTCCTTGCACTGGGACAAGCTGGTCTTATTCTGCATAAGGGCCCAACCTGTTCTTTACAGGGATCCCTCACTTCTTAAGCTGGATAAGCTCTACGGGTAATGGTAGTAACCTAAAGCCCAAGGGTCAATATGATGCAATTAAAGATCATTCATTCTCGAGATATTGGGGGAGCATCACAAAATTTAAGTGGTACAAACAGATATACTGTGAAGTAAAATGCACAACTTATATTTGTTTGTAAGACTTCAAAAATTTCGGCTGCATATGCTTTCAAGGGATGTTGCCTTATCCAGTGATTATCTGCAGAGTGCCTGCAAGGCACACGGCACTCTACTGCGTACAGCAAAAAGTCATCAGGGTGAAAGGCAGACATGGGAGACAGAGCCAAGAAGTTCAAGGATGAGGGGCTGCCTTCGTTCTTGGCGGCAACTGAGAGAAACATGGTGGAAACCCTTGTTTCCCAGGCTTGGGAAATGGGCACAGGGACTCAACAACTCTGACTATACTGCAGGGGAAAATAGGAATGGGGAAGGACTTGTGGGCAGCATATTCCACACAGAGAGTGTGAGAGGACAGTGGCTATTTTTCAGGGTTCCTGGAGGCAAAGCAAACATTGTCTTTGCAAAGTTGCGGTAGATGTTTGCTGAAAAGAACCACAGAGGGTGTCCCAGACACCCTGCCATGACGGTATCTGGCACCGGGCTGATGGAATTTCCTCCTCCCTCTGGCTGACTCCTCTCCTGTCCTCTGTGAGTTTCTCTTTCTCGGGCTACTACTACCGTGGGAGAGAGCAAAACGATCCAGACCTCGGGCTACTACTACAGTGGGAGAGAGCAAAATGATCCAGACATCATTAATGGAAGTGATGGCTCCATCCCTTCCTCCTCATCAAACAGAAGTCGTGGATGGACGACAGAACACTGGGGACGGGGCTGCAAGGTCTCGGGGAGGCTGTTTTGACTCCTAAGCAAAGGGGTGGATCCCTTGACAGTACCTTCCTGGAGATAAAGGCTGCAGTCATTAGCTGTGGGAAGGTTTAGTGGCACCGTAACTTGTGTGTGCCGCAGAGGACAGCCAGCTCCCAGCAACAAGAGGCGCCAGCTCATTGCATGAGACAATTTCCGTGTCAGCCAACAGTGGCAGCTTGATTTGCAGTTTCTTTTAGGGAAAGAAAAATGTGTATTTCTTTTCAAAACCCAGCATGATGTTACTAGTTCCTCAATCCCTCTGGGCGATGAATGAGTATATTGTGTCACTAAAAGCAATTAGCAGGAAGCAGGAGGAACATCATCAAGGACTGTTTACTAGCATTTAAAGAATAAACAGGAGTTAATATGAGGGTCTTCCAGTCGATTATGAGTGTTAGCACGTTAATAGCCATTTCTTCATTCTCCACAAATTCAAAAACAAGACGGAGACACTTTTGTGCTTCGCTGTCTCAGTGTGCCTCTGTCTGCGTGCGTGTGGGCGAGCGTGCCGGCATCTGTGTGCACGTGTGTGTGCGTGTGCGCACAATCAGAGGGAAAAGCGGGTTTCAGAGCTCACGAGCCTGGTAAGAAGGTCTCCGGGGCTGATTAAAGCTATTCCCAATGTCACAGAGATCCTTCCGGAGCTAATAACCACTGACAACTGTAATTCTTACAGCACTGTTTGACAGAACTTTCTGCAATGACAGGAATACTCCACGGACACTGATCCAATAGTAAGAAATGCAGTTTTAAATTTCATTTAATTTCAAATAAATAAGCCACAGGCAGCCGTCTCCGACAGTACGACTGACTGTCAGTCTTCAGCGTGAAAGCCAAAGACACGTTTGGGGCCGGCCAGCAGGACTCCTGGGGGTCGAGCAAGCCGGAATACCAGCTGCCACCGTTGAGTGTGAAACTTTGGGTGAGTCAGTGAGGCACAGGGCACAGCAAGGACGGACTGTTGATTGGCTCTGCCTGGGACTAAGGGGGACATCTTTGTCTTGGGTGCAAAACCCCCAGTGGGCGGGTGGCTGTTGGCCCAGGGGGGGCCCGAGAGTCCTGTGTTTGGGAAGCAGCTCCCCACCAGGCCCTCACACATGAGCTAAGCGGCCTCGGCCAAGCTGTAAGAACCTTAGGGATCCCTGTTCTTCTTTTGCTAAGTAACGTTCATTATGATCTGAGTAAAACACATATAAAATATCCATTTCTTCACCCTGCACAGAGCTAGCTCACAGCTATGAGCATCTTTCTGTTCTTCCCATGAGTGGTAACCCCTCTTGTCTACTCCTGTTCTCTCCATCTTCTGAGAACAAGGATCACCTCTTATTTTGAGCTACAGGAAAGTGCTCTGTCCATGAAAATCAACTGGATTTTCTTCCTCTGAAAATATGAATGGATTTATCCCTGCTTTTTATTTTTATTGAAAATGAGTTATGATAAGGTTTAATGAAATATTAAATGAAAACTTCAATCAAGGGTGGAAGAAGAAACAGCCTTCTCCTAAAAAGGGTCCACTTGGTTACTGTGCCTGAATATATAGCACTTGGCTCTAGGTTTTCTGAGTGCATGGGAGAGACCAAGGTGAGGTAGGTCACCCCTGGCAACAAGATGGAAGCAAGCCAGTTCCTCGGGGCACAGGCTTTGCTCACATCTGAATTCCAAATTAAGTTTGTTGTGTTAGTGCTTAGAGAAGGGATGCTGGCCAACAAAATGGAAATGTTTTCAATGAGAAGCAAAAGTTTCATGCTATCGTTTCTTCTAACGACACTCCAATGTGTCACCCCAGGCTCTTATCAAGACTGTTCAACATGAAACATTCCAAAAGACTCTAATCTCTGAAATATAAGGAAAATAGGGAGCAGTTCCTGAGCCTGCAGATTCTCATGATGGAAATAATGGCCCTACCATAGTCGACTTCTGGAATTTCATCTGAATTTGGCCCAAGGGACACAGAAGCAAGGCACTCTGTGTCATTGTGAAGGAGTCTGAGCAGGAGCCTTAGGTAACCTCCATTGTCACTCTCTCACCTGTGTTTAAAAACCTACATTCTGAGGATCTATAAGCTAAAATTCACGTTAAATATCACTAAGGCATACTCGACAATGTGCAAAGCACTCTACTGAGTGCTATAAATGCAGGCTTCTGTTTCACCCTAAGTTACAATGGACATCGTTTGACAGATGAGGAAACAGGAACACAGAGAGATCTAGTAGGTGGCCCACGGCCAGCCAGCTAGTGAGCGGGAAAGCGGGGGCTGGAATGCTGCCGGACATGTTTCACGTGACTTACTGCCGCCAAGTTCTAATGTGGCCAGAATTCCTAGAAACCCAGATTTGCGAATATCCACATCAGTCTAACCAAGTAGCAGAGCTGCGCGTGAGGCGGGCGGAATGATGGGTCGGTATTAACTCGGGTCTTCTAGCAAAATGTGGTGTGGCAAAGGACCGTGTGCTCCCCGCCTTCTGATTCTGGGGGATGGAAATCTCTTTCCTCTCGTCCCCCGTACACTTAATACTTAAATCGGCTCTTCTATTTGTGACTCTCTGTTGAACAAGTTTAAACGGAGTGTGGCCCCATGCCTTCATGGTTTACTTGTTCTCTAACCTGGGGCATGTGGCTGTCCCATTCTGAGAGCCCCTGTGGGAGTGAACCTCTTTCAAAGGGATTAAAATGATTTTATGGCGGCGCCTGAGGGGGCACTCAGTCAGTTCGGAGTCTGCCTTCACCTCGGGTCATGATCTCCGGGTCCTGGGATGGAACCCTGCGTCAGGGCTCCCTGCTCAGCAGGGAGCCTGCTTCTCCCTCTGCCCCTCCTCCTGCTCATGCTCTCGTTCACTCTCTCAAATAAATAAATAAATCTTTTTTAAAAAAATGAGTTTACATCATGTCCTCATTAATCTGTGCAAATCTAAGTGGAACGTTTTGATGGGATGATAGGAAACCAATTTCATCACAGTCGGTTTTGAATCCCTACTTTTATGCACACACCTCTAAAATCACCAGATTTTAAATCCATTTGCTGAACACCAAAAGGCCTTCCTTTCTGTACCTGAAGGACGATTTTATATTAAACACAGATGGCCAGGCTCCCTACGGAGCTTAACTAATAAATTTATATGTAGGGGCTAATATTTTTTGTTCATTAGGTAATTCGTTCTCCGAAAATGGGAAATATTTGCAAATAATGGGTTAATACTTTTTTAGCCAAGAATCTGTCATCATTATATTTAGAAACAGGATTATTCTAGTAGAATCTTATCCATTTCAGCCTAGAAAGGGAAGACTCATGGTAAAACAGACTGGAAGGTTAAGTTGAGTTCTTTGAATTACATTCTGGAGGATTCTAGCTGGACATCCGTGGAGACATTGGATGGTAGGAATCCATGTGCAATCTCCTCCCTCCTCCTCCATGTCCTTTGCCCAATGCCAACTAAATAAAAACTTTATAAATCATCTTATGGAAGCAGTATGTCCTGACTATTGATTTTTCCAAAGGCGATGAAGAGATCAAGCATAGAATTGACTCTCTGGCTAAATGAGCTAAGAGATCATCTAGTCCAATTCTCCCACTTATTTTTTTTTTAAAAGATTTTATTAATTTATTTGACACAGAGAGAGAGATCGCAAGTAGGCAGAGAGGCAGGCAGAGAGAGGGGAGGGAAGCAGGCTCCCCGCTGAGCAGAAAGCCCCGACGTGGGGCTTGATCCCAGGACCCTGAGATCATGACCTGAGCTGAAGGCAGAGGCTTTAAACCACTGAGCCACCCAGGCGCCCCCAATTCTCCCACTTATTAAATGGGAAACTGCAGCCCTGAGAGGACACGTGTCCACCTGAAGGCATGCAGTTGGTTACTTAAGAGTTGTGAAGCCTGGAGTCAAGTCTATTCCCAGCTCATTGCTCTTTTCCTACACAATCTCCTAGAAGAGCAGCTGCTACCCTTTGGTGGGGCTTTCTGAGAGCTATGTTCATGATCACCTTCCCTCCTCACACAAACTTCAGGAGACAGGCATTGTTATCCCCATTGCTGATGGGGAGACTGCCCTCAGACACGCAGCTGGTCAGGGGGAGAGGCAGGAACGCACCCATTTCATGTGGCCCCAGGACTCTTGCCCTCACCACCATGCCACACTATCTTTTGGAAAAAGCACTTGCCCTGATGATGATGTTCCATGCAAGGAATGTGGTGAGGAGTGAAGGCGCTCCCCCTTCCACTGCTCTCCCAGCAGAGCCTTTTCTCAGTCTGTCCCAGCTGGAACTCAGCTCTTATTATTCTGCCCATTGTCCTGTCCCTGAGGTCCCTTTGGAAGCTCAGTGCCATACCTTGCCATCCTCTGGGAACAACCTACATTTTCATTTCTCAAGGAAGTTCTGCCTTTGGAAGTTCCTTAATATGATTTTTAACCGTAATACTTGAAATCGTTTGAATTTACTCAATATTCAGCACAAAGCCATTAAAAGCAAATGGCCAGGGGGATGGGGATGGGATCGGCTTAAACACGAAACAATGTTTGTCATTAATGGCTGAGCTCTGTGTCTGGGCAGGGCGTCCACTGGTTTTCAAAAATATCCACCAGAGTTTCTCCTGGGTCACAACTGGTGTTTTTCTTGCTAGACCTGCCATTGCCTATGCTTGTTCCTGGTTGTCCCTCAATCTCGTCACCTCTCCTCAGACCTTATTTTTTGGTTTTATTTTCTGTTTGTTTATAGGATGGTATGAATCCTGCAACTTTGCCATCAGCAGCCTGTCAGGAGAAGAAAGCAGTCGAAGGACTTTACCTCCCTGACTGAGAAACAACTGAGAGTCTCTCTAGCCTACTGGAACTAGTCTAACGGCTCCCATTCTGACATGATATTTTGGGACTAAAATTCCCGGAGATGATTCAGAAGTTCTTCTTGCAAGATTATGAAAACCGATTCTATCCCACCTGGGTTCACTGTTGCTTATATCTCCAGAAAAAGTAATTTTCACCTAGAAGGAAATCAGTATGGGGGTTTGAGAATTAGAGCCACCCCCAAGATCAAATCCAACTGTAGAAGTAAGGGCTGTAAAAAAAAAGTTTTGAATAAAGTAAAAATAAAATGAAAGTCAGGGCCATAGAGTTGTCGGAATATGAATCCTTGCTCTTCCACAACTTTGGGCAACTTACTTAACTCCTCAGTGTCTCAGTTTCCTTATCTGTGAAGTAGGTATAATCACAGGGTTACCCAGGGTTACCAGGAAGGTGAAATGCACTAAAATAAGTAAAATGGGAGTCTGGTACATGGTAAGCTCTCGATACACATTGGCTGTTCTTGAACACCTACCAGCAGATTTGTGGCTCTAAATAGCTCAGGTGGCTTTTCAGTTCCACAGGTCTTTTGATAATTCTTTGACTTTCCCTGGGTACTCATAGGGAGTCAGAACTTACCCGGAGTCAGAGCTTACTTATTCCTGTTCTGAGTCCAGTGCTGCAAGGCCTACCCTTAAACCGGCACCATGCCTCGTGATTCCCCAGGGAGCAGGCCACCGGTCCCCTAGCTGGGGGAGGAGTGGCCCCAGACACGCTACCTTGCCTCCGCCGGCAGTTGAGTTTCCTGAAGCAGGTCCCTTCCACGAGGCGGTTCAGGCGTTGCTGCTTGATCAGCTCCAAGATCTCTGGTTGAATCTTCTCCTTTAGTTCCCTGGGAAGGACAAACACGCATTGCACAGCATGCCTTGAGGACAGCACCTGGTTGAAAGGGCATCATGGGCAGATGGGGCAGAGAAGCGCGAGCTGCATCTTTCCACAACCATCCCAATACCTCCCAAGGTGGTGCTTTAGAGAATCATTTATTAAGTGTTAGTGGATGGGGTTATCTGTTAAAACAACACTATAGATTCTCTGACATTTACAGAACACCAAAGCACCAGCTGCTTCAATGACGTTTTGCCACACCAAAGTCTCCCGAGAAATTTCTTCCCTTGTCTCACAAAGCCACAGAGAGGAACTCATGCAGAAACTCACTTGGTTTTGCCAAGACAATAAATCTTTGGTCACATTTCCCCCCTACAGCAGGTAAACTCCCAGACTACATCTGTGATCTGACCAAAGAGCAATATTGGACAGCCATGTAATTACTAATTCCCCAGCAAACCACAGGATCACATTTTGCTTCCCACTCCATCACTTAAAAATGGAAGCAACATACCATCCCCGGTTCTAGCCCGCCGACATTGGGATAATGATGGGATAGATTAGGGATGATTTGCATCCTGAGTCAGGCTAATACAATATAATTTAGTGTTTGATGCACTGTGCCATAAAGATATCAGGACAGAGGACGATGTTTTTTATGTCTCTTTTTCTCTAAGATTTTATTTATTTGAGAGAGAAAGCCAGTGAGCAAGCAGGTGGAGGAGCAGGGAGAGGGACAAGCCGACTCCATGCAGAGCACAAGCCCAATGCGGGGCTCCATCTCATGACTCTGAGATCACGACCTGAGGTAAGATCAAGAGTCGGGATGCTTAACCCACTGAGATACACAGGCACTTCAACAGCATAGTTGTTTTTATCATGTGAAATTTTATGTAGCTCCCTAGCCTTTGAGTCTAGGAAAGCTAGAGTTGTTTAAGTTGATCCTGGACGGGGAGAACCCTCAGTAGCATTAAAGTATTAATTAGAGCATAGATCTAGAACTTGGAAGACTAGGATTTCAATCTAGACTGCCTATGAAGCATCATGTAGTTCATCTAAGTCTCAGTTTTCCCATCTGTACAATGGGGATAAGAATCTTTTCTGGGAAATTTCTATGACTCCCAGAGGAGATGGTGTGAGTGCAAGAGCTCTAGAAGACCTGAGCAGGAATGCGAGGTTATTACTGAATTTGCTTGGATAATATTCCTCCTTCCCTCGGGCCAACTCTCCATATGCCCACATGTCACTGTAGTCAAGGCTCACACATCTGCCAGCTTCCACATCAATGCTTGACCTGCTCCGGGCTGCAAAGAAGCTGTCTTCCCAGGGTGGTCGGCTCACGGGTGGGAAAGGCACTCACACTTGCGAAGTGCTTGCTTTGAGTCAGGTAGTGGTACTATCTGATTTGAGCTCAGTTAACATCCCCTTCCTGCTCCCCCTCAAAAACGCCCAAGTTTTGGGAACACGTATTTGTGTCATTAATAAACGGGTATTATTATTTCTATTTTACAGGTGAGGAAACAGCTCATAGAGGTTATGTGTGGAACTCGATCTTCTGCACACAAACTGTTTCTATTTACATGTGAGATAAAGAGAATTAAAAAGTCGCATCGAAGGATCTGGTTATCTAACGGAGTGTACTAGTACTCTGCTAAGACATATTTTAAACTTGAATGGCTTCAAACCTCCTGTCATTTGCTACTGTTGCAACTGAACATTTATAAAGTACAATATGGAGACTGAGCCCTAATAATACAGCTTGGTACATTTGTAAAGCTCTCCTGTGCAGACCTCCAGGGTTTCATCTCGGGCTTCTAGATCACTAAAACTATTTATTATCAGTGCTCAGCTTTTGTTAAATGGAGTTAGTATATTGCAGCTTTGATGAACCCTGCTCTGAATAGGAGAAGAAGGTGGTGGGGAATGCCAGGGCAGCCACATGCGACAATAAATCCCTGCTCCTGACTTCCAAGCTGGGGCTATGGGGCAGAGAAAATGAGATGGCACTCAGGGATGGAGAAATCACTGGAGAAAGGTTTGGGAATTTCACTGATTCTTAGGTTGCGATGTATCTATAAATAAGGAGGGATAAGGTGGCCGGGTGATGGGCATTGGGGAGAGTATGTGATACGGTGAGTGCTGTGAAATGTGTAAGACTGATGATTCATGGACCTGTACCCCTGAAGCAAATAATACATGTATGTTAATAAAAACTTTTAAAAAA
>CM053614.1:33810897-33826479 GCA_028646535.1 Procyon lotor
TAAGAATTTGAGATACCTGTAGGTCTGGGCTCAGAACAAGAGCTACTCCCTCTTAATGAGGGGGCAGCTAGAGGCCAGCCAGACACAGACGAACCCTGCAAGAGTCCAAATAGCCGGATGGTTGACTGTGTCAGGAAAGGCGTCCGTCCAGCTAATGCTAGGCCTTCAGAGTTCACTCGGCAAGAATTCTTTAACCCATTTGAAATTCTGAAATCTGGAGGCACTGACCTTATCTGTCTGCCTTCCATCTTCTTTCTGGGGCATTCTTGCTGTGAGTTACTGGCCAAAGGCAAATCCTCTGACAGATGTTGGGCAAAGAATGATGTGGAAAGATCTGCCCTCCTAACAAATTACGCTGTGTGTGTGTGTGTGTGTCTGTTTGTGTGTGTGTGTGTGTGTGTGTGTGTTGTAACAATGCAGAGCACCAGTATGGGTCCACTTGGCCTTTTCCCTCCAGCTTAGGGGCTTTTAGGGTGTTGAGATGTGCCATGACTGTCTTCCAAAGGTTGTATCCTGCTAACTGCTCACACCGATAGAATAATCATTGTATGCAATAATGTACAGCACGTATAATTTGAGAAGTGTATTTTTTTTTAAGATTTTTTTGTTTATCTGACAGTGAGAAACACAGCGAGAGAGGGAACACAAGCAGAGGGAATGGTAGCGGGAGAAGCAGGCTTCCTGCCGAGCAGGGAGCCCGATGTGGGGCTCGATCCCAGGACCCTGGGATCATGACCTGAGCCGAAGGCAGACGCTTAATGACTGAGCCACCCAGGCGCCCCTGAGAAGTGTATTTTACATATATGTAAATATATGTATATATACATATAAATATATGTATATATTTACATATACATATTAGACATGATATACTCATGTATATGAGTACTCAACATGACGTTGAGTATTTCAGCCAAGGTCATATAGCTGCAGTGAAATGACAGTGTCACTTATTCCTTGGCCCTTTGGGTCTGACTCATAGCCTGCGCTCACCAATGAATGAACCCATGTATTCTAACATTGGGCCCTTGCTTTTCCTTTATACTCTGCAGCCTCTGGATAACATCTAAGTTTCATGTAAAGGACCTAAACATAATGAATTCACCCACAAGCCTCATTGGCTCCCCTGTACCTTCCATGTTTTAGGAAGTTCATACCCCTATAGACATCTGTCTGTTTGGGGGTGATCAAAGATAGAGCAGCACTTAATCTGCTGGTTGGGGAAGAGTTTACCATTTCTCAGATCTCCCTGGACCTGGAATGGAGAAGCTGAAGAAAGAAGACTATTAGGGCTTTGGGGTTATATGGCTTTGGATAATGATTTAACGTCTCCAAGCTCCTTCCCCTAAAAGAGGAATGATCACACTTGCTACAAGGACTATCTTGAGAATTAAATGAATTGGTTCATGCAGACCTCCCCTAAACAGAAGGACATGTCCTGTGAACCTTGATAAAAAAAAAAAAATGCTCCTTCCTCCCATCAGCCTCACCCCTGCCCCTCATGTCTGAACTCACTCTGTGTTCAGTCTGCAGCCATTTATACCTGCAGAAGCAACGTGGCCCTTTTCCTCAATCATGTGGTATTTTCTCTGATCCCTTGTAGGAGGTGCTTGAACTTGCTTTCTCCATCTTGTATGACTCAAACTGCCAACTGAACTTCATAGCTCCTGACAAGCATGAGGTAAGGGTCTCAGTGGGGTTAATTTGTGAGAGAATGTCACTTTTTCTTTTCACTAGAAAAACAAGCAAGAGAGAAATATTGTAAAGAATTTTCACTTAAAAAAGAAAAAAAAAGCCTGTCTAAGAAAAATCACAAACAAAGGAATATCTCGTTGATTTGGAAAAAAATGGAAACTTGTTTTAAAACTGCCGGTTATCACAGATTCAACCTTCTTACTAGCTTGAGCAAGAATTCATGGTAAAGAAGGAGATTTCAAATGCTTCATACTCCTCAAGGGCAAAATCATCAACCCCGAGAAAGAAAGCCCTGATGAAGCTTTGATTTTCATTGAGTATTGAATTTTTAGTCAGGATCTTCCCGAGATGAATTTGTCTCTATTCTTTAAAACGTTGGATGAAGTTGGTTTTCTACCATGTTTCCTTAAGTTATTTTAAGAGATTTAGGGCTGTCTCTGCTGTTGGAATTTTATTTTTGAGATGATTTTATTCCTGTTTGACATCTTGTTGTATGTATAATTTGTTTTTCTTCTTGAAGCACGCCTGTCAGCTATATTTAAAATATTTAGCATAGATCTAGGAAAATGTATTTGTAAGGTGAAATAGCACCTATGGGTTGATGTGACTCTCCTCTTGTAAACGAGAGCCCCACATTATGCTCAAAACTCTTATTTTTAGATGATACCATTCAAATTTTTGTTTTACATGCGGTTGCATAAACAGCTTTTAGAAAGGAAGGGAACATTTTAATAGAATCTGACTTTTGTTTCCCATTTCCCCTGGGAGACTCTGCTCATTTCGAAGTTCTTCAGTATCTGCTTTTCACTGGTTTAAAGCTTTTGAATAAAATCGTACATCCCAAAGAGAGAGGAAAGATTAGATGCAAACCCTGCATTTAGAGTGGTGCTTAAATGTAATTCTGTGTGACTTGACATTTAGTTTGCAAAAGGGTATGACTTTGTCTTCATCTTTCTGAAAATAGATACTGAGGCCTACTGCTTCTCTTTTTAAATAAAACTGTGGTTATACACAGGCAGGCCACCGTATTTAAGAAGAACCGTGGATGTTATTTAAATCTATGCAAGGCTATTTTCTCCAGTGTGCATTCATTCGAGATCAGGACAAATGTTCTCAGACTGCCAAATTTTTATTTGTAAGTGCCACCTTTTATAGATACGGTGAGAAGAAAAATGCCATACACCTGTGAACACTTTTCATTTCTTCAGCTCTCTTTCATATGTATTACCTCATTTTATTTGCATAATCACTCAATAAAACAGGAAGTCCTATTACAGATAACTTCATTTATCATATAAGGAGAGAGGCCTCCCAATAGCGAATACCTCAACATTAGCCAAGATAATAGTCACTGCAACTGGCCTGGATTTCTCTGTGCCAGGCACCGTCCCGTGTCTTATGTACTTTGCCTCACTTAATCTTCATTATACCTCTGAGAGAAACAAACTATTATGCCCATTTGATAAAGGAGGGAAATGAGTCACAAAGAGGTTAAGAAACCTGTCCAAGGTCAAACTAGTAGTAAGTAATAGAGCTGGAATGGAAACTGGGGAGCCTTGCTCCAGGAAGCCTGTGTCCTTGGCCCCTGCACTGTGTAGGGGGGAGGCCAGAAGCAGGACCCGACCTCCTCCCTGCTTCCGGCCTGTGCCCATCCCCCGAGGTCAGCAGTTAGTCACCTCAGGGACAAAGCGGTGCCATCTATACCCACACCCACGCCCAGTTGCCCCCTTCCAGATTCCTAGCAAAGCAAATCCAGATACGTCATTTTGTTGTAAATATTCCTGTGTGCGTCTCTAAATAAGAGCATCCATTTTGAAACCAACTACAATACCATTATCACAGCCGATTTTTGAACATTTCGATACTACCATCTGTAGTTGTTGGTTTTCAGACTTCTCCACTTGTCTCCTTTGTGCGCTTTATTTGTCTTATACTTTACGTATAGAATCCAAATAAGATCCATGCATAGCAATTGGTCAACACGTTTCTTCAGTTTTCTTGAATCTGTAGGTTCCTCCCTTTCTCTCGTTCTCTTTCTGTCTCTCTCTGGGAGCAGCTCCTTGTGCTTTTTTTCCATGCACTCTATTCATTGAAAAAACCAGATCATCTGTCTGGTAACCTTGCTGACAGTCTAGATTTTGCTGACTGTAATTATGTATATTAGTTTACTGTGACCGCTGTCACAAATTACCACAAATTTAGTGGCTTAAAACAACATAAATGTATTACTTTACAACTCTGGAGGTCAGAAGGCTGATGTAGGTCTTTTTTGGGCTAAAATCCAAGTACCTCCTTTCTGGAGGTTCTAGTGGAAAATCCGTTTCCTCGCCCTTTGCACATGTAGAGGCCACTGGCATCCCTTGGCCATGGCCTCTCTTCGCCCACAACTGTGGCGGCTGAGTCTCCACACCATCTCATTCTGACCTCCTCCTCTCTCCCTTCTCTCGCTCGGTCCTATCCTGTTTCCCTCTTCCACTTGTAAGAACCCTGGTTACATTAGCCCCACCTGGACAATCCCACAGGCCTTCCCTATTTGCAGGTCAGCTGACCAGCAATTTTAATTCCCTTTGCCGTGCCCCCTAACATACTCATAGGCTCCAGGACATGAGCTCCCTTGAAAGGAGGGTGTTCTTCTGCCTACCACAATTAGTGCTCTTATTTCTCATGGTTATCCGTCTCCCACATTTCCAATGAAGTGGCAGTTAGAGGATTCATCAGTTTGAGGCTCAACTTTCCGCAACAGTGGCGTTGTATTCTTCCGCGGTGTCTGGTTGTCTCTCTTTGGGGGATGTTAGCAGCCGCTGAGGATTTTTCCCTAGATCCTTGGACCCGTTAGACATTGGAAAGGTTGATACCTCCATTTGGTCATCCCTTCTTCCTTTATTAGTGGAAAACTGGACTTAGATTTGAGGTTATACAGTTAATATGTAGCAGGAAGGATAAATACTTGACTGTCCCTGTCAGTCTTCAGAATAACGCGCATCTTCCAAATGAGAACGACGCGGTGGTTTTGGTGTTTGAGTACCATTACAAAGTAATGGGCTTGAATGTACTTGTGTTTTAATGGGTTACAGTGATTGTCGTGACCAGTGTCCAAATAATCCTGTGTAGAGAAAGGAGGAGCACCTTCCAGTTGGCTTCTGAGTCCTACTGACGTGACCCCAGGCGTCTTGGATAGCCTTCAGTCATTCCGCTCTGACAAAACATGCCACGTTCATCTGCCTTTTCCCTCTGGAGCCACGGTCCCTTCTGGGAGAAAATGGTATTTAGCAACCAGAATCGGGGCATTAGCTGTGCATACTGTTACTTGGTTGGTCCTTACTTTTAGGCCTTTTTAGGGACAGAGCCAAGAGTCATGTTATTTCTTTAAAGACAAAACACATCCTAAGTTCAGTTTGATACTTTGAACTCAGATTCAGTCCTGCCGAGTTTTTGTTTATTGGTTGATGTACTCTTTAATAAAATTTTCTGAGCCTGCTGCTTCTCTAAAAAAGGCCCCACAAAAGTGTTCCTGTGGGTTAAATTAATCTGTACCGGGAAGCTGGCCAGAACTGGGATGTCTGTGCAAAGAGCAGTAATCCCAGGTCTTAGGGATTTACGGTCCAGCGGCGTCAGAGCTGGAAGGGGCCTCAGAGCACATGGAGTTCAGTGGCCCCCACATCTTGAAGCCTATCAAAACTAGCTGGGAGCTTTTCTTTTCTTTTTTTAAGATTTTTTATTTATTTGACAGAGAGAAACACAGTGAGAGAGGGAACACAAGCAGAGGGAGTGGTAGCGGGAGAAGCAGGCTTCCTGCCGAGCAAGGAGCCCGATGCGGGGCTCGATCCCAGGACCCTGGGATCATGACCTGAGCCGAAGGCAGACGCCCAACGACTGAGCCACCCAGGTGCCCCAGCTTTTCTAAGTAAAATTTACTCACCGAAGATCTACAAGATCATGATCTCCAGGGTAGGACCTCAGTATCTATTTTTAGGAAGGTTATTTATGTGGAAAGGAATGTTTAGATGAGTTCAGAATCTGTCTAAGGTATTCGTGAGGACATGAATACTTCTGGATGTCTCTTAGCGCTCGGCTGGTGTTTAGATGGGTTAAATGCTTTGGCAGAGATCACAGAGCCAAGGCGAAGTTCTACACTTCAGGGCTGCACTACCCAGACACACACTCTTAGAATACACCCACGGTACATCTCTTCGGCTTAAAAAGTGATGCCACTGATGTGCCTCGTGGTGACATTGCCAGATCACTGTGGCTTAAGGTCTGTAAAGTGCTTGCAGTCCTATAGTACATTTTATGTTGAGATCTGCTGTTATATTCCAGGTAACCACAGTGCAAGGGACAGGCTATGTGTAAGGTCTGGAATTGTCACTTGAACCAGTGAGGGCAGAAGAGGGGAGAATCTAGAGCCCATTCTAGAAGGAAGACTAGTCTGGCAGTAAGAACAAAGCAAATGCTATCTCGAAGGTCCTGTAGAGGACGAGAGGAGAATCTAGAACCCAATCTAGAAGGAAGACCAGTCAGACAGTAAGAACAGAGCAAATGCTATGCAGTGGTCCTGTAGAGGACTAGGGGATCCTAAAAGTTGAGCGGGGCACAGCACCCAGAATGCAGGTAGTTCTCTCAGATGCTGGGAGCGGAAGCCAATTCGGCCACCACGTATCTCGGCTCTAATGCCAAGGCCCAGGGCTACAGCCTCTGGGAGGGAAGATGACAAGAGCAAAGCAGGTCCTCAGATAAATGAAGCAGAGTTTCCTTCTTCAAAGAGTTCACAGTCCCCTGGAGAAACAAAAGGCATGGCCAGTTTTACTGAGAAAAGAAGAACCAGATTGTTAGTTGGGCACCCTGGAGGCTCTTTCCAAGATCAGCACCGTCCCCAGGAACCAGGCTTCCCAGACCCGGAGGAGAAGAAGCCTGGAAACTAGAGGCTCAGGGGAAAGAGACAGGCAGCCAGTCCACCTCCCACGAAGACCAGCCAGTAACTGTAGCCATCTTGTCCCCCAGACACTGGGCAGCAGAACGGTATTCCCCAAGCCCTTTGCTGAGAAATGCTGGGTTGGGGGCATTTCACCCGTTGGCTCCGGGGTGGGAGTGGGCTGTCATCATGAGTGTTAGCAACCAGAGAGGAGAGGCAGGGATCAGCCACCGGACTAGGAACGATGCTTGTAGGAAAGAAGCAGGCTCGACCTGATGCTGAGTCCAGGCGCGCTGGGGTATATCCTCCCAATAGCTTAAAAGCAGACTCACTGGTAGGATGTTGGGGGTGTGACGTTGCGAGGTCATACAGAACTCAGGTCCTCCTGCTGTTATGTGAGAAGGCATCATTTGTACCGAAAAGTGCAGGTGCACTAGAGTCAGATCGCCTGAGTTCCGGTCCCGCCCCCTGCACTCACTACCACGTTCCTCAGCCTCTCTGCACCTCGGTCCTCTCCTCTGCAAAACAGAGACGATAACGGCAGTGTCAGCTTCATAAAATGGCGGTGGAGGCAGAGCACTTAGTACAGAGCCCAGCACACGCTGACTGGTCCTTGTTAACCACTGTCACTGCGCTTGTCAGTGTCATCAGTAGTTACCCTTGTTGCCTCCTTTTCCACCAGTACTGTATCTGGACAGACGGGCTGAATGCGCTGCTGGGGAAAGACATGATGAGCGAGCTGACCCGGAATGACTTGGACACCCTGCTCAGCATGGAAATCAAGCTCCGCCTCCTCGACCTGGAGAACATTCAGATCCCCGATGCGCCTCCCCCAATCCCCAAGGAGCCCAGCAACTATGACTTCGTCTATGACTGTAACTGAAGTGGCCGGGCCCAGAAGCGCCCCCCTCCAAAACTGGAAAATCTAGCTAATGGGAGAGAAGAATGAACACACACCCACGCCTTGGAACCCTCTCGCGGTCAAGAGAAGCCGTGGGTCAACACTGTCTTTGGCCTCGCCTCCAGCCCCAGCACTCTTCTGCCCCTCCCCGGCATCTTGCTCACTGCCCTGATTTTGTTTCTAGACTCCATTGCTTTAGGTCACCTCCCACTGCTGAAGTCTCCCGGTGGGAGCAGAGCAAAACCCGCCGCCAATAAGAGCCGAAGGGCCCTTCCATCCGACCCCCTCCCCCACCGCCCAGCAGGCCCATCCTCCCTCCCTGGAGGGGGCGAGCCGGCAGCACCAGGCTGCCCCAAACCATGCCCTTCAGACCTGAGGGAGTGCCCCAGCACTTGTGTCTGAAACAAACAGCCTAGCTGCTGGACAAGACGAAACACCACCTCCTCGTCCCCCTTCTCTCTGGAGTCCGCTCACACCCCCAGCTCCCCGTGATTGGAAATCTGCTTTCACGTCCCTTCCCTCCTCCTTGCAGGCCTTTGCCTTGTGCTGGTCCTCTCTGCTTCCAAGAGCAGCAGCGGCAGCCTCGTCCGAGCCGGGGCCCACACCGGGTCTCCCGGACCCAGTCCCAGGTCCCGTGGCCACTTCACGTCTGCACTGTGACCGTGACCAACCTTCCTCCCTTGCCAGCTAGTCTTGGGTGTCCTGTCTCGGCCCCAGCCCACGCCGGCCCTCTTCGGGCCTCACACCCTCCCAGCCCCTTAGCTGAAAGCACAAATGGTGAAATCAGTCGTCATCCCCATCTCTAATATACTAAACCGAAATGCCTCTGTGGCAGGCGGCCCCCCCTCGACGGGTTTGGTGTGTTTGGTGTTGCCTTCTCCTGGGGGGTTCTGCTACAACACAGGCCCCGCAGGATGGTCAAGCTGTCAGACATCCAAGTTTACATCATTGTAATTATTACAGGTATTGACAATTTGCAAGGGTTGGGGGTTGGTTGGTTGGTTTTTTTTTTCTTGCTTTGTTTTTGTACAAAAGAGTCTAACATTTTTTTGCCAAACAGATATATATTTAATGAAAAGAAGAGATACGTAAATGTGTGTACTTTCAAGGTTGTTGTTGTTTTTTTTTTTTTAATTATTTTAATCCTAAACATCTTCCTGAGAATAACGTTCCCTTACACACGCTGTGGAATAAAATGAATTGTGATGAGTTGGGGAGCTAGTGTTTTGACTTGGTGACTCGATTTGGTGATTTGGTTCTTGCCACTTGGTCCTTCGCATTGCCCATGAGCTTGTCAGCCACGTCGCTGGCCCCACCCCAGACCCGCAGAATCAGGCGACTGGCGTGCACAGTAACTTTTGAGGAGCGCTGGCTTAGGGGACTCAGCCGCTGCTAGGTCACTCTGGCTTAGGAAACTCAGCCGCTGCTAGGTCACCCGAGACCCCAAACATCAGTAAAGCATGATCCTTCTAAGTAGACCATCTCAACTCCCGGAGAGATTCAGACCCATTATGTGAAAATACGACTATTTATTTGGCACTGTTGCCTCCTGACTGGGACGTTCCTCTTTTCTTCTCCCTCACCGTTATAGGATATCCAGAACTGACCAGATTAAACACATCACACTTTGAGCAAGCACATTTAGCCATGGAAGAGACTGCAGACCGGTGGAGCAGAAATAAATTCAGTCAAAAACGAAATAAATCTAACCATGAATTAATAAGATACGGGTCAGAGTCCTGCAAAGGATTTTTCTGAGGTCGGTTCCACCGGGCGTGTATCTGGATCATAAACTGCGAGGGCTGTGAGAGACGTCCAGGCGTGTAGATGTGGCACAAGCCAGTCCAGACTCGCCGGAGTGTTGGGTGCCTTCAGGTCCCTGCTCCGGACCGTCCTCAATGTGTGCAATTACAGATCAACTTGAGTTGAGATGACATGGTCCAGGGCCCTCCATAAATTGCAGGAAAAAAATCCCTTCTAATCCATAGTAATTCACAGGCACTTACGCTTCCCATCAGAGCATTCGCACTGGAATATCGAGTCGATGTGTCCTTTATCATTAAGCTTTAATGACGTTAACCCGTATGTCCTTCTTGTCAGGAGCACTCATTGCCCATCGTCATGATAAAATGACAAATGTGAGGTAAGAGAAAGTAGATGGAAACATACTGTTCTTTACTTCGGAGTTCCAGAACTGTCCTTGAAAAGGAAGGTCTTTGGATCAAAGTAGATGAGGTCTTGGGACTCTGGGTTTAAGAGATGGAGCCATCCTCTAACCCTTTGTTGGGAGGAACCAGCCCCTCTCTCTTTCCGCACTCATGCTTTGGTGCATTAAATAGAAACTAATCCTTTCCAGATGATGAAGAGAGCACTCTCCTCCCTCTTCTTAGACCCTCCTTCTATGGACATTCCTACGGACACATTCCCGTGTGACGTCATTCCTTCATCTTGCAGCAGGATGGTGCAGGCTTGCTGTCCATATTTGGACGGCTCATCTCATGGGTCTCAGCTGCCAAGGCTTCCCAGATGGTGAGCCTTCCCCCTCCAGCTCAGCTCTTGCTGCCTCAAGTTTCCAAGCCTGGACCAATCGGGAAAGCCAGGGGAGCAGTGACCTAGGAAGTCGATTTTTGTCACCAGACCTACACTGCATTCTCCAGTTTGGCTTTACCCGAAATAAAACAGCATTGCATTTGAACCGCTGATATTTTAATTCCTGTCTCTTTTTTTTTATTCAGAACCTATGGGGGGAAGGGTAATTCATTGGCCCCCTCAAACTCTTAACTACTTATAAGGGTAAGAAAACCCAACAGTCATTACAAAGGAAAAAATGCCAGACTGAATGTTTCTTCAGTCTGTTTGCACAGCCACCCTAAACCATCTTCCAATTCTCAAATAAGTCCTATCCGACCTCTTGCTCTTACAATGAACTCAGCAGGTGTCCCGCTGCCATATACACCTTCCCTCTATTATGTTGTGGTTGTGCAATATTTACAATTAACATAAACCTTTAACTTGAAGGAACTAAAATACCCACACCATGATAAAAAATGTGCTCACCACTAAGCACTAGGCATGCAACAAGAATAAAATATGTAAATCTAAAGTTTGCAAAAGAAAGAACAAAATCTATGAAATCAGGAAAGTTATAATCAAAGACGTTAGTGAAACATAAAACCAATAGTTGCAGCACAGTGTGGCAAACAGTATATAAATATGTACAGGGTGGAGAACTAGAGAGGTCACGCTCCACAAGTTTGATAACGGGATAAAGGGAAACAAGAAAGGAGTAGAACTTTGAGTTCGGTCTCAAAAGAGCAGATGTTCACAGTGCAAGAGATGAACACTCCAGGCAGAGCCAAGTGTTGAGGGCGTAGAGGCATGAAAACCTGAGACTGTTCACAAACCCGTAAGTCACTTGGTGTGGCCGGTCTGTAGGATGTCTACAGGAGAGGGTACTACAGAGCAGGCAAGGCACAGAGCCTGGAAATCCTGACATAGCTGGCAAGGGACTTTGACCTGAGGGCAAGAGAATGCGCTCCGACGGGGGATGGTGTCAGATTTACCACTCAGAAATGTCACAACAACAAGACACCCACGTGGGGTAAAGACTAGAGTGGGAGAAGTTGCAAGCAGAGATATTAGCAAGAAGGTGATGGAAATAGTCCCAAGCCAGAACCATGGAGCCCAGCCTCTGGTGCAAGCAATGGGCAAGAAGAAGAGAACTAAGGTAGTAAAGAGGCAGAACTAGCTGCCTTTCAAGTGACAGAGAAGGCAAATGACTCCTGAGTTTCTGGAATGAGTAAGCAGATAAGGGGACTGTTTTTCTCTAAAACCAGGAAGAGAGGAAGAACAGGAGATTTTAGGAAATGACCATGAGATGAAATCATAAACTGTGAATTCGTTGGACTTCTCCAAACAAAGAAATAAAACCTTGGGCAAATCATTTAACCACTGTGAGCTTCTTACCTCATTAATGAAATGGAAATCTCATTACTCGAGAATACTATGGATGGGGTGGCTAGAAGCATCAGTGTTCGGGAAGTCAGTCTCCTCCCTTCCCCAACCACAGCCACCCCTTTCCTCCCTCGCCTTCCCTTCGTTTGAGTGAACCCTCTCTAGTACAACTCAAACTGAATGGCATGTTTCAACAAATGCATCCTGCTTTCTGAGAAAGAAAAATAAGCAAAGGAGAGGAACAAAGGAGAAACTGAAGATGTAAACAGACTTCTTGAAATAAGGATTTTGATAACTTGCGATAGAACCATAATTTAAAATAAATTTGGGGGCAAAGCAGGTATGGTATAATCCCATATGAAAATATAGTTATACACTAAATTTTTCTCCTAATGTAATTACATGTTTTCTGACATTTAATGAACACTTCAAGTTAAGTGGGCTTTTTTAATTCAGAAAAATAATTAGAACACATCCAGGTGATGGAAGGAAAATATACCAGAAACATCAAGTAAAGAGAGTTGCCAACTTGAACATTAAATCCAGATTTCCTCCAGGAAGCCTGTGTGAGTAAGGAAGCCAACTGGGATGTAAAGCTTTCATTTTCTTAGTAAAAATTTTATTCCGCCATAAGAAAACCACCTTTCTGAGGCACCACATTTTGGAGGAGATGTGTTATTCCAAACACTTGTCACCTTCAATAGACACTCCTAGCAGGGGCTGTTTTTGTCTGTCATTCTGTTTTGCAGAATGAAAGGGGTTGCCCTTGTAGCCCCTGAAAAGATGAAAGCACGCAGACCATCTGAGTGCTGGCGTGGGTTTAGGGACCGCGTGATGGAAGAATCAGAAGAGGATCCCAGGACTAGAACAACGGAAGAAGGGTTAGCCCGAGAAGGAGGTTCAGAAAGCGTGGAGCGAGTCCAGGGCCAAAAGAGGTATTGCACAGGAGAAGAGCAGGGTCTGGGAACCAAATTCCATGGAAATTTCACCAGACACTCACTATGTGCCAAGCCTGTTGCACAGGGATATAAAAATAAGAAGCGGACTCTGTCTTCAAGAGGCTCATAGTCTACGACAGGACAGAGAGGCAAATAAATACCCTCCACGGCTAAGAAGACCATAGTGTCCCACCTGCTGAGCTGTCGCTCAGAGCAGGAGGTGACCGCCCCTGCCTGGAGGAAGTGAGATCTGATAGAGTTGGAGGGTGACCCGGAAGCCACCAGGTGATAAGGGAAAGAAGGCCAAGCTGGCATCCTGCTTTTCCTTTGGGTCTCGTTTTGGTCATCACTTTCCCTGGAAAGCATCCCCTGGAGACTCCTCTGTGCTCCCACAGCCACCTCTGTTTACCCTGTTGTTACTGAGGTTTTCACTGTCTTCCCCGGTGGCCCCCGTGGGAGGAGGAACCGGGCCGATGGTTCTCACCGTGCCCGCGCTCTACCTTTAGCACAGTGCCAGGCGCTTAACTGGACTGCAGCAGTACTTTCTAGAATAATCGGCAAAGGGCATTCCCAGAAGGGATGAGAACGTGAGGCCTTAGAAAGAGGAAACGTGTTATGGCTGGGACAGAGATGAGCATGGGAGAGAGAACAGGAGGGGACAAGCTCGGGCCAGAGCGAGGAGCCGTGAATGGCAGCTGGAAGTGTATTCTTCCCGTCACCTGGGGCCAGAATTGGTGACATACACACAGGTGACCGGCATGACCAGATTTGTATTTTAGTATCACCACTTGCTCCCTGGCAGCAGCACAAGAGACAGTGTGGAGAACAGGGGGTCTGGAGGCAGGGAGATCGGGCTGAACCCCTGTCGAAGGCACTTCGCTTGTGGGAAGGCTGAATGTGCCAGTCCATCAAACGCCTGGGATCGCATTGCGTCCAACAGAGATGACACACAGATGTTGTCAGAGGTGAGACTTGACCATCATTGCAAGGATGGAAAAAAGAAAAGGGGCAAAAATATATTTTTTTGAAGCCTTATGTATAAATACAAAAGTAGAGAAAGACCAGATCTTCCTCATACTGTCTGTGAGAGCCAAATCTGGACAAAAGCTGGTCACAAAAAGATGGGGAGCGTTGCAAATACAGAGGTGGGTAAGATGTACCAGCAAACACTGAGTCACGGTGCTGCACCCAGGGAGGGAGGAGGCAGGAAAGGAGCCAACAAATGTCAAGCGAGTAAAATAGAAGATAAAAGGCGGTGGAGAAGAAAAGTTATTTTGTAATTCTCTTTTACATGGGTACAATGTACCACGTTGACCTCACTGATGAGAATGTCTAATGCCAAGTAAAATGGCCCTGAAAAACAGAAAGTAAGACTATTATAAATACAAGAGAAGTGATGAACGCCATACTTTATGTGGAGACCTTAAATAATTGCATTAGGCTTTAACTAACAGGATTAACTGGATTCGATAGATATTTCAGTAATTATAATCTGCAAGAAAGGTATGTTATTCAAAGATCTTTGGAATATGTTCAGAATCGATTGTGTAGTTGTCTGCAAAGGAAATCCTTGTACCATAAGATAAAAAGTAAGTATAAAGGATTTCTGGCTCCATAACAGTACAGAAAACATCCCCTCGCCAAAAGTGCTTTAAATGCAACAAAACATTTAAATACAATAAAATGATTTTAAGTGATTTTTACCTGAACTTGCAGTAAAGCAAGTGAAACCCACAGGTGCCCACGATGAAGAGAGAACTCAATCAGAAGCACTAGGCTGTGGCTGAAGGGGGTGCGGGCTCTCGTGTCCAGATGGGGACGGTTGCCAGGCGTCGTGCACAAGCCACATGAGAGGAGGAACTGGGCTCTTCCCGTAAAAGCCGGGGTCCTGGGGTGCCTGGTTGGCTCAGTGGGTTAAAGCCTCTGCCTTCGGCTCAGGTCATGATCTCAGGGTCCTGGGATTGAGCCCCACATCGGGCTTTCTGCTCAGTCGGGAGCCTGCTTTCCCCCCTCTCTCTGTCTGCCTCTCTGCCTACTCTCTCTCTGTCAAATAAATAAATAAAATCTTAAAAAAAAAGCCGCGGTCCTGAGAGGGGCTAGGTTGCAGGTTAGAAGGGGGGAAAGAATCTACCCATTGACACAGGACGACAACATGACATCTTGAGACCATCAGCCTGTGACTCATATGGTTCCAGGGCTCACATCTATACTGCTCCCCTATGCGCCAGAACGCCCGCTTGAAAGACTAACATAAAACATTGTCCTGGGCTGGACAGAGCCGGAGTCCTGGCAGAAGGAAACGAAAAACTACTCTGGCTGTGACCCTCTACAAGGGAGTTCTACAGAGAAAGCATTAAAAAGTTGTGCTTACAATGAAAAGTAAAACAACACTTAGAAGCCATCTGGAGTGGGTAAGTGGAAGATTATAAACTAGAATTCTGTTCCCAGTTAAAATGCCAATCAAGAGTGAAAAAAAAAAGTCATTTTCCAGCAGGGTTCAAGGGAGTTTGTCATGCAGATAATCTCTAAGTTGGGAAGAAAATGCTGAGTATTGGGAGCAAATCTATCCACAGAGGGCTGTGTACAAGACAACTATGGTAATGACTAATTTAATGGAATTTAATTTAATTTATTAATTAATCAATTTTCAAGTGACAGAGAAGGCAAATTAAAAAAGTGATTAATTTATTAGGATTAAAACAATGTGGAATTAAGATGCAGGACAAGGATATAAACTACAACGAAAAGCATAATGTAACTTGAAACATTTTAGTCTTTTAACCTTCAGTATTTTAGAAATACTGACCATCTTTAGACTTCAAATCAATTCTGCATATTAAAAGTTGGGGAGTAACTACTGAAAATACTAAAAACAAAAATGTGTGACTTCCCTATCAACAGAAGGAAAAAGGTAATAAAATTAAGTCAATTCAACAATAAATAAAAGAAGGAGCACCCACAATATGAGTCCTCCCAACTGAAAACTGTGGAAAGGAAATCAAAAAGGCAATTAACAAAATAGAAGGTGAATGATCAGTAGAGTAATGAGATAATGGTCACCACCACACAAACTGAAGAAATGCACATTAAAATGAGATGCCTGTTTGGCCTACTGTATTGGCAAAAGGCTATATGGTTACAGGTTATTTCTCTTACCATGTAAATGAGCCAATAAGAAAAACAGA
>CM053614.1:33826979-33850334 GCA_028646535.1 Procyon lotor
CAGAATAATCCAAAAGAAATGTGGGTTAACAAGAAGAGTAAGTAAATCCTTAAAGAATCATGAATATACAATGAGCCAAAAAAAGTGTTCATGGTCACAAATAATTTTAAAAGGCATATTGTTAATAATACCTTAAGACAGAATTTCGTCTAAGATATTTTTATACATTCAATGATGGATGGTAAAAGGATAATGAAACAAGCTCTCACAATCTTCCTGGAGAAAAATTTGGCACTATGTATCCAAAGTTTTCAAGATATGACTGACGCTGACCTTGTACTTCTCATCAAACAGAGTGGCTCTGTTTGTTTTGTTTTATCTGTTTAACACACTAAGCTCCTGTGTATGATTTTGTTAAGACAAGATTCTGATGTTTAAAAATAAAACTTTAAAACCTCAGGACTAAATAACTTACGGGACATCCCTTTCCACCATGACCCACGACTGGCTCTCAAAATTATATGAAATGTTTCCTTAAAAGGAAAAATGTTAATCAATTGTTACCTGGAAAAAAAGTAGGTTATAGATTAGTAGGAGTATGTGTGTTTTATTTTTAAATGTAAATGTGTGTATTAAATATCCATAGAAAAGAACTTAGAAGAATATATATCAAGGTGTTTTTTTGTTTTTGTTTTTTTTAAGATTTTATTTATTTATTTGACAGAGAGAGAGAGCACAAGTAGGCAGAGAGGCAGACAGAGGGAGAGGGGGAAGCAGGCTCCCTGCTGAGCAGAAAGCCCGATCTGGGGCTCCATCCCAGGACCCTGAGATCATGACCTGAGCCGAAGGCAGAGGCTTTAACCCACTGAGCCACCCAGGTGCCCCAATATCAATGTGTTTTTAATGGTTTTCTCTATTTGGATGAAATTCTGAGAATTTGTTTACTTGTTTGTTTATTGCTAAGTCTGTTTCAGATTTTTCTTCCATATGCCCTGCCTCTGAAACAGGAACAACTTATTTTGCTTTTCTAAACCCAATGCCAGTAGATTAATGACGTGAACTAATTTTATCCACTCCAATCCTTTTATCCACTCCAATGCCCATACATTCTCATTTCCTGCTTTCTGCGGCCTCCTCCAATCCTCCGTGCCTTTGTCTGTTGCCTGCAATTGACCTTCAGTTAGCTGCCCTTGTCTCCAACATCAGCTCTACATTCTCTGGCCTCATCTCTTCCCTGACCAGCCCAGATTGAGGAGCCCCTCAATCTCCGACCAGATTGCTCCTGTAATCTATGGGGCAACGGCACTCCTATCACCTCCTCTCATCTGCCTTTCCAGATTCTTTTTCTTTTTTTTTTTTTTTTGCCTTTCCAGAGTCTTACAAAAGCTGTCACCAACTAGGAGGATATCTGCCTCTTTGGATGATGAGACTTAACGGGTCAAGTCACCTTAATAGACATTAATCCTACCTCCCATCCGAATATAGGAGGCCCATCCTCAACAAGCCTGTGCTGGAAAACTTGAGTGCCTCAAACTCAACCAGTCACCAAAATACCCCCTCGGGGCTCCCGTTATCTGAGTGGGGGTACATTCCAAGACGCCCAGTGGGGTGTCTGAAACTGCAGATAGTACTGAACGCTATATACACTATGTTTTTTCCTATAGAGACATACCTATGATAAAGTTTCACTTACCATGAGGCACCGTAAGATGAACAGCAATAATGAATACTAAAATAGAACAATTATAACAAAATACTATAATAGAGGTTATGTGAATGTGGCCTCTCTCTCTCTCTCTCAAGATATGTACCGTACTCACCCTTCTTCTTATGATGGCGTGAGATGACAGAGTGTCTCTGGTACACAGGGAGGGGAATGACACAGGCAGCTGCGTGAGGCCTCCACTACTCACCTTCTGAATATACATCAGAAAGAGGGTCATCTGCTCCAGGACCACAGTGGAGTGGGGGTAACTGAGCCCCAGAAAATGAAACCGCGGATGAAGGAATACCTGTACATATAAGAATTAAAAAACGTTCATTACCTTTACTGATTTTCATCTACCAGTCCTGTGTGCACCACTTAAAGCCCTATGTGTATATTCAATCCGTCTTCTTCATGACGACCTTTAAGCACTTGAAAGCAGCTATTATGGTCCTTCTCAGTCTTTTCCTATTTCTTTTGACCCTTCCTAGAATGGGGCACAGTGCAATGGACTGAATGTCTGTGTACCCTAAAATTCACCCGTTGAAAACACAGCTCCCAAGGTGATGGTATTTGGAGGTGAGGCCTCTGGGCAGTGATTAGGTCATGAGGGGATCAGTGTCCTTCCAACAGAGGCCCCGGGGAGCAACCTCACTCCATTCCATCTCATGAGGGTGCAGTGAGAAGCTGGCAGTCTGCAACCCAGAAGAGTGCTTTCCCCAGAATGCAACCGTGCTGCCCCCTTGACCTTGAACTTCCGGTTTCCAGAACTGCCAGAAATAAATTTCTGTTGTTATAAACGGCCCAGTATGTGGTATTTTGTTGTCACAGCCAGAAAGGACTAAGACACATGGAGTATAGCTCACCCTCAATAAAGAAACTCTAGTTGGATGGCATGCCACTTAAAATGTGTCACTCGAAACCAATCAGTTTTCTAAATGTGGTTTGACAGTCCAACAAACAAAAGACCTTAACGCACAGAATATTTTTTCGTGAGTAAAACTTAAGAACATGACTTATTTGACTTTATTTTCATTTCATCTGAATTTTTTAAGATTTTATGTATTTATTTGAGAGAAAGAGAGAGATGGAGATAGTGAGAGAGAATAAATGGGGAGCATAGGGAGAAGATGCGGGGCTCGATCCCAGAACCCTGGGATCATGACCTGAGCCAAAGGCAGACACTCAACCCACTGAGCCACCCAGGTGCCCTCATTTGGTTTTTAGAACCCGTGATACTATTGACCAAAGATCCTAAGAAATTTAGCAATATCTGAAGATATGAAATACACTTTTAAAAAAATAAATGCACAAAAAAGATGTCAAAAAATAGTAACTCCTGAGCACTTTTCTAGATAATTGTATGTGTGTTTGAGAGAGAGACAGAGGATGGACCTGTGTGTTGAGGAAAAGCCCAGCTCTCGTGCAATGTCATGGCTGTGAAGTTGTTAAGAAAAGCTTCGAAATCCTGTGTACCAATTCCAGTCCTAATGCAGGCTGATCGTGTGACTCAAGGTAAGTGAGCTCCCGGTTTGTAAACCTTTCTCTATAAAGTCCTTTTATAACCACTGTTGAAGAATTATTTTAATTCATATTTATAAATATCATAAGAAAGTATCTAGACAGTAGAAAATACTCAAAAACAGTAAATAATAAATACCCACAGCAGACATTTCAGATACCCACAGTCAAACACGCCCACACTGGGGCCCTTTGAGTCTGAGAATTGGGTCACACTCCTCCCAGGCTAGCTGCTGACCGCATGAAAGTCATCATTAACTATAACTTGTACACTTTTTCTCATGAATTACTATTAAGCCTCATTTTCACTAATTAAATCTTAGCCCCACCTTCCTGTGTGATAGTGACGGAGGCTGAGTACGTGGGCCAGACCCAGGATCAGTGGTCCAACCTGCAGGAAGAGAGTTGAAAGTGGAAACTGAGTCAACAAGCGGGAACCAAGTAGAACGGGCAGGCAGTCGAAGCAAGGTCAGGAGCCAAGGAGTATTCCGAGAGGTGCCAGGAATAATGGGGTAAGCTCTGTACTTTGCCTTTGCTGGACAAGAGAGATGTGGTGCCTGTGTGCCTCTGGCTGCCATTTACTGACCACCCGATGGCAGGCGTTGTGCTAACAACTTGCCCTTCATCATATCATCTCCCTCTCCAGGAGGCTGGTAGTGTTACTTACTGCCCAGGTGAGATGTCCAAAGCTCTGAGAATGCAGGTCCCTCTCCAAGGTCACACAGTAAGGAAGGAGGTGAATCTGGGGCTGAGTCAGTCTTCTCTGATTCCATGGGCTCTACTTACTCCAAAGGACAGTTTTAGTGGACCTTTGTCCCCTGATATGCATGCTTTTTTTTTTTTTTTTTTTAATCCTAAGTTTAACTTTCAGTTCTCTCTCTTCTGGGGGAGAAAGCAGGCCATAGCATTTTGCTAGTGGAATCCCTTACCTCTAAAATACTAGGCTTCTCTAGAAGCCCCATGAACTGTGTGCTGTCCCCTTGCCTGCCTGGGATCCTATAGTCCCTGACCCCTCAAACCATGCCTCACCTGTTCAGCCTCACATCTGAGCAAGTCTCCACCGCTGCATCAGTTCTAGATCTTTTACCGGGCATCTATGCCGCCTAATCCTGGTCATTAGTTGTAACAGAACTTCCTCACTATCCTCAAAATTCCCCCACAAACTTTGATTTATTTATCCTGGATTCCGTCAGCTTTTCTCCTTTTGTCCCATCTCTCTCTTTCATATTTGCTCTTACATAACTTCTTTAGCAACCTCCCCATTGTCTTTGAGGTCATCATGGTCCTTGAAAGTCAGCAGGATAGCTTTTTATGAAGATCAGATTCCAAAATATATGCCCAGAACTTGTGAGGAGGTGCTTCAAATACAAAAGCAAAAAAAGAAAGGAAGGAAGGAAGGGAGGAAGGGAGGGAAAAAAGAAAAGAAAAGAAAAAAGAAAAGAAAAGAAAAGGAAGGAAGGAAAGAAGGAGGGAGGGAAGGAAGGAAGGAAGGAAGGAAGGAAGGAAGGAAGGAAGGAAGGAAGGAAGGAAGGAAGGAAGGAAGGAAGGAAGGAAGGAAGGGAGAAAGAAAAGGCTCTTGCCCTATCAGTGGGTGCCATTCGGTCATTCCCTTGTGACAAGGAGATCCATGGCTTTTCCTTCCTGTCCAGCACTTCCCCCGTTACAGACTAGTGGCTCTTTGAGAAAGGAGACCATTCCTTCTCAAGACTGGATTCTGCATTTTCCTGTTTACATTTGGAAAAGATCAAAAGGCTATCACCACTGAATGCAAATCAGAAGACGGAGTAAGAGCCAGAAAGGGAGCAGAGCTCCGGGCCCTGGCGGAGCCTGCGGTGAGGCCGTGTTCCCATGTGGGCACGTCTGGCAGGTGCGCACAGCCCTCTAAGAGCAAGCACCCAGGGCTGACCCTGCCTCTGTGAAGAGAAAGGCCGTGTCATGTCATTGCTTCTGCCCCATCGTGGAGCTGTCTCTTTTCTGCACCTACTATGAGCAAAGTGAGGACCAATAAAGAGTCATACGTGCAATTTTGTTTGACCCAAGTCATTTCAGCATCTGTAAAGCAACCATGAATTCATCTATCACCAAATAAAGTCATTATTGAAGCAGCTGTTACCCAGACATGACTCCTAGCTGGGGCGGTGGGAGAGCAATTTATCTCTTAGCAGCAGCTTGCCAACATCTAACTTGCAATTTAGAGAAGGAGAAATCCTCAGAATATAAGGTTCAGGCTGATGTGTTGAAAACAGTTCTTTCAATTCTTTTAAAAATAATATCTACTCTTTTTTAAATTATAAAATACTTTTTGGAAAATTTGAAAATTCAGAAGCATGTACACAGGGGGAAAATTATCTAATCAAGATAAGCATCATTAATATTTAAATATATTCTCCTTCCAGGCATTTCTATGTATATTAACAGATAGATAAACAGGTGATAGATAGATAGATAGATAGATAGATAGATAGATAGATAGATAGATAGATAATTATTGAGAATATGCTGGATATTCACATGTATATATATCACCAACTGAAGGGAAGCATCCAGGGAAAATGAGACTGTTCCTATCACTCTGCCCTCAGTTTAGCCAAGTTTCCTTGTGGTCACATCCAGAGAATCTCTTCATTCTTTTCCAGTGTTTGACATCTGTTTCATGTGGCCACTCCCCCACGGCTTCTGGAAAAGTCCCCAGCCAGTCTGAGCACCCTCAACGTCATACACCAGGATCTCTGTCCGTGTCGTGTATGTACAGATGAGGATAACAAACAAGCCAATCCCGTGAATCAAGTGGGGAAAAGTCAAAAGAAATGAGCTCAATCAGGCTATTAGAGAAATGCTAACAGAACCTAACTTGAAGACCAAAGGGGAAAGAAATACAAGCCAAGTCAGACTGAACTGTGATCTCCTCCCACACTTACACTCAATAATTAGAGCAATTCCATTTGAGTACTTTCCCCAGTGCTCTTTCAAAACTTCTTCATGAGAAAGGAAGTTGTATAAGGCACATTCCTTACCTTCCAGGAGCTCAAGGATGAGAATATATACCATCCTCTAGGACCAGGTTCTCCACCTTGGCACTAATGACATTTAAGTTCAGATAACTTATCCTTTGGGGGGTAGGGGGGCTACCCCGTGCTTTGTAGAATGTTTCATGGCCTCCCTGGACCCTACCCACCAGATTCCAGTGGTACCTGCCCCCCCCCCACCTCTCCGGGAGTTGTAACAACCAAAAATGTGTCCAGATCTTACCAAATGTCCCTTGGTTTACAAGGGGGGGGGGGCAAAGCTGTACCCTGCTCCTGTTGCAAACCACCAAGCTAGATGTAGAGGATGGGGACAGGGAGATGCTCCAACTGCCTGATGATATCAAATAGAATGATCTTATTTGTAAGTCATGGGAAAATGTCAGCAGCAACGTCCCTAGGAACTGAAAGCACCCCTGGCCATTTGGGTTTGGGAAGGAGAAAGGAAGTAAAACCGATTCACACATCTTATTTCTCTTTGACCCCCAACAGTCCTTCAAGGTGCACTTTGATCCCTCATTCTGCAAGTGAGAAAACAGAGGTTCAGAGGGGAAGTAACCTACCAGGGATCACAGAGCTGCCCAACAGCGGGTTCCCCGCCCTGCAGAGCTGTACCCAGCCAGAAACGTAAGAATTCCTGCAGTTTGACAGTGGAGACCTTATAAATTCCGAGTTTATACATTCTAAATCAGAAGACCTGGAACATAAGGAGATAATTCTGAACAGGGGTGGCCTTTAGCAACGCCAAAACCTGAGTGATCCCTCGGAGAAGCTCTTACCCCTTCAAAATCCTCTGGTTTGTTTAGATTTATTCTGTCAGCAAAACTGTGGTTGTAGTATTTTGTCTACTGATTGGGCCCCGCAATTAAGCCTCCCTTGATGAAGGCACGTTAAGGCTAATTTTAAATCTGATTACCGTCAGCACGACATCTACGTGAAGCTGTTTTTCAAACAAGCGGCAGCGACATGTCTGGGGATGCCGTTGTTAGAGTTCATGGCCAGAAGTCTCTGCAGCCGCACCTCCCTCTCCTGCCCGGGAGCCCCCTCCGGACGAGGCCAGTTCACAGCCCGTTAAGCTCAGAGCCCTTCCACCAGCCAGTGCTCCTCTCCAGAGCCCAGAAATGCCTTGGTGTCTGAGTGCTGGCCTGAATCAGAGAGCAATGGGAGTCTGTGTGCCTAATCAGACGTGAGGCAGAAGGCTCTGGGCTGTGTCCCGAGGTCCCTTGCCTTGGATCCTCCTGTATTAGTAACAGTCAGAGGGGACTGGTGCAGCCTCTGCTCCATCGTGGAGTGATAAAGGCAGAGACGGATCGATCGGATGGTTAAAAAGCCTCTTGGCCCCAGAGCCTTCCACTGTCTCTCAGCTCTCCTGGTCCTTCTTTGTACAAAACGTATGTTAACCAAGACAGGAACTCTGAAGACTGTTTCCCCAGACCCTCTTCAACCAACAGAGAAGCTCACATCCTACTTTCTGATGCTTAAGATGACCCTGGGTCCGTTCAAGTGTGTCAAGTGGGGCAATGCTGAGCACACCCAGTGCTATGGAATCAGTTCTGGATTCTGCACATCAACCTCATTCCAAGGCTAATCATCCTTTTTCTGACTCTCGGTTTTCCCAGGTCCTTCCTATCCTCTGCCGGAAGACTTCTTATAAGTGGGAAGGTGACCTAAAGGGAAATGGCAAATCAGGGTCTCAGTGTAAGATTGCTCACGGTGGGGGAAGTGGAGGGAGAAGAAGAAGGCAACTGGTCTCTTCCTCGCGTTTGCAGACCAACCAAAAATGGGCACTGTCTAAGGGCCTTGGCCTTCAGCCTCTGGAATGGTAGCTGGGCCACAGGCCTGGTCATGAGGACTTCAGTCTCAGCCCTAACGGCCCCAGCCCTAGGCTGGAGGAGTCGACAGCCGCCGGCAGATGCAAATGAACTGCTTATGCAGGTTTTATTATTGGTTTTATTATTGTTAATATCTTAACATTAAAATGCCTTTTTGTTCCATCATTTTTTTAAAGATTTTATTTATTTATTTGACAGAGAGAGAGATCACAAGTAGGCAGAGAGGCAGGCAGACAGAGAGGAGGAAGCAGGCTCCCTCCTGAGCAGAGAGCCCGATGCGGGGCTTGATCCCTGGACCCTGAGATCATGACCAGAGCTGAAGGCAGAGGCTTTAACCCACTGAGCCACCCAGGTGCCCTTGTTCCATCATTTTAGTATTTTATCCACCTTTCTAAAGTTTCTTATCTTATTCACCTGCTTTCTCATTTAATCTTTAACCTCTGAGCTTTAGAGCCAGTTTCTTTTATTAGTTTTTCACATTTTCGTTAACATACTACCTTACCTTACATACATTTAAATTTGTTTTGATTCTCATTTTAGCTTCTCAGCTTTGGGTTTTTTTTTTTAATTGTTTAAATTTTTATTTCTAAACCTTTCCTTGGAGTCTATTGAAACTTTTACTTTTTTTTTTAAGATTTTATTTATTTGACAGAGAGAAACACAGTGAGAGAGGGAACACAAGCAGGGAATGGTAGCGGGAGAAGCAGGCTTCTTGCCGAGCAGGGAACCTGATGCGGGGCTCGATCCCAGGACCCTGGGATCATAACCTGAGCTGAAGGCAGACGCTTAAGGACTGAGCCACCCAGGTACCCTGAAACTTTTACTTTAATTCGTTTACTGATTCATTTAAAAATTCTTTTTTGTTGTTCTTTTATTCATTTTCAAAACCTCTACCCCTCAATTTTTAGCCTGTCTCTCAGGTTTTCTCTTTCTAATTTCTTTGTTTGTTTATTCTTAACTTTAAGTGTATTTTTGCACCCTCTGTTTGTTGTTGTTGCATGAAGGTTCTGGAAATAATTCCCCCACTTCCCATGCTAAACAGAGATGGGATATTTTTTCCCTTCTGACAGTGTACCTACTTCCTCTCTGTCCCCAGTAAATTTTTCCATATAGATTTTTAGAAAAGACAATTCTAAAATAAAGGGGACACGCATGCGCATATACACACAGACATACACACACACACACACACACACTCCTCTTACCTTATAAAATGAAATTCCTTCAGATCGTTCATGCTGCCTCTGCAAATTGCACATCTCAAGAGCAGGAGTGATGATGTATCACTTCATCCCATTATAAGGAGCTGTGGGTTTTACAATCTCTGGCTCCAGAGAATTCAAAGAACAACAGAAGAGAAGGATTTCAAGGGGCTACAGTCTCATCTAGGAAGAATATATGTCATGGGAGCCATGGAATAGGAAATGGAACCAGTTAGGAGAGATCGTTGGAATGCTAAGTCAGGGTTGATTGGGAAGAGCAGTTTGAGACAGAGACATTCTAGAGCCCCTGCTAGGTGCTGAGGGGACTGCCCAGTCTGCTTTGTAAACATTGCCCCCTTCCATCTTGACAATAACAACCTTGCATGGAAGGTATTACCGCCATTTTATAGATTACAAAACTGAAGCTCACAGAGGTCAGAGCATTTTTCTATGACTACATAGATTCTAAATGATGGAGCCAGAAATGAATAAGTTCTCCCTCGTTCTAGAATCCGCGTCCCGAAGACCATCCTCTCCCTTTCCCTTGGGAAAGATGAAAGAGCAAAAGATTGCGGAGCAAAAGGTAGGATATAGGAAATGTTCTCCCCGCCCATAATCGGCATTTTGGGACCCTGAAGGGTCTTGTAAGTCAGGGAACGAGGAGGTCCACTAGGTGCCTCAGCAGCTGGGATGATCTGGAGGTGAATGGAAGAAAGAGGACCAATGCATGAGCAGTGGACCCGACAGAAGCCACACGAGTGGGGGGAGGGCGGTGAGCGTGGGACTGAGGGAGCACCTGGTGTGTGGGGACCGCACCGGGCCAATGGGAGCGGCTGCGCCGACAAGCCCAGAGTGGTCTGGAGGTGTGTGGGGTTTCCTAGAACTGTCACAATGAACTGCCACAAACTGGGTGACCTCAGACAACGGAAATGTATTCTCTCACAGAAGCTAGGAGTTGAAATCAAGGTGTCAGCAGGCTTCTGGGGATTAGGAGCAATACTCGGTGATTCTCAGCTTCAGCCAGGTAACTCCAATCTCTGTCTGTTGTCACGGGGCTGTGTCCCCTGCGTCTGTGTGTTCACAACGACCTTCTCCTCCCTGTGTGTCGGTCTCTGCGTCTCTCCTCCTCTTCCTGTCAGGACAACAGTCATATTGGATTAAGAGCCCACTGAGCTCCAGTATGACTTCATCTTAAATTCGCTAATGACCTCTGCAATAACCCAATATCCAAAGAAGGCCACATTTTTGAGGTTCTGGGAAGAACTTAGGTTTTGGGGAGGCGCCATCCAACCTCTTATAAGGTGACAAGCAAAGTAGCACAAACAACCTGTAAGAAGAGCCTGCAACACTCCAGCACCAAAATCTTGAGTCCGGAGCTCTTCAACCTGGCTGCACCGTGGAATGACCGGGACGGCTTTGACCTATCCTGCCACCTGGCCCCACCCCTAGAAGTTCTCACTGACCTCGTTTGGGTGCAACCTGGCCTTTGGGGTTTTCAAAGCTTCTCGGTTGAGGCAAAGCCGTAGGCAAGGCTGAGAACCACTGTGTGGAAGGTGTTGGAGCTGAGAAGCCAGCCCGCCTCAAATTAGAAGGCTGAGGGGGCTTTATGTCATAACCTACAGACTGGAGACCGCTGGATCTCAGCAGAGAAGCTCTGGACTCGGTCTCACAAGCACGTATAGATTTGACTTCCCTTCCATTAGCTATGTGCCCTCTTTCAACTTCAGGCTCTTTTTATAAACCAGATGGTTGGACTAGATGTGTTCTGAGTGCCATTGATGCTATTAAGAAACACCTTGGGGAGCCTTGGTGGCTCAGTTCATTAGGGGTTGAACTCTTAATTTTGGCTCAGGTCATGCTCTCAGGGTCATGAGATCGAGCCCCAAGTCGGGCTCCACGCTGGGTGTGGACCCTGCTTAGATTCTCTCCCCCATCCCTTTGCCCCTCGCCCCCCACACCCACTTGCGCTCTCTCTCAAAAATAAATTCATTAAATTTTTAAAAATTAAAAAATTTCAATCAAAACTATTATTATAAATCAGCACGTTTATTATTAAAAAAGTGATATTTGCTTCAGCCACCCTGTCTCACTCCCCAGAAGTAACAATTATTCGAAATAACCTCAATGTTTTTGGACATATATATATATAGCTATAGCTAGACATGTTTTAGTACAATAAAGCAATTCTTCTCAAATTTTCATGTAAGTGATACAATCATCTGGGATGAAGATGGGGCCCAGGTTGTTTACAGCCTGGGTGATTTTGATGCAGGTGGTCTGCCCTCCCGCCTCCGCGATGGCCCCCCCATCATTTACAACTCCTCGTATACAGGCCCTGTGATACCCCTCCCGTATTGAACAGGGCTGACTCCTGGGACCAGTAGAACATTGCAGATCCGATCAAGCGTGCCTTCCAGAGCTCAAGTTGTTGGAGCCCCCACTTTGCATGCTTGGATCACTCACTTTGGAGGAAGCAGCTGCCGCGCCCTGAGGACAGTCCAGCAGCATTACGGAGAGGTCCTTGGGGCAGGGCACTGAGGTCTCCGGACAGCCGGCACCAACCAGCCAGTCATCTGAGTGAGCCCCTGGGGAAGCCGGTCCTTCCGCTCCACTCACACCTTGGGTGAACATAGCCCCAAGCCAACGTCTAGGCTGCGGCCTCGGGAGGGACTCTAGCCGGAATCAGCTAGCTCCGCACCCCTGAACTCCTCACACATGGGAGCTGTGGGAAATGATCCATGTTGGTGATTTGAAGACACTACAGAGAAACAGATAACTAAAAACAGTGGTGTATTTGGCATCATATATTTTATGCCACAGGTGATGTTCGGTGACAGGTGAATACTCAGCATTATGGAAGCTAAAGTGTTTATACATAATAGTTATTTTGTTTCCAAATGTTACCAGTACTAAACATTAACTCTTAAGAAGGTGATCTTTCCTGCTTTAGTAAACAATACTATAGTTCTCTGGCTGGAGTTAGACATAGATCTCAAGACCTCAAGGAGGGTGTGTGTGTGTGTGTGTGTGTGTGTGTGTGTGTTTTATGTCATTGCTAAACACAAGCCCATCTACATAAATGGTTGGCTATTTATTAGAAACCACTTCGCTATGTAATTTACTTGCATTATCTCCAACTCTTACTACTCCTTCACTAGGTAAATATTATACCCCCATCTTAGAATGAGGGGGCTGAACTTCCGAGAGATGAATTAAACTCCTATACTTTCATGGAGTGCCTGGGTGACTCAGTCAGGTGGGTGACTGCCTTCGGCTGAAGCCATGATTTTGGGGTGCTGGGACGGAGCCCTGCATCAGCACCCGGTCAGCAGGGCGTCTGCTTGTCCCTCCACCTGTCACCCTGCTTGTGTGTTCTCTCTTTCTCTCTCAAAGAAATAAAATCTTTTAAAAAAAAAAATTCCTGCACTTTCAGCTGGTAAGAGGAGGAACCAAATTACTACTTATAAATATATCAGACCCAGGTTTTGTTATTGGCATTTGATTTACTATTGCGGCCACAGGCTTGAGGGAGAGCTAAGGTAGGTTACCTGCACTGAACGTTCTTTCTACACTAGCAATCAGAGAGTGAACAAATAGGTGTTGGGTCTCTTTTGTGTGCCAGACACTATGTAAGGGCTAAGTCAATGATGAAAGAATGAAGATGTGGGCTCTCCCTCTACAAGGTGTATAAATTGGTAGGTGGATTATATTTTTATTTTTCAGTAGAAGTCAGAGAAGCTAAGAATTCCTTTAATAACAGATGTTCAATATTTGCCAATAATAAATAAAATGATATGAAGTGGTTTTCTTTCTTTCTTTCTTCTTTTCTTTTCTCTTCTTCTTCTTCTTCTCCTCCTCCTCCTCCTCCTCCCCCCCACCCTTCTTCTTCTAAGAAAGAGAGTGTGTGCACAGTCAGGCACCCCTCTACATTCTTTATTAAAGTCAAAAGAGATCAGACAGTGTAAGACAACATCCAAAGAGGTGCCTAATAACATTTTTAATATCATTTAATTGGAACACCCGGGTGGCTCAGTCAGTTAAACCTCAGACTCTTGGTTTCAGCTCAGGTCACGATCTCAGGGTCATGAGATCAAGCCCTGAGTCTGGCTCTGCACTGGGCTTGGAGCCTGCTTGAGATTCTCTCTTTCCCTCTCCCTCTGCCCTGCCCCACTCATGTGCTGTCTCTCTCTATCAAAAAAAAAAAAAAAAAGACCAAGTTATAAGAACGTAGCCTCTAAATACTGAGATTGTCTCCTGCTATTAAGACCGAAGTTAGAATTCCATGGAGTACCACTAAGGGGAATTCACCTGCTCTGGCCCTGCTGCGTTCCTCTTCGAAGAATTGGAAGCCAAACTAAAAGGGACAGGGTGGCCCAGTTTCTTTTCCTTTCTACTCTTTCCACTTAGCTTCTATGTGTCCACAGAATAGAGATCACACATTTTGGCAGAGAACGCATTGGTGCGAGTGAATGAGAATGTCCTTGTTTTAACACTTCAGCTGATTTCACTGTCCTATTTCCAAGCATTTATTTACACAGACTCCTAGAGATATTTTCAGATCAAAGCTCCCCAGATGATTTTAACTGGCCGAAGCTAAATCTTTGTTATCTCTGTTCTTTCTGGGGATTTTAGGGAATGTCAGACCCTGAGCAACTGGGTAAGTATAACAAGACCGGAGAGGAGAAGGGAAGAGGAAGGACCACTTGAACTAGTACCTTGGACATATCTGGCTTGGTATGTATGATATCCCATTGTCAACATTTCTCTATTCTCCAGTAAGTGTTGGGGTGGGGGTGGGGGAGAGAATAGGGTGGGCAGGTTGACTCCTTCAGACTCAATAGTGCCCACAATCACTATTCTGGGTTGAAAGGCCTTGGCTCCATCCCTCTCTTGTTCTTCCTTTAGTGTTTGGACAGTTAATCTGAGTTTCTTTACAATAGATTCCTAGAAGTAGGATTCCTAGGTCAGAGAGTGGAGCAACTCTGAGCACATTGATTCCTGTCTGTTCACCAGGCAAATGTTGACCTAATGTAGACAAATTTTCTGTAACAGACATTAACACTTCACTTCCCCCAACCTACTGGTTTGGCTTTAAATATTTCAAATTGTTTGGTGGCCCACAAAGCTTTTAATGGCAGTGCCACCATCTGTGTAAAAGAAAAGTTTGATATTCCTGGTCCGGGTATTGAAACTGATGTGGAATCAGTAGTTCAGATGAGCCAGACACATGGCGTTGGCCAATCAATAAACTAAAGAATCCATCAAGGAGTGAAGTTGCTGATTCATAGGTTGTACCTATATTCACTTTTAACAGATACTACAGAATAGTTCTCCAAAATAATTACACCAAGGTACCATCTCACCTTCAGTGTACGGGTGTAATGGTTGCTTCACATTCTTGACAACACAGAGTGTATCGTTTTCCTTTTAGCCATTCTGGTGGAGATATGCTGGTATCACGTTGTAGTTTAAAACTATTTCCTTGTGGATTAATGAAGTTTAAGACTGTCTCATATAGTTGTTGGCCATTTAAAGCCCTCTTTTTTGAAGTGTCTGTTCAGTGCTTTTCCCCATGTTTCTATCGGTTTATCTTCTTTTTTCTAATTAATTTGTAGGAATTCTTTATATTCTAGATTTGGATCTTTTGTTGGATATAGGTATTACCAATAACAGCTACTCTGTGACTTGCTTTTTCATTCTCTTATGGTGCCTTTGATGAACAATTTAAATTTTAATGTAGTCCTGTTTACAAATGTTTTTCCTTATGGTTAGTAATAATTTTATATATTATGTTTAAGAAAAAATTTCCTACCCCAAGAGCATGAGATTGTGTTTTGATTTGTTTGATATTGAAGTGCTTTCTATTGAAATGTTTACTAATTATCAACTTCATACTAAATTGTGAATATAGCTCTGTTATGGCTCCATGAGGAGTGGCACACAATGTATTAGAGATGTCCTTTTTTTTTTTATTCAACAATTATTTATTGAGAACCAATTTTGTGGAACACACACTTTTGTGTCCCATAGACAGTAGGAAAGCAGACCGGACAAAGAATTAGTGAGCCCCAGAGGGGTTGGGATTACCCTGTCTTGTGGGTTTGGTTGAGGGCAGGTAAGGTGGAGGTGGGAGTGAGAGATGTTCCTGTCCATGAGTGGAAATAAGAACAAAGGAACAAATCATAGCGTGCGATCTGCCAACACCCAGCGGAGATAACATATCTCTCTCTGTTAACCTTTAAAGGAACATGATCCGAGATTTCTTTCAACTTAACGCTTCCTGTTGTATCTCTAATTCCTTTCCAACTTATACATCATCATCATTTGTAGCAGCAATTAACTTTGATTCATGAATCTTTGGTTTTTTATCTAAATATAAACCATACTTCATGACTCCATTAGTCAGTTTCTAACCATCCAGGCAGGAGAAAGGAAATTTGTGGAAAGCACAGCTCAACCATGTTCCAAGAGATTTATCTCTCCCGCTGAAACTTTCTTGAGGATGCCAAAGTGTTCTTTCAATTACCAATCTGGTGACACATTGAGCATCACTATAATTTATATCACAGGGAGTCTAGGGGGCAAGAAAGAGAAATTAGCCAGATTTTCAATGACATTGTACTGTCACATGAAACAGAAAAATTGTGCAGTGGCCTTGGAGCCTGCTTGAGATTCTCTTCTCTTCGAGGGTCGTGGTGCCTTCCCAGGCTCCCCTGATATGCACAGTATTTGCATCAAACTAACAGTGATGATAGACCGCATCATACTGCAAATGCAAAACATACCCTTCCTCCAAATGAACTGCTGCTAAATAATGTGTTCGGACAGAGTGGCACAACCAGACTGCCAAAGAAGGAGTGATTTACTGGGTTTTCAGAGCAGCTAGCCAACGCATCAGAGGATCTCATGTCCTCACAGAGCACAGCAGCTACATCTCACAGGGATGACAAGCTATGTTAAGCTTTCCAAGCATCGAGAAGAAAGGCAGGACTCACAAAATGGGACTATGGGAGAATTAGTGGCAGCAAGGTAATGAAACGCATCGTCAAGATGACATGTCTCCATTCCAGGGGCACTCATCAGGTGACACAGTGGGTGTGGAGTGCCAAGACTGAGGGCCATGTTAGCCAATAGGTGGAAAGAGCCAAGATGCCCTTCAACAGACGAATGGATAAAGAAGATGTGGTCCATATACACAGTGGATTTTTATTCAGCCATCAGAAAGGATGAATACCCAACTTTTGCATCAACACGAATAGGACTGGAGGAAATTATGCTAAGTGAAATAAGTCAAACACAGAAAGTCAATTATCATGTGATTTCACTTAGTTGTGGAACATAGGGAATAGCATGGAGGACATTAGGAGAAGGGAAAAATGAAGGGGGAAAATCAAAGTGGGAGACGAACCATGAGAGACTGCGGACTCTGAGAAACAAACTTAGGGTTTTAGAAGGGCAAGGGGTAGGGGATGGCTTAGCCATGTGATGAGTATTAAGGAGGGCACAGATTGCATGGAACAATGGGTGTTATATGCAAACAATGAGCACTCCACCAAAAACTAATGATGTACTTTACTTTACGGTGACTAACACAAAAAAATTGAAAAAAAAAGATTGAGGGCCATGGGATCATTTCCGCCAAAGCTTGGCAAGTGAATGACTCAAGAAGATGTGACAACATTTACCTGATCTTGTCTCCAAAACTCATGATTTCCTCAAAGCTCTGGAGAAACAGGTAAGAAGCTAAGAGTATTAAAAAAAAATGCTTATTAAGAACTGCCATGTTGGGGAGCCAGGGATTTCTCAAACACTACTTAGTAAAGTGGATAATAATATCTCTTTTCTAGCAATAAAATAATAAACAATAATAATAATAAAATCATCTGTAAGAGTATTTCCTCCTGTTCTCCAAAAAGCTCCAGGGAAGTTGGAGGAAAGAGAAAATTGTAAGTAGCAATCTGCCAAAGCCAACACGTGGATGCCATGCTATGAATTAGCAAGATGCTGAAGGGAACGCTGCTCCCTTGGGCATCAACACCTAGGGAGCCTTCATCAGGTGGGAGCCCCTGAGTTTGGATAGGAACTCTGTAAGGAAGGATTGCTTTCTGGTCCACTTCACTACCTCATGGCCTGTTTTGGGTGGTCATCGACAGGACATGACCCCCAGTTGGCCTGTGAGCTGGACCTGGGCAATTGAGGATCTGGGCTCCTCATCCCTCCCCTTTCCTTGGAATCTGCATTCTGCTTGCCTTCCCTGCTCCCAGAAGAGTGGTGTGATGCTGAGACCATCTGGATGGTATGCGTGACGGCACCCAGTTAAGACCTCCATACAGCTATGAAGGTTCTGGCGGTGGGGGCAGAGATCTACTCGAGTCACAGCTACCTAAGCCATGGCAGGAAGTTCCCTTGATGATTAAACCTACCAGCACCAATCTAGAGTGGCCTGCCTCTTTCTTGGGTCTCGCCCCTTCGCAAGGGGAGCTGGTTTCAGATTACTCCCGGGAACTCCGGAAGAGGGTTTGAACCAACAGGCTTCTCTTTTTCGCCCCCACGTCTCAGCTGGAATGCCACTCCCCGGTGAGATAGTCCTGCCCAGCCTATCAAGAGAAGTTGCCTTCCCGCAGCCCTGCTGTTCGGCTCACCTTTTTATTTCTTCATGAAAACTATCACTATATGAAGTGACCTTTTCAGTTCTTCATTTACTTTTTAAGGTCTGTCACCAGTAAAATGAACCCTGCGCCAGGGTAGGGACTTTGTCACTTTTGTTCATGTTTTATTCATGGGGCCAGAAACAGAATCTGGTATTATGGGTGATTAAATATTTGTTGAACTAATGAATCAGAGTGACAAAAGGATTAGTTGAGAATTACTGGCCAATATTCTGGAATATAAATAATGTGGTTTAAGTTGGCAAAAACATCAATATAGTACAAGTTGTAAAGACAGAGAATAGTTTCTGATATTAAGTGTGTAGACCTCCTCACTGTAGAGCGGTCATGGTGTATTATCTCTTTCTTTGCAGGAGAAAGCCCTTGAACTTAGCAGATGAAAACAATAAGCATTTGTATTATTTTCATTTCAGGGGTCAGGAATCTAGGAGCGGCTTAGCTAGGTGGCTCCTGCTCTAGGTCTCACATGAGGTTATAATTTGGGTTCTCTGAAGAACCAACTGAGGCTCGCCCATCCATTTCCAAGCCTACTCACAAGGGTCCTGGTGGAAGGCATCAGTTCCTCCCCATATGAGTCTCTCCACAGGGCTACTCACAACATGGCTCGCGCCGGAGCAAGTGAACTGGGAGGGAGGGAGAGGGCACCCAGGCAAAGGAGACAGTGCCCAAGATAGAAGCTGTAGCCTTTCACAACCTAATCTCATAAATGACATATCATCACTTATGCCATATGCTCTTGGTCACACAGACCAAACGGGTACAATGTGGGAGGGGACTGTACCAGGGTGTGAATGCCAGGAGGCAGGGATCACCGGGGGCCATCTAAGAGGCTGGGCACCCTCTGCGGCAAAGACAGGGCTCTTCCTTCTGATCCCGTCTGGCTCCCTCTCCTCTCTGGGTAGTCTAAGAGCTGCTGACCATCTGTGGTAGATCCTGTCTTGCTCCATGTTACCTGTCTTGGGATGGCTGTGCTTCGAAGCAAGCTTCCTCATCCTCAGCTTATAAACCAGTTCACTTTCACTTTAATTATTTTCATTTTCAGTGATAAAGAGATTTCACATCCTCCAATGCAGCCTGCAAAACAGTGGCCACTGATTACTTTTATCCGCAGGCGGGTCCTGTTGTAGGGTATGGCCTCTCCGCTCTGGGGTTGGAGCATCTCTATTCTGTAACTTCTAGGTCTGTCCTAAGTTCAGCCTGCTCTGCTGGTGGGGAATGGAGGTTTTTCTGCTTCCTCTTGTCTGAGCTGAGGGCAGGCCCTACAATGGGCAAACACGTGGATTCTGGGAAACGTCACGTGACCCTGGCAAATGTCTGCCTTTCTGCAGCAATCAGAAATTTGGTTTCTAAACTAATGGTTTAATTAGTGGCTACCACAGCTTAAGCAGGCCCGTGAATTCCAAAGTTGGCTCCTATTAAGAACCTTGTGGACGGCTTCCGCAAAATACCCGTTTCCTACATCCCATGCCCAAATCTTGGGGTTCATTTTTTTAAACTTCCTCTTCTTTAAAGCTCTTCAGGTAAATCTGGGGATCAAGCAAATTTGAAATCAGCTGGGATAGGTGAAAATGAAAATCAGCCCCCAAAACAGGAAATCAGACCCTCTCAAATCTCATGGAATGGGTTCTCCACTATAAAGGGGGTGCGTTACCAGAAGATGAGGGAAAGGAGAACAGGATGAGCCCATGAAGACGCATACCACAGAGAAGTTGCTGACGTTTTACAAGCATCTGTTCAGCGTGTGCCTTTTAGTCGTGTAATCCAGCTGGGAAGGAGGAAAAGACAACAGGTTACACCACTTCTTCAAGTCCCTTCTGCAAGATGAGAGCCGTTTGAAAATGTTTGAATGATGTCATGCTGAGTTCCCTGTTCCTGGGAGGATCTCATGGTGCTGCATAGAAAATATCTTGGTGCCTGTGTTTTTTTTCCAAGAGATGATTTCAGCTCCAGCTCAAGCCAGAAATGACTTTCCCCTCCAAAAGGAGTTTAAAACATCCTTCAACTTGTTACAGTAGTCCCAGCACGTGGTCATCAGAGCTGAGAGCGCCGGGTCTAACAGCCAGAACAAAGAATCACAGAATCTGCACCCACAGCTAGCAGCGGTCAAGTGCATCGGAGGCAAGTGATGCCCATGCTAGAAATCAGTGAGGAGGACTCAGAATGTAAACATGGCATTTGCAGGAAACACAACCAAAAACCAAGACTTCTTAATAAAGTTCTGAATCCAAAGAGAACAATGGGTCATCTCCTTTGTGAGTCAGGAGCGATGTCTAACACCCAAAAGAAGAACAGGCAAAAGGACAGCTGCATTACTCTCTCAGAGACAAGAAGCCAGGGATTAACATCAGATTTTGTTGTCTATTTTTTGGTAGCTCATTGCATATGGGTATACATGTAAGCCCGTCACATGTGGCTCTCACTAATGGGGTGGGTGTGTCTTTGGTCATCTCTATCCAGTCTGAGCTAGAAAATCTTAGGACCGGGTGGTTCCTAGGCATACAGTGAGAGTCAAAGTTCCAGAATTCAAATCAAATGCACACTCTCCGTTACAGGATTCTACCTCGACAAAGCCTGTTTCTGAGAGTATACAGCAGTCTCTAACGCCATGCTGTGATGCAAATAAAACAGTTTGTAAAACGATCATTAATTTTTAATCAGCCAAATTTATATATTTTGAATACCAATTTTCTTTTTAAAAATATCAGATGGCATTTAAATATTTATTTCATTTAGTGCTTCTTTTGTTGATTTGTTTCAGAAACTGACAAGAACTTGCTGTTAATTATGTTTATAAGTCTTCTAATGAATAACAGATTATTTTAACAATGATAATTATCCGATGGCCCTATTTATAGAAAATGAATGCAAAACAGAATAATAGTCCTTTCCATATCTCAATTATTGCATCCACACGATGGTGTTACATTCTAAAGAAGACCTGTTTAGTTAGATTTTTAAAAACTTAATATCTGCTTGTGTTTCCTTTAATGAATTCCATTATTTTAGCTTGTTTCCTGTCTTTTCTTATAAGCATCACATTATTTACTCTCTTGCTGTTTACCAGCCAGTCTCTATTAATATGGATGGATATGCCTGTTATTGGATATGCCTTCATTTCAGCACACGTGACTGAAAGAACACACCTCAGCATGCCGGTGAACACACACATGTGCAGGCATGTGCGCGCGCACACGTACATGCACCCCCATACCTGTGTGATCACATGCAGAAAGAATTTGTCTCCCTTACTCAGTCTTGGAGTTCATACAGAACAATAAATTACCAGGGGAAAAAAGGAGAGCGTTACTGATCTTCTCCAGATCAAATACCCTAATTTTTATAATTTAGCTTTTATTTTTATCAAAGTTATACATGTATACATATAGAGTCAAACAGTTCTACGAGGATTAACACCAAAATCAAACCAGACCAAGCCAAAACAATCCCCTGTTCCCCACCCACCTTCTCAAGTTTCCATCTCTAAAAGGCCGCCGTTTGCAACAGTTGAAACTGTGAGTCTTGTTTTTCGTGGGCACATCAATAAATTACATCCTGCTTTTAGGGCTGTTTGTCATTTCAGTGTTAGGCGGCATAAACTGCCTTCCTCCTAGCTCTTCTTTACTCTTCCTCTCACCTCTCTCCCACGTGCATTCTTTCTCTCTCTCTCTCTCACACACACACACATTCCTTCCCCTCAGATCGCACTTACACCAACATTTTTATTAATTCAGTGTTTAATATTGACATTATAACTATATAAACACTATCCTCAGTCAAGCCGTCTCGAATATGCACAACTGTTTGTTTTCTCTGAAATTAATGGCAGGCTTGTTTTTCAATTGAGTGTTCTTTGTATTTGCCCAGACTCAGTCCTGTAAATCTCCCCAGTGCTTTAGAACACATGGAGAATAATGCCGATTTCATCCTCTCACAGACACTCCCTCGGAGCTTGCTCTCTCAGTCTCCATGCAATGTGGTCATCTAGGATCTCCCTTCGGGGTCATCCAGAGGATTCTTTGGGTTCTTGCCAGGGGTATCCTCGGATCCCTGGACCCCCAAGTCTTCTGCTTTCTTGGTTTACACCCTCATTTTTTAATTGTTTTTTATTAAGATAAAATTCACATAACATTTATCATTTTAACCATATTAAGGTGTAAAATTTGGCATTGTTAAGTGAATTTATGATGCTGTGCAACCTTCATCATCATTTAATTCCAGAATATTTTCAGCCCTTCCCCCGCCAAAGCCTCCTTACCCTTTAAGCGACCACTCCACGGTCTGCCCTACTCCCAGTCCTGCCAACTGCTAACCTACCTTCTGTCTCTATGGATCTGCCTTTTCTGGACATCTTATATACATGGAATCATACAGTAGGTCGCTTTTTGTTGCTGGCTTCTTTCACTTAGCATAGTGTTTTCAATGTTCTTCCGTGTTGTAGCGCATAGTAGTACTTTATTCTTTTCGTGGATGAATGCTGTTCCATTGTAAGAATACATTACGTTTCTTTAGCTATTTATCAGCTGAGGGACATTTGAGTCATTTCTCCTTTGGGTCATTGTAAGTAATTAATGCTGCTGTCAATATTCATGTGCAAGGTTTTATGTGAACATGTGTCTTTAGTTCTCCTGGGTGTATGCCCAGGCGAGGAAGTGCTCATCAAAGGGTAACTCTGTGTTTACCCTTTTGATATTTAACTATCAAGCTACTTTCCACAGAACCTGCAACATTTTACATTCTCATCAGCGATATACAAGGTGTCCAATTTCTCTATATCCTTGTCAGCACGCCTCATTTTCCATTTTATTTTATTATTACTGCCATTGTTATTATTATTCTAATGGACGTGAAGTGCTTCTGATCTGCATTTCTCTAGTGGGTAATGATGGTGCACATTTGTATCTTCTTTGGAGAAAGGGCTACTCGAGCCCTTTGCCCTGGTTTAAATAAGTTGTCTTTGTGTGGTTGAGTTTGAGTTCTTTGTATGTTTCTGCTACCAGACCCTTATCATATATATGATTTACAAATATTTTCTCCCATTCTGTGGGTTTTTTCACTTCATAATAATATCCTCTGATGCAAAATTTTTACAAATTTTGATGAAGCCCATTTTATTATTTCTTTTTCTTTTCTTGCTTGTCCTTGTGATGTCATATTTAGGAAATGGTAGCCTAATCTCAGGTTGCAAAGATTTACACCTACAGGTCCTTCAGAGAGTTTTCAAGTTTTTGCTCTTACATTTAGGTCTTCTATTCAAGTTCATTTTTGTGTAGCCTATGAGATAGAGGTTCAAATTCATTCTTTTGTACATGAATATCCAGTTGCTTGTGCACCTTTTGTTGAAAAGACTATTCCTTCTCCACTGAAAGGTCTTGGCCTGCTTGTTAAAAACCAATTAGCCATATATGCATGGGTTTGTTTCTGGACTACCAATGCAGTCCCACTCATCTATATGTCTGTCTTCAG
>CM053614.1:33850434-33932040 GCA_028646535.1 Procyon lotor
AATTGGCTCTCTCCGCTTATTTCACTCCATATAATCTCTTCCAGTCCCGTCCATGTTGATACAAAAGTTGGATATTCGTCCTTTCTGTCCTCCTTTACTCTTTTTTGAGATGGTTTTGGCTATTCAGGGTCCCTTACAGTTGCACATGAATTTTAGGATTAGCTTTTCCATTTCTCTAAAAGGTCCTCAGAGAGGCCTGTTTGCTAGGGAACACACTGAATGTGTAGTTTGCTTCAGAGAGTATTGCATTTTAACAATATTAAGTCTTCTGATCCATGAACACAAGAAGTCTTTCAATTTGTTTTGGGCTTCTTTAATTTCCTTCAACAATACTTTATAGTTTTAGTGTACAAGTCTTGCAGTTCCTTGGTTAAATTTATGCATAGGTATTTTAATCTTTTTGATACTATTGTGCATCAGATTGTTTTCTTAATTTCATTTCAAAGTGTTCATTGCTGGTACTTAGAAATAAAACTGATTTTTGTATATTGATTTCTATTCTGTATCCTTGAGAAACCCCTCTCTTAATTTGAATCATTTTTAATGGATGTTTTTTTAGAGTTTCCTATGCATAAGAATGTATTCTCTATGGTTAGGAACAGTTTTAATTCTTCTTTTCCAAACTATATGCCTTTTATTTCTATGTCTTGCTGATTGAACAGGGAAGAACTTTTAGCACATTGTTGAGCTGAAGTGGCAAACATGGAATCTTTGTCTTATTTCTGATGGGAAGCTTTCAATCTTTCACCCTTAAAAATGATGTTAACTATGGGTTCTTCATAAATGTCCTTTATTGGGTGGGGAAGTTCTCTTCTAGTTTGTTGAATGTTTTTATCATGAAAGGTGATTGGATTTTGTCAAATGATTTTTTTCTGTGTATATTATGATAATATAAGTCTTTTTATTTTTTCTTCTGTCAGTGTGGTATATTAGATTGGTTGATTTTTGTATGTTTAATTACTTTTGTATTACTGGGAAAATTCCCTTAGGTCATGGTGTATGACCTTTATAATATGATGCTTGTTTGCTAGCATTTGGTTAAGAACTTTACATCCACATTTTTAAGGACATTGGCTTGAAATTTTACTTTTTCTTGTGATGTCTTTGACTTTGGTATCAAACACCAGCCTCTTAGAATAAATTAAGAAGTATTCCTTTTTCTATTTTTTGGAAGACATTTAAAAAAAATGTGTATTGGGGCACCTGGGTGGCTCAGTTGTTAAGCGCCTGCCTTCAGCTCAGGTCGTGATCCCAGAGTCATGGGATTGAGCCCCGCATCGGGCTCCCTACTCTGCGGGAAGCCTGCTTCTCCCACTACCATTCCCTCTGCTTGTTGTGTTCCCTCTCTCGCTGTACTCTCTCGCTATGTTTCTCTCTGTCAAATAAATAAAAAATCTTAAAAAAAAAAAAATGTGTATTGGGGCGCCTGGGTGGCTCAGTCGTTAAAGCGTCTGCCTTCGGCCCGGGTCAGATCCCAGGGGCCTGGGATGGAGCCCCGCATCGGGCTCTCTGCTCTGCGGGAAGCCTGCTTTTCCCGCTACCATTCCCTCTGCTTGTGTTCCCTCTCGCTGCGTTTCTCTCTGTCAAATAAATAAAATCTTTAAAAAAAAAATGTGTATTAATTATTTAACTATTTGATAGAATTCACAGAAAGGCCATCTATTTCCAAGTTTTTCAGGAAAAATTTCCATTTATACTCAGTGTTCTGACATTTTATTATGATGCACATTGGTATGGATCCATTTTCATTCAATATTACCCATGGAATCAATTTCCAGCCAGAAGACAGAGAGAAAATGAACAGAGGATTACACAAAAGATCTTTATGGCTTAGACCCGGAAAACTGTATACATCCGCTCACATTCCACAGGCCAAAACTCAGTTACATAGCCACAAGATAAGAAATTTAGTTTTGGATATGTATGTTTGAGTTGTTTATTAAGTGTCCAAATAGAAATGTCAAATAATTAGATGGATATATGAACCTTGTGTTTAGGAGAGAGGTCTAGGCTGGAGATTCAAATGTGGGAGTGCCAGCCTATAGATGATATTCAAAGCCATAAGACTCTGAGATTCCCTTATACAGAAAGGAACACAGAACCAAAAACTTAGTTCAGGGGCATTTCATGTAGAGTGGGAAAAAGAGAAAGAACCAGTAAAAGAGGCTACGGAGGGATAACCATTGATATAAACAGAGTGAAGAAACAATTTCTTTAAGGACAAAAGAGATCAATTGTTAGGTTTAGGATTGAGAATTAACCAATATTTTCACAGTATGGTGGTCACTAGCTATATTGCCAAGAATAGCTTCATTGGAATGTGGGGAATGAAAATCTATTTAGAATCTGATTCATTTATTCATGCAACAAGTACTCAGTGTTTTCAGTAGCTAAACTTGCAGTCTGATGCCCTTTCCCCCAGTAATTTATAAATGAAAGGAATGTTACTTTTGGATTTAAACTGTAAAATAAGGGGCACCTGGGTGGCTCAGTCGGTTAAGCCTGACTCTTGATTTGGGTTCAGGTCATGACCTCAGGCTCCTGAGATTGAGCCCCGAGTCAGGTTCTGAGCTTAAGATTCCCTTCCTCCCTCCCCCTACCCCTCTTCATCTCTGTCTCCCAAATAAATAAATAAACAAACAAACAAACAAACCATAAAATCAACACCTAATTGATCCATGGGAGATATACACAATAACTTTAAAGTTATAAAGAAAAACTTACCTCCTTGGTCAGCAAGACTTGAAAATTACTTGGCAAAGCGTATTCATAGATCCAAGGATGGAAATGAATTGGCAAGGAACATCTCTAGTATATGTTGTTTCAATCCAGGGGACAGAAAAACCTTAATAAGCATCACGTGTTTCTGAAATGCAACAGTGAATTCTCATTAAGTCAATAAATTGGCAATTATATACCGATACATTAGCTCATGTGCGTGATGAATGTGACTCAGCTTCTGAGGGATGAAGCTACACTCACTGTGTGTGGACTAAGTCAGATTTCTGAGCCACCGGCACTGAGGACTGGCCTAAATCACCTCCTTCCCAGCATCTCCCCCATCCCCTGGAGCCCTTTTAGGGGACAGCCCTCTTTGCATTGCTGTCTGAATATCTGCACCAAGACCGCTTTCTGTGCGTTTGACCGTGGATTTAAAATTCTCAGAGACATGAAAGAAAACTCCTGGGCTCATGAGCTCACAGGTTCATAAGGACAAGGATATGTGCAAAGTGGAGAGCACTTTGAGAGAGAGCAAGAGAGAGCAAGAGAGAATGGCAAAGCAGAAGGGGAACAAGGAAGAAGGGCCAAATGAGAGCCTACGGACAAGAGACTCTGCCCACCCCTCCGCCCAGCCAGCCCCTCTCCGCCTGACCTGGAGCTGCTATTGCCAAGAGTTCAAGCACTGAGAAATGCCTTCAAAGAACAGTCTTTGGTTTAGAGCAGAGTGAGTATCACTTTTCAGTCTTTCTTGTTTCATGTGATGTAGTGAAAAGATGCCTTTCCTTTGGAAGCTGACAGATCTGGCTTCAAATTCCATTTCTCCCATTTAATTGTGTGACACGGGGAAAGTCAATCCCTCTCGGCTTGAAAAGAGAAAAAATTGAAACTACTTTTCCTGTAGGGTCATGCTGAGGATTAGAGAAAAGGTACGGAATAGACTAGGAACAGAGAAAATTAAAAACACGCACACAAACAGGTGGTTAATCTTATCTGAACCAGAATGTCCTAGCTCATGGGCTTAAGGAATTTGTTATGAGTTCAAGCTGAAATTTATTTTCTGTGTAAATGTAAGCAATTCCCTCAACCACTATGAACGTCAGTTTTCTCTTTTGCACTGCGTAGGTTTTAGAACCCTTGGGTTGTGTTAACTGAGACAATGTCAGAAGTTGCGTAGGGTCAGGCACAGACGGAGTCCCCTCCTCTTGCTCGCCGTCTCCATGCAGGGCTCCCGGGTTCCTTGGGAAATGGGGCACGTGGTGGAAAGCCGCAGAGCGTTAAATGATCCAGGTTAAAGAACCAGTTGCTCATTTTTCTTTTCTAGGAAATCAGTCTTTTGACAATAACGTTAGCCAAATCTCTGCCTCTGGCTGTGCTCTCTGATGGGGGGATAAAGGCAGACGGCAATGTAGATAAAATTAAATTTCCTTCTAACTTGCAGCCCACTGACAAATGCTTGAGGCAGGCAGAGGAAAATGTTCCTCCAGGAAACTCCCCACTATCTTAATGTTAATACATTGCTAGAGGGAAAAACAATCATGGCTTGAGGATAGCAAGGACTCCAGTATCCTCTGGGTCTTCTTTAGCATATGAAAATCCCTTTGGAAACTTCTCCCGCCTTGACCTCCCCAACTCCTTAGTATGTGAGCAGTTGCTCCTCACAATCCTGGGGCTGCTTGCTGTGCAACGGTCCTGTCCTAGTGCTTTCATAAAACCACCTTTTTTGCACCGAACTCTTTCTTGGCCATTGGCTCTGAACCCCACTGCTCCAAGCCACATCAGTCTGCACTGGTGAATCCTAACCGTAGAATCTTTTGCCATTTGGTAAGATGGCTTACTTGGAAAAATACCAGCCGTTCCTGGCCTGAGTGGAGTTTCTCTCTTGTGTCTCTTAGTCCATGTCAACCTCATGGAGACCCTGGAGGGGTAGTGCTGTTCTCTACAAGGTCGTGCTCCACGCACAAGTTACACGGAGAGTGTGTGTGGAACAGGAAGAGGTTCCAAATAACCCTCTGGGTCTCATTCAACCTTTATTGCCCTGCACTTGCTGGCCCGATGAGCTGAGCGCTCCCTCCTGGAGAAGACCGAGGTGCCTGTCTCTCGGTTCTCCCACTTGCCTGAGGTTCTCAGAAGTGTGGTCGGAGCCATGTCCCGTCCGTCCCCGCCCCCGGAGCTCAGGCAGCCTTCAGGTGGCCAGGAATGTGGTCAGGCCAATGCCTGGCCTCTGATTGAGCCTGAAACAGGACACCTGAAACAGGACACCTGCTTTAAGGGGGTGTATATGAGCTGGTTATTGAGAGGAATAAAAAGATGCACCGTCGTGTTTGGGGAGGGCAAGAGGGGTGTGCATCCCGCTGCGGTAATTTCTAGTTAATCACACTGGCCCGGGGCTTGGGGCTGCCTTTCGGCTCTGTAAATAGAAAGCAGATGCTGCCCTGGGGGCCGCTGGAGGAAGGAAAATAGCAGAAATGGCTGCAGGCTGGGACAGCTTCTGTGAAAAGGATTTGAAGAAATGATGGGGAAGCCGTTAAGTATTATTTTCTTAAAAGTAGTAGTGGGCTTGTGTAGCCATAACACCTTATTCTTTCCAGTGGAGAGCTGCCTGAACGACGTTCCAAATAAACTTCCCCAACAGGGGCACCTGGGTGGCTCCGTGGGTTAAAGCCTCTGCCTTCGGCTCAGGTCTTGATCTCAGGGTCCTGGGATCGAGCCCCACATCGGGCTCTCTTCTCAGCAGCGAGCCTGCTTCCCTCCCTCTCTCTCTGCCTGCCTCTCTGCTTGCCTCTCTGCCTACTTGTGATCTCTCTCGCTGTCAAATAAAATATAAAAAAAAAAATTAAAAAAAAATATATAAACTTCCCCAACCTCCCTGTCAGAGACGAACCGCAGCTGTGACAATATAGGTAGTTTATCAGACTTAGAAAGGAACCTATACTTACCAAGGGCATGCTCCTTCTCTCAAAAGTAAGACACACATTTCGAGCATCCGCCATAGGCCACGAGGCCACGACCTGAAGGCAGATATCTCCTCGAATTCTCATAAAAACCTTGTGAAAGGGTTGGCTTTTTTATTTTTCTGAGTACCTTCCAGATGAGGAAAGAGCAGCAGAGAGAGCAAAGAGGCAAGCAGCTCGGGGAGATCACACCGGGGCAAGGGGGAAAGCTGGGGGAGGCCCCGGGCTGACAGGCAGAGGCTGGGGTAAATGGAGGGTACTGAGCTGAGCTCAGGCTCGGGCCCAGCAGCCCCCTGGCTGGGTCCAAATCCCAATTCAGCCCTTGCTGGCTGCGATGACTTGAGCCAGTCCCTTACGCTCTCTGTGTCTCAGTGTCCTCACTGAGAGGGAATGAGAGACCGAGCGTACAAATGGCCAACAGCCAGACTGTGTGCGGAGGTCGAACCCTAGCCGCCTCCCTGTGCAGCAACCAGCCCGGGGAGCCAAGCCACCAACATCTGCAGCCATCAATCCAGAATGGTTGGGATGTGGCCAATGACTACCGGCTTCTCTAGTTTTGTTGCCCTTCCTTCCGAGTCAGAACCAAGCAGAGAAGGCCAAATACAATCTCTCTGAACAAATCACATCACAAGCCCAACTTTCAGGGAGCCCACCTCCTGCTTTGCATGCCCACTCCCCCCCTTCGAGCACACCTGAAGATGGCCCCTTCTGGAAGCTTCCCCACTCCCCCCATGGCCTCCGAGTGGACCAAAGGCAAGTGCTGGTGGCTGACTCCCCTCCTGTAGCAAATCTCGAACAACCTCTTGTTGTTCTCATTTGGGGGGTCTTTGTTTATTTCCCCTGGGCTAGTGAGAGCCCCGATTCTGTAGGGTGGCCATGAGGATAAATGTGAGCAGTACAGGTCAAGGGCTTAAAGCAGAACCTGGCTCACATTCAGTGCTCTCAAAAATGGGTTGTTTTTTTAATTGTTAATTTCACACTGGAAAGTGGTAAGGCAGATTCCAATAAACTATTTGCACATGAAACAATTTAAAAACTGCTGAGGAGTTGTGGGGTTTGGACAGATGTTTAGTTGAGGCTCTTGTCTGACCTATCCTGGGCAATATTGTTATTCCTACTCTGTGGAAGAGGAATCAGAGACATAGCAACGCTGAAATTTGAGGAAGAACTTAAAGTCCTAATACCATGTTATTTCCACTTCTCATTCCCCCCCTTCTAGAATGATTTTTTTTAAGAAGTTTCTCTTGGAGGTGTCCACCTCTTAGGGGTTTATGTAATCTTGGCCTTCACATGAGAATATTGTGTGTAGGTCACATGACTCCCTGATTTATGGCTCCAACAATCATAGTTATATATATCATGCAGTAATATTATGGCAGGGCCTTATGAAAAGGTAAAGATGTCACTGGGTTGAAGTTAAGTGGTTCAGGTTAATCCTCTAGAGAGCATGACCCAGAACAAAGTATTTCCCAGCTCCTGGCACAGCGATGATTGGATATGAGTTAGGAAACCAAATTAACAGGTGACATCTGTGTTTTATTTGCATGAATATTTTCAAAATATTAAGATAGATAATGCTAGATACTTAGATAGATAGATAATCGGTCTGACTTTTATATCAACAGATCATATCGATTACTTAGATGAAGAACCCAAATCAGGAACAGTTGGAGGTAGACATTGTGCATTACCATATTAAAGGCTGTTGAAAGGCAACAGAAGAAAAGACAGGCAAGTCTCCAAAGAGATGAGCCTTCTAGCTTCAGGTGGTGCTCTTGTTTTTTAGGAAAAAACGGAAGAACATTTGATGACAGTATGAAGAATTAAAAAATAAGTAAAGGAGATAATGAACACGTCTATTTCACAGTAAGAGTTCATTTTGCTATAGGAAACAAAAAGCTGTGAGATAGCCCTGGGAAGCCCACACATGGGAGAAAGGTGGATAAGCAAATATTTATTAAAAAAGCTTCAACAACTAAGTTAATAACAAAACTTAGAGTATGCAGGAGGTATTTATACTCTTTGACACACATTCTAACTGGAGCGTTGTATGGCTTTTAAGCAAAAGTTAGGGCTCACTAATCTGTTGCCTTTGTATAAATAAATAATGTTTTCTTGTTTGGATTGGTAGGTTTGATGAGGTCTATGGGAGATCCCATATTTAACTCCCTTCCTCCCCTAATTTCCATGATAAAGATAAATAAGATTAAGAAATGGTCTGGAACATACTGATCTGACACATGAATGTATGGTGACATGATGAGCAAAATAAGGTTAATTAACATCTTCATCACATAATTATCATTTTTTATGGTGATAGCTTTTAAAATCTGTTCCCTTAACAACTTTAAAGAATATAATACAGTATTGTTTATTAAAGTCACCATGCTGTATATTAGATGGGATTCTTTTTAAATCCTTCCCAAAAAAGGAGAAAATATGGCAATATCTTGATAATGGTTGAATCCAGGTGCTGCTAATATGAGAGGTTTTTTTTTGTTGTTTAAGATTTTATTTATTTATTTGACAGAGAGATCATAAGTAGGCAGAGAGTCAGGGGGAAGCAGGCTCCCCATTGAGTAGAGAGCCTGATGTGGGGCTCGATCCCTGGACCCTGAGATTCTGACCCAAGCCAGAGGCAGAGGCTTAACCCATTAAGCCACCCAGGTGCCCCAATATGAGGGTTTGTTATGTTGTTCTCGATACCTTTTGGTGTGTTTCAAAATGTTCATGTTTTTTGTTTTTGTTTTTTTTTTAACAGTAACATTTTAGTCAAAATGGAGTGTGTTCATCATTTGATCCATTATTCAAGATGAGCAACCTCTGGAAGAGGGGATGTTTTTGATGACCTATTTACTCCAAAAGTCAGCACACATGAATTTTATAATACTAGATGTGTAGGTATTGGTGTGTCTGGTGGGCCCTGTGACACTGTCGCTCTCCGCCTCCAGGATAGAGAGACTGTTTCCTCAGCTGCACAGAGGGCTCCCAGCCCATGTCTGAAAGCCAAATCCCTCCCCAGGGGCTGTCAAGGGGATCTGCCTCATGCCAGGTCATGGCCTGGTCACATCCTACTTTCGGGGGTAGGTCACATCCTATTTCTAGTGCATCTGGCCCCATCATCCTAATTTGAGAAGAGTCTGGAAAGCTCTAAAGCTCTCCATGAGATGGCTGAGAGCTTTGTTGTGGCTGCAGTGCAGTTTAACTTCTTCTATTCAATGCCATCTCTCTCCTCTCCCACAGGTGTTATTCCTAAGAGCAGTAGCCAATCAACCCCCCACACATACCTCGCCCCCTCATCTTCCGTTGCCCAGGAAACCTGACCTAAGCCAGCATGGAGTGACCTCCATTATGTGTTACTGAATGAGAAACACAAATTGCAAAACAGTATGAATAGAAAGTTTCTTTGCAAGTAATAAAAAAAAAAATTCAAAAACATACATATCGTATGGATGTAGATTCACAGAAAAGGATAGGCAAATTCATACCCACCTACTATACATCTTTCTAATTTGGGGAAGGGAAGTGAGTTGGGAAGGTGTTAAGGGCAGTTTTTCATTTTACTTGAATCACTTTAACCTTTATCAAGAACATGAATTAATTTGTTATTTGTATTACTAAAAGTAAGTCAACAATTTGTTCTTTTTAAACACACAATAGAAGCTGCCTTCAGCAGATGGGAAGCTATAGGCACATGTGAGTGCATAAGAAGATGAGATTAAGGCTCTCAAAACCCAGGCCAAAAAAAAAAGGAAAGGAAAGCTAATGTGCAATGTGCAGAATTATAAAAGAGATAAAAAGTAGACCCAGAGGATTATGTGAGTGTGTGTATGTGTGTTTCATCTGAAAGAGAAATTCTGGAAGCAAGGCAGAGCAAAGGAGCAGAAGCAATCATTAAACAAATAATAGAAGAAAAATGCATTGATTTTGAAAGACTGGAAGCTTCAGAGCAAAAGGATCTCTAAGTACAAATTTCTGAAAAGAAATACAAAAGGGTCTCCAGGCAAAATATCTGAAAAGGAATGCACATTAATGTGGTAGAATTTTTAAACTCAGATGACAAAGAAAAACATCTTACAGGAATTCAGGGATTAAAAACAGGTTGTCTTCCAAATATAAAAATAGTTCATTTGCCACTAGACTTCTTAAAAATACCAAATGCTGAAAGTCAACAGAGAATAACCACAGCATTTGAAAGGGATATATTGTGACCCAAGGGTTTTGCATCTAGTAAAGTGATATTTAACATCTGTAAGAGCATCAGAAGGCAGTTTCATACATATAAGAACTAAGAAACATAGTATCTACATATTTTCCTGAATAAAAACTACTTGAAGTACTGATGCAAAATGTTCCAAACCAAGAACTTGAATCTGGAGGTTGGATAGGAAAATAATGATGATGGGCAATAAAATAAGTAGAAATTTGAAATAATCTAAATTACAAAAAAAAAAAAAAAATTTTAATGCAAATGTCCCGAGTAATTATTTAATGTTCATAACATAAAAATTATTATTATTAATCTGAATGGAAAGCCCACTGTTTATTGACAAAACCTAAGGAGAGATGCTAGGCAAGAAGGGAGAAAGGAAAGAGAGTATGATGGCCCTTAATCTCCCTAGTTTATACAGATTTTGAAAAGACGTTATTTTTATCATTGGTACTAATTGAGAAATACACATTTTTTCAGTTTAAAGACTAATACTAGTAGACCAAATTACAAATTTTAATTTCTAAAGAAATGAAAATTTGGCCTTTGTAAGGAAAAAATAGGAAAGGAGAAAAAAGCAATAGATAAGGAGAATATGTTTAAAAGTACAAGATAAGGGGCGCCTTGACGGCTTAGTTGTTAAGTGTCTGCCTTTGACCTCAGGTCCCTGGGGTCAAGCCCCATGTCAGGCTCTCTGCTCAGTGGGAAGCCTGCTTCTAACCTCTAACCTCTGCCTGCCACTCGCCTTGCTTGCGTGCGTGCTCTCTCTCTGTCAATTAAATAAATAAAATCTTTTTAAAGTACAAAATAAGATGACAAAATCAGAAAGTAATTATCAAAATGAATATGAATATATTAAGTAGAAGTATTAAAAACAACGCATTTAGACTTAGTTAAAAAATTCAATTATGGGGTGCCTGGGTGGCTTAGTTGGTTGTCTGCTTTCCCCTCAGGTCGTTATCTCGGGGTCCTGGGACTGAGTCCTGTGTGAGGCTCTCTGCTCAGCGGGGAGTCTGCTTCTCTCCCTACCCCCTTTGTGCTTTCTCTCTCTCTCTTGCTCTCTCTCAAAAAAACAAATAAATTTTTTTTTTTTTTACAAATAAATTTTTTTTTAAATTCAATTATATAGGATTTTCCAGAGACTTGACTGTAATTAATTAAGATTAAAAATAATAAGGTGGATAAAGACACAATGGACAAAAAAGAATGTAGGGATGGCAATAATTAATATCAAATAAGATTGAGATAAAGAGAAGCCATTGCTAAATGGGACAAAGTGGGTAGTTTTATGTTTCTGAATAATATCTACAACTAAATCTAGTCATTGAATCATAGTATTAAGATGTTAAAAAAATATATTAGAAGGAGAAATTGACAAAAAAATATATCCAATGGGAAATGTCAGTGTACCTGTCCCTGAATCTGGAGAATAATAGAGAAAATTACTAAGGCTTTATAAAATTAATATAATTAATAAATTTATATCTCTATTTTTATCTATCGTAAATTACTCTTATAATTATTCACTGTACATACATAAAAATCGGTATCTTGAGTCACAAAGCAAATCTCAATAATTCCAAAAGAGACATTATATTAGCTGATTTTTAGTACAGTGCAATAAAACTGAAGGTTAATGGCAAATGGTTTCTAAAAATTCCACTTGGAGGAGCATCTGGGTGGTTTAGTCAGTTAAGCATCTGCCTTCAGCTCAAGTCATGATCCCAGAGTCCTGGGATCCAGCCTGGAATAGTACTCCTTGCTCAATGGAGAGCCTGCTTCTCCCTCTGCCTCTCCCTTTGTTTGTGTTCTCTCTCTCTCAAATAAATAAATAAAATCTTCTAAAAAAAAATTCTACTCGAGTCAAAGAAAAAATCAAAATTGCAATTAGGGATGATTTTTAGAAAGTGATTATAATGACTAGAATGAATTCATTTTAAAGGAGTATGAGCAAAGCTATCTCAAAGACAGTTTACAAAGGATAAGGAGGCTCCTGGATGAGTAGTGGATTGAGCATCTGACTCTTGATGTTGGCTCGGGTCATGATCTCAGAGTCATGAGATGGAGCCCAGAGGTGGGCTCTGCACTGGGTTTGCTTAAGATTCTCTTCTTCTCCCTCTGCCCCCACCTTACCCCCACCCAGGGACAGGAATGTGTGTACGCACCCTCTCTCTCTTAAAAAAAAAAAAAGTACATGACTTCTGCTGTTACCAAATACTGACCCCAGAAAAAGAATAATAAACATATAAACTGAAATTAATAAATTTGAAGTGGAACTGATAAAGTAGATTTCATTCTGAGCAAGCCAGCCAAGAAAATAAAGGAGAGAGAACAAAAATCTACAACATCAAGTGTGGAAAGCATATATTACTATAGAAACAGGAAAACATTAAATTCTTTAAGATGACAGGGAAGAGATCAAACAGTGAATATAAATAGATTGCTTTCCTTACTGTAAGACAAAGGTCTTCAGACTGTACAAGAATTTAAAACAACAAAAAAAGAAATGCAACTAAAGAAAATAATCAGAAAATTTTAAATGAAAGAGGGAGGCAGAGATCTACCAAGTTCATACAAATGCAAAAATTTGAGGTGGTGATATTATCTGACAATGTAGAATCTACAGCAAGGGATTAAGTAAAAGAAAGCTTATTTGTAATGGATAAGAGTACAATTGTCAATGACAATACACCAAGTATGCAATTTTCCATGTCAAATAATACAACCCTGAAATAGGTAAAAACCAAAAGACATGAAAAACAAAAGATCACAATTGAGATATATATAGGAAAACCCTTGGAAAATCTCTTTTTAGGGGCTGGGGCTCTTTAGCATTGCCATGTGAAAACCGACCTTTAAAAAAAAAATGGAATTAATAAACTGTAGCAGTTTTTCCATGCTCCATATTCCTCCCCAGAGAGACCATGTAATGTTTGCAAAATTCCTTTGAGCCCTTGCTCCCTCTAAGTCTAGAAACGATACTTGCTTGCTGTTTAATGCTTCTATTAGAGAAAAAGAAAAGCAAAGATTGTCCCTTAGCCTTTGAAATCTAATAGCATTAAGATTTGTTGTCATCCTTATGCCCTGTGATTCCACCCCAGGAGAAATAATAAAAGGGGACATGACTCCAACCTCTTTGAACCAGCCACCCGGTAGAACCCATCAACTTTGACTCCTATGTCAAGGCAAACACCTATGTCCCCCTTTTACAAAAGGGAACTAGATTAACGTGGGAGTTTGGGACTGCATGAAAATAGGAAAAACCAGTTCTTTTCCCTTAGCGGAGGGATCACAGCAATTTGGGTGACACTGTCCTGAAGTGTCATATGCTCTCACAGTGACAGGACTACACACTGAAGGACAGCCGTGTGCCCGGGAGAAGGAGGCAGCTAGGAAGGAGTGTGGCTCATGATTCCACTTCCCAGGGATCTCCATTCTTTCCCAGCTCAATCAGCCTCCCTACGTGCGAACACACACAGACACGTGCAGACTGTGAGTGAAGACGTCGCAAGTCAGAAGGAGCATCTCATGCCATAACTCTTCACGCTGCAAGAAAGGTGCCCGTGACTTCTCTGTGTCAAGTCTTGGCTGGGAAGCTCAAAAGTGCCCAGAATGTGGTCAGTGTGAGCTGATGTGCAGACAGACAGGCCTGGGGTCAAAATCTGGTTTCACCACCAGCTGTGCCACCTCTAGCAAGTCATTCAGCTCCCCCCAATAGGCATTAATGCGCATACTAATCCCTGGAGGTACAGTGATGACATAGTCATGAAGCTTACAGTCGGGCAGGATTGTGTATGTGAGAAGGGGGCCACCTTGCAGGACCATAGGAGGTTTCGATGGATTTATTAACATTGACCAAGTATGAGCCTGATACAGGTTGGGGGCTCACCGATTACCGCTTCCTTTACCCCATCCCTTCACTCACTGCCTCATTTCCTTGCTTCCTGCGGCCACTCTGTTGTTCAGTAGCCCCTTCAAATGAGACTGGGGACCCAGATGGGAAAAGACAGGAAATCCGCACCAACAAAGCTTTCTATGGCTAAGAAGGCTAAAGTACTGGTGAGATTGGGAGCTGACTTGTCTAACAGTTCGGCCAAGGGGTATCTGTGGATTTCTCCTGAATATAAACATCTCTGCCCATCAGTGAAGTTTTGCCAGAGGGTTGACTCATCATGCATTTACTGATTTACAAGTTAGGATGTCAGTAGAGCCAGGATTAAAACAAAAATAAAAGTTACCGAAGTGTTTTTGCAAACTCTAATGAGAATAGATCCTTGAAGAGTTGTGTGTTAAGTCTTTCTTGTCTTCTGGCATTGACTTTGACATAGACCTCTAATCTTGAAAGTCAAATTAAAAACAAGACACATTAAGTTCATATCAAATACCTAATGGATGACCTGGCTCTTGGAATCTGGATTATTTCCCCGTATAGACCTTTCTTTCCCTACTGAGTGATAGTAATAATAATAGTAATGTAGTTCATTATTATTCAACTTCCACAGTATTTCATCCTCAAATGATGCGGGCTTCAGCTCTTCTACCTTTATGACAGCCCTGAAACAGATGATGTGTAAGATTCTGAACTTTCTCAAAAGACAAAGGTGAGAAATTTCTCCAGTAAAATGATCATGCAAGAAAAATCATTGAGAAATAGAGTGACTTTCTACCTGATGGACTACAGGCTGATACGAAAAGTTGTGTGGCTAACGACATCCTACAAGTGCACAGTCATATTTATTGTAGAATTTCAAATGGGAAGGGCGTGGTGGCAATTTCCATTTGTTGTTACAAAGGGCCCTGGGGGATCTCCATGGCAGCAGATTCAGCCCCTTCCCATTACCCTCTTACGAACAACTCGATGAGACTGCTGCTCCCTGGACATCTCTTTTAACTCCCAACTTGCAAAGCACCGTGCCGGTGCATGACATAGTTAGCTTATTTGGTTCTCTCCACCACCCAGTGTGATCGGGATTATTATTGTCCTCATTTTCCAAAAAGGAACAGGCTAAGATTTGCCTAGTGAATTGCCTAGTGCTGCCGTAACAATTACCTCAAACTTAGTGACTTAAAACAACAGACATCGTTACCTTAAAGTTCTGAAGGTCAGAAGTCTAAAATGGGAAGCACTGGGCTAAAGTCAAGGTCTTGGCAGAGCTGCATGCCCTTTGGGGGCTCCAGGGGAGACTGTTTCTTTATCTTTCCAGGGTTCTAGAGGGTGCCCACGTTCCTCGGTTCCTAACTCACTTCCATTTTCAAAGCCAGCAATAGTGAGTTGAGCTCTTCTCACATTCGATCACCTTTCTGCTTTCCCACTTTTAAGGACCCTTATGATAACATTGGGGCCACCCAGATAACCCAGGATACTCTCCCTTTCTTAAGATCAGCTGATTAGCAATCTTAATTTCCCTCTGCCCTGCATGCAACATCTCTATAGGTTCTGAGGATGACAATGTGGACCTCTTTGGAGTGGCCATTATTCTGCCTGCCACAGAAATTGCATAACTTGCGACAGGTCATGGAGGTAATAAATGGTATTTTCTTGATTCAAATCTTAGTTTCTTGATTCCAAAGCTTCTGCTAGTGAACCCAATCCACACTGCTACCCAGTAACATTCTACCAACAATGTTATTTCCTAAGACCCTCTTCTGCGGCAGGCACTATCCCAGATGCTGGTGGTTCATACACGAATAAGAGTTCACCTCCCAAGCTTGGGGGTGGTGGAGAGAGTGGCTTGCAAATGTTAATAAGTAACTATAATGGTAAATGGGAAGTATATGTAGAAGATCGTGGGTACACGGAGGAGAGAGTGATTAATTCTACAGGAGTAGAAGGCAGTGTGGGATGGGGTTGGAGAGGGTATGTAATGCAATCTGAAGGATAATTAATTCAGTAGGCAGAGAAAGAGGTGACGAGCTCTTCATGCACAGCGAATGATGGGATAAAAGCTGAGCAATGGAAGTCACTGTAGGGAAAATCATTCATTTTGGTGGAGCCAGGCTGACTATCTGAGGTGAATGGGTTGGGATGGGTTCTGACAGAGAGGGGCCTTTCAAGCCATACTGAGAAGTCAAGGTTCGTGGTGAAGAAAATGGAGCTCCATCAAAGGCGTTCAAGGAAGGGAGGATCATGATCAAACTTGCACAGTGGGAGATCTACTCTGATATCCTCTCAGAAAATGAATTAGTTGGCAAGTTGTGGGGAGGCAGTAGGAGCTGAGGTCAGTATCCAGGTGAGAGATGGTAAGAGGCAAAAGGTGGTCAGTGACCATGAGAATGGAAGGCAAAAAACATATCCAAGACATTTCTGAGATGGACAGACATTAGTAGGTGTGTAAAGGGTCGGTGGGGGTGGCAATAAGGGAAGTAGTGTCAAGAATTACCCATAGGATCTCTAAGTTAAGCATACATGGAGCACCCTAAACAGAAGTAGAATTTCATCCAAACCCATCCTGTCATTTGTTGCCAAGCATATTTGTAGACTGAACATCATAGGTTTCTGGGGAATAGAAGTTTCTCTCGAGCTTAAATTTTTTTACAGAGTCATGTAGAAGGAATTGCTCGTGGTGACTTTGGTGATTGGAGATGCTGAGGGGTGTGTGTATGTGAGTGTGAGAGAGAGAGAGAGAGAGAGAATGAGAATCTTTGGAAGGAAGTAGGCCCTTTCTAAAGCAGCTGTTCACATCACTGAAGGATAAGGCTCCTCCACACAGGATCACTCTGAGCGGAGAATCGTCAGGCTTCTGCCTCCCTCCCAAGACACTATGATATCTCCCCTGCTCTCTAAGGAAAGCTAGGACAAGTAATCTGATGAGCAAATTGGCAATGGCAGGATATCAGGAGGAACAAAATCTTGGGGTGTATGTGTCTGTGTGTGTAATTATGTTTTTGTATGTGTTTCTGCACATATACCTATGTGTGTGTTTGTGGTAGAATGGACAGATTTAGCAAATAAAAATACAAGGCACACAGTTAAATTTGAATTTCCAGTAAATGGGCAAATAATTCTCCTAAGATAAGTATGTCCGATGCCTATGTTTGCATATACAATATTTAAAACTTATTTATCCTAAAATATTACTCATTTGCCTGAAATTCAAATGTAAAACCCATGTGTTTGTGTGTGTATTTGCATGTGTATTGTGTGTGTCTCTGCTTATGTGTGTTTTGTGTTTGCTTACGTACCTTTGTGTTAGTGTGTATGTTCACGCATATGTGTTCTCTTTGTGTGTATATGTGTATCTGGGTTATAGAATGCCTAATAAGAGATTTGTATTTGCCATTCATGCCCTGGAAAAAATAGAACTCTTCCCATAGAAGGAAAAAAGCAATCAGATTTTTTCTATTATTAATTTTGACTTTGAACGAGTCACTGCAAAGTAAAGAGGTTGAACAGTTTCATCCACTTAAATATTTATTGACCCTTCTAGGAGCAGAAGGTACAAAGGCAAATAATTCATAGAGGGCTCACAGTTTAGAGAAAGGACATCTATGCAGCTGATGAGGTTACGACGTAGTAAATGCCCCAATAAACGTGCCAGCCTCGATCCCAGTGACTTAGCAGTACCCTCCAGTTCTTTGTGTCTGTGTAGCCAGGCCAGCATGAAGACAACAGATATTTCAATGTGATGCTTTTATCACTTGGAATCTTTAAGTTATGATTATTGGAAGTGTGCGTGCTGCTCTGCTAAGCACAGATGATCACCCAGTCATTCAACTGAGGGAAGCATTGCTCTATTTGTCAAGTTTGTTTGTTTTCAATACTACCGCTATTCATGAAAGCCAAGAAATGTCGCTGACTTCTGCACTGAGAGCTTTTTTTAATCAGCCCTCCTGTCATCTTGGACAGTACACCTTGTGGCATGAAAGGGCTCCCTGCTTCCCCTGCTAGGTACGTGAGCTCCCTCGGTGTTGGTTCCAGATGCTTCTCTGCCTCTCCCCACTTTGTACTTCTGTTGTTCACCCACCACTTTCAGGATCTGTCTTTCAAATAAAGTTAGCTGGCTAAGTGAGATATTGGCCATTCTGGCTTGAAATCTGTCTCAAGTGAGCATTCACACCCTTACAGAAAGCTGCCTTCATGTAATAATTGAGGAATTATGTAGGAGTGTCTGCATTCACTTGTGTATAGTTAGAAGACGGGCCAAGCTGCTACATCAAGGAAGTCTCAGTGGTGACAACAAGACAGAAGTTTATTTCTCACTCACATAGTAGTCTGAGCCCAAGCTGTCTTGGCTGACACACAGTCCCGGAGGGACAAGGAGCCCAGTTCCTTCTGGCTTGTTGCTCTGCTGCCTTTGATCCATGGCTGCTGGCCCACCATTGGCTCTCATCAACATGGTGGCATCCTAGCCCACAAAAAGAGAGAGAGGAAGAGCAGTGTAGGTCTAGTTCCTATCAAAGGCCAGATCTGGCAGATCCACCAGCACCTCCCCATCAGAGCTGCAGGTGAGAATGTGGCCGCACTTGGCTTCGAAAGAGGCCAGAAATAGGACCTTCATCCGGACATCACTGGGTTTCTATCACTATGGAAGAAAGGAAGAATGGCTATTGGGGCAACCAGTAATCTCTGCCCCAAGAACATTTGCCTTAAACTATGTAAGGGCACTTAGGACAAATAGGTTTCAGCATACACTGAAGTCTATGTATAGCTGGGAGAGGCAACAACCAACACTGAGCGTTCACAGTATTCCAGACTGTGAGAATCATTCAGTACATTATTTTACTTAGTTCTGATAGTCAAAGAGGCTGAGAGGTGAGATGAATTACTTGCTGATAACTCTAGGTGCCAAAGGGAGCATCTGGACCCATGACCTTTCCCACATTCCCACATATCACCCTGCCTCGTCTAATTGGCTGGTGACTGAATGAATCCCTTGGCTATGTGCTGGATTCTTGGTTGTTGGCTTAGAATCACTACCATCCCCTTCTAGGTCTCCACTGCATTGCAGAAGCAAAGCAGGAACTACATTTCCCAGAATTCCCATTCCCTGCTGGATCCAGGTGAGAGTATCAGTGAGCTATCTGGAAGGCAGAGGAGAAGCAGAGGACTTTATCCTACAGAAGTGATTGTATCTAGACGCATGGGCAGATGAAGCCTCACAGAAGCTTTCCACGGGCTCCTGAGAACCTCTCGGGTTTAGTGTTTCAGGCTGAGATCATGGCAGGTGGCTTCTCTGACTTTCATACCTTGGCCCTTCCAATGTTTACACACATCCCTGATGACTCTATAAAATTCTCCATACCTAGTACACATAGACCGATCCCTCACAGACACAGAATGTGAGATGGTGAGATCAGGCAGAATTCTTTGTGTATGGCAGAAAGAATACCAACATTGGAACTGGATGAACTAGATTTGAATCCAGCTTTCCAAACTCACCAAGCATGTACTTGAACACACCATTTAAATTATGGGAGATTCCATGTTTTTCATTTATCAAATGGCAATACCAATACCTATAAAATCATTCAGAAGTTCATGTGATAAAATAATAACAAATAGCACAACAAGAAAATAGAATATTATTGTCATTATTATAATAATAGCCAAGCATATTATTGGCATTATTTCATTTAATTCTAAAACAACTCTGGTTACCATTATCATTCCTATTTTATAAGTGAGAAAACTAAGAAAAAGAGAGCCGAATTAACTTGCAAATGACCCACAGCTAGTTCGTGACAAAACCAGAAACTGAGCCCGTCTCTAGTTCTAGAGCTCACACCCTTAACCACCATGTATTGAGCTTCCTGTGAATATACATTTCAACTAGCTTGTTTAGTTCTGCCTTCTGCCTCAACAGTTTACCAGAGTTGCCAACAAGTACAAAGACTAGAGAAGAGAATTTGTGGACATCCATATATATGGAATAACCTCTTAATAATTTCAAGAATCTGATACAGAATTGGTCCATCTGGTAAGGTGCTTGGTCTCTGGGTACTTTCGAGGAAAGGCTTGAGGGCACCTTACTTTTCAACCTGGGATGACTATAACCTCCAGAAAACAACTGGCGATGTCTGAAGACATTGTCACAGTTGGGAATCAGTACTAATGGCATCCAGTGGGGAGAGGCCAGGGATGTTGTTGAATACCCTCCAGTGCACAGGACAAGCTCCCTACAAAGAATTATCTGGCCCCACTCAATAGATAGTGTTGCTGTTGAGAAATCCTGCTTGATAAGAGGTGCTGTGAGATTTTTAGCTCCTGATATGGGTTCCATGGGGCATTCTCTAAGATTGTGTTATCCAATACGGTAGTCACTTGCTGTATGTGACTATTAAAATTAAATTACATTAAATCAAAAGTGTAATCTTCAGTCCCACTATCCACACTTCAAGTGCTCAATGGCCAGATATGACTAGTAGCCACTGTATCAGACAGTACACATTTATAGATCATTCCATTTTCTCAGAAAGTTCTTTCAGGTAGCAGTGCTGCAAGATCGTCTTTTACTGTGAAATTCTATTAAATAGCTCAAGCTCCAGTTCCTTGCATGTTATGAGAAACCGAATATTAAAATGATGATTTTAAAAACAGATAAAATAAGGCATATTTATTTATATTGTAAAAATGATCTTTTAAATGTGAATGTTTCTAATATATTTGATGGCTTATCTCCTTGTTAAAAGTCTGATTTATTTGGTTACAGATCATTAAAACTGGAAGGGGAGTAGAAACTTAAATTGACAGAGCCGCCATCAATGGAAGCTCAAGAAAAGGACAAGACAGCTCGGAAATTGCCATCTAAACCAAAGATTTTTATGAAGTTGTAGAATTTCTTAGCTTAAGATAGGGTGTGCCTGGTATTGTTAGTTTAGATTTGTATAATCGTTTTTAGGGAACACAAAGTTCTTGGAGAATCTGGTGAATGGTACTGATCCCCTCTTCTCAGGTGCGAACATGTACACACAGGTACATACAGATACAGTTGTCTTTACGACGTGTGCATTTAATGACTTCCTAAAGTGCAGGTAAACCCTCTGTTTTCCAGCTGATCTCTGCAGATGAGGAAATCGAGGCCAAGTGACTTGTCCGAGTTTACCCAGTGACAGAAACGGAATTAGAAGGTGGGTAGTCTGAATTTCGAAACTTATGCAAGAAATACTAGTCTATGTAAAGTAGCAAAGAAACTAATCTACGGTGTGAAATAAGATATTCTTGTACTATCCAAATTCTTCTGCTTGGCCTCTATGAGAGGAGAGGATAGTGCTTGAAAAGCAATGGACTGGGACTTCGAACTTGCCAGAGGGTAGAAGAGAGAAATGCCAGCCCATTCAGTACTCCACAGCCGGATTCTGTAGCTCTGAATGAAGAGGCATATTCTGTAATTTTTTTGACTTTTATTAGAATGCTTCTTTTTTGAGACTCCATTACCTTTCTCTATACAACACATCTCCAGTAGTAATAACATGAGCTCCTCACCCAAATGCCTCCAAGTTTCTCATTAAGCCTCAGGAAGCACAGTTTGTGAATTCCCTCTTTGAATAGCTCATTAAGTTATTTGCTTTTTCTCCTGCCTCCTATCTCCTGCATTCTGTGTCCTTATTTGTCCTTTTTCTTAAAAGTCAACGAAGAGCCTGGAAACATCCCTTATGTAAAAATTCCAAAATTCAACTGTGTATTTTACTCCTGAGCTTAATTATAAGAAGTCATCGTGCCTGTTCTATACTTAACAGCCTTTCAAACGGCACCATCATGTAGAACAGCAAGCAGAAGCAAAAGGTAGCAAAGCTCATTGGAAGTCTCATCCATGAAGTATTGTCCTTAGTGAAGTGCTGTAGATAGAAATAATATTCAAGGAAACAGAGATTTCCTCTAAGGTTGCACCCAACTAATCAACTTACAAACCCCAAATTAAGTTTAGAGAATCAAGTCCACTTAGCCCAATGTCTAGAACATAGCAGTAGGTTAAAAAAAAAAAGTTGTTGCGTGAATATACTATTTTTATTTCCCCTTTGGCCATTCATTCTCTGTTTCCAACCTCTTCTCGTGGTCCCTGTTGTGACCCCTGTAGACTGCATCACCTGGGCATTCTTGCCAGGTGACAGCCCTTTGGCTACAGGGAATGGGAAGGTAGAAGGTAGAAAAAGAGACCGAGCAAGTACCTCTTCCCTTGCCCCTTTCCTGCACTCTGCTTCTGGGATGGCTGTGTCCACAACCACAGGTCCCACGGGGTGGACCCTCCTCCGTGGTGCCAGCCCTTCCCGGGCTCCGGAAACACGACTTTCCCCTCTTGCCCCTTTAAGTCTGAGGCTGGTAACAGCTTCCTACACTGCTAGTTCCCGGATGTCTCCACATCCTTGTTGGTTCCTTCAACCCTGCCCACATCTCAGGAAACCATTTGTCCTAGTAAGCTTGGGCTGCTGTAACAAAATACCATAAATTGGATGGCTTAACTAACAAATTTATTTCTCACGGTTCTGGACACTAGGAAATCTAAGGTGAAGGCATAAGGCTGATTCTGTGGTGAGAACCCACTTACCAGGGGGCTGGGTTTTTGCTCTAACTTTATATAATGGAAGAGAAGAGAGCTCTCTCTTGGTGGTAAGGTCACTAATCCCATTCAGGAGGGCTTTGCCTCCATGATCTAATCACATCCAAAAGCCTGCCTCCTGGTGCCTCTATCTTGAGGGTTAGGGTTTCAACATATGAATTTTAGGGGGCCCCATTCAGCCTATAGCACCATCCCTTCATTAAACTCCTCACTTAAACCAGATGAGTTACATTCTGTGCTTCATTTTCCTATTATGATGAATAAATGAAATAGATAAATGAAAAGTTTGAGAAAATCAGCTTTAAAGTAATTTTGAATGTATAATTTTTAACATTAAGGAATAAAGCTCCAAATATTAAAATCACTTCCCAATACATTAAAATTTCAATTGTTGAAATTTTACCTAAAAATAAGTTTTAATATACAAACTTTACAGTCATGTTTATATAATATATGCCAGGGATCAGGGGCAGGTAATATAATTGTCTAGGTGTCAAGAAAAGAAGTTCTAAGACCATTAATAAATGACAATTGGCCATTAGTTTACCTCCATTGTAGACTGAAAGTTTACTACATGTATATATGTGTCTGTATTATAGATAGTCCCAACCAAACATAAAATTGACATAGCCTGGTATATCACCTATGGTCCAACTTCTGACTTAAAAACAAAATCTTCTTACACTATAACTACATACATAGATTTAAGGAGGCAGGGTCCACATGGGGCTCAGATTTAGGCTTGAGTTAGTTTCAGGTTACAGGTATGAGCCATAGGGAAACATCTCATAGTCAAAAGGACTAGTTATCAGAAAATAGAACTTGAATTACTTTAACGTAGAAGGCGGATTAAAAGCCAGAATCAGAGTTTAGGGCCTAGAGACACCAGTCTGTCTCCGAATGAATGTTCTTTCTTCTCCCATAGACACACTGCCTCTCCCATAGCATACCCTGCTTGCTCTCTTTTGCTCTCTCTCATAGTACATAGTATTTATTTTTGTTATTCTAAAAAGCAAGAAACAGTCAACATAGGAAAAAATGCCATAGAAATAAAGATAAGCAAAAAGAAAATAAAACATAAAATGACCAGTAATCTTTCCATACTGAGATAACTGTTTTTCAGAGTTTACTGCATAGACTTCAATAGGTGGGTGATTGATGGCAAGCTAGGTGAATAAATGATAGGTGGGTATTTCCTAGCAAAAAATAATCTAATGTACATGTTTTATAACTTGTTGTTTTCACTTAACAATGCATTTTAATATCTTTCCCAGTTACTACTTATCCTTCTAGAGCATCATTTTACAGCTGAAAAATATTCTATTGTATGAATTTGTCATCGCTCGTTTACCCAGTTGTTGGAAATTTAAATTCTTTCCTACGTTCCCTACTTTTAACCATGCTATAAAAGATATCCTTATGATTGTTTGCTGTTTCAATAGCAGGGTTACTGTTATTTTCTGGATATTTTAGAGTAATGGCAAAGGGCTTTGCTTACCTTCTTACTTCCAGAGTATGGCTGTGATTACAGAAAAATACAATAATCAGAGAATCAGCTTGGTTTTATTTTATTTTTTTATTTTATTTTTTCAGTGTTCCAAGGTTCATTGTTTATGCAACACACCCAGTGCTCCATGCAATATGTACCCCCTTATTATTCACCACCAGGTTCACACGTCCCCCACCCCCTCCCTTCCAAAACCCTCAGTTTGTTTTTCAGAGTCAATAGTCTCTCATGGTTCAGCTCCCCGTCCAATACCCCCCAATTCACTTTTCCTTTCCTTCCCCTAATGTCCTCCATGTTATTCTTTATACTTCACAAGTAAGTGAAACCATATGATAATTGACTTTCTCTGCTTGACTTATTTTACTCAGCATAATCTCCTCCAGTCCCATCCATGTTGCTACAAAAGTTGGGTATTCATCCTTTCTGTTGGAGGCATAATATTCCATTGTATATATGGACCATATCTTCTTTATCCATTCATCTGTTGAAGGGCATCTTGGCTCTTTCCACAGTTTGGCAATTGTGGCCATTGCTGCTATGAACATTGGGGTGATATGGCTCATCTTTACACTGTATCTGTGTCTTTGGGGTAAATACCCAGTATTGCAATTGCAGGGTCACAGGATAGCTCTGTTTTTAATTTCTTCAGGAATTTCCACACTGTTTTCCAAAGTGGCTGCACTAACTTGCATTCCCACCAAGAGTGTAAGAGGGTTTCCCTTTCTCCACATCCTCTCCATTTGTTGTTTACTGTCTTGTTGATTTTGGTCATTCTAACAGGTGTAAGATGGTGTCTCAATGTGGTTTTGATTTGAATCTCCCTGATGGCTAGTGGTGAAAAAGAAAAACAAACCTGGGGTCATCATGTTGCCTAATTTCAAGCTTTACCACAAAGCTGTGATCACCAAGACAGAATGGTATTGGCACAAAAACAGACACATAAACCAGTGGAACAGAGTAGAGAGCCCAGATATGGACCTGCAACTCTATGGTCAAATAATCTTCGACAAAGCAGGAAAAAATATCCAGTGGGAAAAAGATAGTCTCTTCAACAAATGGTGCTGGGATAATTAGCTATATATAGAAGAATTAAACTTGACCATTCCCTTACGCCATAGATAAAGATAAACTCAAAATGGATAAAAGACCTCAATGTGAGGCAGGGATCTATCAAAATCCTAGAGGAGAACATAGGCAGTAACCTCTTCGACATTGGCCACAGCAACTTCTTTCAAGACATGTCTCCAAAGGCAAAGGAAACAAAAGCAAAAATGAACTTGTGGGACTTCATCAAGATAAAAAGCTTCTGCACAGCAAAGGAAACAGTCAACAAAACAAACAGGCAATCCACAGAATGGGAGAAGATATTCACAAATGACACTACAGACAAAGGGCTGATATCTAAGATCTATAAAGAACTCCTTAAACTCAACACTCAAATAACAGATAATCATGTCAAAAAATGGGCAGAAGACATGAACAGACAGTTCTGCAAAAAGGACATACAAATGGCCAACAGACACATGAAAAAATGTTCATAATCAGCTTGGTTTTAAAGAGCGCTTCAATCCATTGTTGCCATTGTTGCAAGCTCTCCCTGCTACCGATAGCCCTTTCCCCCATACACTGCAATATTGATCAGGTAATCTTGGGGAATTAGTTAACATTTTATTCAATATTTATTTTTTTCTAATGAATACAAGGTGGCAAAATGAAAGGAGCACACGTTCTTCTCTAATTCTTTCACATACCCACATCTGCACACTAAATGTAATGCATTTCACAAATTTGTGTGAGGGTGCATATGTATATGGCGGAGTATCTCTACTGATGGCTCCTGCTGTCATCACTGTTTCTGTGCAAGAAATTCTTGGGCATCGTTCATTTTGGACCACTTATCCCACTACTCTAGTTACAACCTAGCAAGTCATAGATTTATTCTAGATGGTGCAAAGTTCCTGTACACAGCTGGCCCGAAGTTCAGAGTGGCTTGACTAAAACCTACTGCCAGGGATGCTGTCTTGTTTTTGTTTTTTTTTTTAAGATTTTATTTAATTGACAGAGAGAAACACAGTGAGAGAGGGAGCACAAGCAGAGGGAATGGTAGCGGGAGAAGCAGGCTTCCTGCCGAGCAGGGAGCCCGATGCGGGGCTCGATCCCAGGACTCTGGGATCAAGACCTGAGCCGAAGGCAGGCACTTAATGACTGAGCCACCCAGGTGCCCCCAGGGATGCTGTCTTTTGCAGAGTTACTGTCAAATTAGTATAAAGGTCTTTGCTGAGTTCGGTCATGAGTACATCTTACTCTCTCAAGACTATGTCCATGGAAGAACACACAAAACCAAAAAAAAAAAAAAAAACCAAGTGTGGGAATGGTAGACAGTGGTACAATCCAAGGGCATGATTAAGGAGTAAGGAGCCTCTGATTGCCTGGATCCAACTCTCGAGTCAAGAGGCAGTCACATCCTCTTGACTGCCTCCTCCAATATGGCGACCGTTTATGGAGCACTTACTATGTGCCAAGGGACTTTCTATGGTTATCTTATTTAATGCTAACAACCTTATGAAAATGAGGCCATTAAGGGAGAAAGATTTCATAGCTTAACCAGATTCACAAGGCCAGTGGGTAGTGAGTATCATATCCCAAAGCATGTTTCCCAGATGCTACAATAGGTTTGCCACCAGAAACACTGGGGAATGAAATCCAGATTGTATTTGGCTAAACTAATAAATAAAGAAAACAAAATTGGCATTTTCTGTGTAATTTAATAGCCTAGATTTGGTGATCTCATGAAGCAAAATAAGTTTAATCCAGGTGCCTCTCCCTGACCCAAAAAAATTTTAGTAAAGGTGATTTATCAAAATCTAAATGTGGTCGTTAACAAGGTCCTGGAGAATACTGCAGGTGGACTTGTTTCTACTTATTTTTCTTTGTGTGCTATGTGCTTTTCCATGCCTCTGTTCCTTCATGTATGGAATCTTAGCTCTCTATAGTTCCTTTCCTCCTCCCCTTTCCTTTTTTTTTTTTTTAAGAAAGACACACAGAGGAGTGGGCTGAGGGGGGCAGAAGGGGAGAGAGAGAGAGAGAATCCCAAGCAGGCTCCAGACTCAATGGAGCCTAAGGCAGAGTTTCATCTCACGACCCTGAGATGATGACCTGAGCAGAAATCGAGAGTAGAGTCTGATGCCTTATCCACGCACCAAGCCACCCAGGTGCCCCTGCCTTCCCCTCCTTTTATAAATATTTACTATGCCATAGCTATGCCTCCCCCATTTGAAAGTGAACTCCATGAGAGAGTGAAGGGAGAAGGAAAATCAGTGTTTGAATACCTGTAATGAACCCCACTGGGAAATTCACATGCATCATCTGGATGGGCAGGAACCAAGTCCGATTCCTCTTTACAGGTTCAGGGCTTATTATGCTGCACGGTTTTGCAGCCTGTAGGCCAACACAGACTGCTTCTTTGTTGTTTCGACTCTGGTTCACTTTGCTGCACGTATGCATATTTACATTTTCAAAATCGTATATTAATCGACTTGGTACCAGAAGGCAAAGTCTGAAACTAACAGACTGTTGATGTAATGCAAAAGACACGGTGAAGATACTAAAATGAAACAAGGATGTCGACGCCTAAAAGATCCCCAGGGAAATGCTGAGATAACAAAGTGGAATTCGTTGAGTTAGGAAGGCAGAAAAGGATGCCACAGGCAGAAGAACAAACCAAGTTAAGGAGGGCCCACCGTTAAGATGAGTTAGTGCAGAATCTGTGTACGGGGGAAACACTTGGGGATATGGGGAGAGGAAGAGAAATGGGAGGAAGCGAATTGATGCTCCAGTGCATCTCTTTGTGACTGTTAAGATAATGCTGGTTGTGCCTGCAGGGACTTAATCATATCTCATAGTAATACTTAGACTAACTCATCCTGTAATCTTTGCCTTGTGGTCAAATTTACTAATTGCTGTAATCTGTCCTGCTTCTAGTCCCGACTTTCTGAAATAGGTAAACCCTTAGACCACAGATGGACCTTACTGCTCTTGGCTTACTGCCTTCCATCTTTATGCTGACGGTTGGCAGCCTCTGTGGCATTTTCTCTAAATGTCTCAGTTGAAGGGGAAAATGGGCTTTTTTATGGCTCTGGGTCTATCTTCTGTCCCTGAATTGATTTCCTCCCTGGGGCCCTGGATCCTGTTCTTTCTCTCCTTCTAACCACTTTTGTTCATTAATTACCTTGTGCTCACATTTATCTTCAACCCTTCCATCTCCAAGCTCTTCTAAATTAAAAAAAAAATGCTGCCACCATATATGCTATGTCATACCCAAACATCTTGAACAATTTTCTCTATTCCTTATTTCTAATTCTCTACCCCCTTCTGTGCCACCCCTACACTGAAAGCCCTCTCAGCATGCTGACCGATGACCCTCTAATGCCAAACCCAGTCCTTATGTTGCTTGACCTCTTTGTAGCATTTAACAATTGAATATATTCTCACTTTTAAAACTCTCCTGTATCTGCTTCCACAAACTCAATTCCACCTACCCTTTTCTTATCACCCCTCCCCTGGGTTCCTGCTAAATGCATCTTAAATGGACTTCTCACTTCTTAGATGTGCCTCGGTCCAGTCTACTCTCCTTGCTTAGTGCTAGAATTGGCATTCTTGAAATGAAATCTTTCACCCCTTAACCAGGTCCTATTGCTTTCAGGATTAAGTTTAAATGTTGTCACACGGTCGATAGCATCCTCCTAACCAGCCCTGCCTTATTTGCTTAAGAGGAAATTGCTTGCCCGAGACTTCTTCACTTTCTGCTCCCTGAAGCTAGAACCAGGCATTGCAGCAACTTGTCCTTGACTATGCAAAAGTAGAGGAGCAATCCTTGTCTAGCAAAGCTATTCACCAGCCATAGTTCTATGAGAGAGAAATAAAAATCTATTTTATTCGGGGTGTTCTTTGGAGTTCTTTATTACTCTACCTTAGTCTTTACCTGATCTCATTAAATGGCCTTCTTATCTTGAGTTAGATCCTATGTCCCATCTAAACCAGGCTAGTTGCATTTCCAAATGGTCCATTTCTCTTATTCTCCAGGTGTATGTCCATGCTGTTCCTTCTGTCTACAGTCTGCCCCTTTACTTCTCTACCTGAGTATTCCTGTTCATGACTTAGGACTTTGATCAGTGTCAGCTCCCACCTGAATCTTTCCTTAATATGCTCCCCACACACCTCCTATGCCCCCAGAGCACTCTGCCCATTCTACCACAAGGTCTTGTGATCCCTGGTTTACCTGGGTGTCTTCTCTCTGATTGTGAGCATCTTGCTGGCAGGGGCTGTCTTGTGTCTTCGGCATATAGTTGGGGTTCAGCAAATGTGCACTAAGTGAGGAGTCAGAGAAGCTCAGTATGCTCCAGGTTTCCCTGGAGGAAGTCCGTGTGTATCTGTGACTATGTATACATGGGTCTGGGATTGAACCATATTAACAGAAGTACCAGGAGTCTAACAGCCAGAGGCTGGGAGTGTAGCCAGCGTGTTTAGAGACTGCTAAAGGTGCAAGCCGGGGCTAAGGGCTCAAATGCCAAGTCCAAGGATCAGAAACAAGGGAGATCAGGAGTGGAGTAACTAGGACAGTATTGTAGAAAGCAGGATAATGGCCCTTAGAGATTCCATGTCCCAAACCCCTGAACCTGTGAATATGTTTGGCTACATGGAAAAGGGAAACTCATGATTCAGATGGCATATCGGTTGCTAATCAATTGATCTTAAGATTATCCTGGATTATTCTAGTGGACCCAATGTAATCACAAGGTTCTTGAAAGTGGTAGATTGGGGCAAAAGATGGAGAAGCAGAGAGATGGCAGTGTAAGAAAGACTCAGTCTAAACTTGTTGGCTCTGGTGGTGAAGAGGGGCCGTGAGCCAAGGAATGAGGGCAGCCTCTAGAGGCTAGAAAAGGCAAGAAAGTGGGTTCTCCCCTAGAGCCTCCAGAGAAGAAGACAGACTTGCTAACACCGTGATTTTAGCCCAGTGAGACCCATTTTAGACTTCTGACCTCCAGAACTATAAGATAATAAACACATGTTGTTTTAAGACACTGAATTTGTGGTAATTTGTTGCAATAGAAATAGGAAACTAATAGAAGTATTATCAACTGAATGGACTTGGACAAGACGCTTTATCTCCCTAAGCCTCCTGTCACATCTTAGTAGGGATCATACTCCCTGCGTGCTTGTGATGGTTAAATGAGATATTATATCTAAAGATCTTGGTAAAGTGCTTGGCACAGAGTAAATGCTCCACAAATAGTAGTAATTTAATACCATCATCGTTGTTGTTTACTAATTGGCTTAATACATCTGGGATGGAGGGGAAGGAAGAGACAGAGAAAAAAAGATGGGAAATAACACAATAAAAGTCTATTTTGGAAATCGGCAGGCATATTTGGTTTTAGCTCTTTTGTAATGTGTCTTCTTAACTCACAGAATGTGCTTCATTTCCTTCTGCTTTCTCTCTCTTGCTTTAGGTATTAAAATCTATTTTAAATTTAGTCATTTCAAAGTCTCCTTGGCATCGTGTAAATGTCGCACCATTAAATATATATTCAATGAGCGCTCAAGCAGTCTGGCTTCCCTGCCAAGAGATGGAGTCCCGTAGGTGGGCAGGTGGAGAAAGGACAGACACCAAAACTGCACCATTCTCCGCCCCCCGCCCCCCATAAACTCTGCTGTCCTTACTTAGCAGACCCACGTCTTACAAGCTCCAAATCAGGATGTGTGGTCTGACAAGCACGTTTGCTCCTGAGTTTTAATTTAGCATTATGAAAAGGTTTTCACAGGTATTAAATTAAATCATATGAAATTTAGTGGATATTCTTTAGTGCGAAGAATCGAATCTCAAGTAAAACTTCAGGGAAAACATTTACAGTTTTTATAATATTTGAAATTTGAATTATCTGTGACAATATAGAATGTATGGTTTGGTAGCCATTGGGAGGGTTTTGCTTCTGTTTTGTTTTGTCTTCCTCTGCTCTCAGATGTCCCCTTCCTCTACTCTTTCCTTCTGAGTCATGCTGCCTCCCTTCTAATCAGGGGACCCCAGTGAACCGCCAGACCAAGAACTCCAACTTCCGGGTGATGGAATAGACACGTGACACTGGCCCGGCCAATCACAACAGCCCTTTGCCTGGCCATTCCTTGGTCGCATGAATAGGCACACAAAGCAAATAGAGCCAATTTCATACAGACAGATGAAGAATATGACTCTCTTTCTGCTAGAATAACAAGCGGTGGAGGTGTAGGTCAGAGCTGTTGCCTGTCATATTTGCTACCACAGAAAGGAAACACATCAGCCGGAAGTGAATGAGGCCAAAAACCAGAAAGAAGCAGGACTGAGAAATGGAGAGGAGAAAAAAGCCCTAATGACATCTCTGAGCCCTCAGACCCAGCAGTGCCTGACACCACTTACTCCCCATCCTTCTCTGTACATGAGCCAATAAATCTTTTTTAAGTGGGATCTCTACAACTTGAAATTGAAAGAGCCCTGGCTAATATACAGGGTCATTGCAAAAACACCTCAAGACCTCAGAAAAAACCAACCCAGAGGTGGGCAAAACAGGGACAGGAAGAAAAAAGAGTGGGTATAGCAGGCAATAAGACAGGGAAGAGCACAAGACTTAGAGTTGGAATACTAGGGTTTATATTCCAGCTCTGCCATTTACCAGTGACCTTGGTAAGGTGCAACCTTGGGTGACAGCATAACATTTCCACTTAATGATCTACAGAGTGGATGACGAGCATATCACTGCCATATATAACACGATGCGCTGGGGGAGGCTCACCTGAGATGATAAATGGGAGCACTCTTTGTAAATGTTAAGTGCTTTAAAATGGCACTTTTACATAGAAAGCACAGTAAAGAAGACTTTGGACTGATATAGAGACTGAAAAGGAAGAGTTAGGCTCTAAGTAGCTGAACTCTTGAGAGAGGAATGGGGAAACCAACTAGTTAATGATTGGGTCCTCTATGAAGCATGTAAAGGACACATGATACTGAATGTCACTGACCTGAGTAAAAACATATGCAAAATCTATGCAAAAGCTAGAAAACAGTTCTAAGGCTGTGTATGGGATAGGAGTGGGAAGCAAGAGAAGAGGAACCAGCATTGGTGAGGTGGCCACAGTATCTCAGTGTAGACCCCACAGGCTCTGATGTAACCCATTCTACTGCAATCCTGAGACTGTCAGGCTTTAGTGTCCTCTGTTTGTATTTGAGGAAAATAAAGCTCAAAGCTCAGGACTTTAGATTCTACAAGTGGATCACTAGACTATTCCACTATTCAGGAAATACATTTGAAGCTAGACTTTGGGGCTTTGATGAGAATGTGCTTAGTTTTCTTTCCTGATTATAAGCACCAATCAACCAGTATTTTAAACAAGTCTAGAATTTATTTAAATTTTGGTTGTGAATAGTTTTCTGCTAGATTTAAAGTCTAGTGCTTTGGAAAGTTACTAGGAATTTGTGTCTCCTCATCTGTGTGTCAAGAATTGTGAAGGGTCTGGGATTTTACCTTGCTTAGACATGATTTAACTAGCCTGTTACTATTTTGTGGATGCTGGCGGAAGCATCTTAAACATCTTTAAGACTCTTGGTCAGAGACAAAGGGCTTTATTATTCACAGAAAAAGTAGTAGCCAGAGCTTTATGTTGGTTTATATTGGTCCTTTCCCAATCCTCATGGAGCACCAAGGCCCAGGAGGGTGACAAAGAGAGCCCATGGTGAGTGCCCACACATGCTATAGGTTGCATTACAGGAGAGGAACACTAAAATTAGGGATATTAGGATTATTTTAGGATTATTCAGAGTAACTGAAGGCAAGCCTGTTCTTTGGGTAAGATGTTACCTCATCCATCCAAGATTGCCTACTTGCAAACACAGCTCTGAGAAATGGTCTAGTTAAGTAGAGGACTGTGCTTTGCATTTTGGGCATACCCAGCGAGAATATGAAGGAAGGCTCAGGGCCCATGGTGAATTGCCCCTTCCAGAGCTGAGTCCTTCTCTAGACGACAATAAGGTCTTGTTCCTAGTTACTCTCTCTAACTGCAATTTCATTCTTTTGCTCTCCATTGGAATCATCCCCTGCACATATCTCTTCTAGCTCCTTCTCTTTCTTGTTGCAGATGTGTTCCACTTCATTCCTAAAGTTCTTAGAAACACTGTCTTGGGCACGTGGGTGGCTCACTCAGTTAAGTGTCTGCCTTTAGCTCAGGTCATGATCAATCTCAGGGTCCTGGGGTGGAGCCCTTGCATCAGGCTCCCTGCTCAGCTCGGAGTCTACTTCTTCTTCTCCTTCTGCCCCTCCTCCCACTGGTACTCACTCTCTCTCTTTCTCTCTCAAAAGGATAAATAAAATATTTAAAAAACAAAACACACTGTCTTTGTGTCTCCACTGTTTAGCCTTTGTGTGATGCCTTTGTGATATGTCAGCTTGGCTAGACTGAGTTACCAGAGAATTATCTTTCTAGTATTTCTAGTTAGGGCAGTCTTCACGGAATATTCCATTGTGTGCATTGAAGAACAGGAGGGCAGAAGCAACTGTTTTCTAATATTCTCCTAGTTAAACAAATACCATTCTAGATGGTGCAGTGAAAGGATTCTACAGATGGAAACTGTAAAGTGTAAATTGCCTGATCAGTTGACTTTAAGTTCATCGAAAAGGAGATTATCCTGGATGGGCCTTTTTTAATTAACTGGAAGCCTTTAAAAAGAGAGCTTAGGCCTTTCCTGAGCTAGAGACTGCAGACCAAAGCTAGCTTTTGGTTCTCCTTTTGCATTGGCTATTCCTGCCTGCCTGCCTGTGGACAGTAAGTCTCAACTTGGGTCTATGGGGTTCTAGCCTGCATGTGGTCTTTTCCTCCCAGCTGCCTGCCCTATCAGCTTTAGGGTAGCCAAGCCAGTCTCCATAATCATGTAACTCAACTTCTTGTGATAAATACCATAATATATTAATAAGAATGAATGTATTGTATTTATCATTACTATTTATTATTAATCAGCAATTGATAACATCCATATCAATACTTATAATGTATACAATTGATAATAAATATTATAATTTATAATATTTATATTCAACATGTGTACCCTACTGCTTTTGCCTAATTGAACCCTGACTGATTCATGTGCCACTTCATGGAAACTGCTCATTTGATGAGACGGAGACCTCCTTCCTTGAATGCCAAATTCAATGGCATTCTTAGTCCTCACTTAGCACAATGCCTTCAGTAACATCTCTGCTTTAGATTGCTTCTCCTTTGGTTTTAGAAATACCATTGAGGCTCTCTTTCCAGTCTCTCTCTCTCTCTCTCTCTCTTTTTCTCTCTCTCTCCTATTCTGATTCCCCTAACTTTGGTCATTTTCCCAAGATGTTCTTGCCATATATTATGCCTCTTCCTTCTCTTATACAGGTGCCCTTCAATCCTCATGGTCTTGACTATACTTAACACCAATGACTCAAATATATTCCTCTCATTTTCACCATCTCAGAATCTTTATTAGTGTAACTCTTGCCCAGCACAGTTGATGAAAGATGCATCCAAAAAAAGACCAGTTCCAAGGCTATTTGAATCTTCTTTCCCTCTGGACTCTGGACAAACTGCCTTCATGGTGACGATAATGCTGATAAACACCTTTACCATTTATTGAGCCTTGATATGAACTAGACACTATTGAAGGTGCTTTACAAACATGATCTCATCTAATCCTTACAACATCCCTATGAAGTCAATATTATGATTCCCTTTCTTTCTTACACATTTTAGTATTATTTGTTTTAGTTCTGTGAAATATGATTCCCATTTTTCTCATGAGAGACCTGAGAATTTGGGAAATGTTATATAATATTTCCTTGGGACTCATAGCCAGTAGATGACAGAGTCAGGATTTATACCCTTAACCCAAGTTCCAACAAACTGGCAATAGGTATGGACAGAAGATATGACCAATGAGGGCACAATCAAAAGTCATTTAAATCTGTAGGATCTGACCGAGCATGGCAGAGCTGAGCAGTTAGCTTCATCTTAAAACTTGGTGGTAGCCCTCAGACAACAATTGAAACCATTATAGCCATGAGTCTCATCTAGTTGGTATAATCAGAAGCTTTCTTTGCACATGGTTCCTAATGCAACTTTGCACATTCCCTGAATGTTATTGTATACCCTGAGACAAAGGACAGCCGGACCTTTCCCTTGCCAAGCTGTCTGTCTCCAATGATGGACACAACCTAGCTGTCAGACCATACTGTTGTCTCACTGATACTGCTTTACCACTCCTGATCCATGACCTTGACACCACTAAGGCTCAATCGAACTAAATCTGGCAGACCAACACCTACAGGCCAGGGGACTTAGTGATCATTCCCTCTGCTGTCAAGTCAGTGCAGTGTTTTGCAGAATCGTGGTTCATAGAGCTTCCAGCAATAGAGAGCAGTAAAACATTGATGCCAATAAGAAAAACTTGCCTTCTTCCCAAACAAGAGTTGTTGGCAATTATTTTAGTCTTGGCTAAAGCCTGTACATTTTTGGCTCAGTACTTACTTTACAGGCCAATCTTCAAATCCTGATGTGGCTATGAATAAAAATTATGTAGAATATGAAGAACAAATTACAAAGATGGGCATGGGAGCCTTGCAGAATCCAAAGGCATAAGTGCCAGGATGGCAGAACATCTTGGCAAATACTTCTCTTGGAAGAGAGGGAATAGGGTAATTACTACTGACTCTTGGGACATTACTTTCTGCTTCTCAGAGGAAGTCCTTGATGAATATTTTACATTTATCCACTTCCTTTGGTGGTACAGTTTGTTTGAACATTTATTCCAGTTGGTTGTGAATTTATTCCAGTATTTTCAGAAGTTGGTTTGACAAGTTCACTCTATCAATGACCCCAGTCAGTACAGTGACCACTCCCCATCTTCTTTGTTAGTTCAGTAACATGAAGAGCTCAAAAATGACTTTGGAATAGCTCCAGCTCCCAATTAAGTTCAACTATGACACTGTTTTCTGCTAGGACATTTCTCCTTCGAGTACAGATCTTAAGATTCTGCAGATAACATCAAACATTATTCCAGCCACTCTCATCTCTCTTGGTTCCTAGGCGCATGCATTCTGCCTGCAGAGAAGATGGCACCAGATATTGGCCACTGGTTTAAGGCACCTGCTTCTGAAGGATTTTCTTCATCAGGCCATTCCAATAATCTATCAATCCATCTGCTTCTAAGTTACAGGAAAATAATAAATATCAAACAGCCCATCGCTTTACCTCCATTGCCATCAAATAGTTGTGACATTTTGTGAGATACCATGTCAATGGATAAGGCATTTGTAGGTCCATAAATAGGAATACCAATAGAAGAATTCTGATAAAGGAAGGCATATGTGTATCTGAGATATGCATCTATTCCTGTGAGGACAAATCACTGCTCGCTCTGTGTTTTATTAGGGACTCAGGAGTTGACTGTGGCTGCTGAAAAGTTGAGCAATCAGCAGTGGCTCTGGTCAAATGAGCCATGGGGATGAGAAATCCATGGTAAGCCTCCATCTTTGTCTCTATTGCCACTTTCTACGTGGGCTCATTGAATAAGCACCAATGTGGCCACGGAAGGAGAGTGGCAGACCCTCACCTTTCCCACCTGTTTCTTGAGAGCATCTGCATGCCAATAGCTGGAAATCAAGTGCCAGGAGTAGTTACTGATTTTTTTTCTAACAAAGGTACCATATCCAAAACCTCAGCTGTGATTGCCATAACCACCTTATTAAGGCTGGAATAATCTACCATTATTCTCTAAGACCCATCTGGCTTTTGCACCTGCCAAACAAGACTAGTTTAGGTCTTGTCGCACCCCTGCATCTCCCAAGTCTCCGATGGTGCCATTAATCTTTGCAGTTCCTCCAGGGAATGACACATTGCTTTGAGCTTATTATTTTGGGGCTTCCACTTGGCTCTTTCTATCAATATAATCTTCATTCCACATAGTAGAGAACTAATGTGAGTATCCTTCCAGTTGAGTATATCAGTTCTCAGTATACTTTTTGGAAGTGGGAAAATAACCAGAGAAGACACTTCTGCTTGCCAAGGATTACTACTGTCTTATCCCTTTCCCTCTTCTCCCATAGAGGAGGTTATCTATGCACTCCTCAAATTCGAACAATCCAATCATAGAATCTTGGTTTTTTGAGAGACTGTGTCTTGGGCCCACTTCTCCCAGTACTAATTATTTTGTAACTTGAGATTCTGGCAGGAAACAAATAGTACATCCAAACTAGGGTAATTAAAGAGTGTAATAAAGGGATATTTTACAAAAGTATGGGTATATTTAATAGAAACAAGTAAGGGACAGAGAAGCACCAAGGGGTTAGCAACATCAGGGAGTAACCACTGGAACTCAAGAAGAGAAAAAAGTTATGGAGACCCAAAAAGAACTCTAACCTCCAGTAAGGATTACAGTCATTACCAAACTGTGGCCTTGCAAGGAGGGAGCCAGAAGAATTAATACCCTGACCTCAATGTGCTACTTCCCTCAATGTCCTATCAGCATCATTGATAGGCCTAACCCAATGAGAAGCCAAAGAACAAGATAGCCTGTTGGTGCAGCCCATATAGGTCGTACACCACAGCAGAGAGCAAGATGAAGGGCAAAGAGTGGACCTGGCGGAGCTAAGAGGGACTATCAGTATGTCATCTCCACCAAGAAACCCACCCTGAGCTCTCTAATGTATCAGTATGTCCCCAAGTGCTAGAATTCCCTACCCTCCTTACCATGCCCTGCTTTTTCTTTTTCCACAGCCCCATTATCATCTACCATATGTAATCTACCTATTTATTGTATTTATGGCAATTTCTTCATCTCTCTAGTAGAAAGTAAGCTCTCCTGGCCCAGGCATCTTTATCTGTTTTGTTCCCTGATGCTTCCAAATTACCCAGAACAATGGTATATAGTATATGTGTGTGTGTATATACATCTCTCTATATATTTTTATTCTTCTGTATATAGAGAGATGAATAAAAATGACAAATTGTGAATAATAACAAAGAGCTAGACAGAGAACAAGGCAAACCTGAGAGCTAACATATCAGTGATGAACCTCTAATCTTTCAGATGTCTTAGAGGAGATGGAAAGAAGATAAGGTATAGAAAGAAGAGAGAAAGAGGGAGATAGCAAGAGAGGTTTAATTTTTGTCAGAAAAGGAGAGAAAGCCTGAGAAGAATGTGTTTGATTGTTGCTTCTAGTCATCTCATAGAAGTATCAATATATTATTTAACTTGAAGATTAAGAGAAAGTGACCAGAGTATGAAATGGGCCCACCTAGTCCAGTTCATTATCCTGAGCCCCCCACCACGATTCCCTTTGTTTCCCACCTTCCTTAGCATCTCCCCCTCAGCCTGCAGTATTATAGCAATGGAGGGTATAAAAGGAGCTGTGGTTAACTGATGAGAGCCTTCACTCTTCTAGGCTCCCAAATCTCCTCCCCTGAACTCCAATATATTTATACCATTATAAAACAAAATTGTACCAGTTTAAAAAAAAAGTATGGATCAGACAAGCATGTTTGCATGATGAGGGTCCAGAGGAGCAAGGTTGAAGCCACCTGCTGTTCTTGCCTGCCCAGCAGCACTTTCCCTTTCATTTGGTGACAGTGTCACTTGGTATTTTGAGCAGTGTTACAGACTAAACTCTGACCTCCAAGAATTCTTATGGGGAAACCTTATTCCCAGTGCCTTACAAGGTAACTGTGTTTGGAGATAGGGCCTTTAAAGAGGAAATTAAGATTAAGTAAGGTCATAAGGGTGGGACCCCAATCCTATAGGACTGACATCCTTAAAAGAAGAGGAAGAGACATTAGAGGGGCAGACACACACACAGAAAAGGCCATGTGGGTACACGGTGAGAAGGTGGTCCTCTACAAGTCAAGGAGAGATGACTTAGGAGCAACAAAACTTGCCAGCACCTTGATGTTGAACTTACAGCCTCTAGAACTGTGAGAAGATAAATTTCCTTTATGTAAGCCACCCAGTTTCTGATGTCTTGTTATAGCCACCCTAGCAGACTAAAATAGGGGACTGCCCTTCCCCCTTTTTCATGGCATGACAAAATCAACACATGCCACTCCCAAGCCATGATCTCCCAAGCCAACAGGCTTCCTGTCCCGGGTAGACCAATTCTCTCTCTCTATCTCTCTCCAGGCATTCTTAATTCTAGAAAGAGAGATGGTGTAGCAGACTGTGCGATGGCATTGTCCAAAACTGACCATGCTTGAGCTCTCTTACTTTCCAACCTCAAGGTGGTCAGCTTTTTCTTCAATTCATTGAGCTACCTTCCTCCTGCTCTGATCCTTTCTTTCTTTTTCTTTTGCTTAAATTAATCAGAGCCATTTCTAATACCAACAGTGATTTATATGTAATTCTCAAATGGCCAAAAAATGGAAAATGTTTCTCTCAAATTCTAACTTCTGGCCAAGAATTAATTCTATTTATGTTCCCATTCAAACTCAATTTCCATAGATAGGGCATGTTTCAAGTGATGGATCCTGGAAGATGAGCCAATATGCCAAAAGAAAAGACAAGGGAAACAAAATGATCTGAACTTCACCTCCCAATGATTTATAAAATAAGACATGAAGGTTATAAGTCAAGTCTACTCGCATCAACAACAGAGTGAGCAGAAAGAGGTTGGACTAGACTCTGTTGAAAGAAAGACACCAGAAGCTTCTGAGCATGGCCCCCTCCAGCTTGTGCTTGTGCAAAGATTTTTAAATAGAGGTGAGACAAGCAGAACTATTTTTAGAAGGATTACTGGCTACAGGATGAAGGAGAGGTAGACTGGAGGAGGGACCAGACTGGAGTTTGCTGCAGGGTCCAAGTAGGAGAAGCACTCAAGTAGGGCAAGGCCAGGGAGGGCTCCAAGTATGTACTTGGTGGGTGACTGGAGTGTTTGTCATCAGGTCATATGGTGACTGGAAGGGTAATTAAGACATTATGGTCCATCTACACTAAGACAAGCAAGGAGATTCATTCCTTCTTTTTTTTTCTTTTTTTTTTCCTCTCCCAAATATGTTTATTTTTTCGCTTTAACATTTCTTTTTTTTAAAAAAAAAAATTTATTTGAGAGAGAGAGAGAGCAAGCATGAGCAGGGAGGAGAGGGAGAAGAAGCTCCCCACTGAGCAGAAAGCCTGATACAGGACTCAATCAGAGGACCTGGGATCATGACCTGAGCCTAAGGCAGACGCTTAATGGACTAACCCAGATGACCCCCATTCCTTCTTTTTATACCCCTGAAATGTATTTATTTCACTTTGTAGACATAAAAATAAAATAAAACAACAACAAACTTAACCTAAATATCTATCAATATAGTTGGATAAAGAAACAGCATTATAATTATGCATTAATAGGGAGATCTGTAGACCTATGGCAAAATGATCACAATATCAAAATGAAAAGCAGAAGCTGCTGATGGTATGTCGAGAATGCTACCATATTGGAAAAATAACAAACAAAAATTGTGTGTGTGTGTGTGTGCGCGCGCCAGAATTATAGGAATGCATGTATGTGTAAATAGCAAAAATAAGGAAAGAACTTAACAAAGATGTTAATGGTGGTTACATTTGCAGATTACTAGATGGAAAATTTCTAACTCCTTCTCTGTACCTTCTGTATCATTTTACTTTTTAATCACAAATACGTTTTATTTTTGTAACTGAAAAAGCAGAAAAAACATGTTCATCCTGGAATGACAAGACCACTTAAATAAGGACATTGCACGGTTATAAGCAGAAGCTGAGGATAAAGCCCCCCTGGACATTCCTTTAGACACCAAACTATAGTCTGGGACAGATTAGACCCCGTTCTCTTGGTGATACCAGGCTAAGGCTTTTTACTAGTATTTGGTGAAATTAATATGAGAAGCCCAGTGATGCTCTTTAGGGATTGTTGATTATAAAGACATCTAAGATAACACTATCGTAACTCTGTAGGATTTTTAATCCTCATATCTTATTGTCTCTGCAAGATCCGAGAATTTTTGTAATCTATGCATGTAAAGTAAGAAGTAAATATCCACACCTTCCTTGACTATTGTCGTCAGTATTCTGATGGGGAAATTAAGCAGGACTGGCCATTAGAATACAGCTTGACTCTGTCTGTCTGTGCTTCACCATGAGGGCTGGCTGTACAGATGCATGACCTATGCAGCAGCACAGGGTCAAGTTCAGAAGAAACTGAGCCCGGTTTAATGTTCTGCTGTCGTCATTCTGAAATTCTCTCTCTCTCTTTTTTTTTTTTAAGACTGATTGATTGAGAGAGAATTGGGGTGGAGCAGAGGGAGAGAGAGACTCTTAAGCAGACTTACTGCTGAGCGTGGAGCCCCACATGGGGCTCGATCTCACGACTCTGAGCTCATGACCTGAGCCAAAATCGAGAGTCAGACACTTAACTGAATGAGCCACCTAGACACCCCCATTCTGAAACTCTTAATGATTTTATCTTTGACTTGTGTTTCATAAGTGAAGTCCCCTGGGCCAGGGCAATGAGCAGAGGTGACAGGTGCTCTGTGCCTATGCGGGTCTTCTGGCTCCTGCTGCTCCATTTGCATTTAGCCTTTGCGATGCACATGAGCAGAGAATCCCAGGGGAGGATCTGTAATGCATGGAATTCAGCAAGACTCAGAGCACATATGAGGAAGCCTGTTATGTCTACATGGTGTGAGTGGAGGCGCTGACAGCCCTGAGAGCCCAGGCTTTCTGTTCAAACCAGAAGTTGCTTTGAACACAAAAAGAAGGCAATAGCATTGTAAAAAACATGAAAGATCAAGGAATCCTGTCATATTCTTTCTTACCCTTCTTCCTTCCTGGCAGTAGCCAACCATGTACTGAAAATGACCACATAGAATGAAAGGAAAAAATATGGCACCCTACGGTTCCTTTCACTCCTTTCTCCCAAATCAGGAAGCCAAAGGTAGAGAGTGTTGGTAGAATTGCACATGTGAAATGAAATAAAATAGTGAGGGGTTTCTTGGGCAGCGTTTCCAGTGTTTTGTAGAAATGAAATATATATGCACCTCTGAGATATGCAATGAGAATTATATAATTTTGGTGGTTTCACATAAGAGTTAAATGCTCTTATGTTTGCACGTAACCTTAGTATTGCACAATATGAATACAAATGGTAAACTCAAACTAATAACATAAAATGTTAATTTTTCTTCACTTCTAATACTAAATGAAAAAATTAAAAATACCATGACAAGGCAAGAAAGAAACCGTGGAGGGAAGAACACAGTATTTTCGGACCTTTAGTGCTATGTTTTACCTGCTTTTTGAACAAGAGCTCCCACATCTTCATTTTGCACTGGGCCCTGCAAATTACATAGCCAGCCCTGCCTGTGATTGCATGGGCCATCGATGCAAGTGGCTTCGGGACGTTTTGGTTGTAACCTGAGGGAGGCAGGGATGAGGCGGAGAGGCTGCACAAACGTCACTGAGAGGACGCAGGGAGAAAGGGGTCTGGAAGGGAGGTGGTGGCATCAACTATTGTCCTTTAGCGCTGCCCCTTGTGCAAACTTCTGAGAATGACAGGGACAGCATCACTAAGGAGAGATGCTTAGTGTAAAGAGGCAGGTTCATCCCTTTAAACTGCACGGATTTCTCTGCAATTTAGTGCTGAGAAGTGATGTTAGAGAAAGGCTCTTTTCTCATATGATCGCTTGATAACCTTCTGTCTATTACTCGAGCTCAATACCGGGATGTATTTGTGCAGCAAGCTAAGCCCTTGCTCTCAGGAAACCCGGCGAACAGCGTGATAGATCAATTGATTTGTCAAGCCCCGGCAGACAGAAACCATTTCCTTGGCTAGACTTAGTTAATGCAGATGGCTGCCTCCTTCACCCTTTAATACACCTCACCCCGGCCGTGGGCAATGTTCTGGGAAGGGTGTCACAGTCACCCTGGAAGGCTCTGGGCTCTTTCCCTGAGCATTTGGAGGAGGAGATTTCACAACACAGCACAAGCCTGAGAGAGCCATTAGCCTATGGTGGGCATGCCTGGGAGAACAAATAGGTTAGTGATGTGCTAGCCTGTAGTTCCATAGAAATCTGATCCTGCCCCTCGTTCCTGTGTCCAGTCATCCACCGGGGCGTCTGAGGCTCATGGGGGGGAGAAGACAAAGAACATACCAACCAAACATGCCTTTTTTGTACTTGGAGAGTTGACTTCTAATCTCTGTCGGGTGGACTGGGTTGTCAAGACTCACATGACCTTGGGACCTTAGCAGACTCTGTTATTACTGATTTTACTACTTTGAAGGCAGGAAAGAGAAGAGGAGAGAGAGCCTCCCAGTCATCCTCTACAAAGACTCATATTCTTCACAATAAAACTCTAACATCTCTAGTCCTCGGCAAGTGGGGTTGGAGTGGGGAAGGGCTGAGCTCAGCTATAGACATTCTGACAACCACAGTGGCTTGGAGTTCCCTGCTTCACCGAAGCATTTCACCCTCCCTGACTTTATTTACCAGAATGCCTTCCCTACTTCTTCACTGACTACTGTTCATCCGTTTCCTCTTCTTCCTGGCTGCATAGAGAAGACTACATTTCCCAGCCTCTTTTTCTGTTAACTGTAGCCATAAGACTGGGTTCTAGCCCATAGAATGTGAGCAGAAGTCATCTGTGTCACTTGCAGGCCCGATCCGAAGGACCTCGTTCCTCCGTACGGACTAATGCCAGGACCACAGCACCAGGAGGGCTGAGTGATAAAGGTGGTGGGGCCACAAGACAGAAAGAATCTGGTCCTCTAATCTCCACTTAGAGGACAGCCCTCAGAGGATCAGATCTGCTAGTCATTGGGAATACATATTTTGGAAAAGGAAAAATGAGCTTTTATTACATTTAGGGGTTGTTCCAGCAGCTGGGGTTACCATAACCAATAACAGCTGACTTCCAATAATAGTCTTCCTCTTCCTGGGGATTTAGCCACACTCGAAGCTCCAACGTTAACTGCTCAGATGTCCTCCAGCTGGCTGGGAACTTCCTAGTCTTTGATATTTAAAGGCTGAAATTCCTTCAATTTAGTGGGGGAAATCATGGCTCTCCTCCTCCCACTTCCATCCCTACCAACATCTCCTGGGTTTCCCAGCAGACTTACTTTTCTCCTGATTACATCTTGCTCAGATATCACATGAGTAAGAAAGGACATGATGAGGATCTTCGATCTTTCATGTTTCTTAGAGGACCATTGTCTTCCTTCTGGGTTCCAAGCGTGTGCTGGTTTGAGTGGAAGGCGGGAGAATCGTTGGCTTGTTCTCTCTTTGAGTCCTGCTGAAGTCCCACACAGCAGGGTCCCCTGAAACTCTGTACTGAGGGATATCTCGGGTACTGACTGTGAATGGGGAGGCAGTGGTTGTATGCCTTACATCTCCCTCCTGGGCTTAGCCACAGGCTCCGTTGTCCTGTGCGACTACTTACAAAACAGAGGTGCGCAGATAAAATAGTAACCATTTTAAAGGGATGAAAGCAGAGCATTAAATCTCATAAGAGCCTCTGCTCTTGGGCACGGGGCACGGGGTTATGAATCTAGGCCCAGAGCAGGCTCTTCTGTCCTTCCCCTCACTGGTCGGCAGAGCAGGTGAGTGAGGTCTGGGGAGGAAGGGATAGATCCGAGGGGACCTGATGCAGATGTACTGTATGATGTAAAACCCTCTTCTGACTCTTCTCCTGAAATGATCGGTGGTGATATTTGTGAAGTGGCTTTTCCTTTGGGGGATGTAATTGAGTGCTGCGTCAGGCTTCAGGCCTCTCGTGGAACAGAAGGCGAGCCAAAAGATGGGGCATTGCACACAGGCTACTTCTGCAGATTTGGGGCTGGGGATGAGCCCATCACAAACAACTTTCATTGAATAATAGACCCCTGTTCTTTAACATCCTTTGCCTGACCTGCGCCTGGAAGCTTCTCTCTGGCGTGGAGTCTTCCAAATCCCATCTTCTGGCCTCTCTGGGTCCTCAGGGTCCACATTCTCCCCACTCCTTTCACCCCGCCCCCCCCACCCCACCGTTGACTTTGAAAATGCAAAAGTTTTATACTTTATTTCAGAGCAATGCTTTCCACTTCTGATTGATCCCGACCCGATAGGCCAAATTATCCTACCGAGTTACTTGTTTAAGAAAACAGAAACAAAGCAACAAACAAAAACGTGGCTTGTTTCCTTTGAGAATTTGGCTGCCAGTATTTACATAATTATTTTTCTCCTAGATACTCTAGTAATAGACCTTCCTGACATGGTTTTAAAATCCTCAGAAATCCCTCCCAGCCTCCTGGAGTGGGTGCAGAGGCTCTTGCTGTGGTTGCCTATAAAATCTGTGCTTATCTCACATATATGCACGCATATTCATTCATATTACATATACTACACATACGTAGAGTCAAACATCAACAAAGCCAGGCATTAAAATGCTAAGACAGGTTTTATTCAATAACTTTTGAAAGCTGGGGGAAAGCTGAGCTCCCTTCCAATTTGTGTAGAGGTGACTGAAATTTAAAAGGGAAACGAGGGAGTGGGGAGAGGGGTGAGCAGGGACTCGGTAGTCAGGGAAGTGAAAAATTACAAAGGGTTGGTCAGTAAAATGCGCTCAGGTCAGCTGTGTCTGCTGGCTGGTAATTGCCCAAATCAGGATTCTGTTCTCCCATCAAAACTGAGGAACAAAGACCCGATCCTTCCTGATGATTGCATTTCATAGCAATGGCCTTCAGGTCCTTAAGAAAGATGCCTCTGAGTTGTCGGAGATGCATATTTTCAACTGTAAGCCCTTCGTAGTAAATTGCTGAAGAAGGCATCTCCTGTGCACAGACTTCTCAACCACATAAGAGAGGGTCTTGGGCCTGGAACATTCCTTACCAGGAGCTAGGGAGCCCATAATGTCTGCACTGTGCTTATCGCCTTATGTGGGAATGTCCTCCCCTGTTTGGGGCCTACTGTGCTCTTTCTGCTTAAGCGAGGGTGGCAGCCATCCTCAGACACACTTTCAGCTTTCAGTATTTCTGACTCCCAGGGAGAGAGTGGAGGTCCTTCTGCTGTGGCACCAGAGGGATGAGCACAGGCCAACAGCCTTGACTAGATCGCCGCTAGCCATGGCGTCCAACATACATTATTGGAGCTGGACTAGCTCTGTCTCTCCTCTTTCCACACGAATAAAGCATTGTTCTGTCCAGTGCTTGAATGCATTAGTGGCACTGAACTTCCTCAAAAAAGCACTGAAGGGAGACCTGGGATCACCCTAGGGACGTGGCCTTGTGTTGCTAGAAGCCCTGTGGGAGTTTGCCCATCTCTTAGCAAAGGAAGAACTTTAGATGGAGTCATGATGTGTCAGAGGAGTTCTGCAGCTCTTAACATATACACATACACACACATGCACACATAGATACACATGCATACACATACACATGCACACACTCACACATTTGTGTGCACACACATGCATGCACGTATATACACGCACACATACATATAATACACATATGTGCACACACATATACACACATCTATACACATACACATACATGCACACACATATATGCATATCCATATGTGCACGTGCACACACATCTATACATATACACATGTGCATATATATGCATACATACACGTGTATACACATATGTGCACATACACATACATTCGCATGCACATGTGTCCATATATGCACACATGCACACACACACATACACATATCTATAGATACACACATGCACATATAAACACACACAGAGATATGCACATATGTATGTGTGCATGTATGCTCGCACACATGTATACATACACGCAAAACACACACACGTCATCTTTTTTGTGTGAACTCCTGAATAGGCTCATACCTCAGGCATGAGGCAACTCTACCTAAAGGAAGCCCAGTTTTACAGGCTGTGCTCTAACCCTAAAGGACAATAGGGGAAAAAAATGCAGCTCCAAGACAAAAATAGTCTCCTCAGAGGAGCTGCCGTGGCCCGCCTGTCCCCGTGTAATTCATCATGTTTCTCCTTCTTCACAGAGCTGTCAGGACCCTCTGGTGGTTTTGTTTTTGTTTTTGTTTTTAAAGGGAGAGTGAGTGAGCAATCACATGCATGTGGGAGAGAGGGGCAGAGGAGAGAGAATCTCTCAGACTCTGCCCTGAGCCCAGCGCCTGACACGGGGCTCGATCCCACAGCCCTGAGATCATGACCTGAGCTGAAATCAAGAGTCTGACGCTTAACTGGCTGAGCCGCCCAGGCGCCCCAGGACTCTCAGGTTGAAGGGAGATGGTTAGTCATAATTACTGTACTAGCCCTGGTGCTCCTTTTTTTCTCTAGCGATTTGATTTCCTACCTTTATTTCTGTAGCTATATTGTCTGTGTCCATGGGGACGAGGATGGTGAGGCAGGAAAAGAGACTAACAAATGGCTGGCTCGAGCTCAAGTTTCTGCCTCAAACATTACCTTGATTGTACCTGCTGTGGGTGTGGAGTACTAGAGGCTAATTTGCGAAGAATTCATGGTCTGGGGTTTCAGTGAGCATGTACTCCATACAAGGCACAGTTGGCAAGGCTGTCCAGTGGGGGACAGAGGTGTCTCACATTTCTATTGCTATATAACAAATCACCACAGATTTAACTGCTTAAGATGACATACATGCATCGTTTCACAGTTGCTGAGTGGAATCCGAGCATATCTTAGCGAGGTCCTCTGCTCGTGGTCTCCAGGGCTACCATCAAAGTGTCAGGGGGTTGCAATCCCTTCTAGAGGCTCTGGGAGAAAGCCCCCTTCCAAGTTCACTCTGATTGTTGGCAGAGGTCATTACCTTGTAGATGTAGGATCGGGGGCACTGGCTTTCTCCCAGGTATCAGTTGGAGGCCACCTGCAGTCTTTGCCTTCCCCACACCCCCCCCCCCAACACACACACAATATGGCCTCTTCAACAAGCCAGAAGGTACATCTCTAGGGGAAGTCTACTAGCATGACAACATCTTAGGTAATCATGATTATTATTATTATCATCATCATGGAGTTGGTATTGATATCCCATCACCTTTACTATATTTTGTTGGTTGGAAGCAAGTCACAGTTTGAGTCTACACTTGAAAGGAGGGATCGCACAAAAGGGTGTACTTCAGGAGTCAAGGATTATGGGAGAACACATTGGAATCTATTCCCAAAGGGGGTTATAATATAAAGATTATATAGTTTCAGGCTTCAAGGAGCTTTCCATTGAATTGAGCAAACAAGATGTATAAATATCTAATAATGCATCAGATAGCAATGTTAGATCTATAGGCAACAGCAATCACATCAGCCACTGGCATCTGTAGGCAGAAGGAATTTTGTGGGAAGGGAGTCCACAGAGATGGGCTGGGAGCAGATTTTGTTGGGTGTTAAGTGCCAGGATTTTGAAATCTACCCTAGGTTTGGAAGCCTAGGCTTCCAAACATAGAGTAAGTGGCGCTGTGCCAGGAGTTGATATTCAAACCAGGTTAGCAAGGCCCTTCATGGAGCATTGGTTTTACTAGAATACTTTCCTGGGAGGAAAACACGTTTTTTAGATTAGAGGAAGTGTCATGGAGTAGAATGCAAAATTGAAACTTATTTTTCTCAAGATTTGAGACTCCACATCATTTTTCCTCTGGCTCTGGTGGAAATTTTCAAGAAGGAGCAGTCCTGAGTAGCTGCTGATCAGAGCAGCCATCAGAGAGGAAGGTGTAGGGCAAGAGGAGCCAGAGACATGCCCACGGTGGACGGGAGACAGAAAAGGGTCCCTTGAACAGCTCTGGGGTCAGAGAAGCTTCCAAAGTCTCCCTAGGCTAACGCGTAGTTTCTTACCAGTGTGTGAGAGAGAAACAAGTTTACAACTGACAGTAGAAATCCTTAGGGCATGAATAGGTTAGGCATTTGGGGACTTTCTTCTCTTGGGGTTAAGGCTACTTCAGCAGAGAGAAAGGGAACATCCCGCCTATCTTGGACTCTCCCTTGCCATTGCAAAGAGGCAAGTACCAAGATTTAGACCTGTGGCTGGCAGACCAAATCCACTGGGAGCTATGCAGTGGTGTTTACATTTTTAAATGGTTGGGGAAAAACAGAAAAAGAAGACTAAAATGTCTTGACACAGAAAACTCATGAAATTCAACTTTCAGTGTTTAAAGATACAGTTAAATTGAAATACAGCCTAGGCAGTCCCTTATGTATCGTGGATGGCTGCTTTCATGGTACAAGGGCAGAGCTGAGAAGTTACAATAAAGAACAGTGGCCTACAAAGCCTAAAATCTTTCTGGCCCTTTACAGAAAATGCTCACCTGGCTTGGAACCTTTGGAACCTTGGTGGACACTATCCCTTCCCCGTTTGACTCTGCACCCTCTGCTTTGTCTTCTGCAAAGTTGCCTGACTATATGTATGCTTCCCAAACTGCTCTGTGAGGTGGTAGTAGGTGGTGCACAGAACAGAAAAGGGTCTGTAGTGAATCAAATCCTGGCTTTTTTTTTTTTAAGGATAAAATGATTATGCTACTGGAGATGTTCTCCAATCTTTAAGTATGCTTTGTGACCACCCAGATTGGGGAGGTAAATTTTAATACTTCCCAAACTTGTTCCACCACTTAGTAATTTCTTTTAGGGAATATTATTATTATTTCCTAGTGTTTCGCACAACGCAGTTTCATCAGTGCTACTCCACATCTTTACTGGATATCAAGCAATTAATTCCCTTCTGATCTGGAGCAAATACGCCCCCCCTTCCTGTTGCAGTGCCCTTGATCATCTACTCCCCTCTTTGGACACATGAATTTACTGGAATGATTGTGCAACCCCTTCCCTCACTAGGGATGTGCTCACTCTTTCACCCACCCGCCTCCAATCTGATCTCATTCTCTTCCCTTCACACACATCTCCCCCTCACGGACATGGGAAGATGGCAATTTTAAGCTGCAAGTTATAATCCAGCAATGGGTCATGAAATTGATTTAGAGGGTCAGTGACCAGCATTTAAAAGATAGTAAAATAAAAGAGGGTATAAAATATCAGAGCACACTGCAATGGTACTCGGTGAAATTTTTGTACGGGCTCTGGGTCACAGCATAAAATGTATTTCTTCCTTGGGGCCATGGTTAAAAATGTTTGTAAGCCACTGTGCTGAGATGCTAACAAAATCAAAGAACATAGCAAAGTCTTCTAGCTAACATTTGATGAGCAACAATGTTGTATCTGTCCCACGATTAATTCTTCTCCGGCGTTTCCACCCCAGGGTATCCATGTTTAAATTGCAAACATAAGGACCTAAGGACTGCATCTTTTGATTAACCTCTATATCTTCTACCCCTTACTGTCTGTGGGACTCATTTCCCTACAGAGGCTGCATAAATATTTGATGTTGATAATGAAATGAAAAGCTAGTAGGACAAGCTCTCCAGTTTCTATTGCCACTCTCTGTTAAAGGACTGGGAGTAGCCCTCAATGCCATGTCCATTTCTGCTTGGTCTTCCAGAATCTTCTGTACACACCACCTAGGATGCCCCGAAGGGCAGTTCTCCCTTCTTCAGCAGAACAGGCACACCCATGTTTCCAAACTCTTCCCCAGCCAGCCGTAGCCTTCCCACATTGCCACTCTCGGCTCTACCCCCCTTTGCCGACCTCTGCTCCGGCCACTGTCCAGGAATCCTCGTGCCTCTGCATAGATGGTTGCTCCCTCTGCTTCCCAGCTTTGCCCTCCACGCTTTCCTCATGCCGAAATCCCTCTTCCCTATAAAAATCCATATTCCATAGATGTCTCTGAACCCCAAACACAGGGAGCTACTTGCATTATTCTTCATGGCCCCCTGAGACTCTGTTCATGCAGTTGTGCAGAAAGAGTGACCCTGAATTCTAAATTTTGATATGTCTACCACCTCCCCCTGCCCATTGGCTTCTTTAGGACAAGGGCTGTGTTTTATTTATCTCTGTATTTTCTATGCCCGGCATGGTGTGGCTCAAAGTAGGGGCTGATAGTGTTTTAAGGTCGGATGAAATATCAGAGGGGTACACGGTTTTCTTGTGGGACACCCCATATTCCTTTCTCCCCCTGCCTCCAGTCCCTCTCCTGCCCCCAGGACAAAGCTGCCCGGCAGAATGCAGAATCTTCCGATCTGTTTGTGGAACCGAGCTCAGCTGCACCCATGCGTTCCAAGTTTTCTTGGGCACAGAGCTGCTGCAGCTGCCTCTTCTGCACAGACTAACCCCCCTGAGATTTACTGTTGGGCCATCTGCATGCAAGGGAGAAATTGTAAGTGCTCGTAGAACTCTGACGTGACCACAGGTCTGGTACCCCTAGTAGCAGATGATTAATGACTTACAGATTGAAGAGCTTTATAATAGCTGTGAATATTGAGATCTGCTGAATTGAGAAGTTTTGTTCCGAACCTCCTGTGATCTTTTCTGTTTGGATCCCACCCTCTTCTGCAACCTCCTTCCACCCCACACCATGCATTCAACAACTGCCTTCACTTTGCCCCAGTACGAGGACCCCGCTTTGGCTCAGATTATGATCTCAAGGTCCTGGCATCGAGCCTCATGTTGGGCTCTCTGTTCAGTGGGGAGTTTGCTTCTCCTTCTATCCCCTCCCCCTTCACTGGTGCTTGCTCTCTCTCCCTTTCTCAAATAAATAAAATCTTAAAAAAGTAAATAAACTTGACCCAATGGGCAATCCACCATGTGCAGGGACTGTACTCAGCTGTGGGGCCCCGAAGGCCACTAATACCTGAGTGTCGCAGACACTGCGAGGCAGTAACTCCAATGCTCATCTCCTCCCTTCCAGGCCCATGTGCACGTGCTGACCCTCAGCCACTTCAAGGCACCGCTCTCCCTCCCACTGCCCAGCCCAGAAGTCAGAGTCTCGTCCCTGTCACCTCTGGCCCTCTCCCTTCCCTCAAAACCTCAAGACCTCACTCCCTGGGCATTTTTACATCTTTCCTTCTTTGGTGGAAACTTCCAGTTCCGTTGTACGACCGGCCAGCCCCGGGCGACCTGGCCTGTGCCTAGCTCTCTGGCCTCAGCCCTCTCACGCCCCGGTCCAACTTGGCATCTCGTGCTTGGTGCCCTGCCGGCTGCCCCATGGGGCTCTAGCAGGGAATGTAAGCAGAGGCAAGCGGCAAGCAGGACGGTACCTGTAACGTATATGAAATGGTTCTAATGCATGTGATGTGCATATAAACAGCTATTACAGATCAGTAAGCAGAGCATGAGCTATCCAAATATATATATGTCTATATATATACATATATATGTATATATCTATACATATACATATATATAGAGAGAGGCATTCTACAAAAGAAAAATATAGTATATGTAGGGAAAATAAACATAAGGGAAAAAAAAGCCCAACCTCAATGGTAACAGAAGAAATACAAATTAAAACAAGGATAGGTTTTCTGCTTTTGTAGGTGAAGTAAGGAAAGAATGAAGATCTCTCCTATGCAGCTGATGAAGTACAAATTGGCAAAGATTTCTCGTGGGAAACTTCACTATGTGAAAAAAAAGTCTTTAAAAAAGTGTGTATAACAGTGACAAAGCAATTCTGCCGGTACAAATTTATCCTGAGGAAATAATTAGTGGATTGAGAGATTTTTTTCACTTTGGGAATGTGTAACAGTGTGGTTTTTAATGGAGAATATATGGAAATTATCCAAAGTTCCAACAATTGGGTATTTTTTAAAGTAAATTTCATATAATACACTGTATGCATCTATTTAAAAGGGAAGGATGGAAGTATAATTGTTAACATGAGACAAATGTTTATTGGTTAATTTTTAAGAGAAAAGAGTTTATAAAAATATGACAGGATTTTTATTTAAAAAAAATGTACAGGGGTGCCTGCGTGGCTCAGTGGATTAAAGCCTCTGCCTTCGGCTCAGGTCATGATCTCTGGGTCCTGGGATAGAGCCCCGCATCGGGCTCTCTGCTCAGCGGGGAGCCTGCTTCCCCCTCTCTCTCTGCCTGCTCTCTGCCTACTTGTGATCTCTCTGTCTGTCAAACAAATAAATAAAAATCTTTAAAAAAAAAAATCTTTAAAAATAATCAAATGCCAGGGAGAGTATACACAAACTATAAATACTGGTTATATCTAGAATAGACTTGCTGGTGAGGAAATTTGGGGGAAACTTTTCTACATGTTTCCATCTTCGAACAGTAAAAATGATTTATCTGTATAATAAGAAGTTGTTTAAAAACAACTCAAACAAAATTGCCAAACTTAGAGTTATTTATTATTGAAGGCAAAGACTTGAGCAACTTAATTTTTAAAATAAAATCAGTAATTTACTTCAATCCAGGAGACATTTACTCATCTAAGAGCCCGGCATGGCTGGATGTGGGTGTGGGAAGCACTGCGTTAAAATGGTAATTCACACAGTTGCTTAAATAAACCTTGTTAAATTCCAAATTATAAAAATTTATTTGATTTATGAATGTTGACTATCATGCCAAAGCTATTTCAGTGTTGATTAAGTTAGGTGCTATAAAGAAAATGCACTTAAAGCTTAAATGATACAGTTACACGAGTCTACACATGTCAAGGCCAATGGAACCACGCATTTAAGATTGGCACATTTTGTTGTAGGCAAGCGTCCCTCTAAAACGTAAGGGCAGAAAAATAAAAAGATTCATCAAAATGACATAAACATTTCACGTTTTATGTCTTGAGCTTTTAATGGGTCTCTCATATTGAATCAATTAGAAGCTGAACAAAGATTATTTCCTCTTCTGATTTATGGAGTGGTCAGTGGCAGACAAACCTCCCACTGAAAGCAACTACAGAAGCTGGATGCAATAACAACTAACCTTTTGAAGGCATCAGGGAAGAACCAAGGAAGCCACGTTTCCTTAATAAGGCACAGTTCTCGCAAAGGGAAAATCCTACAGAGAAGGGAATGCATTGACGTGAGCCAGACAGTCTCTGCTCTTGGGGCACTTTCTGTCCCCTGTGTTGTGCTTGCATGGGGCTAGATACTGAGAAACAAAGAAGAAAGACACTTTGGAGTGGGTAAAAACTAAGCAGATTTTTTGATTTCTGCAAATGGTAGAGAGAGAGAAAAAAACGGAATTGAGAACACACAAAGAGGAAGGAGCCCTGATAAACCTCTAAGCTTTTGTTGAGATTCTTGAAGGACACAACTTATAAGTAGAGAAAACCAGAAGTAGACGTGACTCCCCTGGACCCAGATGATTGGCCAATGCTCTGTCTGCCTTCTAGAAGTAAACAACATCTTCTGGAAGAAAATAATATCATCTGGAGCTTCTCTTTTTCATACATTTTGGTATTCAAAAAAAATTGATAGGCATGATAGGAAATAGAAAGAAATCATTGAAAAATAAAAGAAAAAAATCCCAGAAAATTGAATGACACCCAGAATCATGTAGATATGTGAGTTATCAAATACTAACTTTAAGATAATTATAATACATACAAAAAGAAAACTAATGGAAAATGAAGAATTTCACCAGATAATTGGAATCTATGAAAAAAATCAAATGGAAATCCTAGAACTGGAAAATGTAGTAAATGATACTAAGTATTCAACGGATGGGTTTAGCAGCATGTTAATATTAGAGAATGATGAACTAGTCTAATAGAAAGTTGGCCAAGAAAAAACATCTGGATTGAACCACAAACAGAAAGCAACTGAGAGGAAAAAAAAAAAAAGATGGAAAGTAAGGATATAGAAAAGAGCAGAAGAGACTCAGGGAGTATATAACTGATGTTCAAAAATGAGGAAAAAAGAATGAGAATAGGGCCCCTGGGTAGTGGAGTCACTTAAGCGACTGCTTTCGGCTCAGGTCGTGATCCCAGGGTCCTGAGACAGAGCCCCGCAGTGGACTCTCCCGCATCGGAGAGCCTGCTTCTCCCTGTGCTGCTTCCCCCGCCCACCCTGGCCCCCACTTATGCTCTCTCCCTCTCACTCACTCTCTCAAATAAATAAATTAAATCTTTAAAAAAAGAAAAGAATGAGAATAAGTAAGACATCATATTTGAAGAGACTGGCAAAGAAATTTCCAAAACTGTTAAAAAAAAAAAAAAAGCAGCAGCAGCTAGGTTCAAGAAACTCGGTGAGCCCTAAATAGGATAAATACAAAGGAAACCACACCTAGGCACAGACAATTAAATTGCTGAAAACCAAAGACAAGGCAAAAATCCTCAAAGCAGTCAGAGAAAAAGATACAGTACCTACAAAAAGTATTAAGTCTATTTTTTAAACAGAAATTATGGAATCCAAAACATTAGAGAGCAAACATTACATCTGCCAGGGAAATACTGAAAACTTTCCCCTGAGCCTGGGAATAAGAAAAGAATATCTGCTAGAATATCTGCTTTCACCACTTCTTTTTGTCATTGAACTGGAAGGCCTAGCCAATCCAAAAAAAAAATATATCAAAAAGGAAAGGTTAAAAACAGAAAGACTCGGAAAAAAGGTGTGAAAGTGTCACTATTCCCAGATGCCATGACTGTAGACGTTACTCCCAGAGGATCTAGAGAAGCAGAGAAAGGGACAGAAATCCAGGACTGAGGCACGGGGCAGGCAGGCTAGGAGTCCATGGATTAACACCAGGCTGATGACGCCGGGTCCTTTTGTGAGCAATTAAACATTGCCGACGGTGACATTAGCTCAGGAGCATCTAAAGATGCCCTAGGAAGGACACCATTAGCAATTTTTTTTTTTTTTTAAAGATTTTATTTATTTGACAGAGAGAAACACAGCGAGAGAGTGAACACAAGCAGAGGGAATGGTAGCGGGAGAAGCAGGCTTCCTGCAGAGCAGAGAGCCCGATGCGGGGCTCGATCCCAGACCCCTGGGATCTGACCTGGGCCGAAGGCAGCCGCTTAACGACTGAGCCACCCAGGCGCCCCACCATTAGCAATTTTTAAAAGCCATGAGGCAGCTCTTGTGTGTAACCAACCCAGAGCCTCAGGCATTCAGAGTCCAGGCCACAGTCCCCTCAGCCAATCCAAGAGGAAATATTCGAGCCACTAATACAGGAGGAGCAGAGGCCCATGTGAGTTAAGTGTTTTAAGCCCTTTCTGGGGTTGAGGTTCTTGAAGGTCTGATTTGCACTCAGCCCATACTGAGAGTATTGGTTGGTCACTGACAGGAGGAAGTTGGCTTGTGATCCTTCTCTGAACATCCATACCTCATCTGAGTATACACTGCATATGAAGAAAAGTGGAAAGCAGTTTCTTTACCACCCAAATAAAGACAAACTGAATACATTCCGTTGTTGGATCTTATTTTGTTCTCATGGCTTGCAAATGTGTGTCCTTTGAGATGTATGTGTTGTCTCCTAAAGATCAGACTGGGTAGTCTTTGCATCCAGAAAGTTCTACTTCCTAATGTAGTACCTGTATATGTCAGTATGGCGGGTATGTTCCAAGCATAAACCTGGCTTAAAAGATTGGCCCACAGCTGTTGCTAGTAGAGAATTTTATTAATAACATTGGTCATTCCCACTTTAGATATATACCCTATGCTTCACTCAGAAGGGTTAGGATGAGCATCAAAATACCAGTGCTTCAGCTGAAATCTAGACTGACTCAGAACTTGGGACAATGGCTGCAATGACAGGTGGATAAACAGAGGGCAGAGACAGATGTGCCCAATGTCCCACTCACATTTATGTCATTCATGACCAGGAAGGACCTAGTGCATCTGAAAACCGCAGATAAGCCAAATACAGACAGTGCTGGTGCGTGGCTCGGAATGTGGGCAATGGTGGCCCCTCAGAACAGTCTGTGTTTATTTCACTTTTTTTTTGAAGCTTAATGTGTAATATGCATATCGTGAGGTCCATAAGTCACCTGAATTTTTTTAAAAGGTTTTATTTATTTATTTGACAGAGAGAGAGAGAGATCACAAGTAGGTTGAGAGACAGGCAGAGAGAGAGGGGAAAGCAGGCTCCCTGCTGGGCAGAGAGCCCAATGCGGGGCTCGATCCCAGGACCCTGAGATCATGACCTGAGCCCAAGGCAGAGGCTTTAACCCACTGAGCCACCCAGGTGCCCCTAGTCACCTGAATTTTTAAAAACGGAATACATGCATGTACTTACCACCCAAATGAAGAACATTTGCATTCCAGAAGCCTCCCTTGTGGCCCAAACTCTGTATTCATTGAACAACTCCTCATTTTATAAATTTGACTACTCTAAGTACCTCTATAAGTAGAATCATACAGTATTTGTCCTTTTGTCACTGACCTCTTTCACTTGGAATAACGTCTTCAGGGTTCATCCACACTGTAGCATCTATCAGAATTTCCTTCCTTTTTAAGGCTAATATTCCATTGTATGTGTATATCCTATTTTGTTTCTTCACTCATCCATCAATGGACAATTAGGGTTGTTTCCACCTTTTGGCCGCCATGGATCGTCCTGCTGTGAACATGGGTGTACAGATAACTCTTTGAGACCCTGCTTAAAATCATCTTGGGTAGTATATACTGAGAGGTCATATTGCTGGATCATATGGTAATTGTATTTTTAACTTTTCGAGAGGCTGCCATGCTGTTTTCCACAGGGGATGCACCAATTTTCATTCCCACTCACTGTGCACAAGTGATCCAATTTCTCCACATTCTTGCCAACATTTGGTTTTTTTTTTCCCCTTTTTGTTTTCTTTGATAGTAATGATCCTAGAGGGTGTGAGGTGGTATTTCATGGTGGTTCTGCTGGCCTTCCTGACCAGCGTACCCACCATAAGACCCAGCCCCAGGAAAGGGTCTGCCGTGCTGGCATCCCAGCCAGGCCTCCTAAGGAGGAATCTAAACAGAGAGGGAGAGAGGACACTTCTTAGAACTCATAGTTAGTTTCCAATATGGTCATTTGTTGAGCTGAATTGTTTGTTAACTACACACTATGTCTGTAGTTACGATGGGGGTGCGAGGAGGAAGTGATCAAACAAGATGATTTACTAAGTATTCGATTTCAGGAGGTGAGCACTGTTTCTGCTTCTCCAGTGCAGATGAAAGGAGACACCGCGCAGGAGGTTATGTAGCTAGGAGCTCTTTTCCCCTCTGACATGTAGCGTGGCAGGAGGACAGCTGTGGCTCCGGCACAGAACAGCAGGGAGGAAATGAAACCGGACCCACCCGGCAGCCAGACTAGAGCGGAGTAGGGTGGCCTGGGAAGGGAAACAGAAAACTATGGAAACCAAAGTCCTTCAGACCCGTGTGCACCGACTAAGTCCATGGAGAGACCGATCTAACCGTAACTCCGCACAGACTGGTGTGTCCCAAAGAGAGGAACACTCGCTGGCTTTTTCTAGAAACTCCCGATTACAAAATGCCAGCTGATCCTGCTGAGACCTTCCTTTGACTAACTTTAGCCCCTAAAACCTTGTTAAGTACCCTTCCCTCCCTCCCGATCCTCCCTTTTGAGAGGCTCCTAAGCTTCCTGGGTATGTATTCTCCCTTGCTGCAGAACTAATAAGCCTAATTTTGTGGACTACCTGTGTACAGCAGAGGACTTGGGCTGCAGGGCAATGCTGAAAGACTGTAGAACGCCTAAAGCCAGTTCTCTGTGATATCACGATTCTGGAAAAGAGCAAAGCCGCTCTTTCTGGCTACCTCTCCCTTGCTTCCCATACTTATCTCCACCTCTTTCTCCAAACTCCTGGACACCCCAGGCCTTATACTTTTATTTATGCAAGCTTCTTATAAAAATGAATAATTTAGCATCATGAGAAACTTATCACGTTGACCTAAGAATAAAGCAATCAAAATCACATTAAAGTTATATCATGATTTTTTCCCCAAGACTCATTAAGGATCCCCGAGAAAATCAGTACACTAACCTCTTGTGAGATCCTGGTATAATGTTTAACAGATTTTCTGCTTTCAGATAACTTCCTCACCATTAATTTTCTTTTCCTTTACTGAAAGTTTCATTTAATTTCTTTAAGGGGACATCATGAAAAAGTGAAATAAAATGTGCCAGTGGTCCTATAGCCACTCTCCTTACACCTTTGCTTCCCAATTTCTGGCCAGGAGAGGGCTGACTCTGCCCAGGGGAAGTTAGAAGGGCTCTTCTCTGCCACTCCCACTCCCCTCCCTGGAGTCATTCTCCCTCCTCCCTAGAATTTGCTTAACTCAGTGGAGAGAGGACCAGAGCCTTTCTGGTGACCTGGAGGGAGGAGCCTAGACCCCTTATTCATACCTGGCCCTCCCATTCCACACACGATGTGGCTTTGGGAGCAGTGTTGCATACCTGACCTCCCGCTCTCCTAGCCAGAGGAGATGGGTCTAAAGGAGGTAAATGAAGAGTTTCGTGAAGAGTTTCACCTGAGACAGAGAGAATCTTGGCCCTGCTACATGTAAACTCAGGAACTACTGGTGGCCAATCCAGGCTGGAAACAGGGGAAGAGAATCCAAAGCCAAAGGAAGGAATGAGGTGGAGGCTCAGAGAAAAATGGGGAAGGTATCCATTCAGAATCCTTACGGAGTTCTAGGGTCCTGTGCTTCCTGAGTGCTCTTGGCTCTTCTCTTCTCTTCTCCTCTTTAACATTTTTAAAAGATTTTTACATATTTATTTGACAGAGAGATAGTAAGAGAGAGCAAGCACAAGCAGGGGGAGCGGCAGGCAGACGCAGAGAGAGAAGCAGCCTCCCCACTGAGCAGGGAGCCCAATGCGGGACTCAATCCCAGGGCCCTGGGATCATAACCTGAGCCGAAGGCAGATGCTTAATGACTGAGCCACCCAGGCGCCCCTCCCAGGGTTTTTCTTTTCTTGGCCTCCACGAGCTTCTGCAGTATCTTTCTATTGAAATTTAGGTTTTGCTCAAGCTGGTTCCCATGGGTTCCTGTAACTTACAACCAAAAGAGCCTGAGGAAGGTGTCAGTTTCCTGGGGTAGGAGGGCCTCTCCTGCTGGGAGAAGGGAGCTCATTCCCCTCCCCTCCCCCCACCCCTCCACCCCTGCAGTCACTGTCCCAGCTCCCTTAGTGAAGTCCTTTGGCCTCTTGAGCTGAGTTAGCCACCCTTGGCTCCATGCATCCTAATTCTCTGGACATGATTCTGTCGTGGCCTTGAGCTCCTCATTCTGTGGCCACTCAGAAGCCTGGACTAAGACATCTTATTCAAGGGCAAGGGCTGGGTCACCCCGTTACAGACCCCATCTTCCTCATTATCATTGTCTTGTTGACTGGGGTCCAAAATTGTACACACTGCCAGTTTATGTGAGAAAGACACAGCTTCCTTTTTTTCCTGCTTATGATGGAATCTTCCTTTCATCCTGTGAGTAATACACATAAAGCTTACCTTTTATTTTTTTTTAATGTTTGCATCTATTTTTTTAGTATAGTCAACACACAATGTTACATTAGTTTCAGGGGTATCACATAGTGATTTGGCAAGTTTCTACATTAGACTACGTTCACCACAAGTGCGGCTCCCACCCGCCCCTATATATGGCTAGCACAATATCACTGTTTATGTACCCTACGCTGTGCCTTTTGCTGTGACTTAGTCATTCCCAAGCTGGAAGCCTGTCTCTCCCACTCCCCTTCACCCATCTTGGCCACCAACCCCACCCTCCCCTCAGACGACCACCCATTTGCTCTCTGTATGTATAGGTCTAATAGGTTCTTTTTGTTTTGTTTTGTTTTAGATTCTACTTATGAGTGAAATCATAAGGCATTTGTCTTAGTCTGACTCCTTTCACTTAGCATAAGACCCTTTAGGTTCCTCCATGTTGTCACAAATGACACAATCTCATCTTTTTATGGCTGTGTAATATTCCATTATGTATATATAAAATATATCTCTAGATAGATAGATAGATATAGATATACCCCACATCTTCCTTATCTATTCTTCTATTGATGGACACTTAAGTTGCTCCTATATCTTGGCTCTTATAAATAATGCTACAACAAATGTATAAACAGTGCTGCATATATCTTCCTTCTTGAGTTAATGTTTTCATTTTCTTTGGGTAAATACCAAGTAGTGGAATTACTGGATCATATGGTATTTCTACCTTTAATTCTTTTGCAGAACCTCCACATTCTTTTCCACAGTGGCTGTGCCAATTTACATTCCCACCAACAGTGCACAAGGGTTCCTTTTTCTTCACATCTTCACCAACACTAGTTATTTCTTTGCTTTTGATTTTAGTCATTCTGACAGGTGTGAAGGCATCTAGAGTCAGTCACTGAGGAGAACCAACCACATACACCTGAATGAACTCCAGAGCATCTTATGTTATAGATGTCCTAGGGGACAGAGCACAAGTAAGCTCTTGAGGAAGGTAGCTTTTGTCTCTACTTTGATCCTTTGTTTTTAATAAAATATTTAATAACTGTATCAGTTCCCTATTGGTGCTATAACAAATTACAAGCAAATTTAGTAGGTTAAACCACACAAACTATTATCTTACAAGTTCTAGAGGTCAGAAACCCAAACTGGACCTTATAGAATAACTCAAATTGTTGGCAAAGCTGCATTCCTTCTAGATACTCTAAGGAAGAATCCATTTCCTTGATTTCCCAGCTTCTAGAGGCTGCCTGCATTTCTTGGCTCATGGCCCCTTCTTTGTATACCAACCTCTCCTCCCATTATCATATCTCCTCCTCCTATTTTTGATATTTTTGCCTCTCTTTCTTTCTTTTTTTTTTCTTTAAGAGAGAGCATATGAGCAGGGATGAGGGTTAGGGGTAGAAGGAGAGAGAGAGAGAAAGAGAGAGAATTTTATTCAAGCTTCTGGGGCTCGGTCTCATAACCCTGAGATCATGACCTGAGGCAAAATCAAAAGTCAGTTTTAAAGTTGAGCTTTATATGCTTAGCCAACTGAGCCCCCCAGCCGCCCCTCTTTTGCCTTTCTTTTAAGACCCTTCGTGATTATGTTGGGTCCACCTAGATAGTCGAGGGTGATTTCTCTCATTCAAGATCTCTAAGCAGATCTACAAAAGCTTTTTCACAGATTCCAGGATTAAGACATGAACATCTTTGGAGGGCCGTGAACCAAGCTACCACATTGGCAAATGAATCTCATAACCAATTCTAAATTCATGTCAGCATTCTATCCTCTGAAAGCATTCCCTCACGGCAGCAGAAAGGGAGACGGCCCGCACTGGTGGGCGTCCACCTGTTCATTCTCTGATCGCCTAAGGTAGGGTGCTCAGCAGATTTTGTAAAATGCAAAAAGGGGAATACAAACTGAAATAAAAGAGCTCGCTCAAATATGTGAAGTAAATATACAAAGGAACTTTGGTTTTATTGCCATAAACTGAAAAGAAGACATGAAGGCCATTGGATGGTGTCTGGCTTAGGGAAAGGAGACCAGGCCTTGGGCTGGGGTTCCCCACGCTTTGCTCCATGACAACAGCCTCTGTCCCAGAGGACAGGGAGTGTCTGCCCTCGTGCTTTGCTCAGTAGGAAGAGTTTACATCACAGTGCTAATATGGAAATAGTTTGCCCAAACTTTATACAATTTCTCAACCCAAGTGGTTAAATTCAGAGGAAAACTCCAGTTTGTGGAAATTTCACATATGTGGAAAACAGAATAAGTTGAGAAAAGTAAGACTTTCCAGACCAGAGGTTCTTTCTTTCTTTCTTTTTTTTTTTTTTTTAAATTTTATTTGTTTTTTTGACAGAAAGAAAGAGAGATCATAAGTAGGCAGAGATGCAGGCAGACAGAGATGGGGAAGCAGGCTCCCCGCTGAGCAGAGAGCCCGATGTGGGGCTCGATCCCAGGACTCTGAGATCATGACCTGAGCCGAAGGCAGAGGCTTTAACCCACTGAGCCACCCAGGTGCCCCAAGACCAGAGGTTCTTGACTTCAGATCCAGGAACCCCTAGAAGATAAACAGGTTTCAGGGGTTCATAGTATTCTAAGTTCAGGTATAAAATTGAGTGCATTTTCCTCGTTTTCCAGGAAGAGGATCAATAGCGTTCACCAGATTGTCAAAGGGGTCTGTGATCTATAAAATATAAGGTATTTCTAGAAGGTGATCAATAGGAAAAGATAAAAAGTGCTTGTGTCATTAATTTCCTGATATAAGAAGTTGTTTCCTTTTATCTGTGAAATGTGCTCACTGTGAACATGGGGACTGATCTATATGTAGGCCCTGAGGCTCATCCACAGCGCCCACTCAAAGTCCAAAGTCATATGAAGGAAGCTGGCTTTCTTCCCTGAAGAAATTGTGGGGTTTTGAGCTTCCCAAGGAGCAGCTATGCTCTGATCATGTGGATGAAAAATGACAAAGAACCAAAGTGATTTAACCATATTTAAATAAATTCATTTGCCAGAGGGCTCAGCAAGCCAACTGTGAGTCCAAACAATGTGAACTCAATGAGGGCCGAGGTCTTGTAAATTTTCCTCACTGTCACGCCTACAACAATGTCTGACTATAAGGTGATCAATAGTAGGTGATCAATAAATACGCACTGAATGAATCAATCAACAAAGAGTTTCTAAAAACCTACAAAGACTATGGGTCCTATTAAATTAGGCTGGCTTTTTAATGTACTCTTCCACTAATAAGAAATTTATTTGATTTTATTTAAAAGCCACATATTGGCCCTGAATAGAAAATTTTAATACTTTATTTGTAACTGTTTTTATGCTGAAAGTCTGAAAGCTGTTCCCTGAAACACTTTGATTTTCATAAATGCAGTATTTTTTTTATATTTATATTTATATTATAAATTCACATATGAAAGAAAATGAGGAGGCAAGACCACCAACTGATGCTTTCCATTTGGAATCATGTAATTTAGGACTTTTGACCCCATGGAAATAAAAGATCAAAGTTTCAGAGCTAGCAGTGACAGGATGAAAGTTTCCTCTTGTTGTTGGTTGAATATGAACTCTTGCCCTGCCCGGGGGAGCTCAAGGGCATTATTTGTGCTGTCCTGTGCTAACTGGATTGTCTTTGGCAGAGCCGCTGTGAGCCAGGCATGGATCACTTCCACATGGGTATCTCATGTCAGAACCACCAAACAGCAACCTTCTAAACCCGAAGGTCAGGTCTGTGTTGAAGTCTGATCACTTTCTCACATCAAAGAGTATAAGGAAGGTTTCTGAATCCGAAATTAAGTGGATTTCTTTTCTTTTCTTTTCTTTTCTTTTCTTTTCTTTTCTTTTCTTTTCTTTTCTTTTCTTTTCTTTTCTTTCTTTCTTTCTTTCTTTTAGGTTTTTTATTTATTTGTCAGAGAGAGAGAGAGCACAAGCAGGGGGAACAGCAGGCAGAGCAGGCAGAAAGAGAAGCAGGCTCCCTGCTGAACAAGGAGTCCGATATGGGACTCGATCCCAGAACCCTGGGATCATGACCTGAGCTGAAGGCAGACGTTTACTGACTGAGCCACCCAGGTGCCCCTAAGCAGATTTCTTCTATTGTGGCTTGCAGCCAAGAAGTGTTCGGACTCTCCAGGACAGATGTCTCACCAGAGCTTTTGAAGCAAGGCGCGGGCTGGGTGCTTTACGAGAACTTGTCATTTTGCAGGGACATGACTTCAAATGAGCCCGATTACAAAGAATACTTGGTTAGATGGTCTCGTTCTCTTTGGGCTTAAATTCCGGGAAAGTAGAGATGTTGATGCCACAGAGCTGTGAGGACAGAGTGTCTTTGGAGGAACTAAATTGCTCCTGAGACATATCCCAGCAAAGCAGTGAATTCCAGGGAGAGTGGAGGGTCTAATGAATGGCCTTAAGGAGTCTAGTCCCAGGAGATTGAGGGATGAGGGTCTGAAGTTCTCTCTGGGTTGGTCAGGGCAAACTGGCAAATGTACTGTGCATAAGGGCAATTAGTCATATCTGAGATGTCAGCGCCCACCATCATGAGCATTTACAACTTTTCCGGGGAAGGGTGGGGGAGGACGTGTTGGGATGGTTCAAAATTCTGGTTCTACCCTGGAGAGGCTCCAAGCCTGGGACTCCAGCATCTCAGATGGCTTTGGATGCAAACCCAACTGGGCTGTGGCCTTGCAGACCAATGAGAATGGAAAATCTTGCAAGACCAAGACAAAGAGGGGGTCACCCCACCACTACTGATGAGGCGGGCTCTTTTCAAGGCAGATATTAGGGCCAGAGTTCAGGATCTAATGGGGAAGGAAAGCTTGAGCTTATTCTAGGCAGACACCAAGAACCCAGAAGAGGTCCAGGCCAGGAGGCAAAGCATAACTGAAATGCAGGCAACAGATAACATAGTCATGTGAGCAAAGGGGATGTGGTTTGAGAAGTCAGGCCACACACAGCGAGACTCTAACAACTGTCTGTAAGGTGGGGAAATGAGGCCTTCTAGCCCCATTAGGAGGGGCAGGAACTCAACTGGTGTCAAGAGCCTCGTGGAAATGCAGGTCAGCTTGGCACCTGGAGAGCTTGGTGGGAATACAAGCAATGTCAAGTCCAAACACTGAGCCAGCAGGCAGCCCAGAGAACTGCTGGCACTAGGGCTCACCCCAAAACACAAAGCCTTGACACGTACTAGTCCTTAATTTCAGACCTCTCTAGCTGCAGCTAGCTACCTTCCTGCTCTGGGATAGATCAGTGAGGATCTGGGAGGATCTGGGAGGACTGCCCTGTAAGGAAGAAGCGAGGAAAGCAAATTTGACACACTTGGAGGGAATGCACATCCCCATCCGCCTGGAGCAACTCACCTGGGTCCGTGTGCCCCTCAAGATCTCAGACAGATCTGGACTGTCTAAGGAAAGGACAAGGAGGCTGAAACAAACTGTACCTGAACCTTTGCCCAGTGGCAATGTCCTTGTGTGGGACGTACTGCCTAAACACATGGAGTAAGAGAGAGGAGATACTGTTTTAGCAAAATGTACCGCGTCAACAATTTCTTTTTTTTTTTTAAGATTTTTTTTATTTATTTGACAGCGAGAAACACAGCGAGAGAGGGAACACAGGCAGAGGGAATGGGAGTGGGAGAAGCAGGCTTCCTGGCAAGCAGGGAGCCCAATGCGGGGCTCAATCCCGGGATCCTGGGTCATGACCTGAGCCAAAGGCAGACACTTAATGACTGAGCCACCCAGGCGCCCCTCAATCATTTCTTTAAATGTTGAATTTAAAAATTATGTAGTTATACGAGAATAAATTTATTTTATCCTGGTTACATTATGACATTTGGTTCCTATTAACAATTTTGTGTGTATATATATGTATATATTTAAATATATGTTAAATAAATATTTAATATTTAAATATATATTAAACTTTTACATTGTCTGTAAAAGATCTGCTAAAATAAAATAGAATAAAATGGGGCACCTAGGTGGCGCAGTGGGTTATGCGTCCAACTCTTAGTTTCGGCTCAGGTCATGATCTCAGGGTCATGAGATGGATCCCCACATTGGGCTCCCTGGTCAGCATGGAGTCTGCTTAAGGCTTGCTCTCCCTTTGCCTCATTCCCCTGCACATTCTCTCTCTCTCTCTCTCTCTCTCTTAAATTAAATTAAATTAAATTAATTAAAAAATAAAATAAAATAAAATAAAAACAATGGCCCCTGAGAGCAGATAGAAGAAACAAGTCTTTGAAAGGATATGGTAGGAAGAGGCAGAAAGGATTCTGGATTCAAAATCAGTATTGGGGTTTCCATTCTGGGGAAAAAAAGTCATCTTTTTTTTTCCCCCAAATATGTTTATTTTATTTTTTCAGTGTTACAAGATTAATTGTTCATGCACCACACCCAGTGCTCCATGCAATGCGTGGAGCATAAAGAGAAACATGGAGGGCATTGTGAGAAGGAAGGGAAGGGGGAATGGGGGGGGAAATCATCTTGACCTCTCTGGGCTTCAGTTTCAGTAATATTCTGTATGTATTACCTGCTCCTAACCCGATTCAGGAGACACAGCCCCCCTTAAGCTCTGGGGAGAATGGAATCAGGGCAAAGTTCCTCCTTGTTTGCAGACTCTGAGATTTGTATCAACCTTGTGGTGCTTGAGAACAGGTCATGTGTTATCTCAACCTAGTTCAAAGGTAACGAAAAAATGTTAACAAAGGATTCTAGGACCTCAGCCCTTACTCCAGTTGCAACATATTAACAAGCGCCAGACAGATAACCTCTCTTCCTTCACCTCACGCTCTTCTCCTTACCTTCATTGCAATAAAAACGGATATACCCAAACAAGCAACAGAAGTATTCTCAGGGGACTTAAAAGGTGTGACTCAGAAAATGTGACCTTTGCTCTCAAGGTGAAGATACTTGCGCTTGAAAGTCTTACATGGTCCTTTCACCTTCTGAGTCTGGGTTACTGTCCGTTTGGGACATGCCACAACCACCTCTGATCACCAGAAAAGTCCAGTGCTTTTGGACTGGTTTGATCTCAAATGAAAGACCTTAGTGTTCTGAAAAGCACAGCACCAAAGGGATGGGGCGGATATGCCCAAACCCTTAACACCTGGCTGATGCAGACTGGCCAACTGTACCTCATTCTCCAATCTCACATACCATTCGGATTATCCACTGTTACGTATCGAGTGACCCCAAATCTAAGGGCTTAAAACAACCGTTTTATTATCTCTTTTCCTGGTAGGGTTCCACTGGTAGGTTTTTGTGCTTCAAGTAGTATCAGCTGGGGGTGGGGGAGGAACTTTGCTGGCACTGAGCTGGAAGTTGGCCTGGTCTGGAGGGTCCAGGATGGCTTCACTCTTGTTTGGAAGGTCAGAGTTGGTCTCACTCCCATGACTGGTGCATTTGAAGTGACAGCTGGAAGGCAGAGTCAGAAGGGGACTTCTCCCTCTCCACACGGTCTTAGGGTCTGCATGTGATCTCTGCAGCAGAGCCGTCAGACTTCTTACCTGGAAGCTCGGCGCTCCGAGAAAACAAAGCAGAGGCCGCCAGTCCTCCGAAAGTCTGGGCCTGGCACTAGCCCAGAAACATTCTTTCCTGGCTGCATTGGTCAGCAGTCATGAGTCAGCCCAGATTCAGGAGGGCCAATGGACCTATCTCTCCGTGGTGGGAGTGTCAAAGAATTTTTGACCATCTTCAGTCCAACAGACATATGTGCACAAGGACATAGGCACATACCCTAAAACTCTGCAAAATAAATGTTTTCTTTTTTTTTTGTGAGTGAGTGACTTTTAAAAGCATTATTTAGGATGTAGGACAAGGAGGAAACTGCAGGTCAATTCAGACTGACTCTTGAGGTGTCGGGTCTCCGTGGCAGGTACCCAGGCCCACCACCCTCACTTCACTTTGCTCCTCCATGATCTCCATTTAAGTTGGCTATTCTGCCCCCCCCCGCCCCCGGCCCGCCAAATCATCGCAAGAAGTAATTTGCAAAGACAGTTTGGGCATCTCCAAGAGGCAAAGAGGACCTGCTGTTGCAGGTGTGGAGACAAAGGCGCCTCTGTCTTCCTCCTCTGGGGGGTGAGTGTGGTCCACCAAACCCCTCCTCCACGACTCCCCAGAGTAGCTCATTCTGGCCCTCAGCAAGATGGTGCCCTTCCCTCCCCATGCTTCCCTTCCCCACTCCCCTCGGCTGGCTCAGGTCCACAGTCACAGGAAATCAACTTTACCACCTTATTACAAAAACTGTGAAAAGCCAGGAGGAAATTGCATGACTCGAGATTTTAGCCCCTGACAGCATGACTCTCTCACTTCTTGTTTTCTCTCTACCCAGGGACGGCCACTCGAATCCAACTTGGATGCTCAGCCCTTCCCTGGTCTGACTCAGAAGCATTTGCACTAGGGTTTAGTTCTGAACCCCAAATATACTGCCTGCTTTTCACGTTTCTTCCTTTCACATAACGCTCCTGAGAACATTTTTAAAAAATATCCTCATGGGCTTCACTGCTCTGTCGTAATTGCTAACATATTTTCTCTTTTGGCTCACTCGTCTTTTCCCCCACAAACATTGACTGAGTACCTGCCATGAGTCATGTGCATGTCCTGTGGGGACAGCGCTAAATAAGCTACCCTCTAGGAACCACCTGCTGGTGGGGGGGGTCAGATGCCTACCCTCATGGCAATGCCGCAGAAGCAAGGGCTAGGGGAGATTTGCCCATAGTGTCCTGGGAGCACTGAGGACGGATCCAACTTGTACTTGGACTTCCCTAGGAGCCAGGGAAGGCTTCAGTGAGGTAGCCTTAAAGGAAAAGGAAGATAAGGAGGAGAACATTCTAGGCAGAGTGAAAGCTCATGCAAAGGCACTGAGGCATAAACAGCTGGGAATGTCTGGGGACATCACTCGTAATTTGGTGTCACCAGAACATAGAGCACATAGCAAAGTGTCTAGAAACTTGGCTGGGGAGAGAACAATCTCCAGATGACGAGCATCCCTGTGAACCTTCTAAGGAATTCATCCTTCCATTTGGTGGCCCTGAGGAGTATTGAGCAGTTGTGAGCAATAGGATAACATGATCTGTTGTGTTCTGACTAAGATTACTACTTTTCTTTAACACTAATTTTATATTTGAGCTCCCCATTGCCTTTCTCTTTTTCCTGAAGACCCATATTATCTTAACATAAGGTCATTCAGGGATATATTTATTCTGCTTATTTATTACCCCAAATCTACGTTCAACCCCACCCCCTCTTCCTCCCTCCACCCTCCCAATGGAAACACCAGCAGGAGTTTGGAGACAAAGCTTGACCCACTGCTCTGTGCTGGGCACTAGCAAAGCAATCGCCCCTCACTCTGTCTTTCACTGGCTCCCAATGCAGTGACTTCGAGAGTTGGCAAGAGACCTTAGTCTTGATGCAGGAGCTCTGGAGAACCCTGCAAGGGACAGGCGGGGTTGAGCTTGCTGTGCACATCTGTGGCCCATGCCACGAAACAGCGTACCCTCAAGTTGAGGCAAGTTCACAGCATTGCCATTTCTGTAGCCACTTAATCTCCCAGAACATTGACCACAAGCCCTCTGGTCCACCCCATAACCCAAGGGCAGTCAGTCTGCAGGTGCTGCGTCCTGGAGGTCCTGTACCATGAAGCTTGAGGCTGCTTTTAGCAGTTTGTTTACATTTCATTTGCACCTTACTGCATTTTCCTTGGGGTCCCTTCAAGAAAGTATTTCCAGAAGAGATTTAGTCCGTGTTTTTGTTTTTGTTTTTTTACGTAGTGGAGAACAGTACAGCGGAAGCCTGTATTACTCATGATGGTCCCCCGACAGGAGGTTGGCCCAACTTGTCTCAGCTTCAGCTGTGATTTTCAGGAGGATTTTGCCAGCTCATTTTCCCACAAGCTCTCTAGGACAAGAATTGGAGGGGGAAGAGCATCAATCTGCCCGGCATTCAAAGAAAACCCCACTAAGAAGACTAGGACAGGTCAGTATACCCGCTCATTTTATCCTCCAAAAACTCACACAACCTAAGCAAATATATTCAATTCAGAAAGAAAAATGTTTATATGCCTTTATGTGTAATATACATGGTGGGCAAGTGCCTCCAATTCAACTTCTCCTTCTTTACAGAACCCTGGTTTTTAGCTGAACACATTGCCACCAGAATAAAGACCTCCAGCTTCCCTTGCAATTAGGAGTGCTCACATGACTCTATTTCCCAGCATCCCTTGTAGCCAGATATGGCTTTTGCTTACGTGGGATGGAAGCATAGGTGTTGGGGGAGGTTTGGGAAGAAACACCTTCATAAGGAAAGGTGTGAGTTCCACTAGCCTTCTGCTTTCTTCTACTATTGGCTTGGAATGTAGACGTAATAGCTGGAGCACTAGCAGTCATTTTAGACTTTTGCCAGTCTTGAGGACGAAAATCAGTTCTAGGATAATGGGACAGAAAATGAGGAGATACACCTAAGTGCCTCAGTCAGTTGAGCATCTGCCTTCAGCTTGGGTCATGATCCCAGGCCCCATATCTGGCTCCCTGCTCAGTGGCGAGCCTACTTCTCCCTCTCCTGCTCCCCCTGCTAAAATTATACACTCTTTCTCTGTCAAATAACTAAATAAAAATCTTACAAATAAATTTAAAAAAAAAGAAAGAAAACGAGGAGCTTAGGTCCCTGAAGATATCATGGGACTACCAGACTCCCCCCGAACTGCCTAACTTCGGACTTCTTTTATCTAAAAATGAATAAAAGAATGAATGGAGGAGCTTCAAGCTTATTTTGATGATGTTTATTTGATTTTATTCTCTGGGCATTCCAGCTCTACACTTTGGAGATGTAGGTCAAAGTGATTGAAGACTACCCCATCCCCAATCTATAGCACATGAGAGCCCAAAGCCCTCCCCAAGATAACTTGTGAATTCCTGAGCTTGTATTCTCTTTGTCCTTCTGCCTCTTGGTTCTTCCCTTGGTCCCTTGACCATTCCCTTGGTCCTGCACTGCCTTCTTAGCTCTGCCGTGCTCTAATCCAAACAGGAAAGTTGTTCTCATTGATTTCCACAAAAATCCATTCAGGATCTGGGCCAAGTATCATTTCACACATAGCACAGCAAACAACTTGCAAATCTACATCAGACCTTTCTATTAGCTCAGTCTTTTGCCACCCCACTTACCAGCACTTCTCTCTTGGTTTCTAGCCAGAGAGATCTTAGTGTCTCATCTGTCCTGTTTCTCCCTTTATTCTCATTTCTCTGCTCATACCCTCTTCCTTCTGGATTATGTCCAAGTTCTTCTGTCTTGCTTATGGAAAGTGATTCACTTACCACAGCTCCTTTTTCCAAACTTTTATCAGGTGCCCAACAGACAAAAGACATGATATCTAATAGAATCCACCCTCCTTAGAAGGCTGTGGTTATAAATGGCATCCCCCTGCCAGATATGTATCTCTAAAAACCTCAAAACGTAGAAGTATGTGGATGAGGGGGTGTGGTTTGTGGAGTGTTGGGGCACACAGCCTGCTGTGTGTCTAGGTTGCTTTGCACCACTGCTGTGCACCCATCACTAGAGGATCATTGATTTATCTCTTGGTGCATGTCTCTTCCTGCTGGAAGCTACCAGCATATCCCTGGGAGAGGTGTTCCTGGTCTCCACACTCTCACCAACTGCCCACTGCATGCTTACTGCTCACATTACATCACAAGTCCCCCTGCTGCCCAGGAATAGGACCTGTGACTGGCCACCCCCCCGGGGCTTTCTGAATTCCAAATTTGCATCTACTTAGTGCATTCCTAAAATGGAAATCTCTTTAAATGTCCTCAGAAAATGTACAAAGCAAGGCATGTTAAAACTCCAATTTTACTTGAGAAGAATAATGTTAATTGATTGTTAGCTTTAAATTTATCTAATATTTGCTATTAGGGTTTTTTTCACTCTCACCATCTCTTCAATCCTAGGAATTTTTCCTATAATATTGGCGTCATATGATGCATTTTACGGTGACATCAACTAATCCCAGAGAGGTGGATGTGCTTGCTCAAAGGCACACAGCTAGGAAACAGTGAAGCCACGATGAAAATGTAGGTTCCCTCTCCTAAATTCATAGCTCTTTTAATTAACAGATGTGCAGCCTTGTTGTGGATTAATTTACTATTTCCCTAGCACAGAACAGAAAGAGGATTGGCTAAAGCTAGAATAAATAAGCTCTGACTGGGGAGGAGAATGTCAGCAAAGCATCTGGGCTTGCTGGGTCTGAACTGAGCACCACCGCAGAGAATCCTGGGAAGCCAGAAGCAAAGAGAGGGACCCTTGGTGTCAGGAAGGGGAGAAAGTCAAAGGGAAGATATGCTTTCATGACAGCATCAGCTTTTACAGTATCTCCTACCATCTAGGTCATTTTTTTTTCCTGATTAAGGGACTTGCTGTGAATGAGATGGTTGAGGCCAATGCAGGTCAAAAAATAATCAGGAAGCATATTCAAACAGAACAAACCAGAACCAGAGGTGTAGCATTTGGGGATCATAAACCCTCAGCCTTCTGCTACAGGGACTGGGGTTTGAAACTCCCCCAGTAAAGTAACAAAATGCTGCAAGGAAGAAATCTCATTCCCCAAAGCAGATATTGAGAAAATCCGAACTGGAGCATCTGACAGCGGGGGTCCCCTAGGGACATCGTCCAGGGTCCAGCTAGTTGTTATAAGCCACGGGCAGATCCAGGGCCTTTCAGCAATTTGTGCAGAGATCCTAGGTCTTGTGCGTTCATGCTCAAAAAACAAAGGCAGCCCTGCCAGGGGAAATGAGAGCAGCCTGAGGGATGCCTCGAGGAACCACCCCCCACCGCACCCCCCCACCCCAAGACAGAAAGGTTTTGTTTGGGGGAATGCAGGCACATGCATTTGCTTTCACATTAGTTAGTAGAAATCACTTCCTGCTTTCTATGTTCCTCTTTTGATCCTGCCCAGTAAGAAATTGACCTTCAAGCATGAAAATCACTCTGTGGAAAACCTACCATGTGACATACCGGCACAGCTGAGGAATCTCACCCCTGGAAATGGTCAAGGACTTGGTCAGTGCTGCATCGAAGCCAGGAATTCCCGGTCTGGTCAGCCCGGAAGCCCGAGCACCCCAGGTTGCCTCAGGGCTCACTGTTCCTGGGGCTGGGGGCGAGGGTTGTAGGCAGAACTGCAGGCATCTCACACGAATCATCCAAGGCTGAAAATTTGCATCCAGCATTACGCTGAGAAATTCCTCTCACCCCAAGAGGCCTGCTTACAGCCTGCTCATAGCTCTAAATCTAGACCAAAAGAACCTCAGGAGGCCCAGAGCTTGTGCCAAGTGCTCTTCTAGAAGCTGCCGGAAGATTCTTCACCTACCTATGGGTTAGCAAACAAGACTGTGCATTCATGCAGTGCGGCCTGGCACACAGAAGCAATTCAATAGATGCTGCCTCCTCCAAACCATGCCGTTTCCCCACACCTTGGCCTGCGCCTTGTGCTAGTGTCCTATCCTTCTCTCCAAGGCTGGCCTGGGGTGCAGATTTCAACACAGTCATGCTGGAATCAGAACTAAAGTTTTGATTTACTAAGCTCCCTCTTCTTGCCAGTGCACTGCTTTATAGTTTGGTTACATCATCTGTGTTAGTAGGTAGGACAAATATTATTACTCTCCCAATATAAATGAGGAACTGAAGCATTTAAAGTTTATATTTGGACAAAGGTCTTTTTGTTTTTGCAGTATGAGCTCTTAATCATTCCATTATCTGGCCTCTTTAGGAAGTCTCTGGAACTTCTCTAGGCCTTGCCCCCTGTGATGGTCCCGGTGCCCTCCAGAGCTTTCCTGGGTCACAGGGTCAGGGACCTTGAGGACCAGCCTCTAAGGGAGTCACAGGCCCATGGGTGACCAAGGTCGTCCATGGCATCTGTTGGCCCAACCCGTCCAGGGACACGAGCAGGAGAACATTCTGGCATGTGGTATCTCTGCTGCAGATTCAGAGATTTGACCAACTGGCATTTATTAAACTAATGCCTACAAAAAGATCTTCAGACCATAAAAATTGGTTTTTCCTACATCCTGGAAAGAATACAACTCTAAAATTCTGCCTGCTATTTTAAATGCTATTCCTTAAGTCAAAGCAGGAGGAGGAGGAGAGCTCTCTACCAAGTCTGATAGCTTTCATAATATTTCAGGCATTTTATAATAAGCTTTCCTCAGAGCCCAAACAAGGAGAATAAAAACTGCAGGATCTCCCAGGCTAATCTAGATGGTGGGACTTTGGCCCAATCCCCTTATCTTGCCTGAGAATGGCAATGACTTTGCCGTATCCTGTTTCAGAACAAAGCACTTAGATTATATGTCTCTTCTCTATCTGCGATCTGGTTCCATCCCCCCCCCCCCCCCACCTGGGAAACGGTATTCGGTTCTCATCTTCAAAACAGAAAATTGGTCTCTTAAAAGTGAACAAATCATCTACTGGTGGGGAATATAAACGTGTTTTGAAATTCTGGAGAAAAGAGATGCATCACACACAATCCAGTAAATATGAAGAGGTTAATTCCAGCACATTCTTTTTCTCATTAGATTTAAAATGCAGCCGTGCTGATTGCCCATTACTGTCTGTATTGCTTTTTCCCTGCACACTGGACCGAAGGCCCAAGAAATCTTGACCCGCAGAAGAACAATCCAACTTCTCCAGAGGAAAAGAACTACTTGACCAGAATATTCTTTAGCAACAGAATAAGGAGCTCAGTCTCCCCATGCAAAAATATTTAGAGCAAACTAGATAACTTCTGAATAGAGCACATTATAATCTCTAGAATGTGTAGACGCTACTGGTCACATTGCTCAAGGGTGTGTGTTTGTGGCTTTTTTTTTTTTTCCTTCAGTTTTAGTTTTGTTTCGTTTTGCAAGAGCGAAAGGGGAAGGGCCTCCTAACCACCCCCCGGGACGATTCCAGCAAGCCTCAAGGTTCTGCGTGCTTCTGACTGACTTCAGCTGGCGAGCACAGAAGGGCACGTTGTTGCTGGTGCGGCCACCTGGGTCTGTCCTTTGGCTGCAGCTCTTAACTCAGAAAATCTGCCTCCCAGGGACTCTTCCCAGCTCTTTCCGGCTGCGGGCCTCCGGCTCTCGCTAGGGGTTCCGCTAGGGGAACGAGTGGGTCTGCGAGTGTTTGTATATTTTTCTAGTCCCCTCACACTTGTGAGAAGCGTGTCTATGTGAGAGTGTGGGGAGTGTGAGGGGCGGTGCGGGGGGCTTCAAACAGAACGCGAGAGAAGGGGAGCTGGGGCGAGAGCTTCTGTGGCCCCAGCTTCGGGGTCCCTCGGTGGGCAGCCTCTGTACCAGGCTGGTCTCTCCTGGTGCAGGGGTCTGAGATGAAATCCCTCTGGAATATCCTTTTGGCGGCGACTCTGTTCTTACTCCTGCCCCTTCATGCGTCGGCCTCTCCAGCCTCTGACGACCAGCCCAGCGCTACACACTCCAACGGACACACCTGTATAGGTAGGTAAGGGTTTTGTATATTTTTTAGTGGGGTCAAACACTTTGCTTGGGTAGTAAATCAGCTGTCTAATGATGGCAGTAGCTGTGAATTCCAAGTCGGGTGCCAGCAACCTCACCAACAGGGAAAACCTTTGAGCCTGAGGACTGAGCTTTCACATGACTGCACATGAGTAGTCTACACAGTTGCGGGTTCGACTTCGCTGTAAAAGTCCTCCACCTAGCTGGTGACTGGAACTTTTTCTCTTGGGGGGGCAACCCTCATAAGAGCCTGAAATTCTTACCCCTTTCAAAAGGATAGTGGGCAGCGTTGCACAGTAGAAAGAAAATGGCCTTTGACCTCAGTGTCATCTCTGCCATCTTCCATTGCTTGAAGGTGGTCCCCATCCCTCCACTCAGACTCAGTGGTAGGCGACCTAGTTCCCTCCTTTTCGTGGGGAGTGTCGAGGAATCTGTGGCCTTCCTCTTTAGCCACGGGGGTCCATTTGGTTTCTTATGCAAATACTCTATGGCCCCAAGAGCTCAGGGAGTCTGTTGCAGGTTAGGTTTGATGATGGTTTAACACCCACTTCCCTGGCTTACAACTTCCGGCTAACGCTGCCTGGAGTTGTTGACTTGTCCTCACCGTAAGAAGAAAGGCCGGTGCAAAAGGAGTCCATCGTGCCACCGACAGTGACTCAGAGAAGACCGTGCTGAGCTAGGGCCTGCCGGCGGTCCCATCTGGGGTCTCACTATCTGGATGGTTCCTTGGAGAAACAGACTCAGACATTTGTGCACAGGGGAGTTTATCGAGGTGTGCTCTTGGGGAAATCACCACGAGGAAGGGTGAAGCAGCAGGAGGAGTTTGGAGAAAAATATGGGCTGTGCTATAGACACACACATACACCACCCCCCACCCCCACCCCCTGTCAATCCCACAGAGAACTCTGGAGCTAAAATGGCTCTTCAGAGTGGTCTGAGGTGGGTCGAGACCCTGGAGCTGCCACACTGAACATTCTCTGGATATGAACTGACCCCCGTGGGGAGCTCCCTTGGGTGGAGGCCATGTCTTCAGAGGCACTTGGTGTGAGCCCCTAACACCAACAGTCCCAGCAACAGGAGGAGGGAGTATCTCCTAAAAGGGGACCTGGGGGCGCTCTGGTTTCCAGGGCCAAACATGGGGCATCTCTTAGGAAGCAGTGAGGGGAGCTCATTCACAGCTGGCGGCAAGAGGAAGAGCGTGGTGGAGGAGGCAGGGTCAGAGAAGGGATGCCGGCTCGTCTTCCCCCTTTTCTGATGAAAAGCAGGATGGTATGACTTCAAATCCACTGGCACAAAGGCACTTTCCTCTGTGGCCACTCCCACCAAGGTCAATGAATGGCCACGACATGCCAGGCCCTGTGCTCTGAGTTAGAGATACAAAGGTGAATACCAATAATTTTTAAAATGCCTCTGTCCTCAGGAATTCACTGTCCAGTTTAGGGGAAAAAATGAGTATCTGGACTGTAAAGATTACAGTTCTTTAAGATGAAAGATGAACTGGGCGCTTAGTACACGCAGTAATACCCCCTTCCCGGGAACCCTATAAACCACAGCGTCCGTGGGCGGGCCAGCGGAAAGGTGAGCCGCACAGAGCAAAGGCAGCCCATTTCAAAGCAGACAACTGCTGACTACAAGAACCTCATCACATCCATAAAGTCGCCAGGGGGTGAAAAGGAAGAGGAATAAAGCGTTAGAATTCTAGAAGTGTTTCTACTCGGGTGTTGCCGGTCAAAGAAGGAACCTGCAGGGGTCTCAAAGATGCCATTGCCATTACCTCTCTCTCTCTCTTTTTTTTTAAGATTTTATTTATTTATTTGACGGAGAGAGAGAGAGATCACAAGTAGGCAGAGAGGCAGGCAGAGAGAGAGGAGGAAGCAGGCTCCCCACTGAGCAGAGAGTCCGATGTGGACTCTCAGGGTCCCAGGACCCTGAGATCATGGCCTGAGCCGAAGGCAGAGGCTTTAACCCACTGAGCCACCCAGGCACCCCTGCCATTACCTCTCTCTTGAAAGGCGCTGGGCAACAAAAATCTCCTTGAGAAAAGATGGTCAACCAGTAGGATTTCTGATCCCCCAACTCAGTGGTAGAGGATCATCTTTGTTAGCTGCTGGAGACATCCTCATCACCATTCCAAAATAGTTTTTCCCTTGTTTATAAAAGTATACACTGGCCTTGATTTATAAGCTCCTGATAAAATAGAGTCACCTTCTCAACACATGGAATTAATTCTGCTTCACCATTTTTCATGGAGTTCAACTGAATTAATCGGGTTCCATCCATTTTGGTGAAGATGCACTTTTAGCGATCGTTAATTGTTCCTTATCATGAAATTTTTTTGCTGCTGGTCTGCAGCCATTCTTGCAGCTTCCTGGCATTTCTCCATGCTGCCCTCTGTCTTTTCTCTGAGATGCAGCTGGGCTCATTGGAGTGGTGCATGGGCAAAGGAAGGGCTCTTCAGCCGTAGCAATTATATTTGTAAGTTAATAACTATGAGACGGCTAACATTTATTGAGCACATATTGTGTAATTAACAGTCTTCCAAGAGATTTATATGAACTACCTCATTTAATCATTAAAATGACCTTATGGGATATATATCATCATTATTCCCACTTGGAAGGAGAAACAATTGAGACTCAGAGAAATAAGCAACTTGGCCAAGTTTATATAGCCAGTTAAAAACTTACCTTATCGATGTCACTGTAAGTGTGATTATGTTTTTTTTTTTTTAAGTGATTAGGTTGGGACAATGTATTTCTTCCCCACATTTTTTTAAAATAAAATTTTATTATCTAGCTTTGTTGAGATATAATTCACATACGATAAAGTTTACCTTTTGAAAGTTCAATATTTATTTAGTATATTCATAAGCTGTATATTGATCATCAATATTTAATTCAAGCACTTTTATCTGGGTAAAAAGAAACCCAATATTTATTGTCACTCCCCATCTCCTTCTTCCTTCAGCCCTTGAAAATCACTAGTCTCCCTTATGACTCTATGAACACTTCCTATAAATGGAATGATGGGACGCATGGCCTTTTGTCATTGGCTTCTTTGACTTAGCATAAGGTTTTCAAGGTTCATCCATGAGTAGCATGCAGCAACTTCATTTCTTCTTATGAATGAATAATGTTGCAATGTCTAGATATGCCCCACATTGTTTATCTAGTCATTGTTATGAACATACGGGTTGTTTCCAGTTCTTAACTATTCTGAATAATTCTGGTACAGATATCCATACACAGGGTCTCTGTGTGGACGTTTGTTTTCTTTCCTTTTGGGTAAATACCCAGGAGTGGAATTTCCAGGTCATATGGTAACTTGATGTTTAACATTTTGAGGACCTGCCAGACTGTTTTCTAGAGCTGCTGCACTATTTTACATCTCCAACTGTGGTGCACGAGGGTACGATTTCCCCATAACCTCCCCAATCCCTTGTTATTACCCATCTTTCATATTATAGTCATCCTAGAGGATATGGAGGATACCGCATTCTAGTTTTGATGTAAATTTCCCAAAATAATAACAATGTTGAACATCTTTCTGCGTGCTCATGGACCATTTGCATACCTCCTTTGACAAAATGTTCAAGCCAATTTCCCTTTTATTTTTAAGATTTTATTTATTTATTTAGAAAGCACAAGTGGGGGGGAAGGACAGAGGGAGAGGGAGAGAGAATGTCTTGCAGACTCGAGGCTGAGCACATACCTGGAGCCCATGCAGGGCTCGATCCCAAGACCCTGAGATCATGACCTGAGCTGAAATTGAAAGTCAGACGCTTAACTGAATGAGCCACCCAGGCACCCCTCATCTGCCCATTTTTAAATTGGGTTATTGTCTTTTTGTTGTTGAATTGTGAAAGTCCTTTATATCATCTAGGTATATATCCCTTATCAAATATATGATTTGTAAATATTTTCTACCATTTTTTAGGGGTTTCTTTACTTTCTCGATGGTGCAAAACTTTTACATCTTGATGAAGTCCAATTTATTTTTTCTTTTGTCTGCTGTGTTTTTGTGTCCTATCTAAATCCTAAATCCCATATTTTAAAAAATTGTCATTTTAACTCTTGTCTTCTTATTGTCACGTGCCTATCCCCTAATCTTGTTTCCCAGACAGTGGGTTCTGGTAACCCCAAGCATCACTCCTGGGGTTGTACCAGGAATTAACTTAAGTTGAGCTAGGGTAAGCAAAAAGAAAAAGGAAGACGTTTTCTCATGAGAATCCCAAGCATGAATTTTAGAACCAAAAGTCAGAAAAACAGAGCTCACTCCGTTTTTCTAAAAACAGTGAGCCGGGATCCAAAAAATGGTGGCCTCCAGGGTCCCACCCAGGGAGTTCTCCCTGGCCTTTTAGCACGGCTTCCATCTCTGACCCCACAGACCCGCTGGTTTTATTGCTCTAGGCCCTTTGGCCGTTTATGGACTCCCACAGTCCAGAGCCTGCCGGCCATCATTCAGCCACACAGAGATGGACTCTCCTTTTTGTCTTAATCCAAGAATCTGGGCCAAGTTTTAGGCTGCTGAGTAAGGGGCAGGTGGCAATGAGGAGAGCCTACTGCACAGATGTGTTTGTCAGAGCCGTGGGGGGAGAAGACCGCTCTCACGGAAGTGGGGAGCGCTGTGACTGGAGAGATAACTCTGAAAGAAACCACCACAGATGTTACTGAGCGGTGGAGCCAATATCCCTGTGCAAACCAACACGTTCAGCTTCAGTCCCAGAAGGACCCTTTGCAGTAGGGACCCACTGGCAGACCTGGAGGGCACGGGCTTAAACCTATTCCAGAATCAAGCCGTGCAAAGCCACAGTGGCCCCTCTCCCAACTTACCATGACTCGTTGGCACGGAACCATACCTCCCGTTTGATCACTAAGCAAACGCTGTTTCTACTGCACTTGAATAAGCAGTGCCGCTTCCTGCCACTTTCCAAATGTTACGGAATCAATAATAAGCCATGTTCATTTCTGCAAAACATCATTTCTCTACATGGGTGATTTAGGGGCAAAGTAATCTTTATGTTTCTAAATCACTGACATTTTAAATTAATTCATTGAGTTTTGAGGGCCTTTTAAAATTTTTTATTTTATAAAGCATCTTGTGGTGCTCAGGAAACCTTCTAAAAGGTTAAAAAAACAAAACAAAAACACCACCTTTCTTCCCCCTGATCCATGTTTGGTTAAATATACAAAACGCCTTCAGAGTCCATTGACCCCTCCTGTCCACACCCCCCACCCCCGGCATCCCGCATACAGTGGTCAGAGATGACTTTATAGTTTGAATGATAAAGAGAAAGCGGTGAGTGGTAAGATGACGGTGTCACTGACAAAAATAGGAAAGATTTAGACAGAGGTGGCAGAAAAGTTTGAAAATTTACGTTCACAATTTTATATCCAGAAATTTCATTTTCTTCTTCTTTGTAACTGAACACTTGTTCCTAAGCCACCACTGCTGCTGATAGCAGAAAACACTTCATCTTACCCCTTCTGTGTTTACATTTAGTACCCCCCCCCCAGGGTTTTCTTCTTCTTTCCTCTCTGAGGGCTGGTCTCAGTTCTGAGGGAGGGCTTATGTATCCCTCTGCCATTTAAGTTCTAGGCGTCTGAAGGCAACCTCTGTCCCCATCCCCTATGTGGGATCTCCCGGCTGGTGTAGCTCCGGGGCTTATCAGAGCAGCGCAGCCTCCACGGTCACTGCCGGAGGGCCTGCAGCTCACATCCACCTTCTCAGGTCCTGCAGACCGAGCTGCTCTAAGAGGTCACACCCTGGTTCCGTGCTACAGCCCCCTGTACGGCACTTTGTCCCCCACTTTTCACACCTTCTCCTCTCCTTAATTCCCCTACCTGTATTCTTTAAATTATCATAGAACTTAACTCCAACCTTAGCACAAATGGTAGGTTTCAGATCATCTCAACTTTCACTACATCTACATTTT
>CM053614.1:33932540-33982930 GCA_028646535.1 Procyon lotor
CAGACCGAGCTGCTCTAAGAGGTCACACCCTGGTTCCGTGCTACAGCCCCCTGTACGGCACTTTGTCCCCCACTTTTCACACCTTCTCCTCTCCTTAATTCCCCTACCTGTATTCTTTAAATTATCATAGAACTTAACTCCAACCTTAGCACAAATGGTAGGTTTCAGATCATCTCAACTTTCACTACATCTACATTTTTTTTTTCCTGGTTTATTCTGGGCTCACAACTCTGAAGAGGAAGACCACAAAGACACTCGAGAGAGAGAGAGCTGCAACTTTGAGGAAAAGTCTCAAAGTGAGCAAAACCAAAAAAAACTCAAGTGAACAGTGTGCTTTTCTTCAGAATTTTGAGGAGGAAGGTGAAACTAGATCATAGATCTAATGTACTATGGGAAAGAGGAAAGAAAAGAATGTTACAAAGCATTAAGTGGAGTAAAACCCCTGTAAAGTTATGATGTGTCCATCTGTCTATTTGTACAGCTATTTATATAGCTTCCACATATGTGGATGAACTGCCCATGCCAATCAAAGCACGAGATGATCAAACAGATACACAAGACAAGATCCAACTATATTCTGTCTCCTAGAGACACACTTTAGATTCAAAGACAACTAGGTTGAATGTAAGATAATTGGAATAAGTAAACTATCAGACAAAATATACTTGAAGATATGATATGAAATAATACAAAATAATCCTGGGGTGCATGGGTGGCTCAGTCAGTTGGGTGTCCAACTCTTGATTTCAACTCAGGTCATGATCTCAGGGTCATGGGATCAAGCCCTACATTGGGTTCCATACTAAGTATGGAGATCTGCTTGGGATTTTCTCTCTCCCTCTCCCTCTGTCCCTCCCCTGCTCACGCTCTCTCTCTCTAAAAAAAAAAAAAAAAAGTAATCCTGAGACAAAAAGGTATCTTCCATAATGATAAACAGGTCAATATATCAAGAAAGAAGCAACAATTGTAAATGTGCATACACTTAATAACAGAGCCCCAAAAAACAAAAATTTAAAAATTTAGTTAAAAAATTCAAATGAAAAACAGATAGTTCAACAATACAGTAGAAAATGTCAATGCTCCTCCCTCTGTAACTGATAGAACAAGGAGACCAAAACTAAGTAAAGATATAGAAGACCTGAACAGCATTAACAACTAACTTGACCTGACTAACATCTATAGAACATTCCATTCAACTACAGCAGAGTACACATAATTTTAACTATGCAAGGCACATTGTCCTCTATAGACCATAGATTAGACAATAAGACATGTATCGATCCATTTTTAAAATCTGAAATCATACAAACATTTTTCCAGTTAAATTAGGAATTAACAATAGGAAGAAATCTGGAAAAAAAATACTGTGTGCAAGTAAGACAACACAATTCTTTTTTTACAAAAATAGATAAAAGAGGAAATCAGAGAAATTTGAAAATAGTTTGGCTTAAATGAAAATGCAATATATCAAATTTTATTGATGTAGCTAAATCAGTGCTTAGAGGAAAATTTAAAACTTTAAATACTTATGCTATAAGAAAAATCCAAAATTGGCAAAAATCCTTGACAAAATATTGACAAACTGAATCCAGCAACATATAAAATGAATTATACACCATGACCAACTGGATAAATCCCAGTTGGTCATGTTTTAACATGTTTATCCAGTTTTAACATCTGAAAATCAATTAATGGAATACACTCAATTAGTAGAGGCTATAACTACATTAGCATCCCAAAAGAAAGAGAAACATGATTTGACAAAATATATCACCCATCCATGTCAAAAACATTCAATAAATTATTAAAAGGAACTTTCTTAACCTGATAAAGGGCATCTTCGAGAACCCTACTGCTAGCTTCATACTTAATAATAGAAGACTGAATGCTTTCGTCCTAAGATCAGGAACATAGGAAGGATGTCCACTCTCACCACTTCCAATTTTTAATGAAAATTCTATTCAGTTTAATAAAGAAATAAAAAATAATAGAAGTCTGCAAATTGGAAAGGAATAGGTAAGACTGTCTTTATTTTCAGACAGCATGATCCGAATAGAAAATCCTGAGGTATCTAAATAAAATGACTATATTGAATAGGAAAGTTTAATAAGATTGCAGGATTCAAGATTAATATAAAAGCCACTTATACTTGTTTATATTAACAACAAATTTTTAAGAATTGAAATTAAGGAAAAAATTCCATTCATGGTACAATAAAAAAATACATAGGAATAAATTTAACAAAAGGAATGCAATTACTCTATGCTGAAAACTAGAAACCATTGCTGAGAGAAATGAAAGCATGCTTTACAGAAATGGAGAGAAGCATCATGGTAATGGATTGGAAGACTCAATGGTGTTAAGATAGCGGTACTCCCCACATTGACCGATACACTAAACACAATTCCAATCAAAATCCTAACACCTTTTTTTTAGTAAGGATTGGCAAACTGATCCTAAAATTTAATGAAAATACAAAGAAACTAGAAAAGCCAAAAATCTAGAAAACCACTGTTGGAGAAGTGACATATCTGATTCCCTATCTCAAATCACACACAATTATTAACGCAAAATAGATCTTAGTCTCAAGATAAGAGCTAAGACTCTGAAATTTCTAGAAAATGTAGAAGAAAATCTTTGTGACTTTGGACTCAAAGATTCTTAAACATGGCATCCAAAGGGCTATACAAAAATTATAAAAAATACGTAAATTATATATATATGTTATATATAAATAATAAATTTATTAAATTTAAACATTTTTGCTCTCCAGGAAATGTCATTAGAAAATGAAAGGAATATTGTGGGAAAATATGCACAAATCATAGACTTCAATATAGCAATGATTATTTTAATAAATGTTATTGACAATGTTCACTTTCAAAATCCCATATTTTAATATATTCAGTGTAGATTTCAAGGTTCAGCTGATCTGGATTAGAATCACTTAGCCAGTTAGCAGTGCAATCCCTGCTTGTGTAAAAGACCGTAGATATATTAACTTCTCTGAGCCTCATATTTCTCATCCGTAAAATGGGGAAATAACAATCCCATGAGGAGGAGGATTAACTGAGACACAGTTTGCAAAAATACCCAGCAGAGAGCTGAAACAATGAAGGTATTTTAGAAAATGTCATTTCATGTTTTCCTAGAGCTTAGTAAGGTAAAGGGCAACTATTAAAATGCTTATTCAGGGGCGCCTGAGTGGCTCAGTGGGTTAAAGCCTCTGCCTTTGCCTCAGGTCATGATCTCAGGGTCTTGGGATTGAGCCCTGCAACAGGCTCTCTGATCAGCAGGGAGCCTGTTTCCCCATCTCTCTCTCGGTCAAATAAATAAATAAAACCTTTAAAAATAAAAAAGCTTATTCAATGAGAAATTATTTGGTAAAATACAATTTATTGTTTTTTTCTAATTATAAAGGAGTATGTGGATTTCATTGAGATTTTAGAAAATACTGAAGAAGACTTTTAAAGAATAAAATCAACTGTGGAGTCCAAGGGTGGCTCAGTTGGTCAAACATCTGACTTTGGCTCTGACATGATCTTGGGGTCCTGGGATCCAGTCCTGTGTCGAACCCTATATTGGGCTCTGTGCTCAGCGGGGAGTCTACTTGTTGCTCTGTGCCTCCCCCTTCTCATGCTCTCTGTCTCTCTCTCTCTCAAATAAATAAATAAAATCATTAAAAAAAATAAAATCAACTGTAAGCCCAAAATTCAGATTGAATACTATTGATATTTTGCTGTATTTCCTTTCAAAATTGTCTAGGTATGTATTTATGGGGTTTGGAACTTGTTTTATTGTTTTGTTTGATTTCTAAATCTAGACAGCTAAGAAGACAATCTAAAATCGAACTCAGGTTTTTTTGACCAAACATTTGTAAGAACTTTTGTAGTAGTCTTAGCTGGCAGGTGGAAAAATTTCAAGTTAATAAGTAGGTTTGTACATAAAAACTGTTGAGCATGGTCAAAGATTATTATTTCTATCTATCCAAATGTCATCTACCTATCTATCCCCATCCATCATCAGTCTATCTTTCTTTCTACTCATCCATCTGTCCATTCACCTACCCACCCACTCACCCATTCATCCATCTCTCTTTCTATCCATCTATCTTCTATCTCTAAGTATCATTTTAGAATTTAAATATAAAAGTGAAAGGAAAAATGAGGCCATACATTTTCTGAAAGATAATCTGATTAGTTCATGACTTTAATAATAAGGTCTGACTTTGCCATTTCAGATTATACACAGAAAATTTCTCATAACCTGATGAACTAAATCTGCAGCTCCAACTTCAACAAAAATATATATGAAGTATGCATTAAGATAAAAGATTTTACTTAAAATATTATATAAGCACAAGTGTACTGAAAAGAACAATATTTCAACTTTCCAATTCTTTCTGAGTATATCAAGTTCTAATAAGGTCTCTTTAGGTGAATTGTAATAGGTATAATTAAAAGAAGACTCTTACTAAAACTTTTTCGTATTTTAATATACTTCCCAGAAATTGAGAAAAAGAAAGACTCCATTGATTAGATAACAAATGTTTTTGCAAGACATGTGGTTTCTAGTTCTTTGCTTTCAATACAATTGAAAGGGCACTTAATGGAGTTGTCAGGTGATGGATCATTTGGATAATTTCCAATGATAGTTCACTTTAAGATTTTTGACATTTAACTCAGAAGAAGTAAAAGAATTGAGGGACATCGCTCTATCAAAAGTCCTTTCATTTCCATTTACTTAAGTAAACATGTTTTCTCATCACCTACCTCTTTAAAAAAGAAAAATAGGAACAGACATGATAATGAGTCTGTTAATATGAATAAGTATTATTCTTCAACCGATATAAGTACTAATCAAAAAAGGCCAATCATCTCATTAAGAAGTGCAATTCCAATAAAATTTTATTTTTATTATTCAGGAATTGTTTATCAAAATGGCAATACATACTGCTTAGAAAAGCTAATTTTACTAATAATGAAAACTCTATCCAGAAGAATGTTTTAATACTAGAGTTATAGTCACAGGAAATTAAAATTTTCATTTAAAGTTTATTCATATTTTTAGTGTTAAGAATTATAACAGTGCGATCAATAAAATACTTTCAATCATAAAAATATATTACATTGGGATAAAGTTCTATAGTAGAAGAAAAATTCGAGGAAGTAGACTTTTTATCGAAATATGAATTCAAGGAGAGGGATTATCAACATAAATTTTTCACTGTGAAAGAAGAGTTTGAGCTTATATTTTTTTTTGGTGCGAGTAGATATAAATCACTATAGTTTTTAGATTCCTTTGGATACATAGAGATTAATGTATGATTTTTACTATAATATTTATAGTCTGCCTAGAATTATATTCTTTGCAACTATGTAAATTAATATCCATTAATAATATTTTAACATCCATTAAAATGTAGAAGAGGCACATAGTTTTCCAATTTCCTTTGAGGGGTACAAAGAAAATTATTTGAAACCATTGGTTTGCGCTCTAGATTCTAGAGCATTCGGAGCTCACGCACTGCAGTCTGCCCTTCAAGGCTCTTCAAGATGGGATCTCTTCCTATCTCTCTCATTCTGTCTTTTCTACAGACCCTGGGAACATCCAGCTCCTCTCTTTCTTACATCCAAGGCTTTTAAAAGGCTGCTCCTCTCTTCTTGAAGGCCTTTCCTGCCATTTTCTGTTGAATGAGGTCCCCCCCATTCTCTAACACTCAACTCCTCCAGGAAACCGTCACTAGTTCCTCAAGGCAGAGTTCGTTTCTTCCTCCTCTGTGCTCCCAAAGCATTAGCAGGTCCCTGAACCATAGTGCGTACAGGCTGCCAGGACTAGACTGTCTTTCTAGTCATCGGGCTGCCCTCCTGGTCTGACTTCTCTTATTCACGTTTGTATCCTAAGCCTCTGAGCACGTAGCATTGAGTTAATAGCAAGGTGGGATGGCTCCCGTGTCCTGTGTCTCATTTCTGGATTATTAGCTTTTTATGTATGTCTAAAGTAGCCAAGCCCACCATCCTGCAACTCTCAGCACAGTTTGCTTATTTCTTCTCATCACCATTGCTTGTGCTCTGCTCAGCCTTGAATGTGCTCAGCCTCTCACCAGGAAATGCCCTCTCTCATTGCCAATGTTCTTGCGAATGTGAGAAGTTTAGAAGTCACGGAGCACTTTCTCATAAAGATGGTGTTCTAGGTGATGGTCGGTTTAGGTCACAGAGCCCAATCTGCCCAAATGGAGTGAAAATACTAGCTATCGGCAATAAAAGCAAAATCCGGCCATAGAAAAGTAAAAACACTATTGATACTGCAATATGGTTTCCGAAGACAAGTTTCTGAGTATCTATTTTAAAAAGAGTCACGGAGAATATGTCTTCGCCCTATGGTCTCAGCAGTTGGAATAGAAACTGTGCATTTTTATGCTTTGGATCGCTTAAACTTCACAACGCATTTTCCGGTGTGTCAGATGTGCTGTGCTGAGTTTACAAACCACTCCACACTCTACCACAGTCGTTCATTAGCTTACAGTTCTGTGGGCTGGCAATCTGGGGCTGGGCACAAAGGGGGGTGGGGTCCTCCCGCCCGTGTCCCCTGAACTCAATCCTGCTGCTGTATTCAGCGGGTAGACAGGGGAATGACAGGAGTTGGATGATCTAGAGTGGCCTCATCCACGAGTCTAGTGGTTAGCCAGCTGTTGACTGGGGCACCTTGATTTCCCTTCATGTGGCCTTTCAGGCAGCCTGGCTCCAGCTCACAGCTATAAAGTTCTCCAAGAGGGCAGAAGTGGAGGCTGCAAGGCCTTTGGAGGTCTGGGTTCAGAGCTGACATGCTGTCATTTCCTCCATGGTCCACTGATCAAAACAGGTCACAAAGCCAGGTTCATTCGGAAAACTGGAAAGTAGGTCACCCCTCTTCATGGGAAGAAGTGCAAAACAGTGGCAGCCATGTTTAGTGTACTGTGCAATTATTATCCCATTTGGTGGGCGCCAAAATCTGGGTTCAGAGAGATTAACCGTCCTACCAAATACGTCAGCTCGTAAGTCACAGAAGCAGGATGTGAGCCCAGGTCTGTCTGACCCCCATATTCTTCTACTCTCTCCTGGTACATAGCTTCTCCCTTCTCTTCCCTCCCTTCCATTCTCTTCTTCTCCCGCCCACCCCTCCCTCCCTGGGTGGTGTGCTACCATCTCTGGCTTAGTAAATAGCTTAGGGAAACTAGACCGAGAGTAGGATAATTGTAAGTGATCATTTTCATACCTTTCTTTATTATTTCCCTTGCTTTTCACCAACGTGAGAAATAACGTAAACATGTAAAGCCATGTCCTCTGCTCCTACCCAAGCAGGGAAATCTGAGAACAGAATTGTGGGGCGGGCCACTGTGGATAATTTGCAGGTGGGACGTACAAAGTCACGTGGGTCCAACAGGGATTCATGGCTCCCAGACCTGTGTTCCGCCCCTCCCTGGGCCCAAGCCAGGAACAAAGGAGTCAGTTCTGATTCTCCCTTTTCCTCACACTTCTTTCCTTCATACATCACTTCATTAACAAATTATATCGGGTGAACCTCCACAGTAGATCCCAAATCTGTCTGTTTTCATTGAGTCCCCTGCACCTGTTACTCTCTGCGATCCACCATCACATCTCTCCAGGACCAAAATAGCCTCTTACTTCATCTCTCTGCTCCTTTGTCCACTCCTTTGTCCACGGCTCCTTTGTGCATCTCTCCCACCTTTGTCCCCAAAGGTCCTTCCTCCCCATGACCGCCAGCATGATAATTTAAAGACATAGATCAGATAGCAGCAGCCCCTTCCAACAAAACCCAGCCATGGCTCCCCATTGCTCTCTGGAAAAATCCCTGGCTCTTTCACAGTCTATAGATCCCTTGAACTTGGCCCCTTCCTTTCCTCATCTTTCACCACTGGATTCTGGTGTCGGACTTTCCTAGTTTTATGCCATGAAGTGGACATCAGCAGGCCCCACGTCTTACAAAACTTGTCCCGGCTCCTTATGATCCTTTCCATTATAGTAGTGTGTGTTTATTCTACAGAGAAGCCTTCTCTGTTGGCTCTAGCTAAGGTTTATAACACCCCCCTCCTCATTACCCTCTGTTAATTCACCCTGTTCTTTTTCTTCATAGCACCTAGAGTTATTTATAATTCCCTGTTTGTTTACTTGTTTACAATCACTTTTGTCTAATAGAGTGTAATCTCTAAGAGTTTGTTTCCAGCATGTACTCAGAGCTCAGCACAGTGCCTCCATCTAGAAGGAACCCAGTACACACCCTGTTCCAGTCCCAGCTCTCCTGCTTGCTAGCTACATACTTGGCAAGGTACGCTAACCTCTCCGAGCCTCTGTCCACTGGTCTGTAAAATGAGAGCAATAATTCCTACATCTAGGAGTTGTTGTGAAGTTTGAATGAGATGATAATGGATACAAAACCCTTTGAAAACTGTAGGGCAGGGGCACATGCGTGGCTCCATTGGTTAAGCGTCTGTGTTCAACTCAGGTCATGATCCCAAAGTCCTGGAATCGAAGCCCCATGTCAGTTCCCTGCTCCGTGGACAGTCTGCTTCTCCCTTTGCCTCTCCCCCCACTCATGCTGTCTCTCTCTCACTCTCTCTCTCTCTCTCTCTCAAATAAATAAATAAATAAATATCTTAAAAAAAAAATCCTATAGGGTACACTCTAGCCAGGTGATGATTTATTTATGCCCCCACTTAAGGTCAAAAAGGTAGTATAGTCATGCTGACCCTGGCTCCGCCAAGTGCCAGGTGCTTTCCAGGCTTTTACATGAAGTGTGGGCTTCAGACAAATAGGAAATCTTTCAGCCTGCTCTCTGCAGTGGCTGCATTTCCAGCCAGCGCGGATATGATTATAATTAGACTTGCAAGAGTCCTGTTTCATTTCAAAAGGATTCTGGGTATTGTCTGCAGCTTACCTGAGCTGCGTGTCCAGAAGCAGATCCCTGTGGCAGGTGTTCTTATTTGGGCCCATTCTCGCCTTTTCCTACAATATCAGGAGTGTCTGTTTCGATTACACTCATCAGTCTCGGATGCCATGTGAGAAGAGATTTGCCATATGCAAGGTTTCAAATGGTGACCACTGAGCAAAATGCACAGCTCTCACCAGCTCTCATCACTTCCCAAATGAATAGTAGCTTGGACAAACTCACTTTAGCAAAGCCAGGCCTTTTATTAGCAGCCAGAGAATGGTCTGTAATGGGAGGAATTACTCTGTTCATGCATCTCTCCCAAGGAAAACATTCTTTAGCCTGTCAGGTCCATGGAAGCTCTTATTAGAAGCTACATCACAGTCGATTTCTCTATTCTTGCCAACTGAAGGATTCAGAACACACCCTACTGCAGACCCTAAATTAACAATCCAGCTGGAAGGGGAGTCGAGCCCACTGGAAATGGGCAGGGATGTCCAAGTGGGCAGGACTCAAATCAAAGCTGAGCCCAACCTGGGCGTTTACATATTTCAAACCCCATTATCCACTTTTCTGCAGAGCCCTTTTGATGATAACTCTTCACCAGGCAGAGTGAGGGTAATGGCAAGATCTACTTGATCTTCAGATACAGTTGACTTTCTTTTTTTTTTTTTGCTCCTTTTTATATAATGATTTCCAATTTTAGCAAGCCGTGCGAAGGAGCCGCCAAAGTTGTAAGAGTCCTTGATGGGATTCTTCTGCATAAAAGAAAAACCCATATCTCTAAGTATAAAGAAGCAGGTTGGTTTTGAGCAGCACAATTTGCTTTGCATTGATCCTTCCAAGCCCTGGATTAAAACAAAGGCATACTTGTATTTCAAGTCCACTTTGGGTGAAGCTGCCCATTGATGAAATGCCAGATGAGGTGATTGTGATGCAAGATTTCAACCCAATCTCCACCGCCTTCTTTGTTTTTGTTTTTTAATTAAGATTTATTTATTTATTTGAGGGAGAGAGAGAGAAAGGGTATATGCATGTGTATGCAAGTGGGGGGGAGGGGAAGAGGGAGAAAGAGACTCCCAAGCAGACTCCCCACTGAGCGTGGATCCTGACTCAGGCCTGGAGCCCACAACCCTGAGATCATGACCTGAGCCAAAGCCATGAGTCAGATCTCAACTAACTGAGCCACCCAGGGGCCCCTCTTCTGCCTTCTTTGATCCTGAGCTGCACATGATGACTATTTGCTAGAGAATCTGCTGTTGGACTCAGCTGATGGCTCTGGTTGTTTCACACCAGAATGAGAAGTACTGCCCTGCCCTATGCCCTCCAATGAGAAAAAACAAAGTTTTAAGCAATGTTGTTGGGAGAATGACTGAGTCAGAACACAACTTCAAGTGCACCCGTTAAACTTTTTCTATGGAGACGCCAGCAACTGACAACCGAAATGTCACTCCAGCAGTTCTCAATCAGCTTGCTCCAAGTAAGCAAACCTCTCTGTCCCCTGACTCCAAACCACGCCCCGCATCAGGCACTCAAAGTCAGAGTTAAGACCCCATTCCCACCCTCCAGGAACTTAAGGTCCAACTCTAAACTCTTAGAAATGAAGGTCCAGAAGAGGTGGTAACTTGTGCCATGTTGTGCTATTTGTAACCGACTGATCCAGTATTTGAACCCAAGTTTATTTTTTAATTCAAAGCCTCTCCCTTTTCAACTATACCCCACTGTATCCTCTTACCACACTGCAATGTAATTACTTATAATTGTTTTTCAATTACAGTTATTAAAATTTATTTGGCTCTCCCTAACTTAAGAGGTGATTGGCAGAGACATAAATTAAGGCATAAAAGCATATTATAAATGTTGAATATATTCACATAGATTAAATATATTTTATATATTTAAAATAAAAATGAAATTGGTCTGTCTCTGGGTGATTTAAAGGATGTTTATTTTGTTTACACTATTCTGTATTTTTTGTTTTCTAAACTGAGATTGCATTGCATCTGTATTATGAAATGTTTTTAAAACAAAACAAAATATATATGAAAATGCTTTTTTGACTGTGAAGTGCTAATAAGTATTAGCTCCTAAATTCATTGGGGATAAGACCCGCAGAGCATGGATCAGGTTAAAAGCACATCTAATCAACCTTGATAGTTGATGCTGATAAACGCGTTGGTGCTCTCAGAACAGTAAGACTGGTTTTTAAGATCATGCTATCTCAGATTAGGTGAGTCTGGAATTTTCCAGCTTTATCTGTCTAGAAATGTTGTACTATCACATCTGTTAGCAGCCACCTTCCCTCAAGGGGTCCTGGTAGAAATCTGGTTCTAATGACTCTGCACATGAATTTGGGTTCCCAGCTCCAGGAGCAGATGGATAATAGTGAGCTCACTACTGGGCCAGGGACCCTGGAACTTCTTCACTGGGGTATAGGCTTTCTTTTGCGTCCTTAGACACCAGCCTCTGCTAATAAACGCCACTCCTGTTATCCCAAGAAGGCCTAGCAATTTCCTCTCACAGACTTACTGATCTTTGGCCAACCAACGCTTTGTGTATAGAAGAAAGAGTCTCCTCCTTTGGAGAAAGAAGGATTGGGCTTCCCCCAGCATTCAGGAGATCAAGGCTGGTGATAGAAGCTTTTAAGGGGTGTCAGCCTAGTATTTCTGGGCCTACACACTTATATATCAAGGTAGCTGGAGGAATATATTTCTAATTTATCTGAGGTTCCTTCTAGACACTTATTATATTGGTACATGCTTTCAAGCAGAGTGCTTTATAGCTAGGAGGTAAAATGATATTTTACAATAGTGTTATGTTTTCAAAGGCACATTCAGTTGCACTGTTATCTCCCTTAATCACCACAGCAGCCCTGTAGAAAACTTATTACCTACTTTGCAGTGAGGAGACCAAGTCTTAGAAAGCCAGGATGCTGAGTCCAAGAGTCAAGGGCAAGACTCAATACCAGATCTTCTGACTCCAAATGCTGATCAATTTCCACCACTTCTCTAAAATTAAAAAACTGACCCTGGATCACAGCTAGGCATGTATGGGGTGGGAACGATCCTAGTCACAGTGAAGCCATCTACTGCAAAAAGGAAGAGAAGGAGAGGGGAAGAAGCCAATGTCTACTGAGCTTCTACTCTGTGCTGGCTGGTTTATTTCCACAGTATCTCCTTTAAATGCCACCTCTTTCTCCCATGTGATCAAAATAGAAATAAACAAAGATTCAGTTACCTACCAAAGTCACATAGCTTCGCTGACAACTAGCCTTTCTGATCTGCAAACACATCATCTTGGCATACTTCACACTTCATTACAACTCACAGTGCCTTTATGCACATGGCAGATTTTAAAAGGCTTAGCAAACAAATGTTCTGTGTTGTGGGAGGGTTGGTGATTCCTACAAATACACACCTATCCCTTCCTTTCCCCTGGCCCCCCAGCGCAGTTTTCCTCACCACACTGCTGACGTGTTCTTCTGCCTCCCTGCCCCTTGCAGCCTGTGTGGTGGTGGTATCGGTGATTGAACAGCTTGCTCAAGTTCACAACTCCACCGTGGAGGCCTCGATGGAGAGACTCTGCAGTTACCTGCCAGGTAAATACAGAAGGGGTCATGCAGCTGTGGGTCTGCTTCTTCATTTGATTCTTGAGTCATAATGAGTGAGTTTATACCCTACACCTGCTTATGGAGGAGAATGTGATTGAGGTATTTATGTGAGTTGATCTTTTTATGAGGTGTGTAGAAATTAAAACACACACACACACACACACACACACACACCCACACACACACACACACCCCCATTCTAGTACAGTTTTGTTCCCAAATGTTCATTTTCTAGCATGGCAGGATGAAATTGCTGTGGACATTTAAGGAATAAAACATAGAACAGCTAACTTTTGTTTCATATGTTACCTTTATAAGGATTTGCCCACCAGCTGGGGTTCATTGCCTTAAGTACCAAGGTCAAATTAATGAAAAAAATGGATGATTTTAAATGATTTATGTTAATTTAACCACATGCACATGCCCAGACGCCCCCCACAGCCCTACCGACACAGAGCTTTGTTTAGGCTAAGAAGACAACTGGTCTTAAAACTCCAACTGGGAATATAATCTGGGAACATACCATGGATTTGAACCGGATCTCAATTAAATCATTTACCCATCCTCCAAAAAAAAAAAAAAAAAGGAACTGATTGGTGATTTAAACAAGTAGAGGGGGGAGGAGTTAAGATGGGGGAGGAGTTAAGATGGGGGAGGAGTTAAGATGGCGGAGGAGTAAAGATGGCGGAGGAGTAGACGGACCCTGAGCTCCTCTTGCCCCTCAACCACGGCTAGATAGTTATCAGGTTATTCTGAACACCCAAGAATTCGGTCGGAGGCCTGAAAGAACGAAACTGCAAGTCTACAAGTGGAAAAGTGACCGCCTTTTCGAAGGTAGGAGGTGCAGAAATTCACTGGGGGGAGACGGAGCTGTGGAAACTCGGGCGTAAGGGAGTCTGCTTGGGCGAGCTACTGCTAAGTATTAGAAGCCTCCAAATGGAAAATCTGAACTTCTAAATGCCCTACGGTGGCAGATGAGCCTGGATTAAAGGTGCTCAGGTGGGGAAGAGGGGCAGAATCCCAGGAGTGACAGGGCAGTCTGAGGCTCCCCTGGTTTGCAGGAAGAACGGGTGGCACCAAGGAGAGGCGCGGTTCCCAGACATAGGAGCGGGAGGCCCGCGGAGAGCAGCGGGTCTTGGTGCCGGCTTCTGGCTATCAACTGCGGACCCGGGGTTGGTCTGGGGACCCCTTTCCTGGGAGGGGCAGGCAAGCCTGGGGAGAACCTCCCCCAGAGGAACAGTGTGGTCCAAGTGGCGGGCGACCCTGAAATTTGGTTTTGAAATTCAGTTACACCCTGGAGATAAAAAGGCTTGGACACAGAGCGAATGCAGGGTTTTAATAGAAACGGGGGACACAAATAGAGTGATTGTTTGCTTTTCTGTGAGGGCTTACAGAAGAGTAGGGTGGGAACTTTCAGCTCTGAGGCTGGAGAGCAGGGCGCCGCCATGTTCATGCCGCCCATCAGTGCTGATAAGCCTTCCCGGAGCAAAAAATACAGCGCCACCTAGTGGAGACCGGAGACCTGGCCACCAAGCCTTACCCCACTGCACCCTAGGGAGGTGTTTCCACTGAGATAGGTCGGCCTGAGAATCAGTGCAGCAGGCCCCTCCCACAGAAACAACCATAAACACCTAGCTCCCACGAAGTTTATTGATCATAGAGTGCTGCGAAGCTTCAGCTCTAGGGGAAATAGGATCGAGCTTCCTTTTTACTTGTATTCTATATTTCTTTTATTATTGTTTTTTATTTTTCTTATAATTTCCAATTCCTTTTTTTAAAAATGTTTTATTATTTTTGAAATTTTTGTATCTATACTTTATATATATATATATATATATATATATACACACATACTTATTTTTTGGTCTAGTTTCATTTCATTTTATTTTTTACTTTGGGATCTAGATTTTTTTAAAAAGCAGAACAAAGCACACCCAGGATCTAGTTTGGGGTTTTGGTGGTTTTTTTTTTTTTTTATTTTGCTTTGTCATTGTTTTTTTGTTTGGTTTGGTTTTGGTTTTGGTTTTCTTGTTCTGTGGTTTTGTTTTGTTTTTTTCTTTTTCTTTGTTTTTGTTTTTCTCCTTTCCCTTTCCTCTTTTCTGGACAAAATAACAAGATGGAGGAATTTACCCTAAAAGAAAGAACACTAGGTAGAACTCATGGCCAGGGGTTTAATCAGAACATATAAATAAGGTATCTGAACTAGAATTTAAAACAATGATTATAAGGATACTACCTGGGTTTTGAACAAAGCATAAAAGACACTAGAGAATCCCTTACTACAGAGATAAACTAAAATCTAATCAGGCCAAAATTAAAAATGCTACAACCAAGATGCAAATACAAATAAAGGCCATAAAAATGAGGATGGGCTAAGCAGGGGAATGAATCAGTGATACAGAAGATAAAATTATGGAAAACAATGAAGCCAAAAAGAAGGGGGAAAGAAAGGTAATGGACCACAAAGGTAGACTTAGAGAATTCAGTGACTAAGTAAAACATAATGGCATTTGGGGCGCCTGGGTGGCTCAGTCGTTAAGCGGCTGCCTTCGGCTCAGGTCATGATCCCAGGGTCCTGGAATCGAGCCCCGCATCGGGCGCCTTGCTCGGCAGGAAGCCTGCTTCTCCCGCTACCACTCCCTCTGCTTGTGTTCCCTCTCTCGCTGTGTTTCTCTCTGCCAAATAAATAAAATATTTAAAAAACAAAACAAAACATAATGGCATTTGTATTATGGGAGTCCCAGATGATGAAAAGGGACATAAAGGGGCAGAAGGTTTATCTGAACAAATTATAGCTGAAAACTTCTCTAATTTGAGAAAGGACACAGTCATCAAAATCCAAGAACCACAGAGAGTTCCCATTAAATTCAACAAAAGCCAGCCATCACCAAGGCATATCACAGTCAAATTGACAAAGTACACAGACAAGGAAGGAATCCCGAAAGTAAAAGGGAAAAAAGGTCCTTAACCTACAAGGGAAGAAGATAGATCAAGTCTACACAAAAGACTTTCTTGCAGGCCAGAAAGGAGTGGAAGGAAATACTAAAGGGGCCAGTTGGGAAAAACATGTAGCCAAGAATTCTTTATCCAGTAAGGCTGCCGTTAGAATAAAAGGAGAGATAAAGAGTTTTCCAGACAAACAAAAACCAAGGGAGTTCATCACCGCTGAATTAGCCCTGTAAAAAATTTTAAGGGGGACTCCTTGAGTGGAAAGAAAAAGGCCAAAAGTAACAAAGACTAGAAAGGACCAGAGAGAATCACCAGAAACACCAACTCTACAGGTTACACAATGACACCGAATTCATATCTCTCAATAATCACTCTGAATGTAAATGGACTAAATCATCCAATCAGAAGACATAGGGTATCAGAATAGATGAAAAAACAAGCTCCCTCTACATGCTGCTTACAAGAGACACATTTTAGACCTGCAAATTGAAAGTGAGGGGATGGAAAACCATCTGTCATGCTAATGGATGTCAGAAAAAAGCCGGTATAGCCATATTTATATCAGTGAACTAGATTTTAAAATAAAGACTGTAATAGATGAAGAAAGGCATTATATCATAATTCATGGGTCTATCCATCAAAACAGTCTAACAAAAAATGCTCCCAACTTGGGAGCACTCAAATATATAAATTAATTAATAATAAACATGAAACTCATTGATAATCATACAATAATATTAGGGGACTTTAAAAACACTTATAGTAATGGATACATCATCTAAGCAGAAACTCAATAAGGAAACAGTGGCTTTGAATGACACACTGGACTAAATAGACTTAATAGATATATTCAGAACATTTCATCCTAAAGCAGCAGAATACTTATTCTTGAGTGTGCCCTGACCATTCTCCAGAGTAAATCACATACTGGGTCACAAATCAACCCTCAACAAATATAGAAAGATAGAGATCATACCGTGCATATGAAAAGACCACAATGCTATGAAACTGGAAGTCAACCACAAGAAAAAATTTGGAAATACCTCAAGTACATGGAGGTTAAAGAGCACCTACTAAAGAATGAATGGGTTACGAAGGAAATTAAAGAATTTTAAAAATACATGAAAGCAAATGAAAATGAAAACACAACAGTCCAAAATCCTTGGGATACAGCAAAAGCAATCTTAGGAGGACAGTATACTGCAGCACAGTCCTACCTCAAGAAGCAAAAAAAGTCTCAAAATACACAATCTAACTTAGACCTAAAGGACTGGAAAAGGAATAGCAAGCGAAGCCTAAAGCCAGCAGAAAGGAAATAGTAAAGATTAGAGTAGAAATAAATGATCTAGAAACCAAAAAGCCTGGCAGAGTGGATTAATGAAACTAAGAGCTGGTTCTGCAAAAGAGTTAATAAAATTGATAAACTAGGGGTGCCTGGGTGGCTCAGTGGGTTAAAGCCTCTGCCTTTCTCTCAGGTCATGATCTCAGGGTCCTGGGATCGAGTCCCGCGTCGGCCTCTCTGCTCAGCAGGGAGCCTGCTTCCCCCTCTCTCTCTGCCTGCCTCTCTGCCTACTTGTGATCTCTCTGTCTCTCTGTCAAATAAATAAATAAAATCTTTAAAAAAAAATTGATAAACTAGTCAGACTTATAAAGAAAGATCATAATGCGGGACAGAAAACCATCAAAATCCTAGAGGAGAACACAGGCAGCAATCTCTTTGACCTCAGCTGTAGTGACTTCTTACTAGACACATCACCACAGGCAAGGGAAACAAAAGCAAAAATGAACTATTGGGACTTCATCAAGATAAAATCTTCTGCACAGCAAAGGAAACAATCAAAACTAAAAGGCAGCTAGGAGGAGATATTTGCAAATGACATATCTAATAAAGATTTAGTATCTAAAATCTATAAAGAACTTATCAAACTCAACACCCAGAAAACAACCCAGTTAAGAAATGGGCAGAAGAAGTGAGTAGACACTTCCAAAGACATCCAGATGGCTAATAGACACAGGCAAATGTGCTCAACATCACTCATCATCAGAAATACAAATCAAAACCATATGAGATACCATCTTAAACCTCTCAGGATGGCTAAAATTAATAACACAAGAAACAAGAGATGTTGATGAAGATGAGAAGAAAGGGGAACCCTCTTGCACTGTCAGTGGGAATGCAAACTGGTACAGCCTCTCTGGAGGATAGTATGGAGGTTCCTCAAAAAGTAAAAAATAGAGGGGCATTTGGGTGGCTCAGTTGTTAAGTGTCTGCCTTCGGCTCAGGTCATGATCCCGGGGTCCTGGGATCGAGCCCCGCATCGGGCTCCTTGCTCGGCAGGAAGCCTGCTTCTCCCACTACCATTCCCTCTGCTTGTGTTCCCTCTCTCGCTGTGTTTCTCTCTGTCAAATAAATAAAATCTTTAAAAAAAAAAAAATTAAAAATAGAACTATCATGTGATCCAGCAATCACACTACTAGGTATTTACCCAAAGGATACACAAGTATAGATTCAAAGGGATACATGCACCCTAGTGTTTATAACAGCATTATCAGCAATAGCCAAACTAAGGAGAGACCCCAAATGTCCATCAACTCGTGAATGGATAAAGAAGATGTGGTGTATATGTGTGTATACGTGTATATATATGTACACACACACACAATGGAATACTCCTCAGCCATCAAAAAGAATGAAATCTTGGGGCGCCTGGGTGGCTCAGTGGGTTAAAGCCTCTGCCTTCAGCTCAGGTCGTGATCTCAGGGTCGTGGGATTGAGCCCCGCATCGGGCTCTCTGCTCGGCAGGGAGCCTGCTTCCCCCTCTCTCTCTGCCTGCCTCTCTGCCACCTTGTGATCTCTCTCCTCTCTGTCAAATAAATAAATAAAATCTTTAAAAAAAAAAAAGAAAAAGAATGAAATCTTGCCATTTGCAACAACATGGATAGAGGGTCTTATGATAAGTGAAATAAGTCAGAAAAAAACAAATTATCATATGATCTCATTCACTGTGTGGAATTTAGGAAAGAAAACAGATGAACATATGGGAAGGGGGGAAAGAAAAAAAGGAGAGACGGAAACAAGCCATAAGAGAGTCTTGATAAAAAAACAAACAGGGTCTATGGAGAGAGTGAGTGGGAGATGGAATAGGTGGGTGATGGGTATTAAGGAGGGTGCTTGTTATGATGAGCACAGGTTGTTATTTGTGAGTGATGAATCACTGTATTCTACTCCAGAAATCAATATGTATTATATATTAACTATCTAAAATTAAATTTAAAAAATTAAATAAATAAATCTAATTAAATTTAAAAATTAAATAAATTTATTTATTTAATTAAAATTAAATAAAATTTTAAAAAGCAATAGCATAATGAGCAAATTTATAGATTTGGGTAGAGTAGGTATAATGTTTGGTGATTAAATCATAATTTAAAATTATTTCCATGTTCTAGAATGAATAGAAATGATTAAGTACCAAAAAGACACAAGTTGTGCATTTCTCTTTCAATCTCAACAAAATTGAGAAAATATTGATTCCGTTTCCCTTACGGAATACTATTAAATGAACAGTCACAATGGGTAAACATCGAGCGTCAAATTGTCATTCATTTAATGTTAAGGAACAAATTCATCAAGGATGAATTTTCTCAAAGGAAGGAAGGCGGTTGTGTCTTGGGTTTACATAGCATGTGGTGCCAACAGCATCGAAGCATGTCCAGGGGATTTGCTGCATTCAGTAGCAATATGCATTCACAAGCTAAAGTTCTTGGAATTTAAAGATCAAGAGAGAATAATGCACAAACACATATGTTTACACTGTCCCGGATTGACCATTGCTAAGGTTTTGACATATTTACATCCTGTTTCTTCTATGGAATTAGAATGTGGCGATAAACTTGAAACACCCTTTGGCTTCCCCTCACCCCCAGTTCCATTCTACTCTGATCTCCTTAGAGGGACTCATTCATATGAACTTGATGGGTATTGTTCTTGTCGAGTTTTATACTTTTAACATTCACTTGTATGAATTCGTAAACAATGTATGGTATTGTTCAGTGGGTAATTTTTAACCTGTTTCTGGTAAAACAAAACAAATGTAGAAAGCCACACAGAACAAATGTATGGCTTTATCAGTTAGTAAAAGGCGAATACCCTGTAAGCATAGCCCAGGCCAAGAAGGAACAGATATGTAGCTACTCTAGAAGCCCCATCCCATCATAAATTATTTCCTTTGCCTAAAGGAACAACATCCTGAATTTTACTGTAATCAATTTTTTTTGCATTGCTTTATACTTTTGTCATCCAAGCGAACATTCCCTGCACTATAGTCTTGCCTAATTTGAAGTTTTGATATATCTTTTTTTTTTTTAAGATTTTATTTATTTATTTGACAGATCACACGTAGGCAGAGAAGCAGACAGAGAGAGGGGGGAAGCAGGGTCCCCTCTCTGCCGAGCAGAGAGCCCGATGCGGGGCTCGATCCCAGGACCCTGAGATCATGACCTGAGCCAAAGGCAGAGGCTTTTTAACCCACTGAGCCACCCAGGTGCCTCTTGATATATCTTTTAAGTCTATTTTAATCTACAAGTTTTCTTTCCATCCCTTTCTGTGCCATGTAATTTAATTGTGGATTTGCCCTGTAGAGTTTCCCACAGTCTGGAGTTTGCTGATTGCTTCCCTGTGGTATGGTTGAATTTGTTGCTCTGTGTTCTGTATTTCATGAAAATTTGCAGCTAGATCCAGAGGCCTGATCAGACTCCAGTTTGATTTCTTTGGCAAAACTATAAGTGGTGATGTTTTCTTTCATTGAGAGGCCATTAAATACGGTTTTCTTTTTTCTTTTTGTGATATTAGCAGCTGTTGATGCTCAAAAACCAGATCTGTTAGTTCATTGGGAGTTCCAAAATGGTGCTATCCTAGTATATCAATTACATTTAGTGGTGGTAATGCATTAAAGACACTTTCCTTCATTCTATCATATTTTAAAGACATGTTCCCCACAGTCACTAATGATAATGTTTATAGTAGGAAAGTCCAGATACATGCCTGATTCCTTTGCTCTACTTGCCAGTTTTCAAATGATTCATTGCCTTTCTGTGATCATCCCACAGTAATCAATCACTTTTCTTTAAAATATCATTATAAACTCTGAAATTTATATGTATTTCATGAGTTTTGGCTTATTTCAACTATCCTTTTGTAACTCAAACTGTCTCACATTTGACCAGTGGGAACTTCAGGTTGGCTGCTGAGTCCCTTTGACACGAGCCTAAGTAACCTTTGATAGCTTCCTCACTAACTGATATGACAAGATGTGCCAGCCCTGTCTTGTGTATTTCCAGCCCCAGGCTTGAAATCAGTCATTTCTGTCACAAACTCTGGTTTCCGTTAAGACCACAGTTTGGGTGTTCATTGCTATTGAGTTGGTCATTCTTTCTGGGCCTCTTCAGTAGACTATGCTAGAAAAAACACATGTCTTTACATATACATACATTTACCTATGCTACATATAATTTTAAGACAAACGTCTAATGAGTTCATACTGACACTTCAAATTCAGGACGACAGGATTTTTTTCTCGACAGGATTTTCTTCTTAATCTCTTCTGTATCACATCTATATTTCCTTCTTTCCATATGTGAGGTCCTAATTCTCAAGGACACGGGGATAAAATACCCCATAATTACTCATTCACCTATCCCTCATTGCACATATAATGTCTCAGAATATCAGTCCTTGTACTGCTACTGCTAATATGCTTTATAATCACGGAGAGCAGTTAACATTGTTTTTTTGCATATACTTTTCCTATTTCTCCACTCTTCGTGGTCATTGTGCTGTATGACCTGAGCATACAGCTATTACGGATGATACCCATTCCCTGCCCACCCTCACTTTGTCTCAGTCCCATCGGCAACTATTTGATGGATGTTCACCACCAGCCCTTATGAGGATGCCTCTCTAGTTGAGCTGTTGTCTAAAGCTCATTCCTCAGGAAGGGCTCATGGGAACAATGTTCCCTGAAATCGTGCATGTCAATACCAAGATCTCTGTGCCCTTTACACTTCAAAGTCAGTTGTTTTTCTGGATATGTAAATTCTTGGCACACAGTTTCTTTCCCTAAGTATCTTCAATGTGCCTTTAAAAAACTTACTGATAATCTAATTCCCTTTTTCTTGTAAGTCACGTGCTGTGCTGTTTTTGTCTAGAAATTCAAAGATTGCCTTTTCCTTTCTTCTCTAAAATTCAGCCATCTAAGTAGAATGAGTCTTGGTATTGTATGTCGATGTTGGGCATGCAGTATGCTCTCAAGTACGTTTTTTTATAATTTCAGGGAAGTTGTTTACTTGTTCAGTTTCATTGATTTGGTTTTCTTTTTCAGGGATTTCTAATATCCATATTTTGAATCTTCTTTGCCTAACCTTGATATGTTGCCTATCTATTGAATATTTTCTATCCCTTTATTTTTTATCTTGAAAGTTTGGGGACACATGGCTGGCCCAGTTGGTTAAGCAGCTGCCTTCAGCTCAGGTCATGATCCCAGGGTCCTGGGATCAAGTCCCACATAGGGCTCCTTACTCAGTGGGAAGCCTGCTTCTCCCTCAGCCTCTGCCTCTGCCTGCCTCTCTGCCTGCTTGTGCTCTCTCGCCCTGACAAATAAATAAATAAAATCTTAAAAAAAAAAAAAAAAAGAAATTTTGAGTCTTTTTCACCTTGTATTTTTCTTTCTTTCTTTTTTTTTTTTTTTTAAGATTTTATTTATTTGACAGAGAGAAACACAGCGAGAGAGGGAACACAAGCAGAGGGAATGGTAGTGGGAGAAGCAGGCTTCCCGCCGAGCAGGGAGCCCGATGCGGGGCTCGATCCCAGGACTCTGGGATCATGACCTGAACCGAAGGCAGAGTCTTAATGACTGAGCCACCCAGGCGCCCCCACACCTTGTATTTTTCTTAAGACGTTAGCTATTGTGCTCAGTTCTTGTGTTCACTCTAGTTTAGACTTCATTTCTCTTATAATTTTGTATTCTTCCCTGAGATCATTTATCCCGTGTCTGAGTGATTCTAATTCTGATTTCTGTTGTTCTTTCACGACTTAAAACATTTATTAATGCTTCTTAGCTCATTACGAAATACTATGTTATGTTTTAATCCTTTTTAGGCTTGACTTTCTGGCGTGCTTTTGCTCTCTATAACGATGTGATTCTGTTCCTTATTCTCCTTTTTTCTTATAATAACTTTGTATGGGAGTTGACCTAGATACATTTCTGTTGCTCATTTTTATGTGAAATTAGTTTCCCAAAACTCTTAAAAGAGAAGTAGTTGAGGGTACTTTTCTAAATGCGCAGAACTTTTTCTGTTGTTCTTATGTAGTGTTAAAACACTCACAGAAATACACACAGACACACGTACCGCAGCAGCTGGCTTGCTGTGAGAGTTTCTGACTGTTCCCCTGCCCACTTTTCTCTGGCTTTTCTCTTTCCTTTGCTTCTGTCCAGCTCCGTGTTGTTTTCAAAGCCAGCAGTTTCTCCTCAGTGCACACGCTGTCCTGGCAGGTCAGTTTCTGCCATTTATAGATGCCTGGACAGGCCAGCCCCTTAGTCCTTCTGCCTTGAGCCCCTTGTACTCATCTGTCACGGTGGGCCAAACGCCTCCCAGTCTTGGCTGCTCTTCTTTAATTGGCCCACCATACTTTCTAAGCAATACCTTTGGGTTCTCTGGGGATTCCCCCATTCTCAGGTTTCTCTGACATTCCATTGCTTCCCTTTACTTTCTGCCACATGGACGTTGATAACCCATAGGTCTTGTGGCCGTGAGTGGTTTATCCTTGCCTAATGTTCATGGAGATACCTACTTTTGTTATAACAGCTGTCCACGGATTTTGGGCTTTTCTATCCAGGTGCTCTTTTTCCCCCCGTTAGGTAGAAATTCAGAGAAATTCCAAAATTCTTCTGCCTAGAGCATTATCTTTCCAGAATCCTCCCCATGTGGGATTTTACTTTCATATTAATGTCCACTCTGTGAACAGCTCTGCAACTTCTGTTTTTCACTCAAAAATGTTTTTGAGATCTGTAGATCTGTGTTAAGACATAGAGACTTAGGTCAAGCCCCTTAATTACAGTTCTTCACCGTATAAATGTCCCATCTTTTACTGACCGATCCCCCTATTACCGCACGTTCACAATTTGTCATAAACCTTTGTATTTTCACATCTCTGAATTAGAGAAAGAGGAGGAAAACATTATTACCATGTCACAAAATAGGAAAAAGGTGAAAAACAGTCGTAATTATCATTAAAATTTGTTTTGATTTGTCATTTCCGTGTAATAGGCCACACGTATCACCATTTGTACCTGGCATTTGATTTTCTCTTCTTAGGCCAAGTTGTGTTGTTCAAAGATGAAAGGCTCAGTAAAAACCTCCTTCCTAGATGGCCCTGTCCTAATGTAAAGCGAAATGTAACACAACATGGACTGAAATTGCTGGTCTTCAGGGTATGGGCTGGGCTCCTTCTGACTCAGCAAAGGACATTTCAGAGTCTGCTGAGGTAAATGTGAGGCCGAAAGTCAGATTCTGGTAAAATAAAAGTTGACACTTCACCAAGGGAAACAAAGGTATTTTAGTTTCCGTGATGGGTTACCTTTCATGTGAAAGAATTTCAAAAGATTAAGAATGCTGCCTAGGGTTATTTTCATTTTATTAATTAATGTTTTACCTCTGGATAGAAATAAGGTACTCAGTTCAGTAAAGGCTCTTTTATTTGACATACGTAAAGCCAGGGTGGGCATTACTGTTTTCATTTTACGGATGTGGAAACCAAGGCCCAGAATGGCCATGCAGATGGTAGAGGGTGACAAAGACAATTTGTCTCCTAGCTCAGGATTTCTCGGTCTTGAAATCAAAATAGGCCTGAACCATATTGCCTACCTGAACCCAGTATTGTCTCCTGTCTGGTGAGCCGGGAGAATGGGGCAGAGGAAGTGAAATTATTGATTTCAACACACAGAATTTTTTAAATTATTTTAAAATAGTATTGCTTTTACCTCCAAAGCAAAACAAGCTCAGAAAACGTAACCTTAGCAGACTGAAAGCATGTAAACAACATTCTTGAGAATAATCACTCAGTAAATCATGTTGGCCTTTCCTTGCCTGGGAAGACTTTTTTTTTTTTTTTTTTTTTTTAATTCTGCAAAGCATTACTGACCTTCAGTTTCACCTGCTGCTTTTGCCTCTGGCTCTCATTAGTAAACACCTTGGAAGAATCTCAGAATTGTTAATGGAAAAATGATTAATGGAATCATTCTCCCTAGGGGTCAGCAGACTCCTATGCCCTGAGACCCTTGCTGGAACTTCACTTTTCTTGGGTCACCTATGCAAAAATCTTGTCTTCGTGGTATATATGATAGCTAAAAACTCGTGGAGATTTAAAATGAGGAAGGCAACTCTCCTCGTGTTCTGGGGATTCTGAAAATCTACGAACAAACCAGAAAACATAACCTCAAAACTAGCTGTGTAGTCAGCTCATCTCCCTGTGCTTCAAATTTCTCACCAGTACTAACCTGTTGTACCTGGAGTAGATAAAGCAGCAAATAAAATGTCCTAAGTACACTGCCAGCCATGCTACAAATAACATTGGGCTTTTGGAGTAAAAAATTTAATCTCTTACTGAACCATTTCACAGATCTGTGATTTGGGGCCTTAAGCTCTCTAAACCTGGATGTTCCTCCCTATAGAACGAGGGTAAGAATAAACTCCCTCGAAAGGTTCTCATGAGAAACTTCTTCATGATAAATGTGAAGGTGGATAACAACCTAGAATGTGCTTGGTTTTATTTACACGTGTGTACATCTAATGTATGATGACTGCTCACTTGCTCCTTTTTAACCCTCCTTTGCCCTTGGGAATGGCCACATTTTTTTTTTCTCCTATGCTGTTCCAAGTCTGACTGTGTAGAAATTAAATGCTCTTGGACCTTCCTGGTCACAGTTAGTTTAACTATACATTTTACATCAGACAGGTGACTAGCAATGTGTGAATAACTATGTTTTCCATGGTTGTATCGCAAATGATGAGGTTATAACCGATCCTGGTGACTGAGCTCTACCTGGCTTGCTCTGGGGACTTTGCTTGTCTCCACTCTGTACCCTTCTGTGCTGATCGAGAACCTAGCTGTCAAGGGGCCATCTCATGCTCCAGACCAGCCAGTGCTGCAGGAGCCCCTTACTCATAATCTTTGCAGAATCCATCTGAGAAATGATCACAGAATCCATTCAAGAAATGGATCATTCAGATGGTTCTACTCAGAGAATGAGGAGGAACTTGCAGCCACTCATTTCAACTTGAGCAAAACAAGGTTCTAAACACACACACACACACACACACACACACACACACACACACAACATCTTTTATTCTACCAAAAAGAAGACAAATTTTCTCTTTCAATCAGTACTCTAAGAGCAAACTGTTGCCCAGTTCTCAGCTACATTAGTTGTACGTCAGGCATACTTGAAACTTGCTGGCAGAGTGCTCTACCAATTCATATAATTCTGAATGTCTGCTAGATAATTCTTCCAAGTTCCTAGATGGTCTAAAGTGAAGGGGACTGAATCCCTGTCCCACATTTTTCAGATGAGGGAATTGAAACCCAGAAAGGGTAAGCAATCAAAGGTCAGAGGCTGGTCGGCAGGTGCTGAAATCCCATCTCTGAGTCCTAGGATATCCGAGGTTCATGACACTGTCCACTGCAGTGCCTCTGACAAGGAGCACCCCGGGGGAAGAGGAGATGTTTTTATTTTAAAACAGGTGTACTGAGGTATAGTCACATACCAGGCAATTCACCCATTTAAAATATATAACTCAATGGCTTTTAGTATATTCCCAGAGATCTGCATCCATCACCACAATGAATTTTAGAACATTTTCATTATACCAAAAAGGACCCTCACACCTCTAAGCTTCACCACCCCAAATATCTGTCCTCCCCAGACCTAAGCAACCAGGCGTCTGTTTTCTGTCTCCTCTTCTGGACATTTCATATAAATGCAATTATGTTTCTTTCACTTAGCATAATGTTTTACTGTCCATCCGTGTTGCGGCATGGAGCAGAGCCATTACTCTTCATGGCTGAATAATATTCTACTGTATGGAGAAAGCCCACTTAGTTCATGTGTTCATTTGTGAATGGACATTTGGGTTGAATTGTTTCCACTTCTCAGCTATTTTAAATAATGCCACTATGAACATTCATGTACAAGTTTTTGTGTGGATGTATATTTTTTATTCTTTGGGGTATATACCTGTGAGTGGACTTGTCGGATCGTGTGGCAGATGTACGTTGAACCATGTGAGGAACCGTCAGGCAGTTAACCAAGGTGGCTGCACTGTATTATGTTCCCACCCCCCAGTGTATGAAGATTCTAACTTCTCCACATCAGTGTGTGCTATTATCTGTCATTTTTATTACAGCATTTCATAGTTGTTTTGATTTGCATCTCCTGAATAGCTAAAGAGGTTGAGCATGTGCTTATTGACCATTCGTATATCTTTGAAGAAAATCTATTCAGATGCTTTCTTGAGGTGTTTGGTACCATTCCCCAGTGAAGCCGCCTGGTTCTGGGCTTTTCTTTGGGGGAAGCATTTGATTACTAATTCAGTCTCTTGTCCAGATTGTCTATTTATTCTTGAGTCAGTTTTGACAGCCTGTCTTTCTAGGAATTTGTTCATCTCATCTAGTTATCTAATTTGCTGTCATCAGATGCCATAGTATTCCCCCATGGTTCTTTTCATTTCTGTAAGGTCAATGTGGGGATATGGTTTTAAGTTCCTACTTCAAAAGCACAGTGTGTTTGAAGTTCATGCTTTATTGTAGGAAAAAAAAAAAAGTCCTATGAATGGATCTATCATATACAAAAGTACTATTTACATTATTTACTTGAGTAAAAATGAACTACTAGAGAGAGTTCCCCATATTTATGCTGGGTAGGGTAGTTCTTTCACTACCCTACCCTCCAAGCAAGGTGTGGGTAGCCCCATTTAAGATAAGCATGACAAGATAAATTCTTATCAGGGAGAGATTCTCATCTTTTCCCAGGACAGCCCATCTGTCCTAATTGTGCTAAGGTTCTAATTCCCAAGGTTTCGCAGGGACTCACAAACTGGAAAAACAGGACCAGAGAGTTCATAGGTTTCATTGTACAGCTCAGTCCACAGGGCATCCCTGTACTGTCACAATGGAGAGGAAGGAGATTGCTTTGTTAATGTATGTGTGTGTTGGGGGAGGGAGTGGGGGGGGTCTGTGTGTTTTCTGGGGTAGATGGCAGTGCGGGAATCTTGACAGTCTCCCATCTCTGGAATACTAACACCAAAAACCAAATAGCCGAAATGCAGTCTTTTTTTCCCAAATGAACACAAAAGAAGAGTATTTTAAACAAAGCTATATTTCAGATTATTTACTTTAACGAGTCCCATTTCTTTTATTTCAACAAAAGAGAACTTCACCAACATTCAGATGTTCCTTTGCTAGTCAAAAGAAAATAAACCCCCAAAATTTTACTGTATTTTTATAATAAACTGGCGATCTTTATTATGTACAGTAAACAAAGTGGCATTCACATAAACCTAAGATGAGGTTTTAATGAATACATTAACTCCAACATTTTTCCTAGACCCTTAAAATTAATCACTTGAATTAATGATAAATTAATCATTCAGCATCAATTCCTAGTAAAGATGATTATTTTGAACTCATGTGTTAAATTCATCAGAATAAGTAATAATCTATTTCCCCTTCTTTGTTTTTTCTTAGAAAAGCTGTTCTTGAAGACCACCTGCTATTTAGTGATCAGAATGTTTGGACCGGACCTCATAAAACTGTGAGTGTGCCGGCACCTTGACCTGGGTCCGCTGCTGGGACGTGGGGGCGACAGGAAAGCTGCCAGGCAGCTGGTTCCTCTTGGAGCAGGATGTCCTCACTGAACACAGGCTTGAGCTGTGTTCCTGTTCTTGTTCGTAGCGGAACACGCAGACCTGATTCAGATCCGTTGTCACTCGAGGCAAAGGCTCCCCTTGAATCACAGTGTGGCACCTGGCTCGATTTCTCTTCAAGAGCATTTCGGAAGGAATTTTACTGACAAGTAACCCATATCCTACTGTCCGGACAGTATTTAACCCCTTCTCCTGAGCTCCCTAAAGAGCCCCAGCCTTTCCCTTCTCTTCCAGCTCCGGTCCCGGGCTCCACTTTTCTCAGGTTCGTCTCCTCTCTTCTCCCTCGTGGGTTTCCTGGCCCTCTCCACTTCCCTAGCCCAGCCCATGCCTCTCAGGTTCCCGCATGGGCGTCATGATAATCTACCTGTTTCCTTCTGTCTCTTATGTTTCTTTCTTTTTTTGAGCTCAGGTGCACTGAATCAGAGAAATCATATTCCTTCCTATTCATGGCATTTTCTTATCAAGGATCCACACATGGCTTTCTTATATTTATTATTTAGTTACTTAGTTACTTTGAATAATGTAATTAGCTTGCAAACCCACCACCCAAAACTAAGTCTAGGACCTTGGTTATAATTTACTCTAACATTCCAGTTCCTTTGTCATTCATTCTCATGCTTTTCTCTGTCCAAGTAATAATCTCCATGTTCATCTTTCCCTTACTTTCCTTTTTCATAGTTTTAATATATATGTATATATACTTACATTAATATATGTCATGTTAAATTTATATGTATTTGTTTATGCTAATAAACATGTAATATATTTATATATAAATAACAAATATAATAAATAAATGTAATATAAAATATATGCAATATATTAATAATTAGTATTTAAGAAGTATGTGTCAAAATACAGAAAATTAATCTTAATCAAATATTGGATTAATATCTTGATTAATAATTATAAGTAATGATAATATAATTACATAAAATAGAGTTTTACTACGTTTATTATATATATATTTTAAAAACATATTTTAGTTATTTCCTTAATTTATGAAGGGGATATCACAATGTATATAATCTTTTGGGACCTACCACTTAGATTTACATGTCTAAGTTTCATCCATAGCATAACCCAGTGTTATTGCTGTAGTTCATTCCCTCTGACTATATAGAATATTGAGTCTCTATAAGAGTCTATTCCTTCACTCTCCCATTGATGGATTTTTGGGTTGTTTACTGGCTTTCTCTCTTGTGAATGGTATGGTGAATGTTCTTATGTGGTTCCTCTCTTATATTGCCATTAGCCTCAAAGCAGAGAGGCTTGGAGGCATCATTCCCCACAACTAGGTAGCCTAGAGTTGCAGAATTTTAAGGACAAAAGGAACTTCAAATCATACAGTCCACAGTGGTCATCAGTGCTTGGTCATGCTGTGCACCTGCCTCTATCAATATGTACCTCACTCTACTATGGTAAATGATTTCTAGTGAGCCCCAGACTGTGAGTATTTGGAAGGCAGGGATGCTTTCTTTCTAACTCATACTTCTATTACTGTCCCTGCCTCCTAACTGGATTCTAGGCTTGCAGGTCTGCTCATTGGTCTGCAAGTTGACAATCCACATTCTAGCTGGCCAAATATCTTTTAAATGCCAAAGTAATATGGCACAAACATAAAATCCTTCAGTCTTCATGCCTTTTGCGGGAGTCCTTAGTGACACATACAGGGGCTATTTATAAACCAGTCCCTGAGAACGTTTTCTGATTCATCCTTCCACACTCCAAACCACTTGTGATTTCACACATACACTAAGAGGTTTTGGCCTCAGGACATTTGCATAAGATGTTCCCCCTGCTTGGTGCATCCTCTAACCTAAATAAATTCTACTTCTTTAGACCTCAGCTCCAGGGTCACTTCCTCTGGAAGCTTTCCTGACCCTCTGCAGGCTAACACAGAGGACATTTCCATCCCTTTCACCACCACCTCCACCACCACCACCACCACACACACACACACACACACACACACACACACACACACAAACACGCGCGCGCGCGCTCTCATTCACTCCTGGGACCCCGTGCAAACCCTAGCACAGCACTTACCCTATCTTTGTGTAATTTCATTTTCCATGGACTTTTCTGAGTCGCTTCTGAGAGCCAGATGCAGATTCTCTGCATCTCTAGGTACTTAGTAAAATACTGAAAAGGAAGGAAGGAAGGAAGAGAGGGAGGGAAGGAGGAGAAGAAAGAGAGGGCTTTATATCTTCAGGGCTTGCTTGGTGCTATATTTGAGTCTTCAATATATATTGAAGACCTTCCATAAATGCTTGTTGAATTAATTATTTTAAAAGAACCGTAGTGTCACCACAGATGAGCTATGAGCTATGATTAGACTGGTCCAAAGAAATAGCTCGAACATATTAAAAGAGAAAAAGAAAAACTTTTTAGCCTATTTATTGAATCTGCTTATATACCTAGTATGAACCAAGTACTCTGGGAGAAATGTCAGCTTGACCAGAGAGGTTCTGCTGGGCCTAGATCGGGGAACCAGAAAGGTAGGTGGGAAAAAGTCACAGAAGCTAAAGAGGGCAGTGCATGCGGATACCCAAAAGGGGGAGCTATAGACTAGCTGCCAAGTGTGCTGGGAGCTAAAGGGCTGTGGCCTGGGTTAGTTGAGAAACCCATTTCACTAATGTAGCTGAGTGGAGAGTGGCTAGTGCGAGAGACATTTAAGCACAAGGATCAGAGAGGACAGACATTCTACTAGGTACCGCAGATGTGAATTGTACAAAGGACAGCCCCAACCTCAAATGACAACAAATGAACACAAGGTGTTAAGAGAAGAATGGTCCCAGCAAACCACCAAAAGAGGGCCATGCCCTAAGTAGGTGGTGGGGAGGAGAGGACATTTTTTCCTTTGAAATGACTCAAAGTACTAAGACAACCAATTCTCAATCAGTATAGGGTGGGCCGTTTGAAGAAAGACAAATGTAGTAAATCATCACTCTTCGTGGTTCTGTCCACCATTAGTTTGATTTGTGGGTAATTTTCCAGTACCCATATTAGTTGTTTGCTGATAGACATTTCTTCTCGAAAAATGTGCTCTTCTTACAACTTGTCTTAATCACATACAGTTTTGGTTGATATAGGTGCTGAAAATGACAATCTTATGATTTAGTTTTACCTGAATTTCAGGCTTCCAGTATTAAATGTGTTTCCTAATTCAGAGAGCATCCCTTCTCATTATTTCATACCAGTCAATTCTCAATGATTCATGGACTAATTATTCAGCAATTACATTTCATGACCATCGGCAAGCCACAGGATGTTTTTGGGAAGTGGGACACCTGAGCACTCAGGCGTTCCTCTAAGAACCTGGGTCATGCAGGGAGGGGCTACTTCCAGGAGCAGCCAGTCTCAGCCATTGACCATGTGCTGGTCCTCTTCTACCTGGTTTTGACCTCCATTGTGCCATTTGTCGCCATAGCAAGCCTGATGCTCATCTTCTGTACACCTCACCTTGCTTCCCGGGATTTATTTATGCTTGCCTCTAAGTCATAAACTCTTGTATCCCAAACCTAGGAAGTCTCAGAGATCAGGAGAGGCCTAAACTACTAAAATTTTTTAGAAGAAAATGTGTAACAGGGTTTATAACATAGTATGCCTTAAATGTAATTAATGTATTTTTTAGACACCAAAAATACAAAGCAATATCTGTGGCATTCACAAGATAATGACAGCAGTCCCCACCTTATCCAGAGGGGGTACATTCCAAGGACCCCCAGTGGATGCTTGAAACCAGATAGTACCAAACTACATATACCATTTTTTCCTATACATACATCCTTATGATAAAGTTTAATTTATAAATTAGGCACAGGAAATGATTAACAACAGTAATAAAATAGAACAGTTATAACAATGCACTGTAATATAAGTTATGTAAATGTGGTCCCTGTCTCTCTCTCTCTCTCTGAAAATATTTATTGCCCTGTACTCACCCTTCTTGTGATGAGATGATAAAATGCCTACGTGATGAGATGAAGGGAGCTGGATGACAAGGCATTGTGATGTAGCCTTAGGCTACTATTTTTTTCATTATGTTCAGTTAGCCAACATAGAGTACATCACAAGTTTTTGTTGTAGTGTTCAACGATTCATTAGTTGCATATAACACCCAGTGTTATCCCAACACATGCCCTCCTTAATACCCATCACCCAGGGTTGCCTGGGTGGCTCCAGTCAGTTAAGCATCTGCCTTTGGCTCAGGTCATGATCCCGGGGTCCTGGGATTGAGTCATGCATCAGGCTTCTTGCTCAGCAAGGATCCTGCATCTCCCTCTGCCTGCTGCTCTCCCTGCTTGTGTGCGCGCTCTCTCTCTTTCTCTCCCACTCTCTCTCTCTTTCTCTCTGACAAATAAATAAATAAAATCATTGGAAAAAAAATTACCCATCACCCAGTCATGCCTCCCCCTACCCCCTCCCTTCTGTAACCCTTGGTTTGTTTCCTGGAGTCCAGAGTCTCTCATGGTTTGTCTCCCTCTCTGATCTCTTCCCATTCAGTTTTTCCTCCCTTCCCCTGTGGTCCTCCACGCTATTCCTTATGTTCCACATGTGAGTGAAACCATATGATAATCGTCTTTCTCTGCTTGACTTACTTCCCTTAGCATAATCCCCTCCAGTTTCATCCATGTTGATGCAAATGGTGGGTATTGATCTTTTCTGATGGCTGAGTAATATTCCGTTGTATGTATGTACCATATCTTCTTTATCCATTAGTCTTTTGAAGGGTATCTTGGTTCCTTCCACAGTTTGGCTATTGTGGACATTGCTGCTGTGAACATTGGGGTGCATGTGCTATTCTTGACCTTCAGACGATATCTTAGAAGGAGAATCATCAGTTTCCAGACCACAGTTGACCACTGGTCACTGAAACTATGGAAAGCGAAATCACAGATAGGAGGCGGACTACTATACAAGATTTAGGAAAATGAATAAATTAATAGCGTGTTATGGGTGTGGTCCAGAAATAGGATAAAAGTATTAAGTTGCATGAGGAAGATCTTCTTTCAGTGCTGTGAGTATATCTCTGTGCAATCTATTAATATTTAAACTTTCTTTGAAAGTGATGTCAAGGTCTAAATTTGAGAGCTTTCATGTGTGGAAGGTCCTGTCCTCACTCCCTGCCATAGGCTGTTACTCTCACTGTCTGTTAACCCTGACCTTGTTCCCTTCTTTTGATTTATGGTGATGATCATCCTCATTGACTTCACTCGACTATGATCCTAATTAAACTTGTTAATTAGCTCTGCCAAATGTGTTGACGCCTCCTCCCCCACCACCCCTGGTCCCCCACCACATGCCTCATTCCTGCACACCTCTGTACCAGTAAGGGGAGTAAAAGAAAGTGAATTTAAATGTGACTATTTTGGTCTTCTTGCTGCTATAGGAAAACAATATTGGGTGGGAACGGTTATTATGAATTTGGAGATTTCCCAAGTATTTCGCATTTTATGAGTCACTTGAGCTTTTTGTCCCACGGCTGGTGAAGAGCACATATGCTACTTTGCCACTTCTTTGCATCTTGTACATTCTCGTGATCTTACATTTGTCTGGCTTTATGAGGCTCAGCATTTTCTATTCTTGTCTGAAGGACTGTTTCTCACTTTCAGTCTTTTGAGGATGAAGCTCTGATCTTAGAGGACTCTGGGAAGAACACCACATACCTAGTTCTCTACTTGTGTTCCTAAGTGTGGAGACCATCAGCCTCACTCTCTGACTGTGGGGACCCCATTTCCACTCCAGTGATCAAGTTCACTTACTTGAAATTGTGCTCTATTTGCAGAGAAAATGAATAGGTCTTGGATTTCATGTGATTAGTTGGTGGTCCTGGATTACCACAAATAGGATATTGGCTGTAGGTTAAAAAAAAAAAAAAAAGAGGTTAAGCAGAGCCCTATTTATCATCCTCCTGAGCCCACTAAATATTATACCCCCATAAAGACAGCAGTCATCAGTTAAATAAATGAACCATTAAGTTGAGAACAGATGGGTGAAAACAGCTACCCTCTCTTGATTTGCTGACCCTTAGTAGACATTAGTTTGCTAATGGACTTTATCTGCCACATACAGCTTGCCCCACAGCTTGGAAGATATGGCTTCCTTTTCTGCTTTAAGTTACCTTTTCCCTCCACCTTTCATGAAGGAGCCCTGGGGCCAAGCAGATGACTCTCTTTTTCCCTCTTAACTCAGGTGCTCAAGAAAACTAAGAAGCCATCTTGCCAGGCTTCAGACAGAGATGGAATTGGGACTTGGAAGCCACCAGGAACACAGGGGCGTATTCGCCCCAGGTTTCCTCACTGCATATACTGGGTTCTGACCCCTGAACCCCATCCTATAGATTAGCTTTCCAACTGCGAGTCCACATGGCAGAAGACGACATTACAGTGCCAAGTCACTGTGGCTCCTGTCATTCTGGGAACACCCAGAATGAAGTTGAAATTTTTAGTGCTAATTCTAAATTTCCATAAGAAAGAATCTGACTGATCCTACCTGTCCAATGTCATCCAATGACTAAAGAAATTTGGATTATGCCTAAAAAATAATTTTAGGTGTTTAAGGCTTTCTCACACATGATTTTTTTGCTGTAAGCCCCCAACAAACTTTAAAATATTATTTCCATCCAATTAGATCCCTGTCCATTTTTCCTCTCCCAGCCTTTTTTTGTGACTTTTCTTAAAAGAATCACAGTGTGCATGTGAGAGGCCGACCACAGCCCAGTGCCGTCTATGCCCCTTCCCACCCCCAGGACCTTCTACAGAGGAGAGAACAACGCGGCAGGAGATGGTTGTGATCTGACAGCCCACGTCAAACACTGCGCTAGAATCCATTCTGGGGATTTACCTTCCTTTGAAATAGGTTCTATTTCCTAATGCCTGAGAGATCTTAAATAGCCTTTGTTTTGTCCCATTTCCCTCCAGGCTTAGCACTGATATGAACGCTGATGTGGTGTGTCATACCCTGGAGTTTTGTAAGCAGGACCCTGGCCAACCATTGTGTCATCTCTACCCGCTTCCCAAGGTGAGTGGGTTTTCACTTTGAATGTCGGATTATGGTGACATGCAAGTCCTTTGAAAATGTTGTAAAGGGAGGTTCAGCTTCGCTGGCCCAGTGGTTTGGGAACAGAGAGAGGCAAGATGACGTTTTCAATTAACATCGTGTGAAAGAATACTGCCCAGTTTTAACCTAGACCCTTCCCCGCTGCCATGCTGCCAAAGAATGTCTTTCCTATTTAACTATCATACACTATAATCTAGAGCTGGGCTTGCATTAAATGGGAAATCTAATCAGCCAAGAAGAGAAGAGGTTAAATTTCTCTCTACCATTTAAAAGTCAAGCAGGTCACTTTTATAGAAGGAAAAACTCATCCTGTTTGCCCAGGATTTTCCTGGGATAAGCCCTGAAAAGTCCCACATCCTGGGACATGTTGGACAGTTTTCAATTGGACTGCAGCAGACAAGGCTGCAAATGGTGACAAAATTCTCAGCTCACATTCTGGGTGAGAGTATAATAGTAAATCTAGTTAGGCTTTTAATACTGAATTTTCAGAATACTGAATTACTGAATTAGAAGTAATACTGAATTTTCAGAAGCTTCCTGTAAAAATAAAATAGAAAAGAAAAGAAAATTCTATGCCTCCTATTCCACACAATTATAGTTTTTCTGTGTATGACACAATAGGTTTCTGTTTTATATGTAATTTCCTTTTTATTCTCATTGAAATAAATTCAGTTTAACACTTTGTGGCCTAATCAATGAATATGATGCTGCCGACTGACAGTATTAAAGATCATAAGCCTGTCCCCCTGAGAAGGAAGAGAAAGGTGCGAATACCTAGAGTATGAGCGTGTGTAATGAATGCTTCTTATGTCATTGACTACATGCCAATTACATTTCCCCGAAATATACCTGAGAAGCTTTGGAATCCACTAGTTTCTAGAAGGGATAGGCACTTTAATTAAAAAAAAATTTTTTTCATGTGTTCAGATACCACAGTGAATATGATATCGTAATATTTGCTATCTGATAATGTACAGGGGAAACGTATCTCTATGTACAAAGGCAAGTGATACAGGGGTTTTTTTTGTCATTTACTTAAATAACATCTTGTATATACATGACACCCACAGTTATACATAGTCACAAAATGTTCAACTTTAAACTATCCCATGTAAAATGACATTTTTTTAAAATTTTTATTTTATTTTTTCAGTGTTCCAGGATTCATTGTTCAAGCACCACACCCAGTGCTCCATGCAATATGTGCCCTCCTCAATACCTACCACCAGACTTACCCAACCCCCCAACACCCTCTCCTCCAAGACCCTTAGTTTGTTTATCAGAGTCTACAGTCTCTCATGTTTTGTCTCACCCACCCCCTGATTTCTCCCAATTCACCCTTCCTTTCCTTCTCACAATGTCCTCCATCTTTTTCCTTATGCTCCACACATAAGTGAGACTTGTTTCACTCAACATAATCTCTTCTAGTCCTTTCCATGTTGATATAAAAGTTGGGTATTCATCCTTTCTGATGGGGGCATAATATTCCATTGTATATATAAACCATATCTTCTTTATCCATTCATCTGTTGAAGGGCATCTTGGCTCTTTCCACAGATTGGCTATTGTGGCCATTGCTGCTATGAATATAGGGGTTTATGCGGCCCTTCTTTGCACTACATCAGTATCTTTGGGGTAAATACCCAGTAGTGCAATTGCAGGGTCATAGGGTAGCTCTATTTTTATTTTTTTATTTATTTTTAAAGATTTTATTTACTTATTTGACAGAGAGAGAGAAATCACAAGGCAGAAAGGCAGGCAAAGGGAGCAGAGAGCCCGATGCGGGGCTCAATCCCAGGACCCTGAGATCATGATCTGAGTGGAAGGCAGAAGCTTGAACCCACTGAGCCACCCAGGCGCCCCGGTAGCTCTATTTTTAATTTCTTGAGGAATTTCCATACTATTTTCCAAAGTGGCTGCACCAACTTGCATTCCCACCAATAGTGTAAGAAGGTTCCCCTTTCTCTCCATCCCGTCCAACACTTTTTGTTTACTGTCTTGTTGATTTTGGCCATTCTAACTGGTATAAGGTGGTATCTCTGTGTGGTTTTGATTTTAATCTCCCTGATGGCTAATGATGATGAACATTTTTTTTCATGTGTCTGTTAGCTATTTGTATGTCTTCTTTGGAGAAGTTCATGTCTTCTGCCCATTTTTTGACATGATTATCTGTTTTTGTTTTTTTTTTAAAGATTTTATTTATTTGACATAGAGAAACACAGCGAGAGAGGGAGCACAAGCAGAGGGAATGGTAGTGGGAGAAGCAGGCTTCCTGCTGAGCAGGGAGCCCAATGCGGGGCTCGATCCCAGGACCCTGGGATCATGACCTGGGCCGAAGGCAGACGCTTACCGACTGAGCCACCCAGGTGCCCCTGATTATCTGTTTTTTGAGTGATGAATTTGAGTTCTTTATAGATCTTAGATATCAGACGAATATCTTCTCCCATTCCATGGGTTGCCTGTTTTGTTGACTGTTTCCTTTGCATTCTTTATTTTTGTACCCTATGGAGTTGACACTCAGAGTACCATTGCCTTGTCCTCCCATCACAACACCCTTTGCAGTTCCTAACTCAGGATGGTTCCAGCCATCCCAGCTGGCTGGGAGGGAGTGGGAGGATTTCACCCTAGAAATGTTCAGTCCATGATCCCTGCTCAGCTTGACATTCCCCCAGTTGCTGTTCTGGACCTTCACCCACCTCCTCAAATCCCCATCACCAGCCTCCATCTCTACAAGTGCCCCAGAGAATAGGAGCAGTTGGTACAAACGTGGACAGCTTCCCTCTCTTCTGCCTCCAAGATTTCTTTAATAGCAACAACTGATACTGAGAACTCACTGTCCTACATGGCATGTGCTTACCCATCACCTTATTTAGTGCTCCAGACAAATCCAGGATGGAGGCACCATTGTTCATTATGAGCCCTTTTTTAATGTTACAGAAACTGGGGTAAAGAGGTTATGTAACTTGCTGAAGGTCACTCCCTTAGGAAAGAACAGAATTGGATTCGTATCCCTAGCCTGCTGAGAGTGGTTGGTTAATCTCTTATCCATTGTCAGTGTTTCTGAAAATCCTTCCCAGGGTGTCTCTTCGCATCAGTCATCTGAATTCCCACCACTACAAATAACCAATGTCAAAATGTTGGATGTTTTCCTTTTAATTTTTAAATAAATTATCATTATTATTGATTTTTTGAGAGTTATGATAATGTATATGTAATTTTTTACTCTACTTTGCCCCCTTAACATTACACTTTGAGCATATATTTTTTTAATGCTATATATCAGACCTTCTTTTCATTTCCATGATACAAATTACAAAGCAGGTGTGAATTAGTGGGCAGAATCACCTACATACTAAAGATGTAAATAATTTCCATCCTGCTGCCAGAAGCCTCCCTCATGACTGTCCCAGTCAATACCTACCCCCGAGTGTAGCCGCTGTTCTAAAGTCTATCGCCACAGATTAGTTCATTCATATAAAGTTCTGTTCTTGAATGTCATATGAATAGAATCATATAATATGGTCTTCTCCATGTCTGGCTTCTTTTGCTTGTGAGGGTCATTGTGTTTTGTGTGCATAACAGTATCACCACGTGAAGGATTCCCACGATCGTCCTTTGTTGTCACTCCTGCTCTAGCTTCCTAGTTAGTCCAACCAAATTCTGCTCTTGCCTGCTTTCAAAAAAATTCTCCACACTGATATCAGAAAGGCCTTTCTTTAAGGTAAATTTGATCTTGGAATTCTACCTCATTGCTTGATGTGGAAATCAATTTCTCCCTCATCTTTCAACTGGGCGGGCTTTCCATCCTTCAGATCTCAGCTCACATGTTGCTTCTTCAGGGAGGCCATCCCTGACCCATCCTATATACTCCTCTTGTCGAAGCTCATAGAGGTCCCTCCACGGAACCTGCCTTGTTTTAAATGATAGACCCGGGTGATTATCTGTCTGTCTCTCCCACTAGGTTGTCATCTCCAGAAGGACTCGGCTTTGGTCACCACTGTACACCCAATGCCTAGGATGCCTCACACATAACAAAGAAGTATTTGTTGAATGAATAATCAAAATGCCACTAGCTTCTCCTTTGCATCACTGATGGAAATTCTGATTTCCCTTACATCATGGACACATTAATTTTCCCAGTGGCTATCTCTGTGTCTAGCTTATGATCTCTATATTGCCTACCCAGTTAGGTGTACATCTTCACTTAGCATTTCAGGATTCTCAAAAAGCCTTGCTGGACTTCCATTGTTCTCCCTGTGTACCCCCTGCTGCAGCCAAAATGGAGTGACTGGCTCTTCCTTGAGTTCACCTTAACCTTCCCACCTCTGTACCCTTGTTCTCAATCATTCCTTCCACCCAGGATGCACTGTCAATACCAGGCCCACCCTTTGAGCTCACATCTCTGTCACCTTCTCTGTAGAATAACTCCTAATCCTCCCCACAAAATACTAACTCTGCTCTCCATCAGCATCATGGATACCTTTTGAATACTATTATGTGCCGTTGTCCTAAATACTTTATGTACAGGAATCATTTAATCCGATGAAATGGGTATTGCTCTCTGCATGTTATAGGTGAGGAAAGTACAGCACAGAGATACTGAAATTTTAAGTGTACATAGATTTCTCAATGTAATGGAGATTTATCAAGATGTAAGCTTATCAAGGCGGCCGGTCTGCGTGTTGCCATCTTGGTTGCCTCCATTGCATCAGGCATGTGTCTGGTGTCTCACTAATACAGCAGCTCTGCACCTGATGCGTGTGAGCTCATGTAACTGTGTTCCTGGGGATAGGGGCTACTTTCCGGGTGAAGAAATTGAGACAAGGAGAAGTTAAGAGATTACAGAGCTAGTAAGTGGCAATGAGAGGATTCAGCCCCAGGTCTGTTGGTCCTTAAAGCCCAAGTTCTTCCCTCCTGTGCTCTAGGCCTCACTGCTACTCCTGGGGTATAGTTACTTTTAATTGAACCACTGATCCTGAGCCAGTAATTCCTCACAAGCAGGACTCTGCACCCTCAGTGTCCCGCTTTGCGTGTGTTTCCGATTCTAGTAAACTACAAATACCATGACACGAGCCATTGCCCCTGTGAAATGCATGCTGTAGGGTGGAGGGAAGAAGGGGGTCCCTCTGCTCCAGGGCGCTGGTGGGCAGAACCCAGCAGTGTAGAGCAATGGGGTCTGACTGCAGTAGGAGCAAAAGTAAAAGTGGAACCCCATTTAGGGACCTGAATAAACTGCCTGGTCATCATCTATGGCGTTGTCATTCCAAGCCCATAGCTGAGGCTCATATCCTTATCTGCCATGTGCTCAGAATGACAGAGCGTCATCCATGATTAACTGAAGGGAGCAGCAGTCTACAGAGTTCAGCTGGCACCGGGGGGAGGGGGTAGGTAGAGGTGGGGATGGGGGGGTGGAAAGGAGGACAAGACGGGATAGGAAAGGAACAGAAAGAAGAAAATTGCAGACTGCACTGTAAAGACCACCCAGATGGTTGTGTGTGTTACCTACTTCGAAGGGATTATTTATACCGCTCCTGTTCTCATCTGCATACAAAACCAGGCCGTGCCTGCTGCGGGAGTGCATGTGCACGCGCACCCTTACACATGTGAGCACGTGTGCCTGAGCGGCGCCCTGACGCTGAAAATTAATTGCGGTCCCTCCATGTGTACCATGTCACTCTTGAGCCATGTCTTTATTGGATCAGTGCCAGAGAGCACCCATCGGGCCAGTAGCTGAGCCTCCCTGGCTTTATGCAGCTCCCTCCGGGCACAGCCTGTAGCTTGGAACAGATGCCCTTCCTAACTGCCCCTGAGCTGCAGGGACATGCTACATTCACAGACATCTCAAAGGCATAGTCAAGACCTACTTGACACCACTTTGATCCACATTAAAAGGGAATTATATTCAGAACATGTGCTCTAGTGGAGATAGATTCTCATTTCCCCAGGGCCTCCAACCCATTTAAAGGGCCAGGAGGCAGAGGGAGGGGGGAGTTGGGAATGAAGTTCCTCTAAGATTCCATTCTACCAGTTGTGCTTATTCAGTGTAAACATCACTGAATGGTAGAAGGGGCCTCAAGCAAAGGAAGACAGGTAGCCAGATGTGGGTTCTATATGGAAAACGAAACATAGACATATTTATCACTGGGTGAGGCAGAGTGGAAGGGAGGCCAGAAATGGAGACAAGGGGCAGACCAGAAGGGCTCCCAGTGCTAAAGAGTCATTCAAATACTGGAGTGAAAATTCAGCATATTTTGATATTTATTTCACATAACAAATTTTAAGTACTTGAAATCAGTAAAACAGGATTTAATACATTTCAAATATAAAAATCCATCAATCAAGTAAATAGCAAATATACTGAAATATACATAAAATGTATTCTAATATAAAAATAAAATATTGCTTCAAAGAAGCACTACATAAAGTATAATTGGGGTTAAATATTACATAAATGGTGATCTTTTTTAAGTCCTCTTAGTCTAGCATGAGGTCGTCCTTGGGTATGAAAAACTGCCCTGTTATTTCTCATTTGTCTTCATCTTCTTATCTCATCTTACATAAATGGTGATTCTAATGCAGGTACCATATTAATACCAATTTTAAAAATTATTTTAGAAAAATAGTAAACTGCTGTGAGGGGACCCATTGCCCGAGGAAAGCAATCCAGACTTTGAAATGGCTTTTCCCGAGTGAGTCTGATTGCTGCAGGAACCCGGAGCTCTCCAAGGCTGAGTGTGTGGGAGTGTATGCATACACAGGGAACTCATGCTTCCTTGGGACCCAAATTACCACAAAGCTGACATAAAAAGGCTTGGGAAGGAATAAGTTTGTACTCTTTTTATGAGAAAATGTTACGCGACAAATTCTTGTTGTTCAACTGAGAGATAAGCTGATCTCAGGAACTTACTTTCATTTTTTAAACACTAAGTGTAAAATAAAATATCTAGCATCTCTTTTAATTTAAGATCTCAGGCAGTAAAGTTTAGGAAAAATTACAAATGGACAGGAAATTGAACATTTCCTAAAATTCATGAATCACTACATTTCATTCTGGACAGTCAGCTGGGCCCTTCTTTTCCTAAGGATGAGCTGAGCTCTGTGCACAGTGCTTTCGGATGTGTGCTAGTCTTCCCCAAAGCTTTTCAATGAATTCTCTTTTGTGCAATATGTTGTCTGTGTGTGTGTGTGTGTATTTGGGTAAATTACTCCATCTCTGCTTAATAAGACCCAAGTCTCTAAAGTCCGCCTTTGTCCTCTCTACATTGTAATTATGACTTGTCTATTTTGTGAGAAAATGAAAATGAATTTGGCGCTCTCAGTTAAACAGAATCTCTGTGTCAAACGAGGAAAAAATTCCTGCCTCGGTCATCATCACTACACTGGAGCCTCCATGGCTACTGCCATGGACAATTCTAGCAAAATAAGAGCTCAAAACTAAACTAAACAGAAGCTTCTCTTCCTATTTGGTCGTCTGGTCAAACTCCTCAGCTCGTCTTTGCTCTTCCCTTTCTCCACACTAACTCTGTATAGTATGGGGGTGTTTTCTCACACAAATTATTAAATAATAACCACTTTTGTGATCATCAGAGTTTCAGGTTAAGGAAATTTCCTTCTTGAATGATGGCTGATCTTCAACTGTGACTTGGCAAACTATTAAAAAATCAAATGTTACTTGTGAAGGGAACATATATTCAAGGAAGAGTGACCTACAATTTTGGGCCATTTTTTGGTGTACTACCTCAATACTCTGGAAGAGTTAATAAAGTTTTCCACTTTATAAACCCATGTTTGTACCTAGAAGGTAACCATATCTTCATTAACTGGGACCAGAAATGGTACTGGGGTCAGAAGTGTCTTGGATGAAATTGATAGGCTTTTAAGGCATAGACAGTCATTCTTTTAGTCTCACAATAGACCTTTATGAAGCTCCTATTGTGTGACAGGCCACATTAGGGCTGAATGACAAAAGGCAATGGCAGATACAATTTGAGTTGTTACACCTGTACCAAAAGCTGGCCTATGTACTTGTCATACAGCACTTAAAGTCCTACCACACAATTGCAACCTTATTCTGTTATCCTAATTTTACAGATGAGAAGTCAAAATCCAAGCAAGTTGCTGGTTGTGGAGTTGTTTATTTGACAATGTTTGTAAAGTTCCTATTTTAACATCTCAGAAAATTTTGAACGATGAGATAAATGACAGGGCGATATAGCCTTCTAGATGTGCCAAGTCAGCTGAAAAGGGAACAGAAGATACTGCCTAAAAATGAACCCAGGTATATTGGAGATGCTTGTTTTTGATAAAAATAGCATTTCAAATCAGTGGTACAACACTGCTTTTTCAAAAAATGGATGGGATTAAAGACAAGCCATTTGGAAATAAAATTTAAGCTAAATATTTATCTATTTCTTACGGCAAAATAAATCCCAAATAAATTAAAGGTTGAATCATTAAAAATGGAACCATAAAAGAAGAAAAATCTGAGCAATTTTAGTTGTAATTTGTGATACAGAAGTCATAAAGGAAAATATGAATACATCTAACTAATAAAAAAATCCTGCTGTACACAAAGTAAAAAAATAGTAAATGGGGAGAATATTTTTGTAATATACCACACAAAGAATTATTTTTCCACAATTCAAAGAGCTTTTATAAAATCAAAAAGAAAAAAAAAATGAGCAAAGGCCACAATTAGTCTGCAGAAAAAGAAGATCAAAGGACCAAAAATGTAGGAGGAAATACCAATCTTCTTCTCATAACCAAAAGAGTAAAAATTAAATGAGAGTCCAGCTCTCTCTTATGTATTTTGCCTCTGCAAAACTCTTTGAAGGTCATTAGACAAGAAATTATTGCAGAAACAGAAAGGCTTTAAATATCAGAGACCACTAAATTAAATTGCTCCCTGAAGACTTGAAGGCTTAAAACCCTAACAGAACTGAAGAAAGCATTAAGCCCTGTGCTTGGAGATACAGTCTACTGTTCAGTCTTTTCTCTGAGCATTTTGAGGTATCTTGATAGCGATACCATGCTCTACTTTGGTGTAAGCCCGTATTTGGAATCTTGGAGAATTTATCTACTTAAGACTTGTTTAAAGACTAATTTGGAGGTGATTAAACTCATAGAGATCTTTAAAATCTTCAAAATATAGCAGTAATAATGCCAATTTAAGTTACCCTTTCTGCTAAGTAGAAGAAATCAAATGATCCCAAGACACATATGGTACTCAAGATTTAAAAATGTCTCTTGCCTACTTTAGAAAAGTTTTAAAAAATAACTCTTTCTTTCTTGATAATATGCTCTTTCTTTCCTTAGTTCAAGAAAAGCTAATGACTCTAGTGAATTCGAACAGTTCAAAAAGATACTTCAAATTTTGACTTTTTTTTTTTAAGATTTTATTTATTTGACAGAGAGAGACACAGCAAGAGAGGGAACACAGCAGGGGGAGTGGGAGAGGGAGAAGCAGGCTTCTCGAAGAGCAGGGAGCCCGATGCGGGGCTTGACCCCAGGACCCTACGATCATGACCTGAGCCGAAGGCAGATGATTAACCAACTGAGCCACCCAGGCTCCCCTGATGTTGTAATCAGTGGTCTCCCGATATCCACTCTTGGCCCTTGCCGTCACCTAAATAGTCACCCACATCAGAACTCAGTTCTGAAGTCATTTCTTCTAAGAAGCTTTTCCTGACTCCGAAACTCCCTTTCCTTTCCTCAGACCCCTTCCTTCCAGAACGTATTACAATTGTAATTAACAATTGCACAATAAGCTAAATAATTATACAATTATTATTTAACATCTGCTCCTTCTGTTAAGGTATCAACTCCATGAGAACTGATAACCCAGCTGTTGTATCCTCCAGGCCCGTGCTGTTATATGTGATTTCCCCAGAGCCCCACACAATTCACTGCACTTATTAGTCCCTCAGTAAGTATTTGTTCAATGAACAGTGGACCCAAAGAGGTCCACACCTTATCCCCAGAACCTGTGAATGTTACCTTACATGAAAAAGGGACTTTGCATGGATCTATGGATGGGGAAACCGTCCTGGATCATCTGCATGAGCCCGACATAATCAAAAGGGTCCTTATAAGAGAGAGGCAGGAGGATTGGATTGTGAGAAGATACGGCAACAGAGGTGGACTGATGAAGCCATCAGCCAAGGGTGGGTGCAGCCACAAGACACCAAAGGGGCAAGAAGTGGATTCCCCCTGGACTGCAGCTGGTAGCCCAGGTGACACCTGGTTTTAGCCTCCTAAGTCTCATTTTGGACTTCAGACCTCCTCCGGAACTGTGACATAATAAATTTGTGTTGTTTGAAGCCACTATGTTTGTGGTAATTCATTACAGCCACAGTAGGAAACTAACACAGATTAATTGTGAAACATTGGACAAGACTGATCTAGCAACCCGAATGCAAACAGAATAATAGATCATAATAACAAATAGAATATTACGTTGCAAAAACAGTTGGCCTAAGTAACCCAATAACCAAACCACACTTACCATCTAACTAACCCAGTTATTTGCCAGAAATTATGTTTAAAAAGTAGGACAATAGCCTGTAATAAGAATAGCCCATAGAGTCTAGCACCGGAGAACTTCTGCACATGCACAGACTCTAGGGAAGAAACCGTCAAAATGTAACAGAAGAAGTGTTGCTTGTGAAGCCTTGGAGAATTCCAGCACTGGCTCTTGGACTTCCCATCTCTCAAGCAGGATTAGGAACTGTTAATCCCCCCCACACACACCTGCTTCATAAGGTGAAGACTTACAGCATAGGTGATGCCTGGTACAGACCTGAAAGCATCGAAGAACCTCTGTACGTGTGCGGTGATGGTGGTTAAGTCGATGGGTAACGTCAGACAAAAGAGCAGAATGGGAGTAGTGCTGTTTAAAACAGTGCTTTTAAAAAACGTGCTTGTCTGGGGAGAAGGATAAGGATAGTATGATGAAATATATTAACGGTACTGATAGCTCTACAATGCAGAAGTAGCCCCGGAGAAGGAAAGAAAACATAGCTAATGGCAAAATACATATGAAGAAGAGATAAGCAGTGATAAAAGGGAATACATTTAAAGATAGTGGTTTTTTTCTTTCATTTTTTTCTTTTCCTTCCTCCCTTCCTTCCTCCCTACTTTCCTTCCTTCCTTCCTTCCTTGTCCCTGGAAGAAGAAAGTGGCATGAACTGACTTCATTTTTTCCACACTGCTAAGAATCATAAATGCCCTTTAGAGCTGGGCATTGTTGGAACACGGAAATCACATTGGGCTTTGGTAGACCTCCTCCTACATATTGGAAAATCACCACTGTGGGATGCAGTGGAAATACATCCCACATATAACAGATGAGCTGATCCCACCCAAAGGCCAGACATGCCAGGATGTCATAAAATCTTAAAAGGAGAGACGCTTCCCGCCTTTGTCTTTCTACTTAATAGAAGTCACCTCAAAGCACTTTTCCCCCCTTCTCTTGGCTCTTCTAGTCTGCCTTACATTGAAGTTACTACGTGCTTACTGCCTCCAGTGGGCAGTCATTCCTTGGAGATAGATTGCTCTGCTTGTGAATCAACTTATACCATTAAATTTGGGGGTGTGGAAAAAACCTGTCCTAATAAACTTCTAGAAAAGATCCAAGAAAATCAGTGAAATTCCCCCACCCTCACACCCTCCCGCATACGTGCCTGCTCTTCGATGATAAAAAAAACATGCGTCTAAAATCGTCATTTCACTTCCCAAGGGGCTTTTTCCTTTGTAGGTACCTGTCATTGCTGTCAGGAGTGTGAAGTGAACAAAAGGCACTTTCTGTAATTTTTAAATCTACCTGCTGCTATAATTGATAGTAGAGAACGCAATTGCTAAAAATTGTTCCCCGTAGAAACTCATGCCTAAAAATACTATTTCTCTTTACTTCTTTCACTCCTGAGTGTACCAGGATTTAATTATTTAACATCACAAAACCTGAGAAGGCCCAATTAATGAATGTGTCTTGTCCAATTCACCAATATTCCTAAAGTGTCGGGAGAAATGGTATCGAGTTCTGGAGCATTCCCTGTACACCATATTCCTTATGTGTTTCCTCATCGTAGACAATACAATACCCTATGCTTTGGCTGAAAGGTTTGAATGTTTGGGAAATGCTTTTCTAAAGGGTGCTTCTTATCACAAAGTGGCTGAAAGCCTTGAATATGCTAATGTGTGTTACAGGAGCGTTTAGTTCGCAGATTTCCCAAACTTTTTCAGCTTGAAACAACAATTTTCTCTTCTAGCACACCTATTAACATCTCCCAGAGGGGGATTAAAAGCACGGGTTCTGTGCCCAGAGGGTATGAACTGACTCTGGACTGTGCCCCTCACTGGCTCTGTGACTTTGGCTTTTATCCACCCTAAGACTCAGCCTACCTCATCTGTAAAATAGGAGTAATGGTAAATATTACTTAACACTTGCTACATTGTATTTTAATTACATTTTATTGCCGATCCTCTCTCCCAGGTTATAAAACCCTTGACGAGAAGGATTCTGTCTCATTCACTATTACATCCCTAATATATAATTTGCCACACAGCATAGACAATCAGTAAGCATTTGTGGAATGAACGAATAGAATGAATGACAGCCCATGACTCTTTCTTCCTCTCTCATGATCAGTCCTACGCTGGCGACTGTGTTCGTACTTGCATTTCCACACAGGTGTGTAGGTGGTTGGCTTACAGAGCAAGTTCTCTCCCCTGACCCTGTGAGTCTTCGGGTGAAACCGTCCACACGTGAATTCCCCTTGCCATTCCCTTAAGCCCTGGTGAAACCCTGGAAGTCATATTTTCTCATTTGTGTTAAAATTTCAGGCTTACTTTGTTCTTGGAAAACAGTGTGGTTGTGGTAGAAAAGCTCTTGGGGTCTGGAGACTTGAGTACTGCCAGCTCTGTTTGCCGAGTGGCCCTGCTTACATTATGTAACCTCACTGCTCTCCACTTAGGGTGGTTTTCAAGAGCATTGAAATACAGTGTCCATTTTTGTAGGCTGATGTTGTAATTATGGTAATTTTTCCAGCTGAGCCTCAGTGACGTAATAACTCAAAACTCTCAGTTGCTGTTAACACTAATGTCGTGGCTACTATATGCAAGGCCCTGTGCCAAGGGCCATCTTGTTCAGTGTACACACACACACAGTATTATCATCCCCATTTTGCAGCTGAGGAGAGTGAGTCTCAGAGTGCTTAAGTAACTTGCTCAAGGTCCCACAATTACTGAATGGCAAAGCTAGGATTCAAATCCCAAGTGCTCTGGAGTCCAAACTCACTTTAAATAGATGATGATGGAGCCCATGACCTAGTAGCGATCAGTACAACATTTAAGTATCTTCCACTGAGCATCAGTAGTCACTGAACCTCTCCTCTTGTCCGAAGAATTTGGGCTGGCTCTGGTCTGCAAGAACACTTAAATCATTCTAGATGGACGTGTTCCATGAACTACCATGGATATATGTTGCTCTGTGCTTTCCCCGTCTTGTAGCCTGCTAGGACGAGGTGCTATATTGTCCTTGGAATTTTCCGAATTCTTGAGTAAAGAAATACACTCTACATATCCATGGTTCTTGGGACTCTTAAGCTCCCATGCTGAGGGCTTATCTCTCTGTAAGCCTGTGTGCGGCCCTCTTGGCAAGCCACTCGTGAAAATGTTAAAAGAGACCCTGAAGAGGATTTGAAGCTGGAATAGGACCCACTATGACTAGAGGCAGAAAGTAATAAGAAACTGGAAAAGGTCGACCATAGCAAGTTGCAGGATCAAATGAACACTCCAGAACCAAGCCCCTCGTTGTTGATGGAGAATCTGCTTATGCCTCAGATCATTGCTCTAGCTGAGTCACACACACCAGTATGGCTTCTGGCCAGAAAGGGTTCATCTCCAGCTCACCATCTATCCCCAGACGTTCTCTCCAACCTCTGATTACGGTTCCCCCCTCTATTCTGAAGTCTTAATTTTTTGGAGGATGCAGGAGTGGTCCTCATATTCAGAAGTGCCACCTTAAGCACCAGATTGCCAACAGTGTAAGTTTACCGAGGAGAGAGAGCAGTTATCTTCATTTGCACATGACTAACAATTTGCCCATTTGCCTGTCATCACAACAAACAAAAAAATTAGCTTTTCCAACTATCTTTTTTTAATTTTTAAAAAGATTTTATTTATTTGAGACAGAGAAATACATAGAGCATGAGCAGGAGGAGAGGCAGAGGGAGAAGCAGGCTCCCCACTGAGCCAGGAGCCCCATGCGGGGCTCGATCCCAGGACTCAGAGATCATGACCTGAGCCAAAGGCAGATGCTTAACCAACTGAGCAACCTAGGTACTCCTCCAAGTATCTCTGAATCTTTGCATTCATTTTCTTCTGGGGACAGAAGATCAGGCCTGGTATAGAGATTCTCTTTTTTATGTTAACATTTGTGCACTTGAACTGTGGGAGCAAGTGGTGCTCTGGTCAAGCCAGGGCCTGGCAATCTACCCTTGGCCTTCCAGGGAGGATGACAGAAGCATCATCACACGTGGCACTGTGGGGGTCAGAAGGTATTTGGTGCAGCCCTTGTCACTGGGCTTTTGGTTTGTTTGTTTTGCTTGCTTGTCTTTATCCCTCGCCACACGTGGGTCCCTTCAGAGAACCTAGCTGAAGAAATGCAAATTAGTTTCCTCAAGGGGATCCAAGTGGCCTGTCCTACAAGGACCCTGCGGAGGCCTCTCTCCACCCCTCTTGCTTCTGCTTGCTGTGCTCCTCCCTTATCTGTCTCCTCAGCGGCCCAGAAGCCCTGAGAGGGCAGGAACGTCTCTTTGCACCAGATCTCCGGGGTTCTCACTGCGTCCCTGTGCCATGA
>CM053614.1:33983430-34008890 GCA_028646535.1 Procyon lotor
GTGAAGGAAGTAAGTCTGTAGATACTGAAGGGCTCAGAGTTTAGCTTGCTCAGGGACACACAGCTAATACTAGGGTTTGAACCCCAATGTGCAAACCAGCACCCAGGCTGTCCTAGGTCTTACAGAGAGCAGCACGAGGAAGACTGCGGATATATCCGGACAGGTGGGGAGGACTAAAATTTAGGAAGCAGTGCTGGGAGCAAATACTCCCCAGCCCCTTCCCCCAGGATTACTTTCCTCCCAAAATGCCCACAAGTATGCACATAGGGAATTCTGTAACAATAGTCATTGGTCATAATCACCTAACTCTTGGTACTTGGAATGTAAGCTAAGAAGATACACCTGGGTGCTCTAGATATAGCTGAAAGAATGGGGAGTAGAACCAGAAGAGTTGGTGAATGGGAGATGGGGTGTGACCTTGGGTGGGAGCAGTCTCCACTCACGTAAGCTGTTGGCCGCCTCTGCCATGGGGATTCCAGACCCAAGGAGAAGGGACCCGGGGACCTCTGCATAGCAGAGCAGGTGGGAAGTTCGGGCTGGGTCTCTGCCAGACCCAGGCTCTGCGATCTTCACTCCGTTTCTTAGCTTTCTTGCATCTCAATTTTCTCATCTATAAAAAGGTCATATCTCGCAGAGCTGTTGTGAAAATTAAATAAGATCCTGTTTGCAAAGTACTTAGCCCGGCATCTGGCACAGAGTAAATCCCTTAATAAAGAGTTATTAGCATGAAATTGCCTTCTTGCGAATTATTTTATCACAGTTTTATGGAATCGTTTCTTTACTGCAAACTTACAGACTTTAAAAATCCTAACCTCAGAGAAGACCTAGAAAGCAGAGATGAGACACTAGCTGTAAGTTGTCTAACTTTGTTTTTCCAGGAGCCATGGAAACTTACACTAGAGAAGGCGAGACGGATTGTGAAGAGATCCCCAGCTCTGGTAAGCAACAGATGAGAAGAATACCAGTGTTCTGCTTGGTGCCTTCATCTTCCCCTTCCCCTGCTCTCACACCCCTCAGGCCAGGGGCTACTCCAGATCCAAGCCCACAACACACCACAGCTGTAGTGAAGTAGGAAAGTGACCCCCACCCCTTTTTTTCTCCTCCCTCTCTCTCGACAGCAGTGTTTCTCAAACTGGGCAGTACTGACATTTGGGGCTACTTACTCCCTGGTTTCGGGTACTGTCCTGTCCACCACAGGGTGTAAAGCAACATCCCTGTCCTCTGCCCACTAGATGCCAGCAGCCACGTGGCCCTTCCCCAGTCGTGACAACCAAAAATGGCTCCTGATGTTGCCAAATGTCCTCTGGTACTCACAGTTGAGGACCGCTCCTCTCCAGTAGACCATTTTGGAGGAGGCTCCATCCTTCTGCCCCTCCACTTTCTAAATATGTGAAGTCGAGCTGAGCCTCAGTTTCCCTATCAGCAAGCCAGAGACAGTGGTAGTGTTCCTTTGTCAAAGCATGGGCGTGAGGACTAAGAGAAGGGATGTGTGTCAGGTGTTGGTGTCATGCCTGGAACTTAGCCAGCACTCATTCGATACCATGTTTAGTTCAAATCAGTTATCGTGGAGTCAGGTATTTGACTTGGGCCCTGGATGCAAATGAGCCCCATCTGAACAGGAAGCAGAGAAGTGAACCTTCAAAGAACCAAGTCTCCCTCCATGCTAAAGATCCTGGCAATAAGGAAGCATTCCTCAGAGATGAGAGGGCATGGCCTTCGTCCTTGGCCTCTCCCTCGTCACCATGCTCGTCATTCCCTCTAATGCAGTACATTTAAAGTAATCTTGATTTGGAAGCTCAGAAATAAGGAGGAAGAAAAGCCCCTGTGGTTCAGCTTCCCAGACTTAGCAAATAAAAATAGAGGAGACCGGTTAAATTTGAATTTCAGATAAACAATAAATTTTTAGTATAAGTATGTTCTATGCCATATTTTATCTGGCAACCCCACTCGTGGGGTTTGATGGGTTTTGATGTACAAGGCTGGTATGTGGTGAATGGCAATATTCAGGCATTTCTGCGCAGTTAATCAATCACAATGTCTGTGTTGCCAACCATTATTTAATTGAGTGAGTAATTAAAGGCCAACAGTAGGGGGCACCTGGGTGGCTCAGTCGTTAAGCGTCTGCCTTCGGCTCAGGTCATGGTCCCAGGGTCCTGGGATCGAGCCCCGCATCGGGCTCCCTGCTCGGCAGGAAGCCTGCTTCTCCCGCTACCGTTCCCTCTGCTTGTGTTCCCTCTCTCGCTGTGTTTCTCTCTGTCAGATAAATAAAATCTTTAAAAAAATAAATAAAGGCCAACAGTAGCGGGTTAGCTAATCGGCCGCAGCCATGGAACAAGGAATTGAAACATCACGGGAAACCCTTGGCCACCTTCAGAACTCTAAACAAAAACTAGAGAATAATACGATCCTCCCTTCCTTCTTCTCCACATGCATCTCAAAACTTCTTGGAGCATCGTTAACTCCACCAGCACAAACTGCCTTGGCATTAACTCAAAGGCTAATTAGGATTTTACGATTTTTCATTTCTGTCATCAGAATTGCAAACATAATTCATAGGGCCAAATTCCAATAATTCCTTGTGAGAAGCAAAAAACAAAACAAAACAAAAAAAACACAAAGAAACAACAAATTCCTCAAAAACCTCCTCCAATTTATATACTCTCTAGATTACAGCTATCACAGAAAAAATAATCAGAAAATGCAAATAAGTGTCTCTTGAATTACTGCTCAGATGATATTGGTTCCAATTAGTTACGTGGTGATGGCTGGTCTAACTGCAGACCTGGCTGGGATGCAGAAAGAAGCACACAGTAGGTTGCATATCATTTCAGCACAGCCTATCTCACTGGGGAAAAGTGAAGTATTGTGTAAGGGAATGTTCCAGAAAATATCTTCATCTCAGTGAGGCCCTGAGAGGCTCCTCCTGGATCTAGCAGAAAACTGAGCATTTAAGGGCGTAGAGGACCTGAGTTATGGAATCAATTTACTTAATTCTCACAAAAACTCATAGAAAATAGATAGTATATTTTTGTTATCAACCCTATTTTATAGATGAGAGAACTAAGGATCAGATATGTTAAGTAATACGCTCATTCCCCATAGCTAGTAAGTGAGAAACCCATTGTTTAAATCCAGATCTAGCTACTTCCAAGTTCCTACCTTCTCCGCTATGCCAATGGCTCTCAACCAGACTCCTCAGCACTAAATTTCAGAAAGCACCATTCACATCACAGGCTATGTAGGTTAAAATTATGCAGTGCATGACCTGTGCAACTGTACCTGACATCCCTGATCAAAAACCTACCTACTCAGTAGAATCATCTTCCCCAGTGCAATTAAACCCAGGTAAAATAACACGTAGCAAGGGTTGAAAAGCACTTCACCATGCAGAAATTCAACTTCAGTTTGGCTGTGTACAGATGAGCAGTTGTTCTCTCCCCTTTGACCTTCTGTTTAGTCACCAAATTTTTTTCTTTATTCAACCCCTGTGTATTGTTCTGTTTTCATTTAGCATCCTGGTGTGTGGGAAAGCTCAGGATACAAGCAGAAACTGGTTCAAATAGATTGCTAAATGAAGATGCTCCTGTGCCCAGGGACAGCCCAGATTGAGACTTTCATTTAAATGGGATTACATGCCGCCAGGTGCAATATTTTAAAACCATTGCTGAATTAATAACAGCTCTCATTTTGCCTCTGTCTAGCAAAGTTCAAATTGAAAGGAAGGGGCTGGCAAACTACAAGGGAGGAATTCTGCAACATTACTCTGTGTCTGTCTCATTTCTCTTTGCAAGGAAAGGATAAGAGGTTAGTCCTTCCTGTGCCATGTGATGAAAGGACTGGATAATTAAAACCTCTGTCTGAACAGGAGGAGTTCAGGGTGGGGGGAGCAGGTGGTCCCTGGGCAAGCTTCATCATCTATTGTCCAACCCTAGACGCGATTTCTGCACAATGCATGTCAGAGACAGCCGCAGCCTTCAGTTGAATTCTGACAGTGAACAACTGTGCAGTTCACTGTGCAAAAGTTTAATTCTTTTGTACCTCTCGTGCAGTAATGATAAGGCTGTCTGAATACATTTTTCTAATGTACTGGTTACATCAGTGTTAAAATCTACCTTGTCGTTAGGTTAATTAGACCAGGGCCTTCAGATTCAAGTAAATATTCAAAGATGTTGTTCAAATGCAACCTGACTTTGAACTCTTGAGTCTCAGAATGTGTCTGTATTTCCAAACTGCCACCTTTGTTGCCGTATAATTTCATGCTGGTGTTTGCTTTACGGTGTGTCTGCAGTGCTCGTCTCTATCGGTTACCAGGTCTCTGGACTCAACCTTCTAACCACCCCTCCTTTGCCTGACCATCCCCCTCCTCCTGCCTTACAGCAGCGGTTCCTAATCAGTGGCAACTTGGTCCTCCCCACTTCTCCCCTGAGGACATTTGGCAGTGTCTGGTGACATTTTAGGGCTGCTTGCATCTGAATGGCTAGGTGCCAGATACACTGCTAAACATCCTACCGGGCTCAGCACAGCCCGCAACAAAGACTTATTCAGCGCAAAATAGCACTAGTACTGAGATTAGCAACCCCGGGGTATTTATCTGCCAATAGGTCTGTCTGCCCCAGCTCACCTCCTCCAGGCCACCCTCTCACACCCAGGATACCTTCCTGAAATACAAATGGGATCCCTCTGCTAACATCTTCAGTAACCTCCCATGGGAAAGCACACAGTGCGGCATCCCAGGCTGGTCATGATATCTCCTTGCCTCCGGGGTTCACCATGTCCTTGTGCTTCGCTACCCTCCAGCCAGGGTGAGACACTCAGACACCCCCTAAGATGCCACACCTGCTCACACCCTCACAGCCCCTCACAGGGCGCTCCCTCTGTGAAGCCCCAGGTTTCCCCTGCTTCAACGATCGCCCCAATAACCTGGGACCTTGATGAAACACAGACTCTGATTCAATAGGTCTGCTGTGGGGCCCAAGACTCTGCATTTCCAGAAGTTCTCAGACATACTTTCTGGGTTTGCGATCACACTTTCATCAGCGAAGGCCTAAAGCAGTGGTTCTCCAACTACAGCGAGCATCAGAATGACCTGGAGGCTCTGAAAACACTGCTTCCCGGGACCCACCCCAGGCTTTCCAAGTCAGTAGATCAGGATGGGTTGCACAAATTGCACCTGTAGCAAGTCTGTGGACCATACTTGGGGTCACAAAGCCTAGAATATGTGTCCCTTCTGCCAGCATGCTTCCTACAGGCTTCTCGCTCATCTCCTGCCTCCTCCTCTGGGTTCCTAGGCAGCCATTAATGCCAGGACCACCGCAGACATCCCAAAGCACGCTAAGAGCTGAGATGCTCACCCCTACACTCCACTAAGCAATAAACTTGGTGAGAAGGACAGCCTCTTCTGTCTCTGTATCTTGCACCAATAAGGATTGTTCCTCTTATTCTAGAAAGTTGAGCAAACATCACAAAGTTTAGCTCAACTTTGATTCATAGCATGAAAATGAGTTTGCTTTGTTCTCTTCTGCCAGCAGAGGATCCAACTTATGGCCATCTGAAGGACTCTTCAGGCTGGCAAAAATCACCTGTCTCTTCCCATTCAGTGATAAATGCTAGTTTCTAACTTTTTCAACCCTGTTGTCTTTTTCTTTCATCTGAGGAAACCATCATGGAAACCACGGTCATTGTAAACGTACCTCTTAGTCAAAAGCTGGGGCTTTCTATCTGTCACACGGCTAGAGTCTTATAAACTGCTTTCTAAAATCCCTTGCGCGTGAAGCTTGAGAAGTTTCATCTCTTCACCTCTACAACATCTCTACCCCACCGCACCCCCCAGGAGAGGGGACTTCCCCCTTCCTTCTTCCCAACCCTGGCCATGTCTCTCCTATTAGTCTTGACTTTCTCTCATAGTAGGCTGGATTATTCTGTTGGAACATGTTCTTTATTTCGAACCCTTTCTCAAAGCCCTTGAGTACAAGGAGGGAGGGGAATGGTATCACCCAAGTGGAACAGACCGTGGCGAGCCAGACCTTTTGGGGAGGAGGTGGAGCATAGGTGAAGGTGGGGGTCTCGGGGAGCATGGGGGAGGGAGGGCTGAAGGCTGAGGCCCCAGCAAGAACAAAGGCACGGAGACAGAGTGAGGATGGAGTGTGGGGACAGAAACAAGAGGTCAGGTTAGTTAAATGAGATGGCCCAGGTTCTGAAGGAAAGAGGCTCCCAAAATCCAGACTGTGGAGCCAGCAGGAGAAGGAGCCTTCCAAGTTGCAGGCTATTCCTTGAACTAAGCAAGTCTTTTTGTTATTTTTTTCCTCTCCAGAAACATTCCAGAAGTAGTTCTGATATTTGTTCCCTCCCATTTTTGGCCAAGATCTGTCAGAGGATTAAATCGTACGTATACTATTTCTACTCCCTGAGTATTGACGTGAGATGGCACTGTTGGTTGTCCCTCTTTTCCAATGACTAAAATGATCGTCAAATGTAAAAGGCACCTTCTGGAAGGTGAAAGTGTTTGCTGCTCTTGTCTCATGCCATGACTTGTACAGAAACTAAAAGACAAATAAGCTCTTCACAAATCATTTTGGAAATCCACTGCATAAATACCAGCATCTTTGAACCTCAAATCTGACTTGGACCCTGGGCTGGTATGCAGCCTGCCGGTGAAACTTCTGGGCGGCTTGATGCACACCCGAGCCACACATGGGGACAGCCCCTCCTTGCTGTATAAGACACAGACAAGGTCAATGTAAGTGCCTCGTCACGGAAGGGACTGTGAACATCTTTAGTCCAAGGCACTCACGAGGCTGGAAAGGGACCAGTTCATTTCACGGAGCCCAGCCCATTACCTAAAAACTCTGGCTCAGAAATGTATGAACGATGTTGCCAATGCAGAGACACTCCCAAATTCCTAGGACCTCCCGTCTCTATTTAAATCCCATACCCCAGCTCTCCTCTGAGTCTGAGGTGATGCTGGTTGTCATCGTAATCACTGCACACAGCATTAAAATATGGAACGGCATGCCAAGAGGGACATTGGGCCAAGAGGCAAAATAGCACAGGCTCTACCTTACCTCGCACTTGGCCACTTCCCATGGGACAGCGGCTGCTGTCCCATAGGCGTATGGTCATTGCTGTGGGTGCCACACGCAGAATATGCCCACCTGTCCACGTTAGTTCTCACAACAACTCCGTGAAGGAGGGACTGTTATTATTCCATTTCACACTGAAGGACACTGAGTCTTAAAGAAATCACTTCTCCCAGCTGCCCCGTGTGTCTGTTCCGTCTAGCTCTCCTTGCAAGGGCTTGGATGTGATTCAGGCTGTACATCTGGACTCAGAGGCTATAGTCATTTCTTAGGGTGGCTGTAATAATATACCTACAAATTGGGTGGCTTAGAGGAACAGAAATGTATCCTCTCCCCATTCTAGAGGCTGGAAGTCTGAAAGCGAGATGCTGGCAGGGCTCCTCTGAGACTCTGCTCTCTCCGAGAGTGCCTCCAACTCTCGGGGTCAAACCCTTCCTTGCCTCTTAGCTTCTGGCGCGAGCCGGTGGTCCTTGTTGGCACTCCAGTCTCTGTCTCCAGCCTCCTCCATGGCCATCTTCCCTGTGTGTCTGTCTGTTCCTTTTTTATGAACACCAGTCATATTGGATCAGGGGCCAGGCTCGTGGCCTCATCTTAACTTCGTGATACCGGCTAAGACCCTGTTTCCAAAAAAGGTCACATTTGTAGGGCCTGGGGGTTAGAACTTCAACATGCCTTCTTGCGAACACAATTCAACCCATAAGAAGAGGCACTTTTTCTGCATTCCTCCATCCTTCATCTCATGAGTTTCATGAGTTTCAAGCCACTCAGCATCTCTTGTCTCCTGTGAAAGCTTCTCAGGAGAGAAGGAGACTATCTTCTGACCTACATTCAAAGCCTCTTGGAGATCCAAGAGTTCTAAAACTTTTCCTGGTTCATCTGCCCACATGAGTTCCCAGAAGCTAGCTGTGCAGAATGCTGACCTGGGCCCCAGAAATAGGATCAGCCCCACTCTTCACGACTAGGGCTGGATGCAGAGACTACCAGGACATGGGGAGCAGAGGGGAAATAGGCACAAAAGAAGATGCTGGAAGGCTGAGATGTAGGCAGCTCCCTAGGCCCCCAGTCATTTCATTATGCCTAGCTCTTATTGAATTGAGACACCTGTCCCCTCCTTGCTGAAAGCATCATTGCATTTTCTATGTCAAATATGGGCCAGCAGGACCCTAAGTGACAACTCTTCAATTGAACCACCTTTGAAAAATTGAATTCAGGAGCATCTGTGACCAGGGATTTTCCTGGCGCTATTTGAAAGGGAAATTTTTCTTTTATGAAAAAGCAAAAGCAGTGTGTTTTTTCCTTCTTTCTAAAAAAAAATATCATTGTGCTCCGAATATAATTTGCACCAGATCACAATTTATTCAGTGCTTGGTGGTTTACAAAGCACATTTAAATGCAGCCTCATTTATTCTTCAAAACAACCTGTGGCTTAGTAATAGTAACAATAAGTACAAGTTATCTGGTAAGGTCTGTGCACTGGGAACTCTTGTCAGCGCATCTACAGAGCATCTATACTGCCTACAAGGCAGATGACATCATTGTCCCCTTTCTAAAGAGGTAAAGGCTTTTGCCCAAGGCCGTGGTGCTCATAGTCGATAAATCTGACATTTGAACCCAGCAGCCTGGTTGCAAAGGCCAGGCTCAGAGCCACTCGGTTGTCTGTCCCTTGACTCTCCACCCCACTTTTGGATGAACTAGTAGGTTCTACACGCTGGATGTCTGACCCCCGAAGCACAGTCAGCACGTGGTAGAGACAAGACCTATGTGTCTTTTTTACATAATCCTTCAATAAAGTCCCTCCCGGGAGGTATGCTCTTCCTGTTCTGTGCCTCTCCTGCCACATCCTGTTTGGTCTAATGCCTTCAAAATACAGTGACGGTGTCCCCTCTGTGGGCAGTTTCCTAGCTCCCTGCTCCCAAGCATTTGGCTAGCCCTCCGTACCCCAAGCCCATCAGTGCCTGCTTGTGCACCCCGTTCTTCTAGGCCTCTCCCCAACAGGCTCCCATACCACCTACAGCTCTTATAGGGTGGGGACACCATTTCTTAGTAAACCTTTTATCCTTGTACTTAAAACACTTGGCTTCAAATTAGTAGGGACTCACTGAAGAAACAAAGGAGTAAATAAAAGGCACTATTTTACTAGAACAAAAATGTGTAGGATACCACGCTACTACCATGGGACAATCAAGTTTTTGTTCTTTTTGTTTTGTTTTGTGCCTATGCACTGTCTACTTTTTATTTTAACAATGGTAAATCAAGAGAGTCCCCTCTTAATAATCTCTTTTTGTTATTTAATTTCCATATGCATAAACCTGCATATGGATCATTTCACAACAAGGCATACAGACTATCCTAGCCTATGTTAATTACCTTTAGTTCATCATCATTCTACTTGTTCCTTCTTCCCCAAGACCCACTTCTCCCAACCACATCGGTCCCTGTCCCTGCCACCAAGGTGAGCCTGGGTGTATTCTTTCCTGGTTTTTTCTGCTCTCATTTCATCTTACAGAGATGCATCTGACACGTCCCCATGCATGCATATTGAATAGACGCATTCCCAGCCCTGGAGTGCTGCCTGGGACTCAAATGTGAGACAGCCACACACGGAAACTTTATTCTCCCTAGATTTCTTTTGTTGTAATGCCCCAGTTTCATGAAATAATTTTAGGGAGTTTGAACTTGAATAGCTATTCTATTATGTAATGAATAACATTCACCTGCAATTATAGTTGCTCACTGGATCAAGCCTGCTGGCTTGACAACTGGCAGCCATAGAGCTCTATGGCTCTATTGGAAATAGATTTGATATTCATCCCTGAGCAGGTGATTAGCTGTCCCAGCCAACAGGGTAACTGGGTAGAATACTGTGTGCCTGGAAATATGAATATCTGAAGAGGGTACATGGATTGGATTTGGGGTGGCTCCAGAAACTAAAATGCCATAGGAGCAGATACTGCCTCCTGTTTGCCCGGCCCTAGAAATCATCCTTGGAATAACTGTTACCATTGCACAAAGTAATAAAAAGAGCTAATGTTTTGTGAGCGTTTACCACATGGCTGGCACAGGTCTTGATGCTTCCCATGGAGCAACTCACTTAGTCTTTACAACAGCCCTAGGAAGCAGGTACAAATATTGGCCCCATTTTACGAATGAGGAAACAGAGGCACAAAAGATTAAATAATCTGCCTAAGGTTACATAGCAAGTAGCAGACCTGGGATTCAAACCCAGAGAGTCTAATTTCAGAACCCAGAGCTATGTTAAGAGGCTTCCCATGACTCTTCTTTCCTACTAGAACCTTCTTCACCCAATTACATGCCTTGAAAATGCTTTCTCATCCTTTAAATTTAAATGTAAGATTACCTTCTTCCATATATCGTATTAGAAGTGTTTTCACTCTTGGTGCACAACCCTTTATAGCATTTTCTCCATAACATTGTAGTTGCCTATTGATGAGTTGTTTGCCCCCATGAAGCTCCTCTAGCACTAGAAATATATCTTATGTTCATCCCTAATATCTGACATGGTGTCTGCCACACAGCAGGGATTCCAAAAATGCCTGTAGAATGAATGAATGAATGAATGAATGAATGAATGAATGAATGAATGTTTCCATATACAATTAGACATCTATAAGGGTACATGAAGTATCAGATTTAAACACAGTTTTGCAGAAGTAATGTTCATAAACATCAATATCTTATCTACAATCGTGGAGTCAGATGTGATCTGGAATTCAGAATTTTCCAGATTTTAAGAAAATCAGTATATGGTGACCATAGGTCACATAACACTCTCAGTACCTCCTGATCAAACACGTTTATATTTCAGCAGTGAAATGTATAAATATTCACACTAAGTAGGGTAAAGCTGATGAATTGGCTTCTATCAGTTCAGATCTGGTTTTACCACCAAATGAATTTTTTGCAAAGGTAAAAAGAAAAACAAAAACTCAATTTTCAGAACTCTTTGTATTGGAGATTATGAATAAGGGATTGTGGAGCTTATGTAAATTGTAGTTTATGCTACTTTGGTTGACCAATCTATCATACTGTGTCTAGAATGTATGGTTTGGGTTAGTTACTTTGAGCCTTTAAAATAAGCAGATCTTCATCTGTTTATTAATTTGCTTCATCTTCATTGTTCATTAATTCATCTGCTTCATTTGTTCATTAATTTAATGAACTCACTTTCCAGTTCTAGAGACAACTCATTGTTCCTTCAAATTCCCATCAGGATGGCAAGGATGGTGGAGAACTTTGGACTACTAAGTGGGACCTTTCACCTAGCATCTTTCTCATATAAAAAAATATGACTGTTTGGGTCTGTACCGTGTGTGTGCATATGTGTGTGTGTGTGTCTCCTCTCCTTTTCTCACCTAAAAAACTATACTAGCTATATAAGAGGTCAGATATGTACATGGAGGGAAACTACCTAGACTCATGAGGACATCTCCAGAGAAGATTATGACTTAGACCTCTGGTGGGTCCACCAGTCCACCATCCCAGAGTTAGTATGACAGGCTCCAAGACACCAGTTAAGCTCCATGCTGGCTCTTGCTGAATCCATTTTCCTTGAGGCTCTCAAACTACTAGAAAGCTCTTGATTCAAAAGACCATTTAATAAATTCTGTAAAGGCTCATGTTACTCTATACATTCTAGGCTCTTAAAATAGCCTCACCCTGACATATGATGGCTCGAGCCTGCTACCCCATAAGAGATTTTCCTAGGGGGAAAGCAGTGTTTGCTGTGCAGGAGCTGGGAAAAGTTTGGTAGTGAGGACATAGTGGGAGAGCCTCCTTCAGGCGAGGGGTCTGTGACTTTAGCATGAATTTGCTTGGTCATCAGTCATGTCCGAGTCTTTGGTTTTTCAGGCTCATGAATGGGAGTGAACATGCCAGCTCAAGTGCCTCAAGATTTTTCGAGTTAGTGGTTTAAAAGAGTAGATTTTAAGAAAAGACTTCCATCACAGAATGTGTAAAATGGCACAAATTCAATCTATAGTGCTGAGCTCATTGGACCAAAATTGTGGTCTCCTTCTTTTCTGGGAGTCTCAACATCAATATCCTATCCTCTCTAAAATGTTGACGTAGTTGTTTCACGTCCCCATGTGGGCCAAATTAATATCAGAGAAAAAATAGTTCTAATTAGGTGGAGAGCAGAGATTGGCAAAGCGGGGCTGGCACTCTTCCATACCACGGAGGCACTTCATTTTATTTTTAGAATGGAGTTCTATCACATATACTCAACATAGCCGCATCTGAAATGTCTGTTTGTTTCCACAAACAGTTTCTTTTTTTCTTAGCTCACCAGCTGTTTTGTTTTCTTTTTTTCTAGAACTATAGAAAATTCTGTGCCATTCAAAGATGTAGATTCAGACAAACACAGCGTTTTCCCAGTAAGTATTGTTAAGAGTAGCCAGATGTTCACTAAATATTGTACTGCTTTCTACAAATATCCTGCCTTTAATAAGACAAGACTGAATTCCATTTGAATGTATTAATAATTTGATAATACACCATCCCATGATTTTTATGGACTTTTTAGCATCTTAATAGTACACGAACTGTCAGAGTGGGTCTTTAGGCCGTGACTGTTTTTTATTTCCTGATGCTATTCTCAGCTGGGTATTTCAGTTACCTTGAAAGGTGTTGAGAATTATTTTGGAAATTCTTAAACCTATTTTTAGAGAGTGTGTGTGTGTGTGTTGTGTTTATCTGTATGCACATGTTTGATTTAGAGCAGTAAGGATGTCAAGATGTTCTCTGCAAAGTGAATGAGCAAGCGGCACATGTAACTCCTCAAAGTTGGTCGGATCTCAGATTATTCTACCTGGGAACGGGGGAAATAAAAACATTGTTCGATATTATCCTCTTGATTCTTTCAAATCAAGAATCAAGACAGGTCAGTCATATAATAAATCCACAAAATTAGCCAACTTTGCTAGAGATTTTTAAATATCCAGTAGGATGATTACTTATTTGACCAAATAAACTAATTGTTTTGAAGGCTAAAAAGATTGATGACTAATAATGTTCACAGAGTTGGATGTTCCTGCTGTTTGTGGAAGTGTACACACCACACACACACACACCCGAACACAATCATATACAGATGAACATATGTACACGTATGTACATACATAAACATACCTGTATGTATACATGTGTGCATGCATGTACAGCAGGCATGCACATAACCACACCTGTGAATACACACACGCCCATGTACATACACGCACCTGTCACCCAACAGCGCACACACACTACCACCCTACATTGGTGCTAGGACTATTACATTTTCCCTCACACAGCATGTCTTAGCATCTTAATCTTAATTTTCTTAGTAACCTCTAGTGTTCCTAGATTGTATTGAATTAAGAATCACACAAGTCAGTACTCCTGGGACAGCTCTGACTGCCCTTCCTCGTAGATAACAAGGGGCGGAAATGAACCCCTCCTGTGTGCACTCTTCAATTCCAGACGCTGAGAGGCTACCACTGGCGAGGGAGGGACTGCAATGACACCAACAGGATGGCATACCCGGGCAGAAGGTACGTCCCTGCTCATCGCTGACCTTGGAAATTACCTTCTAAAAAGGAGGCAGGAGGCGTCATTCCAACCCCATCCTAAGGGGTCCGTCCTTAAAGAGAGAAGGGACCTCCATGTCCCCACTGAAGTAGAGTTCAGTGAAGAAAGACCAGCATTCATGCACCATCTGTCCAGAAAACCCTCTCCCTCTTGGAGCACCTGCTCGTTGCCCAGCACTCCGTCGCGGGTCGCGCACTTGACGAAACGGAAGTAGGTCCTCCCCTCGCAGAGCTTCCGATCTAGCGGGAGAGACACGCGAGTCCACGGGCACCGGGCCTATGTCCAGCCTCCTGCGTGGGGGCCACGTGCGGGACTGAGGAGTGAGGCCGGAGCTCCTGTGAGTGGACCCCATGTCACCTTTCAGTCCCGGGCTGATGTTCAGCCGGCCACATCTCGGACATCAGAAAGTCGGTGCGTGGCCTTCCTCTTAGCAGTGACTGTGGGGCCACGGCGTTCCGTTTACCAGGTGTTTGGGAGTCTAGAGCGTCATTGTGATGGCCTCACCTCTCTAAATAAAGTGGGCTACGCATTCATTCACTCTGCCAACAGCACCATCCCACAGTACAGTCCACGAATAGAGGCCACTGGAGTTGGTCCACAGTGCTCAGAAAATCTCCCAAACCCTGATAATAGCAGAGGCCAAGTGGAGGTTTCTGTGTGCCCCTGACAATCGTGTGTGGCACTCCTCCTTGAGGAGCCTGTTGTCCATCAGGGACCCTTTGTACAGCACCTGTTCACTCATTTTCATTTAGCTAACGTTCACGGGGCAAGAAGTATATGCTGAAGACCAATGTTACTGTTTTCTTCTCAGGCCAGACAACTGGGATATACACGAGGATTCGAACTGTAATGGCATTTGGGTAAGCAACTAGATCCAAACCTAGTCCCATTCTCTGACGTTCTGCCCTCCTTAAAAGCCTATTTGCTTTAGTCGGACGGAAGAAGATGACAGATGAAAGCAAACCTTTCTCTGCAAATTGGAAGAGGGGTGTAGAGTCCAATCTCATATGATGGATGGCAGAGATGTAATGAGAGTTGAGGGTCTGTCAGTCACAGCTCCTTGATGTCGCCCGCATCCAACCCCTTTATTCTGTGTTCAGTCAGGCGAAATTAAATGAAGAGTGCTGTTAGCAAAGTTTTACAGCCAACCAAACAGCTGTTGGAGAAAACCTCTTGCTGCTGCCTCTTCAAGGCAGCCATTTTCTTTCTATTCCACAAAGCTAGTCAGGCAGGGTGGAAATTACCCTGAAGTTATCCACTATCTACCTCTCGAGGCATTTAATGCTGGTCCTCCAGCTCTCCATGAATAACAGATTTGCAGCTTTAAGGAAGAGAGAGGGAAGAAAGGAGGAAGCCCAACCACTTACCTGAGGACAATGGCAGCAGACGGGGTCTTGAGCTAACACATGATTAAGAGTCTCCTGAACAAAAAGAATACTGAATTACAAATACGAAATCAAGTACGAAAGCAAATAGTTACTTAGAACAATAGAAGAAATCCCAACAAAACCCCAGAGTCTTGGAAATTCAGGTCCCTTGGAAATTGTAGGATGTCCAGCAGCATCACTGGCCTCCACCCGCTAGATGCCAGGTGCTCCCCCTCCTCCCCCTGTTGTCACCACCAAAAATGTCTCTAGACTTTGCCAAATGTCCCTTGGGGCAGGGGTGAGGGGGAAATCAGCCCCGTTGAGAATCGCTGCTCTGGAAGCATCAGTGTTTGGGGAGTGGAGACGTCAGCGCCCTTAAAGCTCCAGCTCAGAGACTGAGGAACACACTCTGACCTTGTGTCCTGGTCACTCAGTGGACCCAGAGCGCCCCCTCGCGGAGATACTGCTAGCCCTCCAGACACTGCCCTGCGTCCTCTGGACCAGATGGTTGGGCGTCTGATGTCTCCTCATTCCTGCCCCAGCTCTGTAAAGCCCAACTCACTTACACAGAGTGTTGCTATGTTCAATTAAGGGCTCAAGAGACTTTAATGGGTTTTATCCACTAACTTGCCTTTGTACTTTTAAAACCATTAGGGAAAGCCTCAGTGTATGTGTCTCTTATATTTAAAAACAAACTGCTAATCCCATCATTTCTCTTTTAAAGGGTGTTGATCCAAAAGATGGAATTCCATTTGAGAAGAAGTTCTGTGAAGGTATGCATTGTAGAGTTAATGTGCTTATCCCAGTAGGGACACTCTTTTCTGGTCTGAGTCACATTGAAGCAAACAGACCACCCCAGGGAGGAAGTGCCTGATGCTACAGCCTAAAGTTGATCAATTTCCATTTCTTTTCATGAAAAATAAGAAAAAAAAGCCATGAAAAAACTTGTAGGAAATGAATTATGTGGGGATTGGAAACTTGAATGATGATGCCAGAAAAGGCAACAGGAGAGAGCACAAGATAGCAGAAACCTAGCGCTTCTCCAAATAAGAAAACAAATAGAAGTGCTCACGTGTCCTCTTTTTCCATGTCCTTCTCAGTACACAACAAGGTCAGACATCTGGGTTTGTGCTGACGGAATCCCTGTGGCAGGCAACTGGGCTAAAGATTCATATCTGGGTGACTTGAGGGAGACCTCCAAGTTATAGCCATTGGGAGTTCCCAAAAATAGCAGAGCAAAAGCTCTGTGGTCTAAATGCCCAAACGCCACAGACATCTGAGCTGCCAGTATTGTTAGGAAAAACCTATGATCACCCACATACTACTGAAAATATGTGCCTGGTGATACCCAAAGGGTCTCGGACAAGACCCTCTGGTAGCATCACTTTTTACATTTAGGCCGTGCTTTTCCCTAACACTGAAAAGCACTTCAGTCATTCATTTATTCCTCCATTTGACAGATATTTCCTGAATGCCAATTCTTATTATGCACCAAGGGCTATACTTGGCTCTGAGTTGTCCTGGGCAGATGTGATATAGTCCTTGCCCTCGGTCAACTTAGTCTAATTGTCTAGGAGAAATAGGCACCCCTCTATCTAACTCTGAGAGGCATCAGTTGATTCTTTCAGGGCCTTAAGGGATTTAGAAGAGTATATGCATCACCCATAGGCAGATGAATTGTGTAGATGGGCCTCAGAGGCAGATTAAGTGATTCCTAACCTCCAGATAGGGCTTCACAGAGACCTTTATGTTCATCTCCCGTCAACCAGCCAGAACTGTCCACCCAGTGCTTTTGTGTATACGGATTAAGAGCTTTGAAAGACCATACCATCTTCGAAAAGTCAAAATTGCTCCATGAGATCACTAATTCTTAAAGTGAATTGCAACAGAATTCAAGAGAGCGATTTCCAAAACCAAAACTCAGGGCGTATTTCTGAGTTCAGATAAAGTTTTGATTCCTTGATTCATCCATCATTCACTCATGAGGTTGCACGGCAGTTTTGTTTTATGCTGAGCTAGGAAACACACCTGCATCTGTACAGCTTAGCTGGCAGTTTTGGTGGCCTAGAAATCTCATTCAGCTCCTAAACGCGATCCCCTTCACTCCCCAACACTTGAAAAGCGGCAGTGCATCACTGTTATGATGCTCTGTGCGTGGAATACACAGCAGGGTATCTACTCTCCTGACCACCCAGTCTGGAGGCTCCAAAATACTTGTGTGCATAAATAATGCAAATAAACTGTGCCACCCAGGTTCACAGCCCAGGGGAATCATTCTGCTGGGAGACTCAGCTGGGGCTCATTTTCACATCTCTCCGGAATGGATCACAGCTTCACAGATGTCTTTGGTAAGTAATTTTGGCAGTAATCATCCTGGATGTGCCAGCCTTTGTGTCTGGTCCCCCCTTGCTCGCCCTCAATGCAGTGCCAACTCCAAACAGGTGCAAATCTCCCTCCTCAGCAAAATCTGTTGTAAAAAGGCACAGCCACAGCCATTCCAGCTCAAACAATGTGGTAAGAAATGTGAGGGTATTGTCACAACAGGCTCATCACAGAAACCGTCCTGTCCATTAGAGAAGGGGAATAGTGCCCCTGCTGGCTGGAAAGGAGATGTGGGCACAGTGGGGAAGCCCTGGTCACATGGCCGCCTTGGGCATCGTTCCCTTCTCCCTCTCCACGAACTCTGAGACTCTGATCTGGAGAAATCCAACTACAGGAATTAAAATTTTTTCCTTGACCCCTTCTTCTCAGACTAGAGAAATTGAACATACACCCAAACACTCCAACCGAACCTGTCCCAAGTCCCAAAACTGGACAGACATAGACTTCCCTTTGTAAAGAGGAGCAAGCAGGGAAACATCTGGACATAAAAAATGCTTATGATCTCAAAAGAGGAGTGCTCCTTAAAAAAAAAAAAGCTTGCTGTAGGAGACACTGCAGCGTTTTATACAATATTAAATTCAGGTTCTCAAAAATGGTCAATAGGAGATTATACCCATGAAAAGGGAGCAATCTGCTATCGGGAAAGACTACTTTGGGGAGAAAGAACAATAATCACCTGATGTGAAAATCCAGTGACAACATTGAAAGCAAGCTGGACAGTCCAAAAAACAAGATGAGCAAACCAGTCTTCCCACTGGGGAAATTTGGGAACTCAGAGAAAAGGCATGCAGTATGGGTTCTGGAGACTGACTAGGAAACCCAGAAAGGAGAACACATCAGGCAGAGAGGAAGTGGCAACCAAATAAACAATAAAAGGTAACTCCCTTGAGTTGAGGGAATCCTTGTCTTCAGTCCTAAAGTCACACTGAGCACTAGGCCCAAGTGTAAAATAGACTCTCTTTACCTTGTCTTCCTTTTTTCTTTTTTTAATTTCAAATATAAAGAAAAATCTTGCAATCATTCTGCCCATCAACGACAAGAAAAAAACCCAGGGTACTTACTAGGAGGAAAACCATTTTGGTGTCAGACTTACCTCTCAATACTAAATTTTAGAAAATAGTGGAATGGCCTCGACAGGATTTTGAGAATTCTGTATCAAAAGTGCTCAGACTGCCAAGATATTGTTTGTTGTTACATGAGGGCCTCAGAAACTTACTGTCAGTTTTTCAAAGATTCAGAAAACAGACGTATGTCCTCTTGAGAAAGATTATTTTAAGAAGTATTCCAGATTACTATTCCAACTATTCCAAATATTACTAGATTTTAATATATAACATTTTCAAATGTAAACAATGTCAAAAAATCCATAAAGTTAAAAGACAAATGAAAAATGAGAATATTTATAACATATAAGGCAATATTTAAATCCCCTAATAACAGTTTCCTGCGTGTCAATAATAAAATTTTTAATAAAGAACATAGCTAATAAATATAAACATAGTTTTATCTTTAACAGTAATCAAAAAAACACAAACTAAAACAATGGAATATCATTTATCATCTGTCAAACAGATAAAGCTTAATAATATATGCCTGTTCTCAGCAAAGTTATGGCAAAATGGAATATTCTTTCACCACCAAGAGTGTTTAAGTTGGTAGAACTTCTCTGAAAGGCAGTTTGACAATATATATAAAGTGATATGGAAATGTTAGTGGTTTTAATCAATAATTCTGCACCTGGACATTTACCTCTAAAACTGATTAGTCATTTGCTCAAGAATCTATGTACGTGAGTATTCATCAAAGAGTTACTTATAAGAGCAAAAATTAGAAAAAAATTAAAAATTAAGAAACCAGAGATTAGACATGTAAAAATATATCCATAAAATGAAATGTTATACAACCACTAATATACATATCATAGACATATTTCTTAGCAAGGAATATATAAATAATAACTTATTAGGGGGCAAAAATAGGTTACAAAATAATATGTATGAACCAGTTTTGTGAATATATAAGTGCATCCGTGTGTGCAAGCAAAGAAAATAATTGGAAGGTTACGGATCTGTACGTTAACACTGGTATGTTTGGACTGTAGAACACTGGGTAACATTTCTCTTATATTTCTTCAATGAATTTGTACTATGTATGTATCAAATATTGTAATCCAAGATCTGGGGGATCGTTTTGTTTTGTTTTGAGCAAATAGCTTAAAAAACACCAAAGCACTATTTTCCTTAATACTTGTGAAAGCCCTCCAAGGTAGGTGTTATTACAATATAGCTTCACTGTACACAGAGATACTCAGAGGTTGAGTAGACTGCCTAAGGTCACACAGCTAACAGGTAGAAGATTCACTTCCTTTCGTTGTCATCTTGAACAAGCCACCCACCCGGAAACTCTGGAAATGATGTTAGGAACAATCTCAGGCAAGGCCATGTGTTTCATGATCTAAGGGTTGTGAAAATGCTTTGGACTCTGTTGGATTCAAACCAGACAAAAAGTAGATTGACATACAGCTCATGCAGTGCAGTGCGGTGGTGGCAGCTAACCAGGTTGGTTCATGTCCTCATGCTTGTCCTTCTTGTCCCACACCTGGGCCTCTGGAGGCTGAGGTGAAAGGTGCCTCTCACTTCAGGGTTCCCCTGGAGAGAATGGCATCTCACAAACTCTCACCAGAGCCAGCAGCTCACGCTATAGTGTGCTGAATCTCTGGAGAAAAGAAAGATCCACTGAGAAGCTAGCCCAGCAGTCTGGAGTCCTGACAATTGGGATTTGAATTGTAACATTTTTTAATCTGCTATTTGCAACAACAAATTAAGTGAAATACTGCAGCTCAGCGTTGTTGGTTTAGGTTTAGGTTACAGGTGCCCCTGGTTTCTGAAAGTTTGTTTTATGCCAATTTGCCTTTATAGAAGACCTACATTAGCCCTCTTTTCTTGCCAACCAAAAGAAATCTAAGGAAGATGTTCACTTTTCCAAAAAAAAAAAAAAAGCTGTCCCCTTGCTAATACAGGTCTTTCAGAAAAGCAAAGTGGCCTAACTCGAGCTTTCAGAATACTCCCTGCTTAGATAGCCAGGGAAACGTATATTTCTCACCCCACTCCCCTGTCCTTTTTTGGCAGTAGATTGTAGTCTTGAAAAATGACCGCAAGAATGGGAATAACATAGAGTCGATGTGGAAGCCAAATTGGGCATAACGGTAATTGGGTTCATGAGTCTCACCAACATGTTAATAATGCTGTTGGTGGTAGGGACAACACTACGGTTTTAGTGGCATTCTGTCACCTGTTTTAAGCCTTCGATGTTCTAGTGCTCTCAGGGGGTCTCCCTGGGTTAACATACTTCTCCAAGCTACAGACCCATCCAGTAACTCCAGGCCTGTGTCAGTTCTGTGTTGTGCCATTTGTAAGATGGAAGATGAGACAAGGATAATAGAGAAATATTTTGTTTAGAAAGTTAGCATTGAAAAGAAGATATATCACCAAGTTGGCCAAAGCAAGTCACACGGCCATGCCTGAGATCAATGGGGAAGCAAGTGTATCTGCCCAGAGTGAGAGAGGGAAGAAAGTAAATATTTGCAGTATTGTTTTTATCTAATTATAACTGTTAAATATTCAATGGAGAAAAATAAGCAATACAGAAATTATTAAGAAATCATTAAAATTCTCCTTAATCCTACCACCCAGGGAGAATCATTTTAACATTTGGGAGTATCAGATTAGTTTTAAAATATTCTCTTAATATTCTGCATATTGGGGGGAAAAAGAAGATAAGAAGTCAGTACTGGAACCAATTTTGAGAGGTAAAAAAAAAAACCAAAACCCACCATCTTGAACTTTGCTCATTATTTTCCTATTCTTTCCCAGAACTCGACCCCCCCATGCGCACACACGCATACACACACACACACACACACACACACACACACACACACACACACATTATGTAGTCACAAGAGTAGCAAGTATGCAATTGGCCATTCTCCCTTTTTCAATTAGCACTAATTATAATCATTTTTCCACATTGCTACTTAGTCTTTGTATTCATTATATTTGTCAGTGTTCTATAGTATCCTTTTCAGTATACGAGCCATAATCTTCTAACCATCTGGCCAAGACTGGATATTAAGCTGATTCATTTCTGGGCTACTATGGATCATACTCCTTTAAAAACAAAACAAAACAAAACTCATTTTTCAAACGTTTTATCTATAGAAGCTCTTCCTTTGCACAGGGAGTCAGCATATATATGACTACAGTGTCTAGCAGACATCCATGACATATATTGAGCTCTGATGTCTCATGTTTTGATTGTTTGGCTTTAATGCTTGTGGCAAGTGAACAAAATATTGCCAAGTACTAACCTGGGACCAACTATGTACCAAGCTCTGGGATAGGAGCGAATGACACAGAGGTTAAGGGGATGGAAAGAACCAGGTCTTCCGAAGACTTCAGGTCATAAGGGGAAATGCAGACCAGCAAATTCCAGAGCTACTGCAATGCATATGCACACCTGAAGCTCAAGAAAAGAAGGAGTTTGGGCCGTCTTGTCCTGGAAGGAAGGAGTGTCTTAGCAGCTGAAAGAGCACACACCAAGACTCACAAAAGTAAGAGGGTTGAGCATTCTGAGAAGTCTGATGTGGCTGAATTGATGATAATAGAGGATGAAGTAGAGAAGGTATGAGAAGATTCCAGCAAGGTGCATAGGAGCCAGATGTCAAGGGTCCTTGAGGCCACATTAAGGAATTCAGCGTTCATCCTGAAGGCAGTAGGAAGCCGCCAAGGGGTTTTAAACTGAGAAATAGCAGCAGACATATTTGAATTATAGAAGTATCACCCTGATTCTAGTGGCAGGATGGATTGGATTGGGAGGGAAAACAGGGAAGTAGACCAGCTAGGAGTTTATCTTCTAGTGAAAGTGCCCTAAACTAGAAGAGTACAGTGGGGAAGAAAAGAAATGGACGAACTCAGCAGTTATTTAGAATGCGCAGTGGAAGAACCGGTGAACCAGAGGCATCAGAAGTTTCTCAGGGGGACAGACTCTTCCAGTACCCCCTTCTAGTTCGTTGTCCAAACCTGAGGAAAGGGGGATCACTATTGGTAATTATGAGGATTATAGGCATTAGCTTAGACTGGCCCAGACAAATTGGGATGTATGGCTCCCCAACTGATAGCATGAGAGCCATGTACGAAACTGACACCTTGAGCCAAGAGCAGTGCCCAGAGGAGAGTTTCCAACCCCTAAATTATCTCTATATAAAATAATCTTGGACTCTGAAGCAGACCTGGGTTCAAATCCTGGCTTAGCCACTTACCTCTCTGAGCTTAATTTCCTCACCTAAAGTTATATAAATAATGGTAGCTATCTCACCAGAAATTTGGGATGATTTTACAAGAGGATATTAAATATGGACTATTTATTTCCATAAATTTCAACTGAGGCCCCAAGACAATGTGGGCCAGCTCTTCCCACCTTCCACAGTCAAATATCAGAAGGACTTCAGCAGGACATGCACAAGAAGGGAGTGAAAATCATTTCTGCAACCTGTAGCAGAAGGCCCACCTCAGAGGTCTAAGAGTTGAGGCAAGGAATGGCTGGCGTCAGTGTGGCAGTGGGGCTCAGCTGTCCCCTCGGGGGGGAGGGTGTGCCTGCTTCCCCCTCAGGGTAGGTGACCACTAGCAGACTGGATAGATGTCTCCGGAGACTGGGGTCCCAGGGGCTGGTGTCTAACACTCTTGTGAATAATGTAAGAGTGGTGACTGAGGAGAGAGCGAATGTGTGCCCCGGGGGCAAGGACGTGGACCCCAGGAAGGGAGAGCCAGCCTGGATCATTACAAATCCTGGAGAAGATTGCTGGGAGATGACTTCCCTGTGGAGGGTAAACTCCAGACGACTAGGGGCTGGAGCATAGAAACTAAAAGGCTAGTGGGGGTGAAGAGAATGTGCTGACTGCACCTGCAAGGTTGGTCACGTGTTCCCAGCAAGGCCTCTCAGAGCCCCCATTAGGGAGAGCCAGCTTTGGACATCAGCCCAGCCCCAAGAATCACATCTGATTATACCTCTTCTCCCTCCACCCGCCACCCCCTGTGGTCGGAAGCCTCTGCCATGAATTATTCATTAATTCATTTGACAATAACAATAAGAAACAATATAAGTAACATTGTTATGACCTATAACTTTATTTTCCAAAACAAAAACAAGTTAGAAGAGTAGTTTTGTTTTCCCTTGTTGTGAATCTCTTTGATATCTGGCTAAAGACAGCCGGATCCCCATACTTGCTTCCCCCTTCAATCTGTTTTCATATACATATATGTAGCCTCTTGAAAACTACATTGTACCTTCATGGATGAAATAAAAAGGCAAATCAAGTCTTAGAAGTATGATGAAAATAGTGATCTTATAAACTTTGAGACCCTCTGAGGGTCTCAAAGATTCCCAGGGTTCCCCAGGCCATATTTTGAGAACCACTGTCACAGAGTTTTCCTGCTGCCTCTAATGTCCAAACTCTGAGGATTTACAAACGAAAGATGTGGTTGTGGAGTAGTTTCCAAAACTATTTACATCTAGAAATGTCAGAAAAGAGGTATTCTAAGAATGTTTTAGGGCAAAATGGGAAGCCATCAGCAGACTGTGGACTAACCTCTCAGCCCAAGATTCCCGGAGCATATTGGGATATGTGGGGTTCCCCAAGAGAGTGTCCATGAGAACGCTCACTCTGCCAGACTGTGTGTCCTCGTTCCTCCCGCTGCCCCTGGGTTCTACTATTTGAGAGCCTTTTAGTAATGTCAGCACAAAGGAAGAGAACCCCCAACCTTTTGGCTAATTCAGCAGGTGGAACACCTTTTAAACTGGTTTCTAGTCAGTGTGAGAGTCAACATTTAGCAGAGACCAATCAGGAAAATAAAAGCATTCCAACAGAGGGGAATTAATACAGGAGATTGGCTACACAACGCTGGATTTAATACAAGCAACTGATTACATAGGTATTAGAACTAAAAGGGAGTTTCTGAAGAGATTAATCATTGCTGATGCTAGGGCTAGGGAACAAAAAGGAAGATGGGGTTTATCAGAAGCTAGAGCAAGGGGTGTGACTGAGGCTTGAACCTTGGCAGAGCCTGTACTGACTGCCAAGGGCGCACAAAGCAGCTGCTACTGGGACCACTGCAGGATGTGGAGATAAGCCGGAAGTAGCAATGGAGGCGGGAGGTTGGAGGCTGAAGGCTGCTGGAGGCTGCTACCTCAGCTGGAAACCACAAAATAGTTCCTCTCCTCCTCCCACGTGCTCCTCTCCTACCTGTGCCTCCCATTGATGGCGGGGGGGGGGGGGGGGGGGGGGGGGGGGGGGGGGGGGGGGCTGCAGAGGAGCCTGGGAAGTGTAGTTTGCAGAGTCCAAGCCCCTTCTGTAGAGCAGAGCCTAGAGGCAATCAGTGGAATGGGAGGCCTGGTTGGCTGTCTGCATGATCTTGGCCCATTAGAGCCTCATCCCTTTATGTCCTTCTACCCTGGGACCTGTTTCACCCCTAGAACAGCCTCCAAAGGCTGCTGTTCACCAGATGCCAAATCATTCCTTTCTCAACTGCCTTTGAGGAAGCCTTCCCAAAATGACCAGAGGAGGGCGAACCTTTAAAAATGAAGCCTCTGGACCTTTCTCTGAGGGATTTGGGTGAAAGAGGTTCTGAATTTGGATCCTGTAGCATTGACTGTGACACTAGGGAGTACCCACTGCCCCCTGACCCCACACCTCCACGAACTCATGTAGGAACTATAGTAGGAACCGTAGTAAACCTCCAGCTGTGGTGGCCTCCCTTGGGGTCTGACAGTGGGAATAGGTATGGTCAACAAAGACCCTTCAGGACCACCCCCTCCCCAGTGTGTCTGGTGCTCTGCATTTGCTGCGCCAAGTCATCCGTCATATCGTCTGGAAAGAGCAGGGAGTGCTGAAGAAAACCAATGATTCGTTGTTTCATCATAGGCCATTCTGCCTTTTATGAGACTACTCAACATTTCTTGGCCTTTGTCTCCCTATAAGGCAGAAAACACTGCC
>CM053614.1:34009390-34054430 GCA_028646535.1 Procyon lotor
TATCTTTCCTGCTGCAGCCTCTTCTTCTCTCCCCTTCTTGCCATCCTCTTGTTAAGCAGTGTGGCACCCGAGAGGCCTGTTTACAGCTAATTAGATTAGGAGTGTGTTCATCTGGAAAGATATTTGTAGTTCAATAAAGAGAGTGTGAAGAATCACCCTACTGGTTGCACAGAAACAAGGAGCCTCATTCCGCTGGGGGGAGAGGGGGTAGAAAGGGCTTTTTGCCCCCTCCCTCCTTAAACAAGCCTCGTTTCTCTCCAAGATACCTGTAGTCGTCAGATGCAGCTGGGAAGCATGAGCTTCCCATGCCACAGGAAAGATCTCAGCTTAGAAAGATTGCAGAGCAAAACAACAAACAAATTTGAAAGCACTTTCATGCTTTTTTTTTTTCTTTCAAAGGAAAAACAATCACTGCTTGATAATGTTTTGTTGAGAAAGAAAGGGAGGCATAGAGATCATCAAGGCCAGCAAGAGATGCTGCCCTCCTGCCTCTTTCCCATCTGTTCGAAAATTATTTCCAAAATATTAAATGCTGCATTTCACTGAACCACAATTGCATGATGGGCTGGGGCTAGGGGAGAGAGGAGGGAGACGAGATTCTGAAATACAATATTCCAACTGTTTATTTTGCTAGTGAAGGCTATTGCCTGTACTATTATAAAATCTTAGCACGACCCCCGGCAGGCTGTTGTCTGTAGGGTAAGTAGGCGCAGATTGGATTTCGTACTGTGTCAAGGACAAAATGAATCCTTAATCTGACTGCAGAAAATGCATATTCACCCGAGATCAAAGCGGCTCCAGTCTTTCAAGCCCACATGTGCTTGGTTCCTTTCTTTGAGATGAGTGTACAGGTCAAGTTTGGCTGCCCGTTACTAGCCCACATACAGCCCGGCGTAGCATCAGAGCTCGCACTCTGACCCTCCCTAACCTGCGCTGCTTCCCGCTCTCTGGATTTAACAGTGAGCATAGAGCTTCCATGAAGCATAAAGGCTGATTTTCATGGTGCACATAAAATATGAAAATCCTATCTCGGCTAACTTTGTGTTAACTCCAAAATATTTAAGGGTTAGAGTACTTGATTATTGTTTTTTCCAGGTGAGGAAAGGCCATAGTTCAGTAAAATTGGACAAGATTACACTTTCTGCTCCTCAGACATCTTGCACGCTGGCAGATTAAGAATGCTAAGTGGTGAGACGAGAAGCCTCAACCCTAGTTACTTCTCATTTATTCTGTCAGAGAAAGAGACCTATGTTCATCTTGGTGGATCTTTCTCTCCAGCAGCTCTCAGGCCACAAGAGACAGAATGTTCTTCGATTCCCGTCCCCTGTTCATGGGCACAGGCCAGATGGGCTGTTGCCTTGAGGCCTGATCAATGTAATGCCCTTTTCTTCCTGCTCAAGGTGAGCCTCTGGGGCTCTTACCTGCCAGCAAAGTAGGGTGTTCTTGCAAGCTCATTCTTCCAAAAACGTCTGTGATCTTAGCCCTCACCAGTTTCTGCAAGAATTAAAAAGACAAACACTCGATGTTCTGAAAACTACAAGAGGAAATTATTTTAAGCTCCATACTTCTGAAAGGCATTTATAATTAGCCAGCCCACATGCCTGCTCTCCCAGCACATTAGATGGAGATTTCCTCAGAGAGAGGCAGCATGAGTCCATAAACACCTGTGCGAGCCAGTGTGCTGCTAAGACTGGAGGCAATCTCTTGCCCTCTAGTTAATTATATTTACCACTTTGCTTTGCTCTCCCTGAAGTTCCTCAACCATGAAATGGGTCTCAGGGAACTAACTCATCACAGGAATAACAGTTAGAATCTTAAATCAGTGGGGATGTGGAAAGAGGAAATTTCTGGCATTTAGAAATAATTTGGGATGCTTGGAATTGATTGCTACACCCCATTCATTCATTAGCTCATTCAGCTAATTGCCTCCATGCCACTCCTTAGAGTAATAAGAATAGAGATGGCCCAGCCCAGCCCTTGCCAAATGTTGGGCTTCTGAGTGATTTCCTAGGGATTTTTCTACTCAAGGCAGCGCTGGCAGATTGGTAAGGGGTGTGAGCAAAACCGTAATTTCTAGAGGAAAATCAAGGGGAACATTCTGAAACATAAGGTCCAAAGATTCCAGACAGATTAAAGACAGCAACACTGAGCCAAGAATTTAAAGACTGATTGCTAAAGAGCCCATAGGAAAATAGATCAATAAGGAACAAAGAGGTCATGTTCTCATGTTGGCAACATAGTTGTGAGCCAGCAAGTAGAGCAGGTAGAAGGGTAGAGCCTCTCTTAAAAGACTAGTTATTAATCAGTCAGCTTTAGGCTTAGCTGCTATAATAAAGAATCCCCAGGGCGCCTGGATGGCTCAGTCGTTAAGCGTCTGCCTTCGGTCCAGGTCAGATCCCAGGGGCCTGGGATCGAGCCCCGCATCGGGCTCTCTGCTCTGCGGGAAGCCTGCTTCTCCCGCTACCATTCCCTCTGCTTGTGTTCCCTCTCTCACTGTGTTTCTCTCTGTCAAATAAATAAAAATCTTTAAAAAAAAAAAAAAAAAAAAGAATCCCCAAATTTAGTGACTTAAGATGGAGATGTGCTTTCCTTTCATACAGTAATCCAGAGAGAAGCAGTCCACGGCTGGCAAGATGGCCAGACTATCCTCAACATGCAGCTTCCACTCCTAGGTCCAAGGGGACTACTCCTGCTTTTGCCACCTCCCACCTATAGGAAAGAAAAAGGGCCACATGAGGACACACACATTCCCCAGGAGTACTGACTTAGAGGTGGCACACATTACTCTCTCACACACCTCACTGTGAAGAACCCAGTCACTTGGCCACACTAGGCTACAGTAGAGGCTGGGAAGTATAGTCAGTCCCTGGCTGGGCAGCTATGTGCCAAATGGCCACTGTGGGAATTCTATTAAAGGCAGAAAAAAAAAGATGAGGGGTGGATATGTGGGGCCCTAGACATGAAAAGCAGTCTCTAACCTCAAAGAGCTTAAAGTCTACTTGGGAAGATAAACAAATAAACTCACAATTATAACATTAAGCAGATATTACCATGTGTTTACCCAACGCAGGGCACTGTACGTAGCATCACCTCCTGTCATACTGAAATGACTCCATTATTATGTATATTTTATAGATGAAGAAATGAAGACTTAGAGAGGTTAACTAACTTACCCAAGATAATGCAGTTAAACATGGAGCCCAGATACAAACTGATTCTGTCAGACCCTCGAGCAGAGTCAGCAAATTATGGCCCTTGAACCTAATGTGGCTCTTCACTTTTTTTTTTTTAAAGATTTTATTTATTTATTTGACAGAGAGAGAGAGATCACAAGTAGGCAGAGAAGCAGGCAGAGGGAGAGGGGGAAGCAGGCAGAGGGAGAGGGGGAAGCAGGCTCCCTGCTGAGCAGAGAGCCCAATGCGGGCCCGATCCCAGGACCCTGAGATCATGACCTGAGCTGAAGGTAGAGGCTTTAACCCACTAAGCCACCCAGGCGCCCCCTTCACTTTTTTTTTTAAATAAAGTTTTAATGCCCATTCATTTAAATATTGTCAGTTGCTGCTTTTCCACTACAGTGGCGGAACTGAGTAGTCACAACAGAAACCAAATGGCCCACAAAGCCTGAAATATTTACTATCTGCACTTTACAGAAGAAGTTTGCCTACTCTGCCCTAGTGCTGGCATGTCGGGTGTAATTAGCTGGGCATGTGCAGGATGTGACAAGAGCTGGAGGAGAGCCCCTCACAGAGGGGAGGTGGGCCAGTCAAGGAAGTCAGGATTTAGCTAACCCTTGACTAACGAGCAGCAATCGATCAGTAAAGACAGTGGAGTAGGAAGAAGAGCTTGAGACAGGCCTGGAGGTCTGAGTGGCCCACTGATAGTTGAGCAGGGTGTGAGAAGGGGTTGGGACAGGTGCGGTGTGGAGGAGGATATGGAATAGCCACAGTAGCTCAGAGAGCAGCGTTTCCCAAACCTGGCCCATCGCCACAGCCATTTTGGGCATTTATTAAAATAAGGATTCTAAGATTCCACTGCAAATCTACCCAAACAGGATCCGATCGTATCTTCAAGAAGCTCCCCCACAAGATTCTGAAATACACTGCTGAAGATGGTGGGGGAGAGTGAGAAGGCAGGGACCCTGGCCAGAGGCTGTGCTGGTAACCCAGGGCCATTCTATGTGCAAGTTGGAAGGCTAGAAGCAGTGAGGTTTATGACAGCTTCTTGGTAGAAGGTCAAAGAGGAGAGAGGGAGAAAATGAGATCAATCCTTATGAGCGAGATGGTGGGGAGTGACAGCCCACTTCTGGCCTGATCACGAGGTAGCCCCATGATGGCTTTCCCTGTTCTCACCTCTATAGCTTAGCTGTGGACTTTGGGCTTCTAGAGTCTAACGCTTGATGTTACCTATCACAAAGGGAGAACCACCCCATCCCAACGCAAATGGCAGCCTGGCTGCTTCAGAAATGACTAAACGTTTACAAAATCAAATGGTGTCTGAAGAAGGGACTTTTTTTTTTTTTTTAAGAAAAAAAGGGACTTTTATAATATGATAGGCATGCCTCGTTGCCTATTCCTGGCCCTCAGAAGAGTTATTTTTTTCTGTTTGTGGAAGAATTTGTTTCACCGGCTCCATGTAAGAATTGAGTTGTGATTATTTCTGCATAACAGCGGGACACTTTAAACTCTTATTTTCTCAGTTTTATGAATTTGGATACAGTTCTTCAATCACTCTTGAAGTCATGTTGGAAGGAATTGAATTCTGTGGAAGAAATCCAACTGCATGATGCATTTTCATTTGGTATGGGACAGTTAGATAAAGCATCCCTTGACTCACTCATTGAATAAATAAATCATGGGGTAGAGCTTAAATAATAGATAAAAGAAAAGGGGAAAGAAAGAGACTAAGAGGAGCTGACAAGGTGAAAAAATAGATAAATAAGAAGAGCTATATTCAGGCAAAACGATGAAAGATTGTTGCCCGCCATTCTGTCCTCTTTATATTTCCTGGTCACATTTTGCTAGCAATCTTTATTTGACTATTTCTTCACTGCCCCATAAGGTTTTGGACTGGCATAGGGTCAAAGATGAAATGCTACTCCTTTTCCCTGAAAATTACTTATTTAGCGCTAGCTGAAGTCTAAATGTGCCTTCAATAGGCATCATCCCAGGAGCTGAGCAGTTTTTGTTACTGGTCAGAAAAAGATACAGTTTTTGTTACTGGTCAGATAAACAGATAAAGTAGTAGGTAACTGGCATACTGGCTGTTTGGGTTTGTTTGGGGGCGACTTTCTTGGTCTTCCTTGTGCATAATATGATCAATTCAGCCTTGGAGTTTTGCATACGATACTGCCAACACTTTAACTCTTTTTTTTCCTTGCCCCCTTCTTCCTGGCTCCCTCTTAGCAACCTCACTGGACTCACATAGGGTAACATTTCTTTCAAGATTCCTTCCCTGACCCCCACGTGTGGGATAGGTGTCCCTTCTAGCAATCTGGACTCAATCTTGCTAACAGCTAACTTTCATTGAACACTGACAATTCTGAACTTTATGCATGGATTTGCCCTTCCAATCCTCTCAGCCACCTGATGAGATAGGTGCTGTGGTTAGTCCACAGTACAAACAAGGAAACTGAGATACAGAAGAATTGAAGCAAGTCTTCAAGGTTACCCAGCTGGGAAGTCTTTATTTTCCAGCCTGGGCGCTCCAGAAAGGAGGAACTTGTGGCTGCCTAGTACGATGGTCAAAGAGTGCTGGGCACCGGCTGGTGTTGATGTGTTTCTCTCTCTCTCTCTCTCTGTCTCTCTTTCTCTGTATGTTTAATAAATTACTGGGCCACAGGGACCTCAATAGGAGACTCACTTGACTGCATATGGAATTCGAAAGCTGAAGTATCAAATTCAGAGTTAAATTGCATTCTTGAGTTTGTCTATGTCAGAGCATTAGCTTACGTGACTGATGCTGCCCGACTGAGTCAAGTCTGAGATCGCAGAGGCAGAAACCAGATAAAATACACTTTTCCGCGCTCTCCCAGAGTTTCATCTGCCAGGCCCCACGGGAAGATAAACCTCTGGCTCAGCAGTGTGTATTGTGCGCTGTGACTGCCTCTCCCAGATGTGAGGAAAGAATAGGCCCTGGGAATGTGTGAGTGGTGTTTGTGTGTGTAGGCGTGGCTCAGGCTCACAGATCGTTTCCGTATGCATCCCCAAAATACTCATCTGTACTCCTCGTAAGTTATGTAGGGCTTCCGTGTAAGAAACAGAGAGGGAAAGATTGCGGCCGCTCCTGGGTTAGCTGTAGCTTTCTGAACTTGTCTCCCAAAGCAGTATCCGGGAGACCATCCACTCAGTAGACACCCGGGAAGCCCCATTTTCAACAACTGGCAGACCCAGCTTAGTCAAGTGTGTGATTCCATGAGATTTGGCAGCTTAGGGGAAAAGCAAGGACCAGATACAAGTAGGTTACTGAAAGCCTACGGTGTTAGAACTCTGGCCTGCTCTGAGCCTCTCCCTCCCCAGTCCCATCAGAAGCTGGATTCAAATCTCCACCCCCTACTACCAGCTCTGTGATGTTGGCAAGTCACCCAAACTCCCTCTGAGTTCTGTTTGCCATAGTTTTCCTGGGTCCTGCGCTGCCCAGTTCCTGCCCAGAAAATACAGATTCCTCTGTGGCCCAGAACTGGTGGCAGGAGGGGCCATGGCGAAAGGGGCTATTTTTCCATAGATCCAAGTAAGTTGAACTGTGCTTATTCAATTTACTGCTGTTTGTCTAAGGCCTGGGTACTCATTTCTTTTTCGGAAGGCAGTGTCCAGCATCTGATACATGGTAGTTGCTCAAAAAGTGTTTGCAGGAGGGAGAGAGGAAGGAAGGAAGGAAAAAGCCGAGTCCCTGTCTCATAGAAATGTTTGATGAAGTTACACAGGGTGTTTAAGGTTCCCGTGTCAGTGCCTGGCACATAAGGGAAATTCACTATTCGTTCCCTACTTTGGCCTACTTTGGCCTATAACACAAAAGTTATCTGGGAAACGTAGCACATGCAAGCATCATGAATGGATGGATATGCGTTCACTTATAGGATCTATTCACATATCAAAGTCTAAAGGGATGGGACCAGAGCAAGAGAGTTTGTGTGAAGGTCAAGGAGGGCCCTTCAAGTTTCTTGACTTGGTATTCCTATAAGGAAAGGCATTAAGGTAGTGGCAGTGATAGGAGGAGGAGCAGTGGGTATGATGAGATTGAAAGCAGAAAGCGGGAAGTCCTACAGCAGGCCTTTAGGATTGTTAAGGCAGAATACTGGAGGATAGCCTCATCTACACCACCTACAGGACAGATGAAGTAGTGGCAGACCAGCCGCCCTGGTAGACTCGCAGTCCCAAAGCTAGAGAGAGTCGCCTCTGTTTCCCAGGCCTTGAGATTCTTGCACCATTATCAAAAGACCAACCTAAAAAAAAAAAAAAAAAAAAACCAACCTAAAAGCTATCTTCTTCTTTTGAGTAAAAACAGCAAAACCTGTCTGCTTTGAGAGTTTAGTTCCTGGGAAATAAATTTTAAAATGCTAATTTAACTGATGATGGTGTTTTTCATTTCTTTTTCCTACGAACGTTAGCTGCAGACTGTGCCAAGTGACTTTATTATTTGAAAATAAACAACTTAGATCTAACCCAGTTAACAATATTGGAAAAGGGAATACACTGTGCAGGTTGTCCGTAGCATTGCTGGATAGGGAGGGCGCCAGTAGAAACAGTGAAATAAGGGCATCAAGGATAGTCCCTTTATCATTGGAAGATTGGCACGACCAGATGAATGTGTGATCGATACCATTGCTTTCTTTCTCTCACTAAAGATGATTTTAAGAAACCCAAATTTTGGCTGAGAAACCCGTTGCTCATTGAGGTTAGAGCTTAAGATATAACCAAATCCAAAGTACTATGTTTTCTGAATATGCATTAAAAATGAGAACCATTGGGCTTACTCAGTGTGCACACACACACATACACACACAGAATAATGTTAAAATATTACATGAGAATAGTACATACATGCCAATTATGACATAAAAACATTTTATATCACTGATAAAATCGGAACAACATCTGAGGCAGTGCTGTAGTTGACTAATGCTCATTGAGCTTCTGATGCTCTTTACAAATTGGGGACATTTTTCTTGGTAAATATTAAGTCTTTCCACATATGTACATTTAAGGTACATTTAAGACGAGTTTCCTGAGAACATAAACGCTCAAGGGGAATAAGCAGGAGTTGATGAGGGAGATCTTAATTTGCATCTTTCCTGCCTTAAATGCCTAAAATATCTTAGGTATAATGTTGCATGAATAAGGCTTTTAGTGTTTAATGTGATATGACTTAAACCTCCTCTTTTTGCTAGGGTCTATAAAACCTTTGCTATTAATGGCCATTACTTCTCATTTTTATCTACCAAATCTACTAAGGAAGAAAAAGTATGTCGAGGCTTCCATTTGTCTGCTCAAATCTTTTCAATTATCTGGCAATAAACTTCACTTCTCTTAAACCTGGGACAATCCACTTGGCAAGGGACACTAGGTGACCATCGAAGCATGATCTTTTACATAGCATAGGGCTTCTACTTGTCAACCTGCTCTCCTTGCTGTCCTTAGATCCTCCTGACTTTCCTGTTGAAGTAGAGAGTGTAATATTCGATAGCTGTCAGAGATATCAAAACTGACACAATGGTAAAGTTCATCTTTCCTGATTTTGCACAGCTAGGAATAGTAAAACTTCACCATAACACCGTAAGTGAAGTCTAAAACACTTAACCAGGAAAACACAGATATGTATTATTTCAGAGTTAATTGAATGATGGGGAGAAACCTATGCAGCCAACCTTCTTGGGCCTTCCAGGGCTCCAGGTGCAGAATACAGCCCCACCCTGGTCCCCACTGTGATTCAGCATCAGCTGCCCTCTGCTCCAGCTTAAATCTTGGAGGGGACGATTCCAGGACTGGTTGGGGCTTCTCTGAGAGCAGCCACAGGTCCCAGGGTCTCCCAGGTAGTTGAGATCCATTTCTTAAGATTGATCCAGAGACTGATCAGTTAACTGAATTGAGAGACCCTACTTGCCAAGACAAGGTTGCCGGCCATTTCCTCGCCTGTCCTACCCCTCCCAGAGGGCATTTATAAAAGGAAAAATAAGGGACATAGTTGACATCATTTTTCTGCTGTTGATTTTACACAAACCATAGAAACATGGTTCAGATGAATCCTGGTTTTGTCACTCTGTGTCAGGAGTTCTTGAACTGGAGTCTGTACTAGAGAGGCAGGGGATCTGTGAACCACTTGAAATCATAGGCCATGTTGAGCATATGTGCATCTTTGGGGGCAAGGGAGCCAAAATTGGATTCTCACAGGTGCGTGAGACTCCCAAGGAGGTCAGGAGACAATATCTTACTGACTGAGGGCATAGCTTTGAACTCAGGGAAGACATTTTTGCTGGAGGCTTGGCTATTATTACTCTTTAGACAGTTGATTTCCTGACTATCTGAACTAAAATATGAAGAAAATCTCAGCACATTTAAAAGAGTGGAAAGTTTGCCCGTCTACTGAAGCATCCCTTTCAAATGAGGGATGAGTATAAGCTGCCATGCATTTCACATCTTTCACAGAAGCTGAATGGAAGTCAGTTCATGAGTGATGCTGATCTTTGTGAAGTTTCTCATGATAGAGAGGCATATGCTTCATATATGTCAAAGTCCTTTAAAGAGTGAGATTAAGAAAAAGAGAGAGAGATAAAGAACAATGCCTGGGCAATGAATAATCTTACTACCTGTAAAAAACAAATGACCATTTTTATAATCACCACTTTATTTTTTCTTCAGAAATCCTTCACTGATTTACCAGTAGCTCTTACCAATGAGCTCGACTGGCCCCAATTCTCTGGTGTTACTGGGTTTCTGGACTCCATGAGTGGGTATGTATGTTTGAGTACCTTTAAACCTTTCAATTTATCTGTGTAAGGAAAGAACAAGAAATAGGGCTTGTTCCCAAGATGTTGAAATGGGAATCATTAGAAATTTCTTCTAGAACGTGAGTAATATACAAGAAACCCATCACTGACATAGAGTGCACTATGCAGTGGCATATAATGCAAATTGTATTTTTTTTATTAACATGTAATGTATTGTTTGTTTTAGGGGTAGGTCTGTGATTCATCAGTCTTACACAATTCACAGTGCTCACCATAGCACACACCCTCCCCAGTGTCCATCACCCAGCCACCCCATCCCCCCCACCCCCCCTCCACTACAGCAACCCTTAGTTTGTTTCCTGAGAGTTTGTTATGGTTTGTCTCCCTCTCTGGTTTCATCTTATTTCATTTTTCCCTCCCTTCCCTTATGATCCCCTGTCTTGTTTCTCAAATTCCTTGTATCAGTGAGATCATATAATTGTCTTATTGATTAACTTATTTTGCTCAGCATAATCATCCACGTCATTACAAATGGCAAGATTTCACTTTTTGATGGCTGCCTAACATTCCATTGTGTATATACACCACATCTTCTTTGTCCATTCATCTGTTGATGGACATCTAGGTTCTTTCCATAGTTGGCTATTGTGGACATTGCTGCTGTAAACATTGGGGTGCACGTGCCCCTTCAGATCACATTTGTATCATTGGGGTAAATACCCAGTAGTACAATTGCTGGGTCATAGGGTAGCTCTATTTTCAGCTTTTTGAGGAACCTCCATACTGATTTCCCAAGTGGCTGCACCAGCTTGCTGCAAATTGTATTTTATCAGCGCTAGCGAGGAAGGAGTATTCCTGCTGCAGGGGCACTAGAGTTGACCTCTTAATGGAAAATACATAAACATATCACCGAATTTTTCTCATTCAGAGGACTGGGATGTTTATGATTATTCACTCTCAGAAATTAATATTTATAAAGGTAATGGCTAAAATTAACAGGCAGGTCACAAGGTCCTGGAATCATCCTGGCTTTAATGCTTTGGATCTGAAGGTAGAGACAATGTATGGCAAATCTGAGTGACACAATCTCAATTTGCTGTGTGGTATTAGGTGTTGACTCAGAGCGTGGCAACAGCCATTCATAGGTTAGCACCCCATTTTTTAATTTAATAGAGGACATTGTGTATCATGAATAATGTATTTAATTATTATATTACTATCTTCTTTCATTCATCTAAAAGTACTTACTAAATACTACCTCGTCAGGCACAGATGCTATAGCTGTTTCAAAGGAAATTGGGCTTGACCTGTCTCTACAGCCAATTATAATCGAGTAGGGCAGATAAAGCAATGTACAAATAATGGTAATAGGAGAGAGATGTGCCACAAGACAACTCTCAGCACAGAGCTGAAGTTCTTCATTGAAGAACTAATGCATAGAATTAATCAACAGCCACTTCTTTGGGGGGTGTTAGGCAAGAGGGGCTCAACCCCAAAAGGATTTATGAGATTGGGGTAATAAAAAAGGTAGAGAAGAAACTATGAAAGGTAACCAACTTTGAGGAAAGGGTGCTCATAATTACGTAGGAATCATCTGTGAATGTAGAGAAATCAGAGGAGATGCATTTTCAAGTTTCGGAGTAGGTTTTCAAGTTTAATCATGTGAAAATTAGGTTAGTATAAAAATACTAATGGTATCATTAGTGATAGGGAGAGTAAGAAGTAACCTTTGTGAGGCATTTGCTATATACCAATCACTGTCCTGAGTGTTACATAGAGATTTTTCTTATTTCATCTCTGTGAGGGAGGTGGCATTAATTTCTGCATTTCACAGTTGAGGAATCTAAGGGTTAAGTAGACAGATTAAGAAACTTGACCAGAGTCCCATGTTAATAAGAAGTGTTGCAACCTGTCGTCATGGAACCTGACATCACGTTGTCCCAGAGAGTGATTTGGTGAGGGTCCTCTGGCCCCCAGCCCCCAACCTTTATGTGCTCTTACATTCCACCTGCGGGAATGTGGCTAGCTGGCATCTTTGTCACTTTGTTTAAGAGCATGGCTATGGGCTGGAGAAATGACTGAAAACTAGAGGAGCACTTCCCTGGGGAGATGTGGTATGTGTCGCCTCAGAGGTTGATCAGGGAGCCCGTTGCTAGGGCGCCCATGCTGCCAGCAGTCTGGGGTGCCCTGTGCCCCAGCCTCGGTCTCTCCTCAGCTGCACCTTCTGTTGTCTTTGTCCCCTGGAATACATCTAGAGGTGGCTGGGCTGAAGCAGCTTCCTAGAAAAAAGACTCGTGTTGATCTCCCCACTGCCAACATTAGAACTGAGAAAATATTTAAGTGGCCTCCACAATCCTGCCATGTATAATATTACCTGGAAGTTTCTCTAAATTAAGGCTTTTATGATAATAACAAAAGGAATTCATTATGAGAAGAAGTGGAAATCGTTTATTATACTTTTAATGGAAGCTTACTTTAAGTTGAACCCTGTAAAATTCAGCCACTTTTTGACCTAAAGCTTCACAGGGTTGCCATTGAAGAAATACCAGTCTGATGTTTAAAATTAATTGCCAAGTAGCTTAAAATCTTCCCTGGAGTCATGCAAAGAATGAAAGACTGCACTCAGCAGGCCCAGCTGAAGTGAAAACTCGTTTCCTCATTTCTTTCCACTTATAGCTCACACTCACCAACAGGTGCCCCACATTTCCTGCATCTAATTTTCCCAAAAACTCTACCCCAAAAGAACTCCTGCTCCCAAGCGCACTGTTCAGTTGTTTTAGGGTTTTGGGGGGGAGGGGTTGGTGGGTGGCAGGGGGAGCCAGTGTCCTTCTTCCATTCTTTGTCTCCTCTGTCCTCACACCAGGGGTTTGTTCCCTCCTCACTATGAAATCCCACTAGCCATGTCCCCTGTCATCCCATCAGAGCCCAGCAGGCAGCCAGATCTTCCTTAGGAGAAAGGCAGTGAGGAGAAAGGGAGGGGAAAGTTGCCAGTTTTCAGACACTCATAGGTTATAATCCTTATAAGGGCTGTGCAGAGATATTCTGACTTCATCTCACAAAGAAAGTCACTGTCTAGGTGTGTGTTATGTGAACAAGGGGGCATCTTGAGCTAGTCTTTGCTGACTTTGCACAGTGTGAGACTCTGTGTTGCCATTTACAAAAATTCAGTCTGCTTGTGCAGCTCCTTCAGTGTTGACTCTGAGCGCTGTCCTTACCTGATGTTTCTGAGGAGGTACACGCCCCCGCTGGTGGGCTGTCGGGTCCTCTACCCTGCCGGAGCTTTCCTGTCTGTCTGTGGGGCCCCAGGCTATCTAGTTGTCTCTTTTTGCCACCTGTTTCTGTGTGCCCTGCCTGTGTTCTCTGCCACCCAGCTGGAATGGGAAAAAATATATTCAGTTCCTTTTGATAGAAGAGGAACTTCTCTGTCTGGAATGTGAGTTGCCGTGGATTTCCCTATTAGGCAGACATAAAGCATGACACCGCCTGTGTGTCACCATTCAGGATATGTCCCTCCACCCCAGCAGTAGGTTCTGTTAAACTAGCTCTGTAATCTCATGCAAATTATACCTGCAGATAATCTATGCTGGGCCAGTCCCCTTCTTAAAAGAATGAAAATTTGTAAAGTGTGTAAAAAACATTAAAAAAGATTTGAGTATGAAGAAAATCCTCTTCCGGTAGAATCGGGAGAATGAAAAGAATGTTGACCCCGAAGAAGCATTTGTGAGCCATGTAAGCAGCTGCCACAGGCATTTTGAGCAAATGTCCTTTTGAGTCCAAATGCTTATCAACACGGGATAGAATGTATTGATTTCTCTGTTCAGCTGGATCTCTAGAAAAGTGCTTCCTGTTATCTGGGATCCGCCTCATGCTTTGTGTTTTAGCAATGTTCTTTGGAAAATATACCTTTGAAAGCAAAAGAATGCAGTTTGGGAGAGAAAATGGTTGCTTTCCTTTTTCCAATATACCTTTTCACCGCTCAAAATTTAATATCTTTTTTTTATAAGATAATGTAATTCATTGAAATTACATGTATGCATTAAAAGGCAAACACAACCCCTTACTTTTACAAATCTTTACATTCTGGGGTACTTGGGGGGCTCAGGAGGTTAAGCATCTGACTCGTGGTTTTGGCTCAGGTCATGATCTCAGGGTCTTGATATGAAGCCCTCTTTAGGCTCTATATTGAGGGAGCGTGGAACCTGCTTAAGGTTCTCTCTCTCTCCCTCCCCCAACCACTGGTAGCACATGTTCTCTCTCTCTCTCTCTTTCTCAGAAAAACAAAAACGAAAAACCACAAATCTTGACATCCTTCAGGTGAGTCAACATTAACAAAAATCTGTTCTCTTGACTCTTGGGCTCCAGAAAATTCAAAAAGCAATATCCTTTAAAACCATGTGTTGTATTTTGTCTTCCCAATGTGATTCAGAAAGCAACTGAGTGATTCAAAGGCAAAAACAAAAACAAAAACAAAAACCCACCCTGTCAGGTTGGTAGCTTGGAGGCTGGGAGCCCAACAATAACTAACATTGGGAAGGAGAACTGTAACTGTGAGTGAGAAGAAAAAGGTATTTTTCCTAAAGATTAAAAATAGTACTTCATGCTCAGATCACCTTCAAAAGCAATTAATGTAAGAGAAAAATCCTATTAAGGTAAAGAACCCAAGGCCCAGTAACAAATATGGAAATATGGGAAACAGTACCAAAATTGAGGAAGGAAGGACTTCTAGTTTAAAAGCAAATGTAAAATTCCAGAGCCCCGTGAGTCAGTGTGGTGGAGTAGGAAGAAGACTGTGTTTACACGTATGAGGGTTCTCGTTCTGTGTGGCCTTCAGGGGAATAGATAGCATCCCTGGACCTCATTCGTATATTGGAGTTGAGTCGCACCTACCATCTCTGAAGTTCTCCCCGGTGTTCAAGTTTAGTGGCTACAGGGTAATGTGTTATTAAAGTTCACAACCTACCTCATGATGCTGCTTGGTTTAGAAGCATTGGAAGAATCTGGTGGGGAAAGATGCTCCTGCTTCTCCACACCAAGTATGTTTTTTTCCACCCCGTAACTAGCTGTGCCTTCAGACACAACCTGGCTAATTGAATGAGTCAGAGCCCAAAACATTCTAGGAGCCTTGTTTCTCTAGGGCCAGCATTGCTGGACCATAAAGTCTGAACCCCTGCCTAGTCAGCCCTGCACTGTGTGATACTGGGTGCTGGACCAGCTAGTAATTAAAGTAGCACTCCATAATTGTCCTTTATGGGTACTATTTCCCCCAAGCAAACCTCAGAAAGGGAAACCGATAATACCAAACGCTTAACAAAAATAACCACTTGAACCCAACTGCATATAACCCGAGCATTTATGGTTGTCTCTGAGGCCAGGAATGGTCCAGTCAGTAGAGTTCTGCAGGCTAGGGCTAAATGGTAGAGAAGTCCCTCAGAGCTGGAGGGCAGAGGGGACTGGGAGGAAAAACAGGGTAACAATCAGAGCTTTAAAAAGGGAAGTGAAGTTAGCCATAAAAAATCATGACAGCTTAAGAACCAAGAGTAATTACCAAAGTTATCATATCAAGCTGGAGGAATAAGAATGAGATCAGTGGGTCAACATAAGTGGATGCAAACTACATGGAACTTTCTAGAGTAAATGTTGCTCCTTCTGCCTCTGGCTTAGACTTGCTCTTTGGGGCCAGAAACATAGCATATGCTTAGAAAGAAATAGGCAAAGCTATTGTGAAAAGTGGCACAGTAATGCTATTCAAGGACATTTAAACACACATCTTTGATGAGAGGTGTCCTAGAATCTGAGTGTTAAAGGTTATCTATCCTCTCCAACCCAACAGACATTATATGAGAGAACAATTTTGAAAAGCAGTGTATAATTCCAAATCAAGTCACTTGGGGTGTTAAAAACAGAAAATTGGAGAGAAGGGATTTGCAGCTAAGATTTGCTAACCTAATTTCATGTTTTAAAAAAAGACATGTAAGTACTAAACACTAATGGGCTTAATAACCTTATTGAATCCATTATTCAAAAATTACATGTGATGTAAGTGCCAGTGATTAGCCGTCTTATAATTATACTTTGCAAAACAAATAATTAGCCAGAGAGTTGGTCATTTGAAGTTAGCTGAGGCTGACTGGAGTGGAATATAATCTACATCAGTGATTTTTCTGAGTGTGGTCCACGGACTGCTGGGAGGTGGGTCTCTTGGACATTTTCAGAGGACCCACTAAGTAGAAACCATTTTCACAACAGAATTGAAATAGCATTTGTCTTTCACACTCTGCAGCCCTTTGTACTGATGTGCAAGAGCAGCAGTGGGTGAAAGTGCTGATGTCTGAGCATGAATCAAGGTGGTGGCACCGAACTACATTAGTAGTCACTATGGTCTTCACCTCTACACGGTCTTGGTTTTGAAAAAGGAGGACATCTTCCCCTGAAAAGTTTATTTGTAAAGCAGAAAAATTATTAACTTTATTAAAGTATATACATGAATTTTTAACACTTTCATCTGATGAAATGGGAGATATGCATAAAGCACTTTTGCTGCATAACAAAATATGATTGTCTTAAGGAAAAGCATTAGTGTAAGGGAGTTGAGAGCAATATTCCACTCCAATCAGTTTTTCATGGAACACCAGTTTTATTGAAAAGAACCAGAAAATAAATTATAGTTATTCAGATTGCATATGTGGCAGATATTACATGTGAAATGAGGGAGTTTCAAGGAAAACAACTGACAGTATTGATTGTTAATCATAAAATTTGGGCTTTCAGAGAAAATTTTGTATTTTTGAGAACTTGCATATTCTCTTAGGAACTTGAAAGCTTCCTAACACTCAAAACCTTTCTAAAATAAAAGAAAGGTTTCTTTTTCTTTCATCGAAACCAACAAGTAGTCGGTTTTGGTACCGACAAATATGATTTTTCAATATTATATCATAAAATATGTCAACATTTAGAATATCCACATAACTCAGCCAATATTTTCTAAATGGCCAGTATATGATATATAAAACCACGCATGGGTAGGGCATGTTGGGTGGCTCAGTTGGTTAAGCCACTCCCTTTGGTTCAGGTCATGATACCAGGGTCCTGGGATCAAGTCCCACATCGGCTCCCCCCGTTCTGTGGGGAGCCTGCTTTTCCATCTCCCTCTGCCTGCCACATCCCCTGCTTGTGCTCTCTCTGTGTCAAATAAATAAGCAGAATCTTAAAAAACAAAATGCATGGGTAAAAGATCCACTCAAAGTACAAGATAGACGTATACATTTTAATGTAATGTGGTGCAAAAAGTTCATTGATGTAATTTCAGATTCTACATTGCAACTAATCAGTCTTTAAGAAAATACTACATCTCGAGTTTTAGTATAGAATCGAAGAAGGCTACCCATACTTACCCAAAAAAGATATTAAAATGTTACTCCCTTTTCCAACCACATGTATGTTTAAGATGAGATTTTCTTCATATAATTTCATCAATACAACATATCACAACAGATTTAATGCAGAAGCAGAGATGAGAATCGAGCTGTCTTCTATTCAAGTCAGACACTAGGGAGATTTGCAAAATTGTAAAATGATGCCATTTTTCTCACTAATTGGAGAAGGGGTTGGAAAATATATATTTTTCAGAAAAAAAAACTTAACAGGTAATGGGTTTATTATTCTAAATGAAGTAAAAATTGAATATTCTTTCAAATTTCTAAGCTGTAATGTCTAAAATATGAATACTGACAGCTATAACTCACATAAAGAAAAGCTCTCTGGGTTCCTCAGTAATTTTAAGAGTATCAAATGGTTCTGAGAGCAACAAATTGAGAACTTCTGTGCCTGGAAGTGTGAGAGATGTGGCTATGGATGGAGGCTGGGGGAGGCCAATATGCAGAAGTTTGGCAAGAGAAGATAAAGGAATAGTTCTGAAAGCAGAGAGAAAACTAGAAGGGTTCAGCATCCTACAGACCAAGGAAGTGTTTACAAAGAACAAGTGCCCTTTAGCCAAATACTGCCAGAGGCAGAGGAAGACGACAATGAAGAAAGAGCCCTGGATATGCAGGGTGGTGATCAGGAGAGAGTGGCCAGAAATGTCTCAGTGGACAGAGATGGGAGCCTGACTGCTTAGAGTAGTTTCCAGAAGGTGATGAAGAAAGTGAGCATCAACAATTCATTTAGCAAGTTTCACTATTAAAGGGAACAGAGAAAGGGGGTGATAGCTGGTGGGGAATAAAAGATCAAGGAGACATTTTTAGGTGAGAACTCCTATAGCACACTTTTAGTGAGAGGAAGATCCACCAAGGAGAGAAAGGTGGATGAGGGAAGGAACCAGGTCCTGGAGAAGGCAATAAGGGGTGCAGTGCAGGGCAGGGAGGCACTGCCCCTTGAGCAGGAAGGACCATCTTTGGTCACTGTGGCTCCTAGCCAAGGACTCTTCCTGCTATACGCTGGGAAGTCTCTTCACTGGCAACAGCTTCTCCCTTGACTCTACTCATTTCTGCATTTTCACTTTTTAATTTACTCAAATCATGAATACATTTTCATCTTACAAAAAATACCGAGGTGTATAAAGTAAAAAGCCAAAGCTTGCCCCCAATTTCACTCCCTTTCCTGAAAGAAAACCCTGTTATCAATTTAGTGTGGTTTTGTTCACATCCCTTCTGTGTGATCACATGTGTAAATCCGTATATAAAGAAATAAACATTTCATTGGGATTTCCCCATAAATAACATTATACTGTGCATAACCTACTGTAAATTAATGTTTTGCTTTAATAATGCTTCTCAAAGTGCTTTCTATTCTTGTGCAGTTCTGCATGGTATTTCATAGCATGGTCGTTTTGTTCTCCTATTGATGTCAATTCCAAAACCTCATTATGCCCAATAATGCCATAATGAACGTTCTAAAGTTCTCTTTATGAATACATGTGAGGATTTTTAGGAAAAAGTGACTAAATCCGAATGTATACATTCTTAACTCTTCATCATCCCTCCAAAAGGCCATCCCAATTTACAGTCCCACAAACAGTAGATGAGAATACTTGTTTCTCCACATCCTGGCCAATACTGAATATCGCCCACTTTCTTAATGTTTTCCAATCTATTGTTCTAATATGTAGCCTCCTGGTCACTCAGGAGTGTGAGCATCTTTTCAGGAGCATTTACCTTCACCTTTGTCTTATCTACTTACCCTTTTCTCGTGCTGTGACACTCACCACTCAGGAGTCAGTTCCTTTAGATAGCCTCCTCAGGCCAACTCCCCGTCTAACTGGATGATTCTCTCCCATAATCCCTATTGTGCTTCTTCAATACCAATGTCACCTCACTGGTCATAACTGTGTCTTTATTGTTTTTCCCCTGCACTCGCCTCACACCAGACTCTGAGCGTCTTGAGTGCAGGGATCAGGCTTGTCTTTGTTCCGTAGCCCTAGTCCCTCACACAGTACGTGACACCATAGAAGGTACTCAATAAAAGAATTACTGAATAAATTCATAACGATATCACTTTACATTTGTAGATTGCTTCCCAATCTACGAGCCTCCTTCCCTTGCATTTTCTCAGATTGCCTAAATCAAATCAGATTTGCAGGAATTAACATTTCAGGAAAAAACGCTAGGGATAAGGGAGGAGAAATATAAACAGCATGAATCGAATCACCAGCTGCAGGATGTGATCATGTAAAAATAAATCAGCGTAACTTAAAAGCCCTTGGACTTCCAAGCATGTTCCGGAATAAATATTCTACAAGAGATTAGCATAATTCGTTAAAATATTAAAATAACCACATGGTCAACAAGTTGGAGATAGTGAATTTCAAGTAAAATATCAATTCAGTAGCCAGGTAGGAGGAACAGAACAAATGAGAAAGAGATCTTCTACAAGTGAACTTGGCCAATTATAGATGAGTCAAGCCTCGTTGTAAAGTTTTGTCCAGAATGATAAATTGTGCAGTCTAGATTGATCAAAGGAAAAACCTCCAAATTTTTCTAACAGGATTCCTATAACCAACTGAACCTAAGATTTTAGGCCATGTCCATGCTCACATACAGATAGAAATGATTCATCAGTATTCTCCAAACACTGTTCCCTGAAAAACTAGTTCCACAAGCTGTCACATACATTCTTCACAAGATTCCTAGGTCAACTAAGTTTTAGAAATGCCAATTTGAATAAGGAGAAACACATTTATCCAGCATAAGACTGAGAGGAGCCTTTCATAAGGCAAAAAAAAACAAACAACAACAAAACTTTGTATATCTCCAAGTTCCTAAATTCATTTACTTATTTGACCACAAAACTATGTAAAATCTCTCTCTCTCTCCCTCTCTCTCCCTCTCTCTCCCTCTCGCCCCTCCCTCCCTCCCTCGCCTCTCCTTTTCTGTGTGTATATGTGTATATTTTATGAGAAAGATACATCTCAAGAATGCAGGGTTTCACAGCATCCTTTGAGAAAGGCTGTCTAGATTATTAAAACAATCTTTTGTGCATCACAAGTGATCTTTTTACCTTTATAAGTGTCCACACCTTATATTTCTGAGTTTTATCACAGTCTAATGTTTATGCTGATGCAGTAGCCTAGAATCAAATCTGAGGCCAGAAATGCCAGGGGGGAAACAGTTATCACTGCTCCAAGCTCTGAGAAGGACAGAGGGAGGAATCTTGGCGGGAGGTTAACTTAACAGGTAAGAAGCCTTGTCTGAGTGCAGCAGCTCATGAATTATTGAACACAAGGCCCATGAAGTCTATTTCCCTGTATTATTTGCTGCTCCAAATTCAAAATCTATCATGCTGTCTGACTAATCTTTTCATGTCTGAACTCCTAGGACCTCATCTATAGCCATCCTCACCCCTGCGCACACCCCTGCATAATTAGCCCATTGCCAGTCTCTCTGAATACACAACGAGTCGAATTCTGCATGTTTAGTTCTCTCCAAGGCTGAAATCTTGGTTGTTCCGTGAATCAGAGGTTACACAGGGATCTAGTATCAAAGGACTAGAAGGAATTCTAAAAGTCCTTTAATCCGTCTCCCTGGCTCCATGCTGGTCCGACTTCCACCCACATCAGAAAGAATACTATCCACCCTTTTCTTAAAATTCCTCGCAATACACAGTCCCTGCATAAAGCCGTTCCAGTCTCTAAATTATTCAGTTTTATCCTAATTCACTTCCTTGCCCTAACCCTTCACATCAGATGTTACCATTTTTCTCTCATTGACCCTGCTGCTCGTCTACCATGAGCTGGTCTTTTCTGTGTGTCTTATTCCTTATGATGCAATCTAATTAGGGTGTCAGAATTTATATCCCAACTAGCAGTGCTCTACCGAAAGTCAGAAATTGCCCCAGAAACTTCACTGGGACCTGATACACTACTGTTGCTTGCATAATATCATACTTGGTCTATCCCCAAAAACCTTTGAGATGCTAAGCCTATCAGGAAGCCATCCCATTGCCTGTCTCCAAGAAGGTTCCACTTTGAGTCAATATAGGAGATGATGATTTTTAGTTTTAAAATCAGCCCCTTTCATTTGTCTCTTTCATGCTTGAGGCTCATTCTTGGTTTTCTTTTTTGTTTTGTTTTCCATTTCTTCATAGTGAAATGGTGTGGGGATGGTGGGTTATTAGAAGGCTCTAAGAGAAAGTGTTTTTTGTCTGCTACCTGAACCCACATCGGGGAAAGCAGCCAATAGATTCTGTGTGAGATTTATCTATTTTGAATTTTGGTGTTAGAAATCAAAAGCTGACAGTGTGTCCTCACATGAAATGCCCTGCGGTAGACAGGGCTAGTCAAAGTGGGACTTCAGCATGGTGTGCTTCCAAGGCAGCCCCGGAGGTTGAGGACACCAGCATCTTAGGCACTGGGGAACTTTCAAGTACTTCAAGTACTCCTTGTTTGCATCCCTCAAACTACACTATCACGTCCTCTACCAGCCCACTGGACTTGGTTTTAATGTACAACAGAGGGAAAAGGGAGAAACAAAATGTCACACTGAGAAACCTGAGTCCAAGTAGGGTTAGGGAACGAGAGGAGTGGGGATTTGAAACCAGAGAAGTCATCATGGTTAACCTTACTATGCATGGTAGCCTCGGTTTCTCCTATGAATTCAGATCCAACTGACCTCGTATATAGATGACTTTCCATCAAGCATTCTTCTCAACTTGTTAGTATCTCAAAAATATTGTGCTATAGGCTTTATTGATTTTTCTGTCTTCTCTGGATTCTTGAGCACTCCATGAAGAAATTCAATCCTAGAATTTATAAGACAGATTATATATTTGAGGTGGGATGAAAGAAAACATTATCTTTGATTATGTCAGATGTTTTCTAGTGCCTAGCCCAAATCCTTAACTTCAAAATTCTACATACTGTTTCTGTTCAGAAATGTTAATGAAACTATTCACTAGTTGGCAAAGATTTTGTATTCTTATAAAGAAAGATGCAACTAACTGTATCTATAATATTAATATCACACTATTTACTCTCCATGAGCAGATCATGAGCAAAACAGTATTTTGGTACATAAATTCCATTTTTAGAATTACCAAAAATACATTTATGGCTAAATATTGGTAACAATTACTTTCCCAAAGGAAAATAACCCCTCTTTTTTGACCGTGAAATTATTTTAGCATTGAACTCAGATCTAATGTCCATTTCCCATCTGCTTCCTCAAAATATAATAAAATAGTCAAGGCAGAGGGCGTAAATGATGCAGAGTATAAAGTATTCACTTCAAGCTCTGGGTAAGGTAGCAGATTGAACAAAGCATTTACTTCTCTCCCTTGAGAAACCCCACTGAAATGACAGCAAATGAATTGGTCTACAAGCACAAAGAGAACAGGAAAAGCCATCACCACAAAATGTTGGAAGCTGGAAAGCAGGCCAGGAGGTAACTGACCTAGTTGACTCAGAAAGCTGCATCCTAAGCCAATAGGAGGGAATGTCAAGGAACAACCCAGTTTATACTGTAGCTCCTCAAAGACTTGGGGATCGACCACAAATGGTAGCTCTAAAAATGGAGGTGAGGGTAAAAACAAGTGTCAGTTGAAATATTGCTGAAGAAGCAGTTAGATCCTTAGATTCTTGCCCAACTTTACACAGGTAGGCAGCTGCCTCCCCTTACTCTGGTATAAGACTAGAGGTTTATTCTCTGGAGACGCTAAAACCAAAGTCTTCTGGGCTGAGGAACACCACACGTAAGTGAGAAGAGGAGCCCACCAAAACACATGCATGCTGAATGCAGAGAACCAGCCCCAGAGTGCTGGCAAGCCAGCTAAACACCAGAAGATCTTTCACAGGGGAATTTGCACATCCCAGGGAGGAAAGCTCCAGACACAGACAGCAGGGGTTCCCTGAGAAAGTCCCCACCAGCCCATGGTACAGTGAGGACCATAGTCAACAACACACCTAGGGATCCGTTTTCCAATCAGCTTTTAAGTTTTCAACCAGTTTCCACTTTTAAATACAAGCCAACAAACATTCCAGGATCGTCAGACATCTGAAGGAAACATTGAATGTGAGTGACAACACAAAAAGAGAAAAAGCAACTTCAAGAAAACAAACTATTGCTCTGTTTTCTAAGTAAGAAAATGTTCTTCTTAGACTCTGATATCTTATTTACAAAAGTAACTAGAATTAATATCTTCACAAAGATAGGAGATGTCATTCATGTAATAAGGTTATGCTAAAACTAAAGAAATATTCAAAGAATGAAAAATGTCACTTGGAAGTTATGCTAGTGACATCAGATAGCTTTCATAAAGGGATTGAAAGATAAATTTGAGGATATCCTCCAGAAAATAGAGCAAAAGACAAAGATACGGAAAATAGGGCCAAAAAACTAGGAAGATCAGAAGACCAGAGCCCAGCTGACCCAATATACAAATAATAGGGTTCTAAGCAAGAAAATCAAGGACGAAATCATCAATGAAATAATTCAAGAACATCTCTGAGAACTGACAGACATGAGTCCAGGTTGAAAATGTCCATTAGTGACTAACACTGTGGATGGAAATAGAGCCACACCAAGCCTGTCATCCGAACATTTCAGAACTGTGGAACAGATGCCACGGTAGGCTTTCAAAGGATCGAGGCACAGGATAGCTTCGGACAACAATACTAGGAGGCTAGGAGCCAATGAACTGATTCCTTCAAACTTCTGAGGGAAAATGATTTTAACCTAGAATCCTATAACCATCTGTTCTGGTTATCTATTGTTGTGTAACAAAGTACTCCAAACTGTAGTGGCTTAAAACAATAACCATTTTCATATTATCTCACAGTTTAGGGTATCAGGATTTCAGGAAAAGTTTGGCTGGCCAATTCTTCCTCTCCATGTGACATTGACCATAGTTACTCGATGGTATTCACCTAATGGCTGGATTAGAGGGTCCAGGATGGCTTCACTCACATAACTTGTGCCTGGGAAAAGGCAGTTAGAAGACTCGGTTTAGCTGGGTCCCTCTTTCTTTCCAGATAGGGCCTTTTTAAAAAAAAAAAATAGACTTTAATTTTTGAGCAATTTTAGGTTTACAGAAAAATTGAGCAGAAAATACAGCATTCCCATATGTTCTCTCATCTCTTCAATTCCCTTATTATTGACATCTTGCGTTAGTATGGTACATTGTTTTAAATGAAGAGCCAATATTTACATAGTGTTCTTAACTAAAGTCCATAGTTTACTGGGCTTATTCTTTATTCTTTATGTGGGTTTATTCTTTATGTGGAACCTCCCATGGGTTTTGACAAATGCATAATGACATGTGTCTACCATTACCCTTTCCTATAGATGAGTTTCATTGACCCCCTCCCCAAAAAAACCCCTGCACTCCACTTGTTAATCCCTCCTCTCTCTCCCTAAATCCTTGGAAACCACTAATCTTTTACAATTTCCATGGTTTTTTCCTTTTCCAGAGTGTCATGTAGTTAGAATCATATAGAATATAGCCTTTTCATATTGGCTTCTTTCACTTAGCAAGATTCATTTAAGTTTCCTCCATGTCTTTTCATGATTTGATAGCTCTTTTCTTTTTACTGCTGGATAATATTCCATTGTATGGACATACCACAGTTTGTTTACCCATTCACCCATTGAAGGACATTTTGGCTACTTCCACTGTTGGGTCTTTTTACATGGTATCTCCAGCAGGATAGTCAGGCTTCTTACATGGTGAATCAGGGCTTCAACAGACCAAAGTTGCCAGGTATCTTAAAAACCAGGCCATAACTGGCACAGAATCACTTCTACCATACCCTTTTGGTCAAAAAGTCACATAACAGCCAAGATTTAAGGGTAGGAGTGTCAAAGATAATGAGGCCATCTCTAATCTGTCACACCAGCCAATGAGAGACAAACTCTGATGGTCCAAGAGGCCTATTTCCTCCTTCCTATTGATTGCTTAGTTAGAAGCTGATTCATCATGTTTGGGATTCCTCTTATTTAACAAAATAACTGCCTATACCATCAATTTGTTACTGTTACATAGTGACTTATAAACACCAAAACTCTCTTTCCCTAAAAATATGTAGGGTGTCCTACATGTGTCCAGTCTAGCTATGCCCTATCTGTGCCCTTTCTGTAAGATAATGAAAGCTCAGGGACCAAGTGAACACTGTTACTTCTCTACTTAAAGTTTTTCCTCAACAAGTCTCATTAAGTCTTACCATATATATGTTTATACTTATGATGTAGGCTGTGTTTCTGGGCCTACCTTATACCTTACCAAATCAAAAAATAGAAATATTTTGTATATACAAATGATAAAAAAAAAAAGTTATTTCCCCCATCCTTCAAAAGTTACTTAAAAACATTCTCCATCAAAAAAATTAAAAATGTGGTCTTCTATAAAACAGATCTACTAAGTCAGGAAGAAGTAAAGAGAATCCCCAGGATATGAAGATGGCGGCTCCCAGGATATCTACTGAGCACCAGGGTAAAAGGGCAACAAGTCCAGAGTAATCAGGTCAAGAGATTTCAGGAGATATTTCCACAAGACAAAACAAGTAAACTCTCTGATAGAGCATATTGAAATGGGATCAAACAACTGTAAAAGATTTGAGAGTAAATTGATGATAAATACTTAGAAAATTAAGCAAAGAAACAAAAGGCTGCTATTAACTCCAGGGAAATAAAAGAATTTGGAAGGGAAGAGAAAGCAATCATAGATCAATTGTGAATAGCTAAATCCTCCTCTTGATGGTAGAAAGTAAATAGATAATGCCAAAGACTACAAATCAAGAAGTGGACTTGAAGGTATGTTATTTAGAGATAAGAAAGAAAATGCACAGGGACTCAATCAGTTACGGCTGAAATTAGCTGCCTCTGGGAATGGAGAAATGGGGAGGGGAGGGCAGTATGGGATTCCTGTTTATCACTGCAAGCCTTATAGACATTAATAGTTCAACTGTCTTGGTTCGCATTCACCTTTTCAATGAAGCTTGTTCCAACCACTATAACCCTATTTCCCCTGCCTCCCTTTTTTTTTTTTTTATAGCATTTACCACCTTCTGGCATCCTCTCTTATTTTTCATTAAGGATGCTTAGTGTTTTTTTTCCCTGATAGAATGTCAACAGTACAGGAACGGGTCTTTGTCTTCCTCATTACCAATATGACCCAGGTGCCTAGAAGAGTGCCTGGAACATAGTAGGGCTCATTAAACATCACTCAAATAATACAAATATGACTTTTTAAAACTGTGAGCATAGGTAGGTTTGATTTTGAAAAATAAAATAAATCATTCACCTCAAAACTCCACCACAATGCCAAAAAAAAAAATCCCATACTTAAAATATTGCTCAGACATCCTGCTCCTTTATCAAAAAATATTATCATTAGTTTTCTCAGACTTCAAAAAGACTACTTTCACTGCATTCCAAGTGCCCAAACCTGATACATGCTTACCTTTCTGAAGCACTGAGACAGCTGGCAAGCACTCTAACACACTAAGTGAGACCTGTATAACACAAGTAAATGGTGATTTATGTAAGGTTGTGAGCTATGAAGTTATTATAATGAAGAGAAGATACAATACATTTGCAGAGTAATCAAATACTTCTGGGTTTAATTATTATTCATTAGTCTATACCTGGTCTTGTTTCAAAAAGGATTTTACAGAAGCCTATAAAAGCATAAAGAACATAACATTAAATTACATTTAAATTAAAGCTTGGCAAAAGAAGATAGAAAATCAAAGATGGGACAAAGAGAAGCCAAGGAAATGACTTAAAGTATATGCAGTTATAAGCTGATACTGGTCACAAATTTGTCTCTAAACTCCGTGTCCATCAGTATTAGATTCAGCTACAAGTAGCAAAGAAACTCCACATATGGGTAGTTAAAATAAGATCATATTTGAGTTTATTTCTTTCACATGTAAAATTTCAGAGCTGTGTAGTCCAGTTCTGGTTCGGGATCTCAACTCCAGTGGTTCTTACGGATCCGGGGCCCTTCCAGCTCACCCCTCTGCCTTCCCAATGTAGAAGTCAGCCCCACTGTCCAAGATGACAGCTTACCTGTTCTGGGCAGCAAAATGGAGAAAGAGGACAAAGAAGGAGCAAAGGTCACTTGCCAGTTGTTTTCTAAGAAATATTCCCAGAAATTGGATACTTCTACCTCATCGTCCAGAAATGAGTGAAGTGGCCACTTATAGCTGCAAGGGAAGCTGGGTAAAGCAGTCGTCATGTGGCATCATCACACCCTATTAAAACTTCTGGTAAAATGGATGTAGGGGAGGGATGGATCTGAAGATCAGCAAGTGTCTGCCACAGCTTCACAGCAATCAAATGAAGAAAGGGTATAAGGTCAGGTTCAAAATCACTGAACAATGTGTAGAATCGTTCAATCACTATGTTGCACACCTGAAACTAATTAACACTATTAACTCCATTGGAATTAAAATTTAATAAAATTTAAAAATTAAAAAAAAAAACATTTGTTGAAGATGACCAATTGCTCAAGAAACTTATAGCAGCTCTTGGTGAAAAGTTTAGAAAGAGATGACTCTTACATATAGGGTTGTTTAAACAAAACCACATTTTTAGCCAACAATGAACTGAACTCAATCTAGAAACTCAACCTAGAAAAGTTCATTCTACATATTTGGGTTTGTTTGGTTTCTTTTATTAGTAAAATAATTATTGCAGTTTTAATTAGTAATTATTGACCAAACCCTGAAAAGAAAAGAAAAGAAAAGAAAAGAAAAAAGAAAAAAGAAAAGAAAAGGAAAGAAAAGAAAAGAAAAAAGAAAAGGATGATTCTGGAGGTCTTCACAAAAAGAGAAAGTTTAATCTTACTACATTGATGCAACCCATTTTATAGGACTGCTTCTTGAAACAACTCTTAGTGATGTATTGACAGTTTAGAGAAAAACATGTCTGCAGAAATTTTATTTTTGAGTTCATTTGAACCACCCATTTTGAAAAATCATAACAAAATCCTGTTTTTTTGAACTTCATCATGTGAGTGTCCTGGTATTAAATGTGCACATATGTATTTGTTTCAGAATTAAAGAAAACTCTATTTACCTTCAATTACGGAAAAGAAACCACTGCAATCACAGAGACTACCAGAATATTTCAAGAAATGGTAAGTAGTTTCCACTTAAGCCTTCATCAAGTGTGCTCTTTTTTTTTTTTTTTAAATATTTTATTTATTTATTTGACAGAGAGAGAGAGAGAAAGAGATCGCAAGTAGGCAGAGAGGCAGGCAGAGAGAGAGGGGAAAGCAGGCTCCCCGCTGAGCAGAGAGCCCGATGCGGGGCTCGATCCCAGGACCCTGAGATCATGACCTGAGCCAAAGGCAGAGGCTTTAACCCACTGAGCCACCCAGGTGCCCCCATCAAGTGTGCTCTTAATGATGGATTTTGTTTCATAAGTGTTGGATAACCAGGGCCACATAATAAAGTGAATAGTCTCCCTTCTAGAGAAGGGCTCTGGGATTAGAGCATCTTACCCACAGCAGAGGAGAACAAGAATAAGATGTGGTCAATCCTCCCCCAGCTGAGTTCTAGAGAAGCAAGGTGCAGGGCATTCAAAGCTCAGGAGGAAAGACTCCAGCAGCATTAGCAAAATAAGGGCTGAGCAAAATCAAAGTGATTGCAAAGGCTCTGCCCTTCCCTCTCTGCAAAGTCTCCCACATTTCTACTGGAGTTGGAGTTTTAAGAAAAATGGCTAAGTGATTGTGGCCGAAATCCCCAAAGCCGTCAAGGAAAGGAATGCATTTTCAGAGTGTTGTGGAGACTCACAGGTCTCCCCTCAGCTTCCCGTGTTTCCCAGGACACTCTTGGCTTGCTTCTAACCTGAGCGGTTCTCAGCTCCCACCCTGGTCCCAGAGGCAGTCCCTTGCCACAGGATTTTAGTGAGACTCCTGACTGAGAAACCAATGTCCGGCTAATGCCGAATGAATTGCCAAGTAATGTTTCAGGCCACCGTAATGCAGAAATGGCAGACACTTAGGGCATGTGTTGCCACCCCATCTCCCTAGGATGTTACTAAGCAATCTTGGCGCTCTTGTCTGCTACACCCAGATTGTGCCCCAGCAATTCGCACAGCACAGCGCGTCTGATCATCATCATCAACAGAATAGACTTGGCACAGAAAGTTAAACCTCTTTGCCATCCCTGTGCCATCTCTAATTAACAAGAGTGCTAAGGCATTTTCCGAGCAGTTCAAGTTTTAACTAAATATATGACCTGCAAATAATATATGTCTTATCATAAATGTTTGGCACAGAATAAATGGTCTACTATTATAAGAACAATATAAGTTTTCTTACTAATAAAATAATAGCTGCTATTTATTGCTCTCTTACCAAGTGCTAAAAATACTTTATGTGTAATATTTCAGCTGATTTTTTTCCAATAAACTGTAAGGCAAGTATTACTATATTTCTTCAGTTCTAAGATACCACTGATTATAATAGCTCTAGGGAGTGTTGAGGGAGGAAAAAGCAAGGAAGAATTACAACGTACACATTGATTGCCGCATTCAACCTCATAGCAAACGTGGTAAAATGTAATTCTCAGAATTGAGGGATTGTCAGGATATCCACACTGTTACAGCTGAGAAAACAGAGACCTACAGAGACCAAGAACCTTGGCTGCGATCACAGACAGGAAGTTGCAGGACTGGAATTTGTAGCCAGCTTATCTTAACTACAGCTAAAGACACCAGCAAAGGTACTCCAGTCACTGGTCTGGGATCTGCAGTGATCTACAGAAAGAGATTGGCCTCACCTCTCTGCAGATGAATATATCGGACAATGTAGTGGAAAGTTCGAATTGAACCTGGCTATGAATCATCACTGATATAAAGTGAACTGCAGCCCTTGCACTTTCTCTCTTCCTTCAGTGAGATAATCAACAGCCCCAGGGCTGTCAAAAGCTCTCTGCCAACGTAGACTGTAAAAACAAAGAACAAAAAGGCCTGTGTTGAATATCATGCAGCTCTAGAAAATGATCGTTCAGAGTCCATATATATTTTTATTTAGAAAGACAAAACACTGCCAAAAGAAAAATCAGGATATAAAGTTGGATGGTATAGCTTAATTCCTACTATATATTTTTAAATAAAAAGAGAAACCAAATGTACATAAGATCTGTAGAAAATACACCAAAATCATGATGTTTGATAAATTATGGATGATCGCTTCTTTTTTTTTTAGTTTTCTGTTTTCTGAAGATTTTATTTTTACATGGAAATAACCTTTAAAAAAAATAACCTAGAAAGAAACTGGGTGTAGCAACAGTGAAGGGCTTGCCCAAGATCCCGTAGCCAAGAGTGTCAGGTGAGGGCGAGAATAAACAATAGGATTCCGCCAGAAACACGGGCTATATGCTACTTTCTCCCTGTGCCCAGGACACCAGCATTTCCCTCCCTCACAAGAACCAGACATGTCAACTCAACATTACTTTCTACCCACAACGCATACAGAGATCTTTTGTAAAATCAAAAAGACCAAAGGAAGATACTCCAAAAAGTACAAAGTACAATTTGTAGTAGACGTTTCTCCCTTTTGTGGTATGCTGTCTTGACAGCATTCCTTTAAAATTCAGATCACGGAGATAAAACAGGAAAAAAAGAGAAGGGAGGGAAGCCTAATCATGAAAAAACATGCGTGTCAGAATGGGATCAAAAACCTGTGCCTTCTGTCAGGTCTGTACATCTAATGAGTAGGTGCCAGAGAATAAGGGAGAAGGGGGAAATGAGCTCCTTCCTCCTCTTTAAATTTGCAATTCTTAGAAATAACTAGAATATATACTTCGTCTAGTATAACTCCTTTGAAGATGCTTCTTGACTCGTTTTCTAAGGATGTAATTCTAAGAGGGTTTTTATTGCTGTTGTTGCTGTTGTTTTAGTTTCTCATAATTACTCATTACTTAACATTCTGGTTTTATTTCCAGCCCTTCTCCCTATTTGCTATTGCTTTTCCTCACTGTGGGTTTTCTTTTGATATTATGCAGCATGTAACCTGACTAGCCGTGCCAAGTTATTTCAATTACTCCCCAAGGTGTTTATTGGGTATAGGAAAAGTCAGCCTTCTCTGCCCTGCATATTTATGGCTACACTTACATTTCAGAACCAGTGAGAGAGGGGCGGGTGGAGAGAGACAGGAAGGAGAAAGAGAAGAAAGAGTTGAATAGAATATTAAAGACTTTCTTAAAAACTGTACAGTAAGAATTAAAGAAACAGTTCTTATTTTCGTCTTGATGTTTACATACAAGATCTGGAAAACATAGATCCCTGAAAAAATAGATCCCTCTACTGTAAACCACTGGTCCAGCAATCCCACGGATTATAAAGCATTTTAAAATATAAAGTGTCAAAGTCATCTGTAATTTGGATACTAATTCTCCAGCACTGGGGTTAGACACAGCAAGCTTCCTGCTAACAGCGACTCCTATAGCTTCCAACTTCCCCCAAGGTTCCCAAACAGAGGTACCCACGTAGTAAAGGAGGATAGTGTCAAAACCCCTCAGGGTTGGCTGGCTCCTCACACAATGTCCCCTCGAGACTCAGAGGTTTCTTATTACTTCATAAAACCTGCTCCTTTCCTTGCCGTGTAAGCGAGTAGACTGGTTTTAAATTTGGCGCTGGAATGGGTGTGTGACTAGGACAGATGGTTTAATTTCTCTGGCCTGTGCCTGCATCTATAAAGTGGGGTCATGGTTCGATGAACACAACAGGCACAGGTGACACGGGATGTCATTCTGGGTTGCCTAGACGACAAGCTAGCTCTAGTGGGCGGCCTTCCCCCTGTTTTGCTGAAGAAAGGCTGCACCCAAAGTCAGTCTGATTATGGGGTTCCAGGAACAAACCCTGCCTCGTAAGTTTGCCCCTTCTCCGATAACGCCAATTTTTAAACTACATCACATGACATTGTGGAATTCATCACAAACCCCAGATGGGGCCTTCTTTGCACAGTGGGGATAATAACAGCCCATACCTGAACTTCGCAGGGCTGTTATAAAGTTGAATGGGAGAAAATGCGGTGTTTCCTCCATGTCCATCGTCATTGCTAACTCTGCCTACCACCTGTCCAATTATTTCCTCAGCAATTTTAAAAAGTCAGTCGCTTTTTCCACACAAAGGGTTTCTTTAAAAAAAAGTAAGTAGATTTGAAAACACAAAAATACACTTAAAGTACACAGGTCCATGATGGGAAGGCCTGTTACTCCCAGATGCAGGGACAGAAAGAGAGGTTACCTAGGGTTGGGTGTCCAGGCCCCTTGAGACCCGTTGAGAGCAGGGAGGTAATGGGAATGGGTGAGGGGTGGCTGGCTGGACCTGGAGAATCTGACAGAAAAAGGAGGGCTCCCTCTGGAAGGAAAGGCTGGGCTAAGGATAGGAGTGGGAAATGATGGAGCCTGGTCTGAGACTGACCGAGGGGAATGGGGGCCAGAGCCAGAGGAGAAATGGGTGGACTGCAGGGGAGCCCTGGCGAATGGGAGCTGGTGCGGCCTGGGGGGCAGGCCAGGGCTCCTCTTGCAAGGCTGGAGGAAAGCGGGGCAAGGGCAGGATAGGGGTAGAGGGGAGTGAGAGCTGAGGGTGGGACAGCTGAGGACCCCTGAGGATGGCCGGGGCGAGGTGTGGAAGCTGTGGGGTGGGAGAGGCTGCAGATCAAGCCTTGACTGGCTGAGCCCGGAGCTCTAGAACATGCTACAAGGAAGAGAAGCAGACGAGGGGAATCTGGTGAGGCGAGCGCAGACCCCCAAACCACCTCCCATACCCCTGCTGCATGTCCCACTTTTGAGGGGCCTTAGCAGTGGGCCTCAGGGCCTCATACTCCGTGAAGGCTCAACGAATGCTCGTTTTTATTCAGCCCTCACTTGCCCTTGCCTGACCTCACTGTCCCCTCGTTCACACATCCAGCAGAGCCAACCTCCCGCCTCATCACACAAGCCCTTTGTGGCGGCCTCTGCTCTCACCCTTTGCTTGGCTTGTAGCTGAGTTTCTTGCTTCAAGTGTGACTTACCAGTGTGACAGTGAGCACGAGCCCTGGGGGACCCACATTTGTACTCCTGGCATTGAGCTCAGGCTCTGCCGTGCATAGTAGGGACTTGTCAACCTGACGCACTCTTTATTTTAAGCCCAAATACCTTGCAGGAGTTATGTTCGGCCTTTGAAGAGAGGAAAAGCACACACAGTAATCCTTTGCCAACCTGGATACCTCCACAGTGGGCAAAACTCACCGTTGGCAGGATTACACTTCATTTTTAAAATAAAGGGTAGAAGAAAAACAAATGTTAAAGGGGTAGTCAGTGTGTATTTTTAAGTAAATAAAAATTCACGAGTCACTCACTTTTAAAATAAATAAGACTCATCTGCTTTAAAAGGCCAGCAGATCACAACCCCTGGGCCCCCACAGCCCGCAGCACAGGGCAGTCTGACTGAGTGTTTAGGGGCCTCCAAAGGGGACTTCACTAGCTTGGGATGTCCTTTTCACTGGCAGCCTTCCTCTTGTTTTTGCAGATGTAGCAAAACCTTAGTGTAAACACCTGTCTTGGGTTATTTTGTTTTCAGAAAGTCAGAAGTGCTTAAAGGAGTTTTTTCTGCAGGCCCAATCTCCCACACAGTGTGAGGCCACCCCTCTCTGCACACCCGGGCGCTCACCCACTCACCAGGAGTAGGAGCAGGAGCCTGGCCGGAAGGGTATGGATAAGAAACATGGAGGATTTTAACACGTGGCCAAAGCGCACATGTTCCAGCCTCACCTCCCCAACCCAGCCTCAATCCCTTGTCTGCGAGCCAGATGTGAGTTTGAACCCCCATTTCTCCCCATGGTCCCCCACTCCAAGAACTTCTTGCTGGTCCCCTTCTTCAGGCTTGCATTAAACCATCTGGAGAATGGGAGAGAATCTAGCAGACTGGAGAAACCAGAGAAAAGGGACAAAATTCAGGGCAGCCTATGAAATTTATACTCAGGCCATCTCCATGAACAAGTGCTGGGAAGGCTAAGTGGGAGGTGGGGGTGGGTGAAGCAAAGAGGCGAAGGAACAGATTCTTGGGCAGATCGAGGAGGGAGGCCCCGGAGCAGAAGCAGAGGGAAGGGAGGGGGTGAAGGGGAGAGCAGGGACCTGTGTGTCCAGGATGGCTCTGAGCTCAGCCCCGGGCTCCCCCCACCCCCTGTGATGTCCATTCACCTGTTGCATCTACACATCGCTGCTCTGAGATGAAGCCCATGAGATTACCAGCCAAGACAGTCACCTGATTCGTGCACTGCACGACACTACAACTCACTCCTCTTGCTCTCCAGTGAAAAGTTGAGGGAGAAGCAAGCCCTAAATTCATCTCTGTGCCTTTGTTGTCTCTGCTGATACTTCTGAGCACAGGTCACTCTAACAGGCACAGAAGATACAAAGACTACACGTTAATGCGTGCGGGACCACCTTCAAGCCCTGACCTCTTCCCGGCTGGCTCCAGAGCCTCGGGGAATCCTTCCCCTTTCTGGGCCTCCGTTTCCCTAGGTGTCAAATAAAGGGCTACAACCAGATAATCTCAATGTTCATCCAGCTCTATGACTCTGAAATTCTAAATCAGACCTCAATCTGGAGGCTCACTCCATGTTTAAGTGTTTCATTCTGCATTGGATTTGTTGCTATCTTTCAAACTCGAGAGCTATTACATAAAAATCCAACTTTTATTTCTCTCCAAAATCAGCAGCTCTGGCCACACAGCCACACTCCTGCCTGTCAAGAGTGGGTTAGAGCTGAGTGGTGGCCTCCCCTTCCAGGCAACTGTGGGTTTAGCTACCCGGCCCCTGTGGCCGTTGGAGGCTTCAGCCCCCCTCCCAACTCTAAGGAGCCAGGAGCTATTCAAGGAAAAGTAGAACTAAGACTTCGACGCACAATAAATCAGAAGGTGCCAAAGTGGGGAAGAGCTCCTGCAAGGTGACCAGGCCCTGGCTGAGCAGCAGGAGGAGAGAAGATGCCTCTGGGAAATGTTCTAACAAGGGTGGACATGCGGGAGCCATCCACCCTGCCGTGGGACTGAAAGAGATGCTCCAGAAAGGAATACACTTCCTCAACGAGCCGAGGAACTGTGGACGGAGCGTGCGGGGGCACAGAGACACCACGAGTCAGGCCTTCCTCCGAGCCAGAAAGAACACACTGATGTCCTCTCAGGCCCTCGGCAGCTGATCACGTATTCCAGCCGGGAATACAGTCCAGGACCGCTGGCCAGGGCTTGGGGCTCCAGAAGCATCTGTTAGCAGGATGGGCGGATACAGCTGGAGAGATGTGTGAGGCTGCTAGTGCCATTATTACTTTTACGGATTTTAGCGAATAATAAGTCCTGCCTGCCGACTTAGTTCAGATGGCTCTAACAAAAAAACCCCACAGACTGAGGGGCTTATAAACAACAGAAATTCATTTCTGACAGTGTCAGAGGCTGGAAGTCTGAGATGACAACGCCAGCGGGCCTGGGTCCTGGGCGGGAGCCCTCTCGCAGCGTGCAAACTGCGGACTTCCTGTCGCCTCCTCTTGTGATGTGGCAGAAAGAAAGCACCCTAGCCCTGCGTCTTCTGAAAGACACCAGTTCTCATGAGAACCCCTTCCTTCGGACCTGATTTCCTCTCAAAGGCCCCACTTCCAAAGACTTTGACCACAGGGGTTAGATTTCAACATGAATTTTGGAGGGACGCCAATATTCAATTCATTAAAGGTACCTTCTCTCACCCAGACGCTGTGCTGAGTACTTTACATATTCTATCCCCATTTAATCTGCAAAGCAACCCTATTTTACAGGTGAGGACACTGGGGCTTGGATAGATTTAAAAACTTAAGTGATTAATGATGCATCACCTTGTCAATGGTAGAGCTCAAGCCTGGGTCTGAATCCTACCGACCCTGTCAGAGCATGCCTGTCCGTGCTCGCAGCCACACCATGCTGTCCCCCTTTTCCAGCCTGGCCTCTAAAGCCGCCATCTTCATTACATTTCTACTCTCTTCACTTCACTGTCTGGAACACCCAATACGGGCCCTAGAGAGGTAGGTGATTGCAATTAGATACCCCAAGCTAGCATTCTGTGCCGGCCTCCCCTTTTTATCACAAGCGGTCCTCTCTGAAAGGGAGAGGCAAGAAAAAAGGTAAAAGAAGGATGAAGAAACAAACTATAAATGAGTATGAATCCAGGCTTTGGCGAATTCAGTGATTCATACAAGAACTTGTTATTTTCATCACCACTACCACCCTGCCTCAGGGTCTCTACTCTCCAATAAAATAGATTTTGTACCTATAACTGCCTAACTGAGCATCTGCTGTTGCGTTCTTGACAAAAATGCATAACCTGAACTTAATCAGGAGGAAACATAAGAGTAACTCAAATTCAGTGGCACTAATTGGTTAGTACCCTTCAAAAGTGTCAAGGTCAAAAAACACTGAGGAAGTGGTCCAGACGAAAGGAAACTAAACTGACACAAGACTGAACGTAGTATGTGATCCTGAGTTGGATTGACCCAGAAAGGGTTGGGTCGGGGTTGGGCTGACCCACCAGTGGGACAATCAGTGAAATCTGACTAGGTCCACAGATGAGACAGTAGGCTTGTACCAGTGTGAAGTTCCTGCTTTTGAACAGGTACTGATTATGAGAGATGGTCCCATTTAGGGAATTTAGGTAAGGAGAAGGTGAAAAGCTCTTTGGTCTATTTTTGCAACTTTTTGTAAATTATTTTAATCTCTGTAAATTATTGCAACTTTCTGGAAATCATCTCAAAATGAAATTTTTCAGATAATTTTTTAAAAGCTACAGAGTACTGGAAAGAATCAAAGAAGTTACCTTGCCAAGTGGAAGTAGGCCCTCAAAAAAATATATAGTGAACCAAACTCCTGGGTCAAGTTTTTGGTCTCAACCCAAAATGTCGAGAGGAGATGACAGAAATTATTTGTAACAAAACAACTGGGACATTTCTATTTGGGAGCCACGATCCACTGTGATCACAGCAACAAAGTCCAATTTTAATGCCAGTTTTTGAAAGGCTTGATCTAAAAGATAAATGCAGATGGGCTCAGTGCCTGCAGGTATCAAAATTTGCTATTTCTCTTAAGAACCAAATGTACCTCCAAGATACAATCTTCGATTATAACAGAAACTTCTGAAAGAAAAACATTTCAATCTGACACATTTGCTATAGAGGGACACATTTCCCTCCTTTTAATTAGGGGGATTTATTCCCTTTTTTAATACGTTCAAGGCTTTCAGTCTCTGAGATTCATTAAACAATGGAGACATTGCGATCCGAGTGGAGCGATTTCTTGAGATTTATCTCTGCAGCCCTTCATAAGGCTTCTCCTGTTCCAGGCAGCTCATGCAGTCTGAGGCAGAGCACCTGACAATGACCATAAGGTGACGAGTGTGAGCTTTCCATTCTTCTCTTAGATCAAGATTTCCATCCTGTACCTCTTAAGTCTGCACACTTACTGATGGCAAATACAGAAGCAAATAACTTCTACTATTTTATGTCATTGTCAATGGCAAGGGTTTCTAGACCTAGAGGGTCTCCTTTCTATAGATCCCTTTTGTTTAGGGTTTGAGATAAGGGACATTGTGGGGAGAGCTCACTGCTACTTGTGTTGGTAACTTACATGAACTTGCTGGGTTTTTTATCAATCCCATATCTTGTTGGGATGTGTCTTTACCTTTGGTCTTCTCTTTTACTTCCCTTTTTCTCATTTTCTGCTTGATTTTGCCCCACCACTCCTGTTTCCTCTCCAATATTATAATAGGCGCTAGAAATAGAAAGATGAGCAGGACAAAGTCCCTGCCTTCAAGGAGAGCATATAAAGAGGGAAAAATAAGGGGGGAAAGGGACAAATAAGGAAACAACTATGGTTCTTAGGAAACGACACTAAAGGAGAGGTAGGTTGAGGTCTCTGGATGTGATAGGCATTTACCTCTGCCTAGAGAAGGGCAAGAAAACTTCACTGACGAGGTATATTTAAGCAGAGCGTCCTCTAGAAAAAAAAAATTAGGAATCCAAAAAGCAGAGGGAGATGGTGACTCAATGCAAAGAGGCTCCAAGGGCAAAATAATCTTTGGGAAAGAGGAGGAAAGAAGTTCAGCGTGGCTGAAGGATGTTTGTGAAGCTTTGTCAAGTTTTGAGACTGGGAGTCAGATGAGAGCCATGCTGGCAAGGCTGTTACATTCTTTTAAAAATATATGTTTGGGGAATCATTTATCTAGTTTGTCACAGAAATTCAGAACCACACTTGTGAATTTGAAAGCATTTTCAGTAGTAGAAACACCATCAGAAACTGTCACAACAAACAATTATTAAGTGCCTACTATTTTGAGCTCAAGGTCAATGTATTAGTCTGAATGTTTCTACTTATCGCCAGCAAACATTTTTGGAGAAAAGAAGGAATTTAAATTTCTTATGGCTGATTTTTTTAAACAGGATTGATATAAGCCGTACTCTTCAAAATGCTTCCTCAATTAAAAAAATATAGCCAAATCTGCATTATTTAAAATCTGATGAAGGTTAGAAAACATTATTAGATTTACTTTAGGTCTACGTATGACAACACATTTTCCATGAACATTTTATACTCTCTATAATGCCTTTTAGGTTTCTGGTTCTGGGTACAGGAGAGTAAGTACACGCCACCCAGTCTGGCCCACAGAATACCACTGTGAAACCTGGTCAGAAGGTATGGAACAGGGGCGCCTGGGTGGCTCAGTCGTTAGGCGGCTGCCTTCGGCTCAGGTCATGATCCCAGAGTCCTGGGATCGAGCCCCGCATCGGGCTCCTTGCTCTGCAGGAAGCCTGCTTCTCCCGCTACCATTCCCACTGCTTGTGTTCCCTCTCTCGCTGTGTTTCTCTCTGTCAAATAAATAAAATCTTTAAAAAAAAAAAAAAAAAGTATGGAACAGGTACTAGAAGGCTGTGAAAAGTAAGTGGTAACAGGTCGATTAAAGAAGAAAACCAGAATTAGGAGTACCACCAAACCAGCAATGAGGTTAGCATTTTGTTGTCCTCTGATATCCCCCAACCTAGACTCCAGGCCGTCTGATCTATTTCAGTTGTTACTAATGTCTGCTGTTAAACTAGCATCTGAAATGGATTACTGCTTACTAGCTATAGGACTAGTCTCTTTGCATCTCTGGGCCTACTCTGTAAAGTGGGCTGCCTGATCACAGGCTCTTGGAGGGCCCAGCAGGGCTAATGCTCCAGGACTTCATAGATGACCTCTAAGGAGCACCAAGAAGCTGAGTTATGAAGCTAATGAGGCTACAGCTGAAGGACCAACCCCCACCACCAAGCCTGGTGACCATATGAGTTTGTAAAATTTGCCAACTTAAGATAGCAACCACGATTGGTTAAGACTCTTGTCTCTTTCCACTGTGGCTTCCCTTTAGGCCTGGTCTCATTTTCATGTTTTGTGTCCTTTTCCTTAAAGAGAATCCCCCAAATTATATAAGCTTCAGAGCTTGAAACCTGGATCTGCCCCATCCTATTCAGATAGTTCTAACCAAGATGGCTTTCAACTGGGGATTTCTTCCTGAGTCACCTGTAAGAATGCATCAGGTATTTTATGGGAAATTAATTAGCAGGTTCTTGTCTTCGAACTTCAAGAAAGGAAACACCTACTTTTCTTTCAGTCCACAGTTTCACATGACTTCTTCAGGGCTTCTTGGAACCCTAACACTTTATGTTCATTGGTTATGTTCATTATGTTCATGGCTATACGCTTCACAAGAGTAGGGACCATGTCTTTTCTATTTGCTGATGTGTCCCCAGCGTCTGTGGGCAACGCCCAGCTCAGAGTAAGTACTCCATAAACACGAACAAGATAATGCATTCGCTTCTGAAGACCTGTATACTTGAATATACCTTGTCTTTTTCCATGAAGAATTTGAGCCTGAGCACTCCTACTCTGGGCCAGGCGCAGAAAGTTGCAAGCTCATCTAGAAGACCATTGAAAGTACCTTACCAGTTGGTTTGCGTGCCCAGGGTATGAAGCACTTGCCGCTGCAGTCAGCACTGATCTAGCAGCAGAAGTGTAAGCTGAAATTTATTTAGGAAGGACAGACAATGCTGAGAGTATGTGAAGCCCTTCTTCTCTTCTTGCAATGCACTATTCCTCATTTAAAAGGCACTGGGTGAACCAGAATTCTGATTTTGGTGGCCAAAAAAGACCCCCTTCTTCCCTTAACTGCAGACAGATATATTCTCCCTTGGGCCACCTTGATGATAAACCAAACCCCCCACTTTTGTAGTCACATCTTTTCTACTTCCCTGAACTAGAATTGTAGAGACCGGACTATGGACCTCTCAGGGGTGGTGCGGGTTCTTCAAGTGCCCCCCTCGTTTTGCCACATCCCACAGGCTAGAAGCTGCCTTTCTTTCCTGCTCATGTCTTCCAGGTAGGTCCAGTTGCTCAGTGCTTTTCTACATCTGTGGCAGCAAAACCAGCAGCTGAGAAGAAGCCTCTCCCCAGGAGCAGAAAGACAATAGAGCTTGGGAGGCAGAGAGACAGCGAATGTTGATGGGGCTTCAAAAGAATAACAGAATGATAGGAAGAGAGAATTAAGGGGGAAAAAAAAAAGTGGTGTGGGAATTACCTAAGCTAATTACATAATCTCATCAAAGGAAGACTCCCAAAAGGAAATGGAAATTGTGGAAGGCGCAGTAACTCCAGAGCACAGAAAATTCTGTGCTTATAATATAAATATTCACCAGAAGAAAAAGATTAGTATTTGGGTAGAGAAGTGTAGGCACATCGCCTCTCTTGTTGACTGGTTGTGACATCTGTGTCTAAACTCACTGCACCCGGCGGTGACTGGCCTGCCATCCTTGTCCAGAGCAGCCCAGGGATGTGGGTGGTGTGGGCAGGGGAGGGGGCTGCCCATGGGGCAAGCCATGACAGGTTCTCATTTTGATTTCCCTCAAGCTCTGTGGGTGCTCTGCACCTCAAATTCCCAGCTGTACTCTGGATAATGAGGAAAATTACTGGCCTGACCTAGTCCTTTAATTTTTTTTCCCACTCATGACTTGAGCTTTCATTAGTTTTCCTTTCTCATTAAGAGAAAAATCAAAGAGTGAGAATTAAACACCTCTTGATTGTTATCCTACTGAAAATGGGAAGTTGAGAGTCGTGGGGCTGGAACTGAATGAAGGGCCCAGCCAAGATGAGTGAGCCCCCATAGGGCATGTCAGCAGGCATTGGCTGTCCTCCTTCTCCTCCCTCTTGGGAGCAATAGGGAGCAATTTAACACCCAGAAATGCTTGGAGTCTCTTCATTTAGGACTCAGTGTTGTAAAAACCTGGCACATTCTCTGAGCAGAGAGAAGAGGCTGAAATCACATTGGGCTTTCCTCTTTTCAAGTGTTGGGTTTGGATTTGCATTAAACCTTACCCCTGTGGACGCCACTCCTCAGGTAGAGAGGCTGCGTCCAACCCATCTGTAAATTTCTTACAGGCACGTAGCTGTATGTCAGGCATGTAGCAGGTGTTTGGTGAATGAATGGAGAGGGTGAATGAATGCATGCGTGCTGAGATGAACTGACTGCTCTTAATTTCTATGTTTGCGTGCATATTGAATATGCCCCGCCTCACTACATAAAGGAAATAAAAACAGTATGGTGGTTCCTCAAAAAAAATTAAACATAGCACTACCATATGGTCCAGCAATTTCAATTAAGCATATACCTAGCGGAATTAAAAGGAGAGACCTAAACAGACACTTGTACACCAGTGTTCATAGCGGCATTATTCACAATAGCCAAAAGGTAGAAACAAAGCAAGTGCCTATCAACAACGGACAGTCCAGATGTATATATCCATGTGATGGAAAATTATTCAGCCTTTAGAAGAATGGATATTCTGACACATGCAACAAGTGGATGAACTGTGAAGACTAAATGAAATCAGCCAGGCGCAAAAAGACAAATATTCTATGATCCCATCTCTATGAGGTACCTAGTTATTCTTTAATGAGTACGGGGATTCAACGTGCCATAATGGAGAAGTTCCCGAGATGGATAGTGCTGACGGTCGCACCATAATGTGAACGTACTTAATACCACTTAATTGTGTGCCCAAAAAAAGGGAAAATGGTAAAGTTTATGATTGTATATTCTGCAATAAAAAGGAACTAAAGCAACCTTCATTTGATGTACTGAAATTCCTGAATTCACGCAGAGAACATTGGTGCTGCCGGTACAGTTGGATGCCAGCTGTATGTGAGGAAGAGGCCACACTGCTTCAGGGGAACGTGGGCCTTCCTGGCCTTCACAGCCGTGCAAGTTCCCTTTCCCCACATGGCTCCGTAAAAACATTCGCCAACTCTGCCATAAAATGCACCTGCCCCCAAGCTCCTAAGGCTGAAAATTACAGGAGAATCTGCCTTGTCCCATGAATTGTACCACCCTGTGAGTTAACCTGATGAGTGCTCACTTGTTACTGCAGACCAGCCTCCAAGGGACAAACTAGCAGTAAACCTCTTCGGGTTCACTCTTCCTAGAGGAGGAGCAATGCCAGAGCTCAGCAGTGCAGACAAAAGGCACTGGGTTTGAATTTCAGTTCTCCGTATTATGACTTGTGCGGCTTTAGGCAACTCACTTAAGTATGCCTTGGTTTCCTCATCTACAAAATGGGAATACGATTGTACCTACCTCACAGAGTCATGTGAAGGCCTAAATGAACTAATAATATAAGTGCCTCACAGAACGTCCACAGTAAAATGAGTATCCAATGGATACAATTTTTGTGGAAGAGATACGTTACAGGTAGGGTGAGGATGGTCACTCATGTCATGACAGGAGTTGAAATATAGGCTCTGTCCAATCGGAATCTTGCACAGGCCAGCCAACCAGGGGAGCCTCAGGGCTGAGCAGGGGTACCAGCAGGTAATTAAATGGGGCTTTCTAGGGGGTGGGCAGTTCTCAAAGAATCCTTTTTACTTCTCATCCGTCACCCAATTCCTTTATCTTTGGGATGGTTTCCCTTTGGAGATAGACGTAGGTCATTTTCTCACATCTACTAGAAAATTTGCTCATTCATGCTTAGGAAATATCTTGAGACTTGAATATCCAAAGAATTTAGGATTGTGTTAGCATACTGCCAAGTAAACCGAAAACCCATTAAGGAGCATTCCAGGATGAAGTCACTCCCATCCCTGTGTTGATGCAGATGACCTCTGGCTGCACAGTGAGGCTTCTGCCTGATTTCAGTCAGGCTATCATACTGACAGTGTTGAATTGAACTCACTAACTTTGGTTGTTTTATTAATTTTAATTATTCAGGTGCATCTTCCCAAAACCTGAAGAAATTTCTAGAAACGTAAGTGAAAGAGGGATATACGAAGTTGTTTTTAGATTGGGTTTCTCATTGTGAGGAAAGAATGAAATCCTCTGTTGTCATCCCGTAATCACTTGTACTGAGCACCGGTACCTTGCTAGTCACTCCCACACACTGGGGCATCATCACTTCTTAGGCCAATGGACATAGGAAGTGATCAGTGTGCATATGTCCTTAAAGAAGGATCATAAAAATGCATACAAAGAGGGTCAAACTTAAGTCTAGCCAAAGTAACTGGAAAAAAGGCAAAAACAAAAATATTTCATTTTCCTACTTGATGTGCTTGTTTTGAGCTTAAAATTCAGAGGCAAGGCCCTGGGTGTCCAGAATGGAAACATTAGGAAACCCTAGAATTTTGGAAGTTCAATCCTGGAGCTCTGCCCTCTGGATGTCCTACAAATCTGGACAGAGGGAAGCCAGTAACACTTGAGGACAAAAACTGTAAAAAAAAAAAATCCTAAGAAGATGGTACCGTGTGTGTCTCCTGGAGACTTCAGTCCACCCTTTTCAATTCTATGCACTTATGTGGTCTTTCCCTCACAGGGGAGTCATTTACAGATTATACAGAAGAAGGGGGAAATGGGAAGAGTGGTCATGGAATGAAAGAAAAATAGCAAAACGTTACCAAAGCGGGGGGGGTGGGGGGGGAGGCACACAAAGATCCTTTCTTGGGCCCAGGCTGTGACATCATCTGAGACAAAGTTCGGTTTCTGAGGGTTTGCCCTTCAGAGTCCATCTCTGGCTTCTCAGTTTGTCTAGGAACCAACTGTTGGACCATCCAGCCATCGTCATATACGCCATGATCGGAAATGATGTCTGCAGCGGGTGAGTTATGGAGAAAGATTTTGAAAATGCTTCGACTCTGGATTCCCCCTCTTCTCTTCTCCACTCCACTGTGTTACAGTTGAGTTGAATTTCTCTGCCTTAGCAAGTCGTAGACATATATGAAACTGATAGAACCAACCCATAAAGCTGAAAGACCCTTTAAGAAATATCTGATCCATTAATTCTCTGCTCCGATTCCCAACAGATGGGTATGTCACAATACAAGTTCTCAGTTGTCTCACAAGATATATGCTGCTACTAGCCAAGAATCCAAGCCTGAATATCATGGCCTTTTAAGTAGAATGAGGCTGAGTCACAGCTACCCCATAAGAATAGCTTCCTCACTCACATTCTGATGTAGGTATTCAAGTGGTAGAGGCAGGATAGACTCAGAGCATTCGCAAACAAACTGTATAATTTACAGCCAATCCTATTTATGCCCATGGCCCATAGTAAGAAAGCAGTTTTGCTAAACTGCTAATATCAGTAGTGATTTC
>CM053614.1:34054930-34084306 GCA_028646535.1 Procyon lotor
ATCAGTAGTGATTTCAAAATGCTGAATGCCTTAGTCTCCCACAACATTTTGGAAGGTTTCTCAAAAATTGTGTGTACCCCTAAGAATATGCCGCACATGTGAATGCCATCTGTCCTGTGATTGTGGCCAAAAAGAAAAAAAGTGAGATCAGATCTAGAACAACTCCCCAGTAGCCACCCACCCACCATTTTAGAAAACAGAAAAGTAAAGCCAAGAGAGATTACGTTACTTGCCTGATTAATTGATTAATGGCAGAGCTGGCCTCCAAACCAAGCGATGCTAGAAGTAGGTCATCCTACTGACTGCCTGTCCTTTGCTTTCACTCACCAAGCTCTGTAAGCCTGTGCTAAAAACCCAGTTCAATATTACTAAAGAGTGTTTGCCCTCACCAACACCTCCATGAGGTAGGAGAGCCCTGCAACTCTCACAGTGAAGGAGGTGTAGACCTAATTAGTGAAGGGAGTTCAGGTCAGGAGATAACATGCTTCGATGCAGAGATACTGATGTGCCAGATCCCGCCTTGGCACCCCCTGGGCTGGTTTACCACCCTCCCCAGAACCCCAAGGCTCCCAAGAGAAACTCAAGTCCCAACTTCTGTGATGAGCCACATGGAACTCTCTGGTAAATAGCAAACACCCTCCCAACCTCTCCATGAACCAAGAGTCACACCATTCCCTAGCAGCCTTGAGAGGAAAGCATGATTGTCCCTATTTTATAGATGAAGAAACAGGCTCCACAAGGTTAAGGAACTTGCTTACGTGGCTGTGAGTAGCAAGGTTAAGAAGCAGACCAGGTTCTCTGAGGAAGTTCTGTGACCTTTCCATAGTCCACACCTGCCTTAACTGCTTTCCTTTAGGCAGTCACTTTTGTACACATCGGTACTGATCACCTACGATGTGGCAAATGCTGTGCCTGGCTCTGGGACATAATGGCAGAGAGGCTGCAGGGCCTGACCATAAGGAGCTTATGGAAGGAGAAGTGCTGGGCTTCAGCCCCGGCCCCTTCACTAAACAGAACAAACCTATGTCACATGAGCCAGCGCCCCTCCAACCTCCAGATCACGTTCCCCCGGAGGGGACACAGAGCGAACCACGGCTAGTGAGCCCAGAACACCTGCAGAAAGAGGCTTTGACTCCAAGAACCCAAACCCTGCAACTGCATTTTCCAGCAGAACCTGCTTACTCAGAGGCCCTTCCAGCCCAGGCCTGCTTTTCCTTTCCCAAGGAGCCAAAGGGCAGGCAGACATCAGCCAGAGACCTGTGCCAGCCTCTCCCCCCCGCCAGGGATCTGGGCAGAGAAGCAGCGAGCATTTGGGTGAAAGAACGGGGTTGGCAGTGTGGGATGTCCCTGCAGTGCCCACTCTGCAATGTCCTGTGGTGGGGTTAGGAAAATAAAGACAGATGGCATCTGTACCTCCCCATCTGCCGGCACGTCAAGGTGGAACAGACAGCCCAAAATGAGCAGAGCGATCGCATAAAAAGCTCCAGCCAGCAACGAGTTGCATAATAAGTCCATCCTGGAACAAGTTTGGGGATATTGGCCTGACTTTTTTCTTTCCGTTTTTTATGATGATGCTAGCATTTGCTGAAATAATGCAGCCCTGTGCTTTTTCTCAATTCTCCAAACTCACACAGTTACTCGATAAGTACGTGCTAAATAAATGAAGGTCATGAATGGAAGATAGCTTTTTAATGTCTGGAATTTAAGAAGAAAGGTCACATAAACACAGCTTTCCCTCATGACTCTAATCACTTTGGCCAAAACTAACCCAGCTTCCCCTGGCTCTTCCTGTCACTGCCCCCAAAAGCGATTTACCTGTGATTTACAAAAAGAGAAAAATGCCTGGAAATAGGGCAGATTTGAGTGAGCCAGAGCAGCAGAACCTTGAGTAGCCAGGGCGGCCTGGGAAAGGAAATGGCTTTAAGGGCCTCAAATCATAAACCCTTCTTCCACCCCAACATGATATCCCTGCAAACACTGCAATTGCCAGAAGTGAGATAGAACTTAAAACATCAAATACTAGCCACATATATTGACATGGTTCCATTTTTTTATAGTGGACCCAGAAATAATTAATTATACATTCTTCACCTAATGGAAAGAGCCAGGACCGCCCTACACAGGTTGTCTGTGTCCCCCGGCACCCGAGTATTTTTTATTTCTGGCATTTTCAATGCCAGTGTTTCCAATGTCACCTAGGGCAGCCAATCAGCACCGCATTAAGAGGAAACCAGCAGGGGTAACTGGGTGATGGACATTAAGGAGGGCACGTGATGTGATGAGCACTGGCTGTTATATAAGACTGATGAATCACTGATCTCCACCTCTGAAACCAATAATATAATAGATGTTAATTAATTGAATTTAAATTTTTAAAAAAATTTGAATACAAAAGAGGAAACCAGCCAACGTGCTGATGGGTCACTGGCCCCAAGGTGCCTGCACTGGCAGGAAACTGCCCATTCCATCCAATGAAGCAGTAGAAAAACCAGCAGGGAAGGGAATGCCCGGAGGAGTTCTTTCTCCCAGCCTCTTCAGCTGAGGCAGGGGTGGCCAAGGGAAGGATAAGGAGGTTCCCAGCCAGCCAGCATGTTCCCGGGCACCCCCACCTTCCGGGACCCAGGATCTCTATGCGTGGGGTCATGTGGGCCCCCTGAGTGCCCAACTCCGCCCCAGTCTGTGTCAAGATGCCTCCTGGAGGGGGTGGGTGGGGGAGGTCAGGGCTGTGATTACAGCCGGGTATGATTACAGTGAAGGGTAGGGCTCCCTGAGTCCCCTGGCCACTGAGAGGACTCAAATGCTAGCTTGAGGGAGGGCTGAGCACTCAGTCATGACACGTCTCTGGGCTTCAGCTCTGCTTCTGGGAAACATTTTCCACAGAGGCTGTTTGCCTTCTTCCCTAAGAGGGGCATGGCTCTCTGGCATGAGCCAGGTGAAGTCTGGCCGAAATAGCTGCTGGGGTGATGAGAGGATCACAGCCAGCCCTTCACCCAAGTCACGAGGCTTATTTTCATGATCAGACACAATTCATGAGGACAAGGACAGGCTCTGAGCCACCCAAGGGGCGAGGCTCTTTCTCTGTTGCCAGCTGCATGCTCCTGACCTGTGAGAGCCCAGCCTGGGATGCCAGTGCTCCCTCATCACTTCCCTGGCGCCAGCATCATGTGCCCCAGGCTTGCCCTCTATAAGCTCAGCACCCCAACCCCTCCCCTCTCCGTCTGAGTGACCTGGGTGGGCTTGCAGGTGTGTGCGGAGGGATGTAGGCGCTGGGGTGCACTGGCAAACCTGGGCTGGCAAAGTGGACCTGACACGTGGGCTGGAAAGGGTTAGACGCTTCTAGCTCAGTCCGTTCAACCTGCGGCAGACATCTGGGAAAGCCTAAGAGATTTCCCAAACCACTGGGACTCTGGTCTCCAAAATACTAGTGCTAAGTCTCCTCAAAAACCACCAGATGAGATGGAGTGGGCAGATCCAAATGGCATCGAGAATCTTTCAGGGACAGAATCAGAAGGTACCTATGGATACATCCAGGAGGGATGACCCCCCACTTGTCACTTAGACCCATTTGCCCCCTTGCCTGAACTAAGAATCAGTCAATTTGGAGGCACCTGTCTAGCTTAATTGGTAGAACATGCCACTCTTGATCTTGGGATCATGAGTTCAAGCCCAACATTGGGCCTAGAGCTTATTTTAAAAAAATCAGTGAACTTTTGCTATGCACATAAAAGGATTTTATCTGACAGCACATGTAAATTTTGTAGCTGTGCACAATGGAGCAAAGATGACTGGAGAATGTTCTGCCAGCAACATCAAGGCCTCCATTTTGATTTCACTTAGTAATTAGCCATTTGGGTTATGCTTGCTTCAGTTATACAGTGCTCTTGCAAAAGCACAAAGTAGCTCAGAATAGTTGTTATCATCAGGGTTGTGTCCCTAGCCAAAAAATAATCATTAAATAGGGAGTTTGGGAGACTTTTCTCCAAAGTCTTAATTTTGGCTTTATGTGATTGGAGAGCCATAGCTCAGCATAATTGCTTTGTGCCAAAGCGCTAGTGTATCAGCAAGAAAAGAAAAAAAAAAAAAAATGAAGTGCCAAGGCAAGAGTTAATAAGCAATATGTGCTCACCTTACCGATGATGGAAGATAAGGTATCCATTTCAGCCCCGCTGTCACACTACACACACACAGTGAATATCAAACCTGGTGACTCTGGGTGGGTGCTCCCGGACTGAGCAAACCCGCAAGGCAGGCTGAGTCCTCTTCCCAAACTGGGGTCCTTCTGGCACTTCTGCACTTATGCAAGTTGAGTCAAAGCCCCTACTCAGCCTTCAGCCCTTAGTAGGTCGGCACCCTAATCTCATATCTTTATGAGAGCTTTTTATTCAGGTTAGATTTTTACTCATAAAGTAGTATAATTTTTTCCCAAGGTAATAAAAAACATGAATTTAGTATTCTGTTCTATATGCTGGGGTTTTGTGAAATAGGACATCTTTCTTTTTTTATTTTTATTTTTTTCAGGGCAGGGTGAGGGAGCTCTAAGCAACCCATTAGATAGTGTAGAAGTATGTCCCCCACCCACAACTAATAGCTTACTGGCAACCCATCAGCCTTGCTCTGCCTTCTCCTCTGTGTGGGTACATATCACTCATCACAAATGAGCCAAAGTGATCTTTGCATCCGTGATCAGCCCGTCACCTCTGGATAGCAGCAATTTAGTAATTTTATTTGACTAAGTGAAATAGCTAAGGGACAAATAACATAAAATTACAATGCTTTCAGCTCCTTCCACTCCTTCCATTAAAGCTTTGGTGGAGTCCGGGATTTTTCCCCCCTTACTTGAGAAAGAATAAAAATAATGTGAGAATCTGTTTTATCTTTATTATTTTTCTGATTATAAAATAACATCTGTTGTGAAAAGTTCAAATAATACAGGGTGTAGGAAGTGAGTTTCCCCACAATCACTCCCTACCACCCCCCCACCCCCTGCTCCGAGCTAACCAATAGAGACAGTTTAATGTATCCGCATCCAGATTTTTTCTATGCAAATTCTAACTTACAGACTGATTAATATTCATTGAAATGAAATAATAGTATGCTTACTGCTCTGTAATTTGTTCTTTTCAATCAACAGTACTTTTTAGCAGTCTTCTCCATGCTAATACATACAGACTACATCATTATCTTTTATTTTTTTATTTTATTGAGGTGAAATTTACATGACGTAAAATTAACCATTTTAAAGTGAACAATTCAGTGGCATTTAGTAACTGAGAATGTTGTATAACTATCACCTGTATTAGTTACTTTTTTCTTTTTAGTGGCTGCATAGCCTTCTACCTCTTGGATGTACTATAATTTATATAACCAGGCTTTTGGCTTTTTCTAACTTTACACTATTTTACACAATGTTGCATTGTATGCAGTGTTGCATACAATACTTGTATGTACATCTTTGCACATTTATGGAAATGTTATTGTAAATTTCAAGGTCAAAAGTTAAGCCAACTTCAAATGTTGATACTTTCTTTTTTTTTGAGAGAGAGAGAGAGGGTGGGGCAGAGGGAGAGAGAAAAATCTCAAGCTAAATATCATGACCCTAAAATAACAACCTGAGCCAAAATCAAGAGTAGAACACTTAACCAACTGGGCCACCCAGGAGCCCCAAATGTTGATACATTTTGAAAAATTCCCTCCAAAATTGCAGCATCAATGTCCATTCGGGAGCCCCCTGTGAAGTAATAACAGTGGAGGGGCATTGGCTGCCTCAATGGGTAGAGCTTGTGACTCAGGGTTGTAAGTTTGAGCCCCATGGTGGGTGTAGAGTTACTTAAAAATAAAATACTGAAAAAGAAAACTTTTTAAAAAAGTGATAATAGTGGACACCCCTGGGGGCTTCTTTCTGTCCCTTCCTTCCATGTCACTTATGCCTTGGGTCCAGCCTGTGAGTAGTAGACTTAGATTTACTTTTTCTGGTTTGGAATCTGTATTAAGTTCCCAAAAGCTGCCATAACAAAACACCACACACTGGGTGACCTCAAATAACTCTCACAGTTCTGGAGGCTAGAAGTCCAAAATCTAGGTGTCAGCAGGACTCTGCTTTTTCTGAAGGGTCTAGGAGAAAATTGTTTCTTGTCCTTTATATTTGGTGCAGGGGGGGAGTGGGCAGTGGCAGGGGTGGGGGGTGTCCTGGCAATCCTCAGAATTCCTTGGTTTATAATAAGCAACATAATTCCAGTCTCTGCTTCCAGCTTCCTAAGGCCTTCTTTCCTGAGTGTGCATCTGCAAGGACACTTGTTTTTGCATTTAGGGCCATCCCCAATCCAGTATGACCTCATCTTTACATTTGCAAAAACCTTATTTCCAAACAAGGTCACATTCTGAGGAAAACTGTTCAACCCACCCACCGTAGGATCATTATGTAAATTTGGAATTTTAAGGTCTCAAAATAGAAAACAACTTATTATTCCATTTAGGTTAACAAAAGGCAGTTTATAGAGTGGCTGAAAATCTTAGCGAATTCTACAGTCTATTTCCAGGTTAATGCAGGTTAGTACCTTAACTCAAACTTAATGTAGTCCTGAAAGTATGTAAGTTCAAATTCAGTGTAGAAAGGTATGGATACATAATGTCATTTTATTTCTCAGTAAAGTTGTATTTTTCCTAACTGTGATATATGTGAAAAATTTAAAGATGAAGTTACAGATCTCAAAGGGTCAAACAAAGAATTAATAACACCAGACTCCTTTGATTCTATTAACTGTGTGTATCAGTCAGGATAGGTAAGGTCATTGCTGCAGGAACAAATAGCCTCAAATCTTAGTAGCATAAAACAAAAAACATTTACTCATGCTGCATTGTCACCCAGGGATCACCGTGGGACTCTATTCCAGGACTCAGATTAGGGAATCAGCTGCTATATAGAACATTGCCCAGACTCATGACAGAGAGCATTCTAGAGGCTCTCATATCAACGAACATGACACATGTCACTTCTGCTCACAACTGATAGGCTAGATCAGTCGAATGGCCCACACAACCACAAGAGAGTCGGGAAGCCTAACGTGTTTTGCAAAAAGCACCAGTAACTACTACATTGTGTGTAGAGGGCAGGGGGAGGAGAAGGAGGGGAGGTTAATGTATGTGTATGCCTTTCTCCTTATCCACTAAGATATTTTCTGTTTCTTTCACCAACAGGAAAGTTGACCCTGTCCCAGAAATGACCACTCCTGAGAAATTATACTCCAGTATCATGCAGACTCTGAAGTATCTAAATTCCCACCTGCCAAATGGCAGCCATGTTATTTTATATGGCTTACCGGATGGAACATTTCTCTGGGATAATTTGCACAACAGATATTATCCTCTCGGTATTAGTTTGAAGATACTTTTACTCTTTAACAGTGTCAGTTACATGTCGTTCAAATATATGTAGTTCAGACCGTGTAGGGATACACCTAAAATCCCATCACAGTGCATAGGTCAGAACTGGTGAAGGCAAGAGTCCTGAGGTACGGATTTAAAGGTCAGTATCCAAAGATGGTCAGAACCAGATCCAAAATCAGAAAGGGCAGAAATTTTTAATGTAGAATTAGGACAAACTGAAGGGTAAGAGTTTAAATTAGGAAACTCCTTTAAAGAAAAGTACAATCTAGAATAGGCGGATGGAGCTCAAGTCAAAGAGAAGGGCTTTTCCAAACCTCAATGGTGAGTGCCCCCTGCTGGCCAGAATTCTAAGAAATTCTGTGGACCCTGGTGGCAGTTAAGATTCTAAACAGCACATCCCCCAGTAGGCTTGCTTCCTGCTATTGCACTCCCTTGGAAGGTAAGAGAGTGAAATGCTTTAAATATCTCCAGAAACTTCCAGTAGCATCTCTAGCATTCAAGGTTCTTTCTAAACACTGTAAAAGTAATAGTAATTCACATCAGGAAGGGCTGCCATGCTGATCCTTAAAACAATCCTGTTAATGCAATTAACAGTGTTGTTGTTAATTCCATTTTCTTGGTGAAAGCCTAAGGCTCCAAATGTTGCATAATTTATCGTATATGTAATCTAGGTGTAGTAGGGCTCTCTCTCTGTGGTTAGGGGAGAATGTCCTTTCAAAACAATATTTATTATGTGCCAGGCATTGTTCTAGGCACCGCATAACCAAACGTGAACACAATAATCAAAAATATCTGCCAACATAGGCTTGTATTCTAGTAGGAATATGCCAGAGGATGGTAAGTATCCCTGGAAAAATTGAGCAGGGTTAGGGTTAGGGTTAGGGTTAGGGTTAGTGCAGGCCTCAGGCCTCTCTGACAAGCATCTATAGTGAGGGGCCTGGGTACCCGCCCCTCAGCCCCATGTCAGCAACCCCTGTGCCAGTCTCTCCTTAAAGAGGCGACCCCTTCCCTGGAATGGCTGTAGCCTCCTACTTAGACCGCCCCCTGCTAAAGTGTTCTGGGGGTCCAAGCAGTTTTTAATGAGTCCAATGAGCAAGTCAAAGGGAAAAACCTGGAACTTCTTCCTCAGTGTTCACCTTAGGGAGTCGCGGTGGAGCACTTTTCCTTGCATTAATAATGTCTCTGTACCTTTCCAGTCTCTCTTCTCCTTCTCCTATAGTCCCTGCTTCAGCCAACCCCCACCACCTCCCTCAGGAAGTTCCATCCTCCTAACACACAAAAAGAGCAGGTTCCCTTTAACTAGTTCTCAAAGGACTCTGGTGCCTTCACCAGGGGGACAACAGTAAATACCCACATTCTAGGCTTCCCACCAATAAGACTGAAGTCATTTTTTCCCCTTCAGTTACTAAGTGCACCGCAAATATCTTTATCATCCCAGCCAAACACTGTCCATCCTCCCAAGAGGAAAGTGTGTTCCTTCTGTTCCTAGAGCTTTGACTGGGACCCTTAGAAATAGTATCACAATCACACAGAGAATGTGACTCCACTCTGGGTTGCCTTGAACACATGAAGGACGAACACGTGTCAAGAATGTCTCTCTGAGCCACTGAGGTTGAAGATTTCAGTTCCCCCAACAAATGTTTTCAGATTCCTAGATTTCTCCCATACTAAGAAATGCTTGGGGAAAGGAAGTTGAGGACAGGAGAGATGTGCTTCCAATTTATCACATCAATAGGGACTTGACTTTGGGTTTTCTGACTTCAAATCCCATTTTCTTTCCATGAACTCTGGTTAGACAACTCCATTAATTCTCTCAGATATGCCCCACACTTCTCTTGACTCAACCACAGTAGGTAAAAATGACACCATTCAATTTGGAAGGGAGCAAGGGAAGGTAAGAGGGCGACTGGGGAGACTCATCAATCACTTTGGTGGATTCTCTAGGCCAGTGGGCCTCACGTCACTCCTACTCAGGATCACAACTAGAGAAGGGGTGTTACCAACATCGAGAGGGTAGAATCCAGACATGTTCCTGAACATCCTGAAATGCATAGGACAGCTCCCCCCACCACCACCACGGAGACTATCAGTAGGGCCAAGGTTCAAAAACCCTGCTTTAAGCTTGGCTTTGTCCTCAAACGGCCTTTCACCAGCCACTAATCAGGCACCAGCATTTCACAGCACAAAAGAAGAAGGAAAAGGTAGGACAAGTTTGTTCTATGTAAACAATCCTGGTTTGGGGGAAAAAAAATCCAATTAGGAAGAAAGTTGAAACCATCTAAAATTTGTTTAATGTTTTTAAGTTATTATTCATATCCTAAATTATCCCTGCTGCCTGGTTGCCATGGGAAATAAATTATAAATTCCTCAACGAAGCATCGGTATCCTTCCTAGACAGCCTGGGAAGTAGGTGGGATTTACCCAGCTTCCTCATTTCTCCCCTGGCTGGCGCATAACTCACATAAGATGAGAGGCTTGAGGGGAGGGCTACTGCCCTACATCTCAGTTCTGCTCTGGCTTCAGATCCAATGTCGGGACCTTCACTCCCATCAGACGTAGGCCAGCAGTAAAGCAGGTTAATGCTGGGCCTGTCTCAGGATTTGGCTGCTCTGCCTAGGATAGGGTAGGTCTCATCTTAATCAATAACCAAGCACCAAGTCTGATTCCCAGGGCACTGTGCAAAGGATTGTGTAAGCAAATAAATAGGGTTTTCCATTTATTTCTGTCTTTGAGCCTAGAAACATGGTGACCATAATCTTTTGACTTGACTTAGCCACCCATTAAGCAGAAAGAGCCAAACAGAACTTCTGGATCAGTGATATATTTTCTATTGCCTCAGTAGGACAGGTAGGAACTCACCTAAGAAAAGGTTAAATGCCACAGCATCACACCAGCAGGTAATGGAGGCCCAGGGTAAGAACAGATTCCTAGCTCCCTCCTGCCGAGGAGGAGGGGGTAATAAATCCCTCCTGGCATCTCTTAGCCATGTTTGAGTCACTACCCAGTCTAAGTCTGGCTGCCAAGGGCTGCAACAGCCCCACAGTCTCTACCAGTAATTAAAATTCCTAGCAAGAATGTAGAGTCTTTTTGGGGAATTACCAGAAAGTAAGTCTCACACATCAGGATTCTACTTACATAGATCATTTCAAGCTTGACCGGGGATATGTCCTCTCAGGCACAGTCTATGAGAAAGGCAGTCTTTCCATAAATATGTCTGAAAGACCTATTATGTGCTTTGGGGGTAAAGATGGTACTGAAATAGTGTCCTTGTCCTCAAAAGAGAGAGAGAAAACCAATTCCACTTGGGAAAACACTGGATAGGTCCTAACAGTGCAATCACCTTGTGCCACTGACACTGGCACAAGCCATAGGCATTCTGGGAGCTACCCAAAGGGGTAGACTATAGTCAAAGAGTCCAGGATCGCTGCTACAAATAAGTCTGCATGCAAGCCTTCCTTGAAAGGCCTCTGCCACAGAACATCAACAACTTAATTTTTTCCCAATTACTCTTAAACTTGAAACCTAATATATTTTAAAGTACCTTGCAGTATACCTCTTATTTTATTACTGGCTTACTCCCTGTCTGAGTTCATGTGGTTTTACTAAGGCTTTATACTTTTACATGGTATTTCATGGAGGTGTGGCTGACCTTTATTGGTACTAAGCTTTTATTAGAGTTGCAGTCCCACCAGCATTAAGTAAATGCCAAAGATTCGGCCCTAAAGAACTAATAATGACTGAGACGTGAGCTGCTACTACAGCCAGTTGGGGTAGAACATGCCCTCTAATTTTCGGGGGGGCATATGGCGGCCACTGGGCAGCCTACTGGCTCCCCACCCCTTGTGCATGTGTGTGCGTGCGCGCGCATGTGCGCGCGCACACACACGCACTGATGGTGCCTCAGCCCTCATAATTCCAGTCCTCTTGCCCCTGTTCTGAGCATTTTTGACCGCCTTTCTTCACCAGATTCACTTTCTGACCAGAATGTGGCAGACACTGCCTCTTTATAGGTACGACATGTAAGTGAGATCAATCTTTATACCAGGGCTCCTCAATATGCAAGAATACCATTGAAAAATAATACCTAAAAGGAAAGCATGGATAATCAACTGACAGCACCAATAAGTGGAGAAAAGCATACGATCTATTTTCCCTCCTCCCTTTCTCTAAACTATAAGCCCAACTGACCTTCCACATGGCCAACTCCAGAGTCAGCCTACCTCCCACAGCAGAAATCCCAGAGAAAAGGGAAACCCACTCATTACACCTTTCCCCGTTCCCTCCCAACTGCAGCTAACATGCCCTTATCCTATTCAACAGACCTACCTACTCAACTAAGGATTTTTCCTATATCAACCTTTTCTATTTAGAGCGAGTGCCAGAAGGGCAAGAAGATGGGGGAAAAGGTTCAGGAATTGAGAGAAGGCCCAGAAGGAAGACACACCTTGTGATCTCATCCTAAGGTGTGCTGGGACCTCAGCAGTGGGACAGTAGGGAGAGAGGAGTTAGCCAGGATGGACAAGGCTATGGCTAGACTTAGCCCCTAGAGGGGAGCCCACAGATGAATCCCCAATATCCAGTAGCGGGACAAACTCTGGTCCCTCTGCATAGCAGAGCAATCCAGCCTTGCTGGTGGGCAGGGAGAGAGTGCAAGAGTGTTCCTTGTAGTCAGACCTTAGGTGCCACCACCCACAGGTTAAAAAGACTTCAGCCACTGGGCAAGGGAAAGAGAAGTCAGTTCTCAGGGGAGTCATCAGGGCCCAGCATGTTGACGGGGCTCCAGCCACGCTACCTAAGGTTTATTACAAGGCCCCAGCCCTTGTAAACAAGGGCAACAAAAAACAAGATGGCAGAGGGAAGGCTCAGCTCAGGGGACAGTGCCAACAGGGGGCAAGAGCCGACTCACTGGGACTCAGGATGGAGGATGGGAGTGCAGGTAGGCTAGTCCGAGACAGACGGGGACACATACAGAAAGGTAAATCACATACATATGCACACATTTGCACATACACAATAGAGGGAAAGAAGCCCCAGTGGTGGAAAGCAGGATCTTAGAGAAAGAGGAGAGCTTAGAGCTCCATGTTGAGCATAAAACGAAAGCAAAGACAGAAGCTAGTGACTTGGGATTCATCCAAAATACAAAGATGCAGACACCTTTGAGAACAGAAGAGGCCTGCTATGTCATTGTGACTTTAATGGCGTTAATAAGCCTGTGGTTTTCCAGTCTTGGGATTCACTCACCCACACACAGAGAGAATACATATTTTCTTTCTGACAAGAAAATTGAATCTATCTTTTAGTCTAACTGATCTGAGGTATAAGTGGAAAAATAAGACTGTGTTCCATCACCTTCAATCTTTCCCTTCACTCCTAGATAGGTCCTATTATTTTCCTTTATTTTTTCAAGTGTGAGAGAAGTGTTAATGGATAAGGCATCAGTCATTCACCCCTGAGATTTGGGAGGGCCTGGGATTTGTGTCTCAGCCACAGCATGGAAGTTGAATCACCCCCAGGGGCAGATAGGCTGGGAGGTGGGGGAAGAGGGGAGGTGTGTGAAAAGAGAGAGGAAATAACCCCCACAGATTCTGGGTCTACAACTCTTCGGAAAGACTGAATGAACTCACATATGGCACTTAACACTTTTATTTATTTATTTATTTTTAAGTTTTATTCTATTTTTGTAGTCATCTCTATGCCCAATGTAGGGCTCAAACTCACAACCCTAAGATCGAGAGTGGCATGCTCTTCCAACTGAGCCGGCCAGGCACCCCCACCTTTATTCTTGTGTAACACTTTAACCTGCACCAAAAAAAAAATTAAAGCATATCTAGTAATTAGGGCCCAAATAAGATACTCACTGGGCTGTGAAGGGATAGGACGTGTTGTCCTCTCCCATCCAGCAGCCACCCACGCACTTTTGGAGGCTTTCAATCTACCAAACATCAGAGCAATGCATGGTCAGAACTTCAGACACCCAGAATGTCCCAGCAGGTCCTCATCATGGGATAATTGGGCAGATCTGAGTGTTACATAAAGTCAAAAAGGAGGGTTTGGCCAACTACCACTGTGAGTGCTCTTTATACCCCATATAGGAACTTAGCATCTCATACCATTGCCAGGACAAAGCCACTGCTCTGCAAGTCCTTTGTTAGTGGTGTTCCAGTCTGGGGCCTTCGTATCCTTCTACCTGGGTCCAGATAAGGGCAGAAGCCCTCAGGGCCCCCTCCCCAGCTCGGTCTGATTTCTAGAGCACTCGGGCATTCTTCAGGAACAATAGCTGAGTGAAAACTCAGGGCAGGTCCCTGGAAGTGCCACCGTTCTCAGGAAAGGCAGGGTCATCCACAAGTGTCCCTAGTTGGCTGCTAGATCCGAACAAGTACAACGTCCCGGAACTCTTTGTCTTCCAGGCCAGCTAAATCAGGATGTGACCTATGCACACTTCTACTCCTTCCTGAACTGTCTCCAGGTGAGCCCGCAATGACTTGTTCTGAGGCCACATTCTCTGTTACCGGCCTCGTTCCTCTGTAATCAAAGCCGTGTTTCCTTCCTCTCAGGTCAGCCCCTGCCACAGCTGGATGTCCTCCAACAGGACGCTCCGGACTCTCACCTCAGAGGTAGGACTGTGGCAGCTCCTCTGGTACCATCTTTGATGGTTCTTTCCCGGTGTTTACTGCAGCATTTCCACTGGGGAGGGGATTTGGGCAGGGTAGTGGCCTCCAAGCTGATGAATAAAAACCTCAAACTGCCAGGGTGTCTGAGAAGCCAAGAGAATGTGGGGTGCACCGTCCCTCTCTTCCTACCATGCTCTGCGTCTGTGACACTGGCTGTGTCTCAGTCACAGTCTCTGTTGTGTGCCTTTCTCTCTTGTACACACACACGTGCACACACATATACCCCCTTTAAAGCTGGTCCCCGGCGTATTTGTAGACCAAGAGAGGAGTGGTCTACACTCTCTTAGGCCCACGGATGACCACCATTCTCCCAAGGTCCGTGAGGACCAGGTGCTCTGTAGCCTTCCTCTCTTCTCTGAGGGGATCCGTGGTCCACGTGCTTATTTCACGGATGGTGGGTAATCTCTTTGTAAGAGACCTACTGATTTTTTCTTTTTTTTTTTTTTTTTTTTTTACAAAAGAAATATATTTCAATTAAAAAAAAACCTTGGGGAATATAAAAAGCTGAGACACAAAGAATAATAACAAAAATTACCACAAATCCCATCACCCAAGTCAATATGTATGTATGTCTTCCCAGTATTACTTTCATAGATATTTGGGGGATTTTGCCTACACAGTATCAGAACACACATATTGTTTTGAGCCTTCCAGTGTTGGTAAGTTATTCCTCCACATCATAATTTCGTAATCATTTTAAAGCACACAGCATATGAATGTACCATGATTTATTTCACCACTTAGTGCTGGACAGATAGGTTGTTTCCAGTTTTTCGACATGAAAAATAGCACTGCGATGAATCAGTGTGTGTACGGATCTATATTTCTTTCTATACTGTATCTATTTCCTTTAGACAAATTCTTAGAAAAATTATTGGGTCAAAGGGTATGCCACGTTTAAGAGTTTGATCCCTATTTCCAGATTGCTCTCTAGAAAGGTGAAACAAATTGACATTGTCAGTCACCTCTCCCATGGCAATATTCTATATTACCATGATTATCCATCTTTTCTTCACCGATCTCATGGGAAAGAAGGGGTATCTTATTACTTTAATTTTCACTGATTGATTCCTAATGAGTGTTAACAGTTTCGTATGTTCGTTAGCCGTCTGTGCATGACTAGAATTTCACGGGCAACATCCCTCCACTGATGGCTCCAAGAGAGGGTGGGGACTAGCCATTTCTTTGTTCCACCTGAATGGTCTCACTAAAGTCGGGGTTTCATAGAATTCTTCCTGTTTCTTTTGTATTCAGAGAGCAAAACAACTCTCCAATACACTGAAAAAAATTGCAGCCAGGCAGAAATTTACAAACTTCGATCTTCTCTATGTGGATTTTGACTTCCAAGAAGGTAAGTTTTACTTGGAGTAGGTGTTGACACAAGATAAAAGTAGCTGCTACAGTTTAGAGCCTGACTGAGCAAAACTGTTATAAGCCAATGGGCAGTGGACTGGGCAGCGTGGCTCCCACACATTCGGACACACTCACAGCTCTGAGTACTGAAGAAAGATAGAGTGTGAGACCCTTTTCAGGGAGGAGGGAAGCTTGCCATCACCTCATTTCACCATCATTTTAGAATCCCTGAAGCAACAGAGCCAATGACCAGTTGGAGACAGCTCTGGGCCAGGAGCCAGCAGATCAGTGGCATCACCTAGCTCATTCTTGCCAGTTGACCAATGCCCTGCTTACCTGTGGGTTAAAGACGAATGTGGTCCGGGTGAGGGATAAGGCAGTGCCTCCTGTGTGGACACTGAGTGACCTCAGGACTCAGCGGCAGCACAGATTTCCAGACCCCACACTTGATATAACTTACCAGAGCCTTTAAGGAAGCGGTCTCGGATTTGCCTGTGGCAAAGTGTGTCCACTCTCCCAGCTTTCTGGAAAGCATCAGCTGTTTGTTTCCTAGCATGCTGTCAGAACACGGGGGTCACTGAGGAGTGGCCACACAAAAATGGGCGTGATTATCAGAGCTACTGATTTATCCTTTGCGTCTTGACTCTGAAAGATTGTTATTTATTGACTTTAATCCTCCCAGCCTCGTTTTCATGGCTAAGCACTTGTTATACAAGAGAAAAACCTCCTGTTGATTGACTGCCAGCTGAGACGATGCTAATGGAAAGCTTTATAGTGTATGCAAATGACGGAAGAGGTCTCACCCAGAGTTTATCATCTCTCTCTCCCTGCCACCAGCATCCCAGCCCCAGCAGCTGGGATGAAGCAGATGGCCATCATGAATTATCAAATTTCACATTAGCTGACACGTATTGCATTGCATACCCTCGTACTTCAATCCTGAACAGCTTTGCAACTGGACTGATCTCTCTTAACTAGATTTCCTGCCTAGGTGATATATAATTGTCTCCTGGGGAGAGACGTTTTGATAAATAACCTCTCATTAAAATGCAGAGCTAAAGACTCATTAGTGAATTCCTGGTGTAAACAAATGCACCACCAAGTGATCTTTGATGATCATCAACCTTGAATATAGATAAAGTTATTAAAAATATAATAATGTCTACCATTCACATGGGACTTTACATTTTCCGAAGTAAACCCTAGCTCTGTTGTTTATTGTCTCTGGGAATGTAGGCAATTCCCTGAATATGTCTAAATGCTCCTTTCCAGACCTGGAAACGGGGCTACCATATCTACATAACAAATCTTTGTGATGATTGTATGGAAAAAATGTGTAATTCTCCTAAATGCCCTGCCTGGTTCATAGCCGGTACCCAGGAAGGAGTAGGGTCCCCTCACACCCTTGCTGCTCAACGTGTGGCTCAGGGCGGGCAGTGTCCACCCCACCTGGGGGCGTTATAAATGCAGACCCCAGGCTCTACTCCTAATTAGGACCTACCTAATATTATTAGAATTTGCATTTTAACATAATCCGCAGATGACCTGTATGCACGTTAAAATTTTAACAAATGGGGTCTGTAATGCTCCAAGGTTAAGAATTTAGTTAGTCATCTGATTTTTACTAAGTCCCACCATGTACTGTGTCGGTGCTGAGAATAGTGCTGTCAGAGAAACAAAACAGCCCTTCACGAAAGATACAGAGAGAAGAGCTTTACCCTTGAGCCAGTACTACCAGCTTCCCACTGATGACCTCACAGCCGTGAAGCAGAGGCTCACTGGCCCCTTCTTGTCCTCACAGCAACAATAAATGCAGGATAAAAGCTGAAAGTTCAGTTAAACTGAACATTCTAAATCAAATGGCAGTGGGTCATCTTACTGAGAAACCTCCTCCCTGTTTGTCCTTTCTTGGCAACAGTCATCAACAGTTCAGGGACTTTCCTGAGAGACGTTTATTAAAAATAAAGCCTGAAGATCCAGGTTTGGTAGAGGGCCTTCTTTGCCTTCTCCATACGAAGTTAGGGGCACTGCGCCAGGGAAGACATCCGGGCATAGCAGGAGGGAGCCTGCAGGCACCCATACAGAGGAGGGCTCATTCACCCCCAGATCCCAGATCCAGCTCCGTGGGTAACCACCATGCCTGCAAAGCACGTGATCGCAGAAATCGTGGAGATTGCGATGCGCTATTATAGAAAGAGCCCAGCGTTTGACACCAGATAGAACTGTGCCCCAATCCCAGCTCACAGAATGACTTCGTAACCTTGAGTAGTTAAACAATCACTCTGCTTTGCTCTCTTTTGTGTAAGGTAACAATAACTAAGCCAGGGAGCAGGTGGGGGAGAGGGGTAATCCCAGGGGCTATGTGAGGAGTGAGACAACGCTGCAATGTAGTGAGAACCCTGTTAGCTGACGTCCTCCCACCACCACTGTCATCAATGTATGCAAAGCACCTACTACGTTCTTCTAAGACTTATCATAGGAGAATAAATGTCGATTCTCTTCCAATGTCCAACCCTCCTCCCATCACCGATCATAGCTATCGATATCTTTGAGTCCCCTAGAGGAAGCCATGGTGGAAATGTATCTCATTAGCACCGTGATCTTGGGTTACCAGACATAAACACCTTAAAGCCACTTATGAAACCTGCAGTCTTTATTTTTTAAAGATTTTTATTTATTTATTTGTCAGAGAAAGAGAGAGGCAGAGCACAAGCAGGGGGAGCGAGCAGGCAGAAGGAGAAGCAAGCTCCTTGCTGAGCAAGGAGCTCCATGCGGGGCTCAATCCCAGGACCAAAGGAGCCCAAGGCAGACACTTAACGAGCTGAGCCACCGAGGTGCCCCTGAAACCTGCAATCTTAAAGTCACATGGAAATCTCCCCTGTCATTTCAGTGCTGTATTTGAGCTGACAACTGCATCATAAATATCCTCATTTTTCATAGGAAATGTCCAGTTCTACCCCCTGTGACCGAGGACCTGCAGCTGAGGGCCACTGTCCCTTGAGGGTAGAGCCATGAGCCCTATCTGTTCTCCACTCTGTCAGCTTCATTCCCGCAGTGAAGGGCTATTGCTCATCTCCAGAGACTCTTTTTTGTGTCTTGCTGACTCATCCTCTAACTGGTTATGAGCTAAACAGAGGCAGCAGTCTTTCCTCCCTTCAGGAAATGCCAGCTGCAGCAGATGATGTCCTTTTCTCTTTGTCTGGACCACACCTCCCAAACAGAGGAAAGAAAATGCCACTTGGCTGACAAGGGCCATTTTTACACTGACAGTTTAAATATATCAGCTGCCCTCAGTTTCCAAGACAACTCAATTGGAGTAAACTTGGTTCTTAGCTCTCCCCACATGTATGTTTGTAAAACAACCAATGACTTCATGGTGCTGACTGGAATTCATGTTTCTTGTTTTAAGTATCTGCTCATGTTGCTGGTCATCAAGGAGCTAGCAAGTGCTTATGACTCTTCTTCAGTGGCTTCTGTTGCATCTCTGAAAAGCTGGTCTTTAGCAGAGCTGCCTTGACTTTACAGATACAGAAAATAGGTTATGTGCCAAATCCCAAGAGATCATTTGTGATCATTCAAGAAGTTTCATTCAGGGGCGCCTGGGTGGCTCAGTCATTAAGCGTCTGCCTTCGGCTCAGGTCATGATCCCAGGGTCCTGGGATCGAGCCCCACATTGGGCTCCCTGCTCTGCGGGAAGCCTGCTTCTCCTGCTACGGTTCCGTCTGCTTGTGTTCCCTCTCTCGCTGTGTTTCTCCCTGTCAAATAAATAAAATCTTTAAAAAAAAAAAAAAAAAGAAGTTTCATTCAGGTCTTCTGAGCAAATAGGAATTTATTTACCTATTTTTAATTGTGGGCTCAGGCAGGAAGAAAACAGACCAACTTACCATGCTGCCCCTGCTTGGATCTCCTCCTCTAAAATCAGTCAGAGCGCACCTGGGTGGCTCAGTTGGTTAAGCTTCTGCCTTTGGCTCGGGTCATGATCCCAGGGTCCTGAGATCAAGTCCCATTGGGACTCCCTGCTCAGTGGGGAGTCTGCCTCTCCCTCTGCCCCTCCTCTTCCCTCACTCTCTCTCTTTCTCTCTCAAATAAATAAATAAAACCAGTGAGAGAAGAAACAGAGACCTCTGGTATTGCATTTCTTCTAAGAAAGCAGAATTTCCCCCTGAGATCAACAAATGTAAAAGGATCACTCTGTCTAGCCCTGGTCACAATACAGATAAAACCTTAAACTCTTTCCTGTGAGTTTCTGATTCTCCCTTTAAGTGTTATAATACTGATATCTGCAGATTTGCAATGATGGGTAACCCTCACAGACACAATAATCATGTGGGAAAATGATGTTTTTCACTCTGAATAGACTGATTGCAGCCTTGGTAACCTGCAGCATTTCTTTTAATGCCTATTGGATTATTCTATGTGATAAGCCAGTTCTTCTAAAGCCAGTTCTCCTTTGTAGTGAGGAGGGATAGGGACTTGTGCAGCAGCAGAAACAGGTTTCCTGGCAGGAAGGTATGTTATCACTGACTCCCAATAACAGCCAGACACAAAATATGGAGGAGTGGCTCGTTGGCGGCCATTTTGCAGGAGAAGAAGCCAACAGGAATTGGTGATCCTGTGTGTAGGACTTCAGACCTCCAGCAGGAATTTTTTCCTGAGCTCTGGGAAGGGCAGCAGTATTTACAGCCCCTCAGGAAACAGGGATTGGGTAGCAAGCAAGGGTAGCATGCTGTGATAGTAGGACTAATTACAAAAGCAGTATAATACTGATTCAGCTCTGGAATAGCCTTCACTTGCACAGTCAAGCTTACGGTAGAATTTCCATTCCTTCCTTTGGGGTGAGATGGGGGGAACCAAACAGGCACATGTTCCTGTTCTTGAGTCTTTGTGGGGTGAAGAGGGAAGAGCTAGAAAAACTGCAGCTGTGCCTGCTCCCCTGTCTGAACACTGGGGAAGTGAGGGCAGGGGTGACGCTGGGAGCTGCCAGCTTCAAATCTTTCTGTCTGGAGGCTCTCTAGGGATTTTGAAATTTCCTTGAGGACTTCTTCCTGACTGTATAATATCACAGTTTAGAGTTAATGGCGTTGCCTTGGAACAATTGACAGTCTGGGTCTCTTTCTCCTACTGAAGGGCAGTTTTATTGCGTTTCATCACTTTGGGGCTCATAATATTTCCTCGGTAGCCATACTCTAAATGTGATGTTGAGATAATCTCATGTAATTATATTTCTGAGAAGCTGTACGATTTTTAATGGTGACGGCTTGACATATGCAGGCAGTGTCTGGAAATGGCAGCCCACTTAAAGAGATGTTAACAAAATGTTTAATTTTCCCCCCTTCTCCTGCAATACTCTCCCACTGAGAAGTGAGATGAATTTACTTCGGTGTTGAATATTTCAGTGCTCACCTTTTCCCACCGCCCTTCTCCCTGCACACACCGCATTCACCCAATACCCTCACACATTTTCTTCCTGAGTTAGAAAATTAAAAAAAAAAAAATGACCATACAATGGGAAGGTCATTTCTGCTGAGAAAGCCTCTGGCCCGAGATAATAGCCCAGAGCAGCCATGACTGAGTAAGCATCGGCCAGGCAGGCCGTGGGCAGCTCTGACATTTTCCACATAGTCCTTGCTCTCTGGCACTGACCGCCACTTAGAGAAGCATATCACTAACCCTCTGGTCGTGTGTGCCCTGCAGTCATAGAGGAGTGGCAGAAGCGAGGCGGGCAGCCCTGGCAGCTCATTGAACCAGTCGATGGATTCCACCCCAATGAGGTAAGTGCCGTCACATGGCAGTTGCTGAAGGCTGTTAGGTTTCTTATAAAATACAGTCATGCGTCCATATCTTTGTATCCCCTTTTATTCCAGAAAGACGTAGTCGTGTGTCTAAGATAGACGATTCAATTAAAACAAACTAAAAATCAGAGTAAAAGGCGAATGAGATCAAAACAATGCCTGGCTTCCTGCAGTTCCTATCATGTGTGCAGAGCTGTCTTGACAGACCACCAGCGAGAGCCTCCAACATCAGCTCTGTTTTCTAGGGGCGGGCGTAAAAAGGGGCATACATCATGGCCTCCATAAAAAATAATAATAACAAATCAAATACTCAAAAAAAAATCACAAGGATTCCTGGGAGAGAGACCTATGAGAAATTTCTTCTATGGATCTTTCCAGAAAGGACACTGGATGAGAGAAAAACAGTGTCCTTAGCAATATCCTGCAGTAAGAGCTGTTTCTTATCTAAGATTCCAAGGTACAATTCTGGAAAGTAGTTCTAATCTGGCCTCCTCACAGAGCAAGGAGAGCTGGAGAATGGGACTCTGTTCCTTCCTACGCTCACCCCATCCATTATCCCAACTTCAACCAGGGAGGCTCTGCTTTTATCTGGCATACATACTGGACCTGCTCGTGATGTTTCTTCATTTAAAAGAAAAAGGATGAGAGGGGGAGTCCTGCCACTTTTCAAATTTTGAAAGCTGGCAATCCTCTGCAACTCTAGTCTTTCTGGCCTAGCTTTTGGTAAGGATGGTGTGGCAGTGACAAGGGTCTAAACCAGAGAAGCAGTCCTGGCGTGCTCTCCCAGTGGCCTTGGTCTTGGTGGTCAGCCAGGCCACAGGGAGGGCTGACCATCCCCTTGGGCGCCTGAGTGGAATGGCAGCCCATCTTCTTCCAACTGCAGGCTCACTGAGTGCCCACAGGGGCAAAGAACTGTCTCAGAGGAAACAAAAAAGAGTGCCACTCTATCTACAAATGGATAAACAGTGGAGTCCCATAAAGGCTGGGTGCATTGAAAGTGAGCATCAAATGTCCATCTCCCCATTTTAAACAACTGAAAAAGTAAATCTAGGTAATGTGCCTCAGAATGTCTAACTTCCCTGTGTATCGTGTGGATTAGTTGATCCAACAGAATTATTGGCTAGAAGCTGGTTAAATATTAGAGTCTGCTCCCCATGGAATGATGACTTTTGTCTTAGAATGATTTTTAATATGAAGACCTTCTTTCTATCAATAATTAGGCAGTGGTTCTTGTCATTCCTGCATATCACAGTTTTTCTTTTCTGATTCTACAGAGAATTGTGGATATGAAGAATGATCAGAGAAGGAGTTAATTAGGAACAAATAGAAAGGAGAGGGTCAAAAATAGCTTTGCTTTATCCTTTGGGACATACTTGTCTGATCCATCAAAAGACCATCCTGTCCCTGACACTTAAAATAATATTGGGGTTCAAAGTATGTCACATTTGGGCTCTATCTTGCACTCAGACAGCTTTGCCTATAACTGGTTATTGAGAACAAGGTCAAAAGCTGAAAACTGGGGCAGAGGTGGGAGGGGTGGCTCCAGGCTAGCTCAGTGGGGTAGAAGATGCGACTCTTGATCTCAAGGTCATGAGTTCACGTCCCACGTTGGGCGTAGAGCCTACTTAAAATTAATTAATTAATTAAAAATTAAAAATCAGAAAATCAGTGTGTGCCATAATCATACGTTATTCCTGAGAGATTTGTTCCCATGCTGGTAATTGATGATGGCATGGTGAGGCCACATCCAAAGTGAGCAAGGATGGGCAGCCATGCGTAAAACCTACCTATTTATCATATATTGAGCCAAAGAGTCCAGACTGCAACTTGCCATCCAAAAATGTTTAATGAGTGCCTAACACAGTGAGAATTCAAGAGTGAACAGGAAGCTGCCCCTGCCATCTAAGGAGATGGCAATCTAGAGGGGAAGAATGACAAGTGAACAGAAAATTAAATATAAGGTGGTCGATGCCTCCAGTCGTGTGAGCGCCAGGCTACGAGAGCACTCTGCGGGGTGGGATGAGAGAGAGTGGTGTTTGGAAGCTCTCTCAGAACTAAGAGCAGGAGCTAGGCAAGTGCAGGGGAAGAGGGAGGGGCTGCACAAAGTGTTCTGAGCAGAGGAAACTGCATGAGCCAAACCTGCATGCAAAAAAAAGCCAGCATGGCACGTTGGAGGAAATGAAAGTGCTGCGGGATGGCTGAGTCATAGAGTATGGACGTGGGGTTGAGAGAGAGGCATCAAGCGTACTCACTCAGGGACCAGATCACATAAGCTCTGTATGAGATTTGACCTTTTTCCTGTGGGGAAGGAGGAGCCACTGAAGGTTTTTAAGCAAGCAAGAAAAGTAACGAGACTTGTGGTAGTGACTGGAGAATGAGTGGTGGGGCCCATCCTAGAGGCAGGATGACCCTCTGGAGGATGCTTCCGTGTGTGACCGGTGATGACCCAGGGGAGTGGGGAGAAAGAGAAGGGTGTGCATTGGACGGATTCACACAGTTGAACCAACAGGACATGGCCATTTATTGGACGTGAGCATGAAAGAGAACGAGATGCTAAGCATGACATGGGAAACTGGATAGATGATTCTGTTGCTCGCTGAGGTGAAGAACACAGAGGACAAGGGCATTTGGGGAGGAGTTTGGCACACGTTGGATTAAAGGAGCCTGTAGGACATCCAAAATGGGGGTGTCTTTTCAGCAGATAATTTACAAGCTTAGAGCTCAGGAAGGAGTCTAGGCAGGAGCTACAGAAGTGAGCCTCTGAGCACACGGTGACTTAGAGCCTTGGAGAGGAGTCTCTTGGCCCTCCTGCAAGCTTCCCTCCAGATGATGCCCCTTACAGTACTGACGGCACCTTTTAGAACATTGTTATTATTTAAAAACTAATAACTTAAAGCTGCCAAACGTGTACACACACACACACACACACACACACACACACACACACACAAGCAAATGATCACAAAGCATAGGGAGCTATGGGAGTCCACGTCTTTCCCATCTTAAAAGAGCCAAGTGGGCAAGGTTGGTCTAAGGGCCTCATGCTAATGGCACGGACATAATACCAACCAAAGGAGTAGACTCAGGCTGTGTTCACATGCCCTCCCACCAATTTCTGTACTTCTGAGCAAAAACAGTTGGTACTGGCCCTTAACCACCAAGGAGGGAGAAGATTTTATCCTATTGGCTTATTTTTTTCTAAAACCCTGCAAGAGAACTGGTAGAAGTATTGATTCAATTACTCCAATTTTCTTAGGAAGACAAGTTTAATTAAGTATAAACATGAGTTGTGTTGAACAGTTCAAATTTGTGATTGAGACATTAAAATTTTTTAACCTGATTATATCGACCATCTAAACCCTTTGCCTATATTTTAATGGGGAAAAAAAAACAGGCATAGGAGAAAATCTTAGTATAGACAGACAACTGTTTTACCTTTTCATCTCACTCCCCAAATGTAGAACCAGAATTTTAAGAAATATCTTCTTCAGTAGGAGTGGGGAAAGTAGGTTATAATGCCGGACTTGACCTTTGATGGGATTTGGTGGTTGGGGAGGAGAGGACTCAGAGGCCTGGGCATCTGGATGGACAGAAGTGAAAAATACCAAGGCAAGGAACCCCAAATAGGAAGGGGCAGATCTGAGCATTCTGAATCTGGGGTGCTTGCACAATATCCAGATGGAACTGTCTCAGTCACCATTAGATCAAATTGATGGGTTCTGGTCTCAGGACAGGGGCCTGGCCTGGAGACACAGGGTTGGAAATCATCAGTATCTAGTTGAGACCTGAGACACTTGGGATGAGATTGGCCCACGGGCTCAAACTGTGACCAGAGCCCAACACCAGGACCCACTGGACAGGAGACCATTGACACCTCCCGGAAGAGCAGGTAGGATAGAGAGCAGAGAATAGCTGACCAAGAAACCACTGACCAAATGCAGAGAAAGTTCGACTTAGAAATGATATGGCCAAGACCCAAGACCGAGATCCATGGCCTATGGAAACCACAGCAATTCTAGCAATTCAGATACTCATTTTTTAAAATCTCTACAAAGCTAAGCCTCTGGAAAAGTACTTAAAAGACCTCTAGGCCTAGAACCAGACAATGGTAAGCAGAAAATGTCGGAAGAGCCACAGACATACATTGAGTCCAGTGGCCTTGGCTGCTCTGAGGCCACCCAGCTAAGCGTCCCTGACACCTCCTGCCTTAGCGGCTTCGGCCAGCAGAGCTCCGTGCGAGACCACCTCCTGTCCCCTCACTGTGCCCGGAGCAGCTCAAACCAGTCTCCTGAAACTCTTCTGCAAGCAATACATTTTCCACATCAACTTCCCTCCTTTCTCTTGAACCCTGAACCTTGTACATGGCTGGAGGCAAACACAAGATACTCATCAGTGGATTGGTTTTAAAGTGTGTGTGTGTGTGTATTTGGCTTTAATATTTATTATGTATATAATTGGTTATTAAATGTTAAATCTTCCAGGTCTTTGTTTATCTCAGCATGTAGGCACCTGGGAACCCAAGGTCCTGAGTGGACTTGTGGAGTCCCTCAGAGAAGGAAACACTGCTGGCAGTGGGGAGGGTGGAGAGAAGGGCCTTCTGGGCCAGGGAACCCTCAAACATTTTAGGCCGGGCCTGCCCGTGCATCGGGGACCCTGTCTGCTCAGTTTGCTTTGGACATAAAGCCAGCGAGTAGCGGTGGCTCTGGAATGACACACTGAGTCAGCAGTGAGGCTAGAGCTGGGAATTTCCATTTTCCCATAGGTGTAAATGTTTAAATACATCTTACACCGTTGGCATGTTGTTGGTTTACAAAAATTAATTGGGACAGGGATGCCTGGGTGGTTCAGTCGGTGGAGCACCTGACTCTTGATTTCTGGTCAGGTCATGATCTTGAGGTCCTGGGATGGAACCCACCATCAGGCTCTGCACTGGGCGTGGAGCCTGCTTAAGATTCTCTCTCCCCCCCTCCCTCTCCCCCTCCCTCCCTGTGTTTGCTCACATGTGAGTGCTCTCTCTCTCTCAGAATAAAAATAAAAGAAAATTAATTGGGCCCAGTAGACCGTGTATCTGGGCAGATTAAGAGCCCAAGGAAGCAGAGCCATGCCTTCCCTATGGTAAGGGCTTCCCTGCAGGCGTTTAAAACCAATCTTACCAGGATAGCCCAGAAACGTTCTTCCTACCAGAAAAATAAACTCAGAGTGTATTTTTAAGTTTGATCTCATAAAACCCCAGAGTTAAATTTAGCAAGGGTTCGACTTAAAAGGGATCCAAGATGATAAGTTTTTGGTGAAACCTATGCCATCTTGCTTTGAATTGCATATATTTTTTTAATATTATAAAAAGGTAGTTACTGTTTAGGGTTTGATTTTATAGTTGTCTTACTAATGAGTTCTATTTTTGTAGCAAAATACATAAAATTAGTTTATGAAGTAGGAATGTGAGGGGATCCAGCTGTGATCCCCTCTGGGCTTCTGTGGTGTCCGAGTGTGTCTCATGCACGTGTGGGGCGGACCCAACGGCATGGATTCATGGGGAGGACCAGACGCTCTCCTGGAGAGGAGCTCAGCGTGAGTCCAAATATAGTTAAGCAAAGAAGTGTGGCTCCATTTAAAAACTGTCATCAGAAGGGAGAGTGTAGAAGGCCTGCTGTGGCTCTTCCCAGAAACTGCACCAGGTTCCCACCCTCCCCTTCCTCTCTCCCGGGACTCGTGCCTCCATCCCAGAGGATTCTTGGGCTGCACATCAACACTGAAAGATCTGTTTCGCCAGACCCACCTAAGTCAGGGGGTTGGTAAGTCCCCGTGCTTTGTTGCCCCTTCAAAGAGGAGCCTTTAGAGTGGACCAGGGCCCCTCACGTGGTGTGGGCACCGTGAGCTTCCCAGCTGCAGTGACAGCAGCAGGCAGACGGGTGGATGGGTGGGTGGCAACATCCCACAGAAGCACTGGGGCTGCAGGAGTCCCTGCAGAAAGGCAGCAGGGCTCCTCAGAGGGTAGCCCGAGGGAGAGGCCCCGCCTGTTGGACCTGGCAGTGGGTCTGCACACCCCACAGCGGGATCTGCCGGAGCTCTCACGCCGCATCCCAATGACAGGAGAGACTCTTAAGGGCCTGACTGTGTTAACCAGAAAGCCCCCCTGAACCAGAACCTCCAATTCCCCAGGGCTGCGCTGGGCCGGAGTTCATCCCGTGCACAGGTGCGATCGCCGCAGCCTGTGAACCCCTTACATGTGCACCGTCTCCATTCCCCCCGGCCTGAGGACAGACGAGAGGGAGGAGAGTGACCAGGGTCTCCGCTGGCGAGCTAAGCGAGCCTGCGCCCCTCTGATGGAACACCGTGCACTGAGTAAAAACCATGATACAGATCTACCTTGAGTGACACAGAAATATGTTTGTAATACAGAGCAAAGCAAACAAAAGTGGATTACAGATGGTGGGGGCGATTACTCGACTGTATGCATTTGTCAACACTCGCGAAGCTGTTTACCCCAAGAAGTTAATTCCACCGTGTGTAAATTATACCTCAGAAAGAGTAGACCGTGAGATGATATTTACAGAAGGATCCACTTTGTGTGTGCCTGTGTGTGTGTGCACACGTGCGAGGCTCTACACCCAATGTTAATGTGGGCTACCTCTATTATAATTACAGATGACTTTCACTTATACTGTTTTCTCCTTTTGCTTAACTGTCTTTTCAGATTTTTCTCAGATGAATAGGGATTGCTTTACTATTTTAAAGCATGACCAGGGAAGCACGAAAGAATATCCACACTGAGGGAAAATGGCTCACCCGGAGGAATGAGGGGAAAGGGTGGCCATGCCTTGCTGTGGGTACCATGGGAGCTACAACAGGAGGATGGTTATAAGCGAAGGCCACAGTAGATGCTCAGTAAATGTTTGTCACCAGAGTGAGTGATGAGAGTGGGTCATCTTATCACAAGTCTCTAGTTTAATAATAACTGTGCCACTCTCGCTTTGGACCCGATGTGTTAGCAGTGCACACTCATAAATACTTTCATCTCCATTAGAGTGACAGCCAACTAATTGCTTTCAAACCAAAGAGTTACTGCGTGCACAAAGCTGAGCTCTTTCCTTTTAACTTTCCTCTTCTTATCCTCACCCCGTCTCCTCCTTTATTAATTTAGATTGGGAAATAAATAACCACAAATGTCTTGGTTTCACATAATTGTTAGGCAGACAGCTTAGGTGTACCAAGTAGACGAAGGGCAGAAAACAAAACAGGAGAACCAGTAATTTTCCACAGACCTGGCGGCAGCCTCCTTTGTTGAGAAATAGCAATAAAAACAGCCACAAGACCGGCCTTCTGTCTTCGGAAGACACTGATTGCTTAGTGTGTGAGACAGGAACAGCCCCTTCCTGGAAATCTGCGGGCTTAATAGTTAGCCTGGGGACGGGGAAGCGGGAGAAGGGGAGCAGAGGAGACGGGGAGTGGGTGTGGGCCTGAGTGTGGGCCTGCGTGTGTGTGTCTGTGATGGGGGAGGGTGGCTGTGGTGTGTGTGGTGTGATGTGATCTGTGTGCTGGGGGGTAATGTGTATGTGGTGGGGGTGGGGGGTCTCTCCGTTCGGCACCGCATGGATATGATCAAGATTACGGTGTTGGATACACAGAATTTGGGGTCCAGCTTGGAAGGCTCACGAACATATTAAAATACTGGGGGTATTTAATGTAGCAACTCAACCAGTTCTAGTTTTTTCTAACAGCTGCTAAAACCTTACACACAGTTTAGACCCAGAAAGGTCTTTAAGCCGTATCCTCTAGCCCACTCATTTTGCAAGTGAGCAAATTGCAGCCCAGAGAGTAGAAGGGGGCTGCCTAACATCCCACAGGGACCCAGCAGCACTGCCTGTTGGAATGTTGAACAGGACCTGCCCTTTGGGGACAATGTCCATGTGCTTCTGAATAAAGTTGGGGACCTCCCTGAGCACCTGCTCTGAACAGTGTATTCCCACCAAAAGGCCTTCAGCAATCACATTTCTCTGTCAGCATTCCCTTTGCCGATGTAGCCAAGTTAGGACCTCCAGGCCTGGCCAGGCCCCATCTGCTAAATAAGGGCGTTATCTGCAGAGAAAGTCTTCAGTGAAGGCATGTTAGTGACGAGCCAGAGGATTAGACAACCAAGAATGGATCCCGCTAACACCACGAGTGAAGGGAAACCTGCC
>CM053614.1:34084406-34109686 GCA_028646535.1 Procyon lotor
CCTCCACCAGGTGCACTGTTTCCCACATCACCCATCTGGGGGAACCCCCCCCTTGAAAACTCAGCCCAGCCATCACCCTCTTTAGGGAGGACCTGTCACTTCCCTCTGCCTAGCCGAGTCGGCACCTCCTCCCCTCCCAGCCTCCCATAGAACCCCCGGCGGGTTTGGTGCTGTCATTTTGCATGTCTGAATTTCCACACTCATCCTGTGAACAGGATGAGGAAGGACTCATCCTGTTCACAGGATGAGGAAGGACTCATCCTGTTCATCTCCAAAACCTAGGCCTTAGGCCTGCACTAGATGTTAGCTGGCCACAGATAAATGAAAACGTGCATTTGCTGTTACTAAGTAAAAAATCAATCACCTCAATGGTAGCGGCCCAAAACCATGCGGAAGTCATAGTTTCTGTGGGGCAGGTCCAGTCTGGGGCGTCTGCTTAGGATCTCACAAGGCGAAAATCCAGGTGTGTCATCTGGGTCACATGCTTATCCAGAAACTCAGCTGGGGAAGAATTGCTTTCAAATTCGCTTAGGTTGTTGGTAGAATTCATTTCCTTGTGGTTGTAGGACTAAGAACCAGGTTCTTGAGGGAATGTCAGCCCCCTGCCACGCAGGCTTCCTGATAAGCCTTGTTCCTCAGTCCCAGAGAGTCTCCCAAGGAAGTCTGCCAGCAAAGCAGAGTCTTAGATAATGTTCCATAGTCACTGACGTGACATCCTTTTACCTTCGCCATATTCCATTGATTAGAACCAAGTGATAGGTCCCACCCACAGCGAGGGGAGAGGATTCTACAAAGACACCAAGCGAGGAATCATGGGGGAGCATCTTAAGAGTCTGCCCACCACACAAAGAATATGGTAAATCCTGCTGCTACAATCTTTACTTCGGTATAATTTTCCTTTTGTTCTTCCTTTGGGTTCTCTCTTGCAGGTGGCTTCGCTGCTGTTGGCAGACCGCTTCTGGAAGAAGGTGCAGCTCCAGTGGCCCCAGGTTCTGGGAAAGGAGAATCCATTCAACTCTCAGATTGAACAGGTGTTTGGAGACCAAGGGGGCCACTGAGTGCCTCCAAGATACACACTCCTAGAAAGCTCAGGGAGGCAAGAACTTGGGCGAATTCATTCAACAGATGGTTATGGGACTGCCATTTTGCAGGCTCATAGGACCCTCTTTCGCAGCAAGTTTGCAAATGCTTTTCTCTCATTTTGGAGTCTATTGGAATGGCAGCTTGACTCTGAATGTTTCAGGGAGCAGTTCCCTCCATTTGTCCCTCAAATCGCCTTTAATAAAGTGTTGTGGCTGCCATTCCGAGCAAGAGGGAGTATCTGGGCCGTTTAATAGCTAATTGTTCTAAATCAAATTTGAAGTCCAGCGATGCTCAGCAACTTAGCCGGGGTCTTGTTGTCCCAGGAGTGAACCTCAGTGTGTCGCTGCCTCTCTGAGATGGCCGGCTAGCTGGGGCGGCCCCTGGGAAGGCTGCTGGCTGGCTGCCAAGGACTCTCACGAGAGAACACAAGACTATAAACACAAAATTAGGTACAAACTTGAATGTTTATCTAGAACGAGAAAATAAAGCACAACAAATGACAAAAAAAAAAAAATTTAATTGACAAATAGCATAAGCCCCACAAAATCCAGATAATTGGGGGGAAACGACAAATTTTCTTTCTTTAAAAGGTCTTCTTACATTCGTTGGCTGCATAATCTCATCATCTTTCCCTGTAACAGTGATTTGGTGATCTCATGGTCTCCAGAAAGGACAGAAAAGCAAAATGCATTGCTTTTTATTGATAATTTAGAAAAGAGTTTCTTTTGGCTGCATAACTCATTGGTAAAGTCATGTCCATTTTTAGGATTGTTGTCAAATTGGGAGGATCTCTTATCAAATTTCTTTTGAGTGAAAAAAAAATTTCTTTTGAGTGAGAGCTGTTAGAGATGTGCTCCCTATTTGGAGTATTGTTAATGTTTTGTGTGTGTATAAGCCCAGGAATTCTGGTAAGTTCTGTTGCACGCCATTCTCGTTGGTGTGTCACCTCCCTTGCCCATCTCTGATGCAGCCACGGATTTTGGGGGTCAGTGGGTGTACGCCCAGACCCACATTGCACTGCCCGCACCCCACTTCCCACGGGCACATCTTCCTACATTCTGCCCTTAGGAGCTTGCTGGCCACAGCCCAGAGGTGTGGGGTGTTTCCACCACAGGGGTGCCAGAAGCCAGTGAACAAATGCACCAGCCACTTCCTTTCATGGTCAGTTTGGGGAGGCATTCAGTGTGCTTCTCAGGGGCAGAATCGGCCCCTTTGCTCTTGGCAGCAATGCCGTCCATCCGTGGTGCTTCCTTCTGCTCTGTGTCACTCCCCTAGCCCCCTCCTTCCTGCTCCCTGGGATGCTTCCCAAATAAACCACCTGCTCCTCAGTCTCTGTCTCAATAGGGGCAAAGTTAAAGTGATGGTGTGTGCACAATTGTGTGTGCTTTATTACTGAATATATTCTTGATGTGCAGATACTTCTCTTTCAACTAGCATCGGTGCAAACCACATCTCCCACTCATGTACACCGTCCATTGCCAGGGACCAGCTTCTGGCTTTGTGCATTTCACACCTTGTTTCTCCTCCATGATCCACCACTTCCCAGGCTGGGAGCTGTAGGACATTTTCATACTGCGATCTGCCCATTGGCCCTGCACCCTTAGAACCAGGCTGGTGAACAGTGGGAGCATTCCTGGTGTGCCCAGAAATGACTGCAGACCACATAAATATTTCCACATAAGCGCTCCCTCAATGGACTTCCACTTCCACTGCCCCCAGATTCCCATGGCTAGCCCACAGCCACCAGATGGAAAAGAAAGTATAAAGAGAAGAAGCAATTGTGTTTCAAATACCCTACTTTTGCAAATTTTACAAAGCAGGGAGCCATGTGAACGCATTGCTTGGGCCCCTTCCCAGGCTTTGGAAGGGACCCTAAACTTAATCTCTTTTAGACTCATGGTCAGTCCACCTCAGCTCACAAAATTGATTTGCCAGATGGTGCGTGAGTTCCGTTTTAGGGGCCAAAACACTTAAAATGTTGTCGACCCATTAATGTCTGTCCCCTGGACAGAACCGTTGCTTCAGCAGGACCAGGACATGTCCTGGGGAGAAGGATCAACAGGGACCCAACATGTCGGCAGGAGGCTGCTTGTTCCCAGCAGGAAATACAAATGAGGAAAGTGAAGGTGACTTCACTTCACGGCAACTAGGAGGTGTGGAGGTGTAGGACTATGGAAATCTGGTGTATCTGTCTCCTCCTGAGCGATGTGTCCACTAACAGCGTCTTGGTAAGTACATTACTGGTTGTGGTGTTCCAACATCTCATGTTATGTTACGCACCAAAATACCAGGACTTACCATAGTATTGTTTTATTGGTTTTTTTTAAAATCTGAAATCTTAGTCTTAAGACATACACGGAGAATACTGCACTAAAGCGTTATATTCCTTTAGAAAGAATTCTGTTTAATCTTCACTCTCTTTAAGATGCTTTCAAGTTACTTTATTGCTGATTTCTACTTCCCAGACTACTTGTGAAGCTGGTAATCTCATATTGCTTTTGCTGTCGGCGGGGGGGATAGAGAATTCATTTTAGGCCTAGCCATTTTCTAGAAAGCCCTGAAGCACTAGAGTTGTTTTAAAAGTGTGGAGTGTATAGGGAGATTCAGAAAGTACAGAGAAGAGGTTCCCAGACTGAATCATCCTGAGACCAATCACCTCCTTTCTCCCATCCTAGAAGTCATCTCTGTCCTGGCCACCTTTCCCTGTTCAAATTCTCTTGGGGACAGAAGCCTGCACGTTGGGGAACAGTTTCACCAGGACGTGTTTTCCCTCCTCCACTCAAACAAGTGCAGGTAGGGAGGCAGATGGGCCTTCATCCTTGCTCCTGGGACATGGCATCCCGAAATCCAAGGGTGGGAACAGATGGCACTTCCATCTCACCTTTTTTTTTTTTTTTTTTTTTTTGACAAAACACCACTACTACACAAAATAAGTACTAACTGCTGCTACTGTCTCCTCAAGAACTGAAGTCTGAGGCCAGGCCCTGAGTCTGGGGTTAGGAGCCCATGGAGGAGGCAAGTCCGCTTCTGCCTCCCTCTTTATACCCCACATCAATCCAGACACATTCCTTCTTTGAGATTCAATCACATCTATCTGTCTGGCTTAGCGATGTTCTGTCCCTATAAGGGGCTTTGTGTCCTTCTCCTAACTTCCGAGTGTTCAGGATTTACAAGATAGCTGCAGAAGGCAGCTTTTATCTTGTATTTCTGCACTGGTGCCTCTTGAGATCCCGTCTTCGGCTTCCATGTTTTCAGAATCATAGTGAGTGCTGGCCTTGGGAGGCATGCGAAGGACTTCTCCAGGGAGGCTCACATCCCTCTCCATCTCCTCCCCCGATTCCTGCAGTGGCCTCCCGATAAGATGCATCGGAAGAGATGTTCCAGGAGATGAGAACCTAGCCAGTCCTGTTCCCTCCTGTATCCACAGCCTTACAACAATGCCTGGCCCACAAGAGGTGCTCAGTAAGTAGTACTGAGTGATAAGTGAGTGAATGAGTGAAGGAAGGAAGGAAACATTACTGTTGCCTTCCAAGTCACACCTCATTATTTCTTGCTATTCAAAAACAAACAAACAAAAAAAAGGAGCCTCTTTTTTGACACATTTTAATTAGCCCCATTGGAGCACACTTGTGAAATGAGAGGGTAAGAAAGAAAAGCGATTAATGAGAAGACGCCTTCCTCCCAGAGACCCTTGGTGGGGAGGCTTGGGCTCCTCTGTAATCTTCATCTAAACACCCAGCGCTCTGTTGTCATTGACTTCTCCTACTTTCAGATTAAATACCTGTCTAGCCCTTTCCTATTGAAATAGAGCTCCTCATTTTCTATATGAACAATTATTAAGAACTTCTGTTCTTCCCACCACCACTCCTGGGCATTTTTCATTTGGGATAGAGCCTTTCAGGCTCAGGCGTTGGTGCAAATAAAAAAAAATTACCAGGGCCCCCGGCCAGAATAGATCACCTAAAAATCTTTGTATGCTACTTGCATCGGTACCCAGCATAGCAGGACCTAAGCCCCAGGAACGTATCCTGCTTCCCCATCCCACTTTCTCACCCAGTTAACCCCACTAGAAAAGGGATTCTTAACTAAAGCCCATGGGGACCTTACTCCCCCAGAATTAAGAATGCCTATGAACTTGAATGGGGGAAAATTGGTATTCAAGACACTTTAAAACAGCATTTCCTTTTATCACGAATGTAGGCAACAAAACAGCTGTATTTTTGTCACAAACATTTACATATCACATTCCATTTGCTGCAGATACAATCAATTCAGTTCTCATTATTCATAGGAGTTGCGTTCCATTAAGTCATCCTGAACACTGAATTAGCAAATAATGAACAGTCGCTCCTAGGGGACACATAGGGTTATGTTCCTGCGAGCCTCTGGTCATAACATTATCGTCCAACCAATCAATACGTAAGCTTGTTTCATGTGTGGTTTTTGTTTAAAGACACCTATTTCATTTATAGTTGATTAATTAACCTTGAACTCATAGCCAACAGCACTTGAGCTCCCGTCTGAATGAAGATCATCTGCACATCTATTTTCTCTATAAGGCACATCACAGCCTTGCACTCAACAGCCCATGTGACATTTTAGCATTGCACTTGCGTGTTAAACAATGAAATCACCAACAAAAAGCATGAGACTGCCCAAAACATGACCAATTTACAGTGTAAAAGCTGAAACGAGAAGACAGAGCACTGCCTCATTTTTTTTTTTTTTACTTTCTTACGTGCTTCTTTTATAATGGGTCTAATAACTAGAGTGGTTTCAAAGTATTTATGGCCACAAATGATAGTTTAAGAAACGGTCAATCCTCATTATTCAGGATTCTGTATTTGTGAATTTGCCTACTTGCTAAATTTATTTGTAATCCCCAAATAAATACCCATGGCACTCTTGCAGTCATTTGAATGGGGAACATTTCAGTTCCCTGACCTGTATGTTAGAAGAAGCACGTGTGTTAATGCATGCCCATTTTTGATATTTCAGAGTATTTTTAGTCATGTGATATTTGGTTTCCTTTGTAATCCTACATGCTCTATTTTTTGCATTTAAAAATATTATTCTGAAAAAGGACGCTGCAGGCTTCCCCAGCCTGCTAAAGGGATTCATGACACAAAAGACTGCTTTTGGGTGTGGCGTTTTGCAAAGTAAGAACCTCACAGTCCAAAAAAGCTGGAAGCACAGCTTAATTTCTCTGCTTCCCGAAAAGTCACAGGCTGGAAGTTCTACAGTGGAAGTCTATTCAGCTCATCATTTACCCCACATTTTTTTTTTTTAAGATTTTACCCATTCATTTGCCAGAGAGAGAGCGCGCACAAGCAGGGGTAGCAGCAGGCTCCCCGTCGAGCAAGGAGCCCGATGTGGGGCTTGATCCCAGCACCTTGGAATCAGGGTCCAGCCAGAGGCACACACTCAACCAACTGGGCGACTCAGGTGTCCCTACCCCACATTTTTGACCTAAAGCTTTTTCCCTGTTGGGTAGCTATTAACCCCGTAGAACCATGCTCTACGGAACCTCCGTGGGAGATCCTGCCTAGCAGAATGAGCGGCTGTCCAATTTCCCAGGTACATCTAGACTCAAATCCCCACTCCTCGGCTTCTCCCTGAGGCAGAATATCTTTGAAGTCCTTCTCACACTGCAACAACAGCTTTCCTGGTCGAACTTAAAATGACCAAAGCAGCACCTCTCTGGGGCCCTGAGACCCAGGGCATATTCACTATGCTTTATGGATTTCCTGATGAATGGATGCATCAATATGCTATTAACATGTCAGTTTCTCATTAAATCTGAGGATGGAATCCGCGTTTGCCCGGCAGGATGAACTCCTCTAATCTGATCTGGCAGAGGTTCTAGCATAAATATTCATACAAGCCAGGTCTCTTTTAATCTGGTCCTTTGCTTGGGGTAAAGGGGGTGGGGAGAGGTAGCTTTTAAAGGCTGTTTCTGGGTCACTTCTTAAAACCACAGTATCAAAAAATAATGGCTTCATCATCACGAATCTGTCATTAAGAAGGATTACACTTCTGAAGCTCTTGGATGGGTAGAAATGCAGAGGGGAAATAAAGAGCACGCGATGCGGCTTGCTAAGGATTTCTCTGGGCGTTGGGCTCCTGGCTGGCTGCTTTGTTTATAATTAAATACAGGGAGCATTTACAGGAACGCTTTTCAGCCTCAGAGCGCTACAAATGTAACTCGTGGGTTCACAAAGCCTTGGTCAATAAGCGGCAGCAGAAGGACGGGTGGGAGGCCCGCAACCAGGGCTTCTGGGGCCAGTGAGGCTTAAGGCACCTTCAGACCCCAGAGACTTTCAGTCTCACCTGAGGACTCTGTCCTCAGAGATGCACACTTTGTACAGGCTCAGAAAAACCCCAGGTGTTAATATTTTCACAGTGACTCCCCATTGCCGCTCTGCAAACATCAGCCAGAGCATGGACGTCGAGCGAGGCTCCCGGGAACCAGAGAGTTTTTGAGGGATAAGAAGTGGAGAGTCCAGGCTCATACAGCTCTTGCGGGAAGAACAGAATTCTGTCCTGCTACCTCTGGGAGCTGAGGGACACAGCAAAACTACGAGTGGGGGCTTCATGAAGCATCAGGCTTTGGAGGCTCTCCTCTGGATTTGTATGTTGTTGAAGTCGCTGAAGTCTGTTGTATGTTGATTTGTATGTCACTTTTTCTTCAAAATGGGAGCGGTAGTATCTGCTTCCCAGCACCATGGTGAGCATTAACGACAAGAGCCGATGCTCACAGAGGGCTGAGTGACATGTATTTTGCACTTAACCCTTACTCAGCTGTGCAAGGCAGGTCTACCATGATTATCTGCTTTCATCGGTAAGGAAACAGAGGCAGAGAACAATGGAGTAACCTGCTGGAGTTTGCACAGCTGATAAATGATGACTCAAGGATTTGAAGCCAAGCCCTCTGGCTCCCGGTTCCCACTGCCAGCCACTAAGTGACACCGCCCTTATTAAGTAAGCCAATGTTTATACAAGATGGCCGAGTAATCAATCAACATTTGCTCTCATGGCTCTACAACCAGGGAGCAGTTTGGCCACCACACACGCTGGTGTTGGCTTTGTCTAAAGAGTAAAACTGGAACTCATCAACTGATACAGCCCATGCCCCTGCGAGCTCCCTCCTCTCCTGTTCCTTCTTTTATCCTACCTCCCAGCTGCAGGAAACTTGTCCTTAAAAACACAGGCAGTACGTAGGTCTCCAAAGATGGCTGCCAGCCATGGTGCGTTCTGCTCCTTCCACGGAGACACATGGCGTCTGTTGCCACTCCTAGAAGCTGACCTGGTACCAACGAGACTTCCCCATCAGGCTTAGCACACGGAGGCAAAGCTGCCTCTTTACCTCTTGGGTCATAGAGCCACCCTGAAGGGAAGTTGAGGCTATGCTGCCACGAGAGAGTCCCTGGGCGATGAGATGCCTTGTGGAAAAGGGTAGCCACACCTCAGAGGTGTGAGAGAGGCTTTCTTGGGGCTTCTGGCGCAGCCCTCTACCAGCTGGATGTAGCCCAATAGGCAGTCCCAGCCAAGACCACACGGAGCCCAGCCAACCTACAGAATCATGAAGTATCACATTTTTCTGGTTCCAAGTCTCCTCATGTTTGAGGTTTTTACACGGCAACAGTGACCCAAGACACAGGCCTCACCGCCTCACAGCTCCGTGTCCTTCCACAGGCCATCTCCTCAGCCTGCACACCCTTCTCTGATTGGAACAGTCTTATTGATTCTTCAAGACCCATCTCACTCCACTATTGTCACAGATGAGAAGATATGAATATAGACATGCTCACAATCTGCTGGAGGGCACAAGAATCTCTAGGATTAGGTTCAGCTGCTTATGAGTGAAGAAATAACAGTGCTTTAAAAAAAGGGAAAATTATTTCTCACATAAAAGACATCCAGTCGCAGGTGGTGCAGGCCTAGCAAAAGACATATATACCAAAAGCAATATTTTGCTGAAAAAAGTTAAGAGGTCTAAATAAATGAAAATATATTATACCTTATTCATAAATTGGGAAATTTAATATTATTGGGGAGCCTGGGTGGCTTAGTCAGTTAAACATCTGTCTCTTGATTTCAGCTCAGATCATAATCTCAAGGTTGTGGGATCGAGTCCCACGTCTGGCCCTGCACTCAACAGGGAGTCGGCTAGAAATTCTATCTCCTTCTTCCCCTGCCCCTCCCCACCCTTGCTTGTACTCACTCCCTCAAAAAAAAAAAAAAAGAAGAAGAAGAAGAAATATTACTAACTTGTCAATTCTACTAAAATTGATCTATGGATTCAACATAATCCTAAACATAATCCCAGAGATTTGTTTTGGATAAAATTTGAAGCTGATTTTAAAACTTATAGGCAGAGGATACAAAGAACTTAGGTTAACCAAAACAATTTTGGAAAGAAAAGTAAAAAAATAATGAAAGTGTTTCACTCCCTGACTTAAAACTTATTATAAAGCTACAATACTCAAGATCATGTGTTACTGACATCAAGACAGACAAATCACTAAATGGAACAGAATATAGTACCTGGAAAAAAACCCTCAATACATATGGTCATTTGACTTCTTTACAAAGTTGCCAAGGAAATGCAAGGGAAAATGGAAGTCTTTAATAAATAGGACTGGAACATTGTATTTTTTAACAACCTTCTACCTCAATAGCATACCATATATATAAGTTAATTTGAGATGGATTATAGATCTTGATGTAAAAGTTAAAACGGAAACACTTCTAGAAGAAAATATTTTTTAAAATACCTTTAACAATTTGGGGATAAGTAAAGGTTTGCTAGCCAAGACACAGAAACAATTACCAAAAATAAAAAAATAAAAAACTGATAAACTTTAGACAGAATTAACATTATTCTGTTAAATTACACAAAGTTTAAAACTCCTGCTCATCCAAAGACACCACAGACAGGGAGAAAATATTCACAAAGTGTACTGACGGATGACTCCAGAATATTTAAAGAACACTTACAATTCAACTAAAATAGTAAAAAGTCAACCCATTTTTTTGGTGAGCAAAAGATTTGAAAATATGCTTCACAAAGGAAGGCATATGAAGAGCCAAGTGTGTGAGAAAGCGCTCAACATCCTTAGCCATCGGGGAAATGCAAATCAAAACCACAATAAACTACTACCTCACATCCACCAGGATAGCCAAGAAATGAAAAGATTTGACAGCCAGCAACTGTTAATAAGGCTGTGGAGAAACTGGAACTCACACAGAAGTGCTTCTGAAAAAGTTTTTTGTAAAAACTTAATTCAAAAAGAGTTATGCACCCTGATGTTTATTATAGCACTATTTGCAGTAACCAAATTACGGAAGCAGCCCAAGTATCCGTCCATATACACGCAATGGAATATTATTTAGCCATAAAAAAAGAGTGATATCTTGCCATTTGCAACAACGTGGACGAATCCAGAGAAGCTAATGCTAAGTAATTAAAGGGAGTCAGAGGAAGACAAAGAGCAGATGATTTCACTCATATGCGGACTCTAAGAAATAAAATAAATGAACAAAGAAAGAAAGAAAACCCAGAAAAACAGACTCTTAACTGTAGAAACCAAACAGATGGCTACCAGGGGGGAGGCGGCTGAGGGATGGGGGAAATGGGCAAAGGGGATTAAGAGTACAGTAATCTTGAGCACTGAGTAGTGGAGAAAATTGTTAAATCACTATATCGTACACCTAAAACTAATATAACACTGTATGTTAAGTATACTGGAATTAAAATAAAATGGCAAAAAAAGATTTCTTATGAAACTAATTGTAAGTCTACCCTATGACCCAGCAAGTTTATTCCTAATTATTGACCAGCATATGTCCGCAAAAAGACTTGTGTGAGAATGTCCAGTTCTATTCACAACTGCTAAAATCTGGAAGCTGTCCAGACGTCCATCAATAGGAAAATGGAATAAACACATGAAATACCACCGTCAGTCTGAAAGAAACCACTGCCACAAACAGGAAGAAGGAGTCTTGCAATTATTATGCTGAATTAAAGAAGCCTTACACAAAGAGCATACACCTTATCATTTGTATGTATACCTGTGAAATTCGAGAGCAGGCAAAACGCATCTGTGATGAAAAAGATCAGAAGAGCATTTGCCTGAAGTGAGAGAACTGAGGAAGAGCATCAGAGAACTTTCCGGAAGGACAGTTCTATGTTGATAAAGGTTTCTATTACACAGGTGGTGCAAGCACTTAGCAAAATGAAACACCTCGGATTTGCACACTTGATTGTATGGAGATTTTATGGACAGATGGGAAGCACGGTGTGCAGATACTTGATTGCCGATGTCTGCTCTCTTCCTTTATAAAAATAAGTCAGGATCCCAGAGGCCTGGGATCGAGCCCCACATTGGGCTCTCTGCTCGGCGGGAAGCCTGCTTCTCCCACTACCATTCCCTCTGCTTGTGTTCCCTCTCTCACTATGTTTCTCTCTGTCAAATAAATAAAATCTTTAAAAAAAATAAAAAAAATAAAAAATAAATAAAAATAAGTCAGGTTCTTTTTTTTAAGCACCTCAGGGATGACATAGATATGTGTACATGTATATAGATGAATCATCTTTCTAACAGATCTTGAAAGTCTATAAAAGGTCACTGGAACAATCCATTAAAATGCTCCACGGTTTATTGTGACTTGTAATATTTTTACGAGAATATCAAAAGAGGTTTCTGTCCATGCAATTGCTAAGCTATTGGTTTCATTACAAGAAAGAAACATCGAGAGGAAGAAAAGACTGTAAGCCTCTAAACTTTAGAGTCTGAATAGGATTATAATTTGGAAAAGAGAAAGACATAAAGGAAGAGAGAAAAGGGATAATTTAAAATACGAATATCTTAATTCATTCCCATCATGAGAAAATGTACAGAAAAAAAGCCGAAGGTTCCTCCCTGCTGACAACTTTATTAAGCCAAATGACTTCTGATACACCGATTCAAAGAAGCAGGACCTCTTTATGGGAGGGCAGGCTGGTGCAAAATCTGCCAAACGAGGCCACAGACATTAATTAGATATTGGATCCCATTGCTGATGACGTCAGGCCTGATCAGCTGCATGGACCAAGTGCACAACAGGAATCTCTAACCACTGGCACATCTCACATTTGGAGCCCTGACAGTTTGTTCTTCAGGCCTGCAGCCCTGCTCTCTCCCTAAGCAGGGGAGCCTGCTCTGTGTGGACCCCAGACAGAAGGCTTACCTGTATCCATTACAGTGGAAGAGTTCACTCTACCATATTATTCTTTCTCATGGGCCACCAGGGAAATAGAGAATAGTGCAGAATATGGGTGAAAGGCCAAAAGTTGGCAAGGAAGTTAAAGCATTTTTTTTTAAATTTAAGAATATTTAGTATTTGTATTAAATGTAGGAAGCAATGTAATGTTTTTGCCTTTTAAAGTCAGGCTGAAGTTTGAATGTGAGCTCTGCTGTGTGACCTTGGGAAAGTGACTTAACCACTCTGACACTCACAGTCCCCCTATTCTTACATCCTTATAGTTAACATAGGCCATCTGTGAGCATTAAATGAAATAGCACATGGAAAGCCCTTCATCACAGCTCCACGATACCTTATCTGCACCCCCCAACTCCAAAAACTCCTACAGACCCCTACAGACCAAAGGTTTGTTTCCCGATTCATTTGGAGGCAAAACCCGACTGTACCCTGACAAAAGGCCAGTTAGTCCCGCTTAATGTGAATATTCATGTTTCTCTGAAGAATTATTAATGTTTGGATGATAGGGAGTTGCCTTAGATCCTTCTGGGGCATTGCATAATATATGGCATATACCCCCATACACGCTTTATAAATTCAAAATATTCTGGAAAAAAAATTCTGAATTCCAAAGCACATCTGGCCCCCAGAATTTCAGATAAGGGATAGTGAACCCGTATCTGACATCCTTTTTTTATTGTTACTTTATAAATTTCCTATTCCCACTTCATGGTGGGTTAAGACCTTGTGCGAAGAGTTGTTCCGAAGGTCCACTCTCTGATGCAAGTCGCAGCTCATCAAGGTGCTTCTCAAGTCGGGCTGTTGGCACCAACTATGGACTCAGTAGGCATGGATTCAGTTTATCTCAAAACAGTCTTCGTGAGTCGATTATGGCTGTTTTTGAGTGTAAATATCAGTGCGTTTGGGGTCATCTCCCAAAGGCTTCTGAGCAAAGCCGCCTGCCACCTCCAGACCAGCCCCCAAGTCTCCTGGGCATGAGGGAGATGTTTACAGCCACTCTCGTTGAGAAGACACCATTGAACAAATGAGTGGAGTCAAAGAAGGGGAAACGAAGGAATGGCCATGCCCCTGGCTCGGTTCCGTCGTGAAGACGGAGAAGACAGACAAGTGCCTTCCGTTTTACCTCCCAACTTGGGGGCACACGGCCCCACTAGAGGCAGCACCCTGCAGAGCTGGGACGTGCATCCAAGAGCACAGCTTCTGAACAACTTTTAATATTAAATGGCTGGTCTACAGTGCAGCAGATGGCACGCAAATGGAAATTTCAAAAGATCTCACTTGTAAAAACTGGTTTGGGGAAGTTGTATAAATTAAATATAAAGTGTGAGTACATTTATAGGAAATAAGTAGCTCTCCATTCATCTCAGGCTGTCTGATTTCTTGGGCATAAGTGGTTCTGAAAGATGTTATACGTGTCTACTCACTCTTAACTACATATACAGTTGAATTAATAAGAAAAACCCTTAATTTGGTGAAGAGCGTTAAGTAACCAGTCTTTTCCAAGTCCTCCAATGCCGCTGGAGAGGATCCCAAAGAGGCTTGGCCAGATCTACCGGAGAGGTGTTGGCACCATCCTCTGGTAAAAACGGAAAACTGCAAGTGTACTTGAACACCCTTCAGCTGTTCCAAACTCAGACCTTAACCCCGAGAGGTTATCGATCCACCAGCCAATGTTGCTTCTTCCAGTGCTGCCCTCCTTCCAGAACGTCTGTAATTAGCCCGCAAATTCACACTAGTGGACTGAGATATCCGCCAAGTTTATGCCAGAAGAAAAGGCACATGAAAAAAGTTCCGTAATGAGCTAATTTATGGGGCGCCTGGGTGGCTCAGTCAGTTAAGGGTCTGCCTTCGGCTCAGGTCATGATCCCAGGGTCCTGGGATCAAGCCCCACATTGGGCTCCCTGCTCAGCAGGGAGTCTGCTCCTCCTTCTCCCTCCGCTGCTCTCCCTGTTTGTCCTCTCTCTCTGTCAAATAAAGAAAATCTTTGAAAAAAGAACTGATATATAAGAATTGAAATCCACATACATATACTCCCTAGTCCCCAACAGTCTATACTTATAATCCTTTCACTCTGCCTCGGGAAAACCTTAAATAACACTTAATGTATTAAATAAATAATAAAGACACAAATATTTTGAGTAATCATTTTTAGCAAGAAAATGTTGCCTTTGGGTTAGCTGTGAGAATCAGGGAGATCAGAAAAGTGGCAGCGTGGAAACAAACAAGACCACTCAAATGAGAAGAGCCAAAGGGACCTTATTTGGGAATTGCCCCAGCAAGGGGGCCGCCATTGCTTGTGTTGGCAGAGGAATGAGACGGTAGGAAAAAGGGAGGGCTTAGGTGTGCCCAGGTTGGAGGCTCTTGGCATGGGGGGAGCTATAGGCAGTCCACGCAGAAGGATAGCATCCCATGTGACTGGATAGGAGTGCATATTTCGGTTTCTCAGATTGGTCCTAAATTGGAATTGGGGACAAGAATTAGGGAAGCTGTCAGTGATGAATCAAGACTTGATCATCCGGGACCAGTTGTTACCGAGGTCATTGTTTGGCTTTCTGGGGTACAAGAAAGGTTTACAAGAAAGCTCTTATACTGGGGCTCCTATGTGGCTCGGTGGGTTAAAGCCTCTGCCTTCGGCACGGGTCATGATCTCAGGGTCCTGGGATCGAGTCCCACAGCATCGGGCTCTCTGCTCGGCAGGGAGCCTGCTTCCCCCTTTCTCTCTGCCTGCCACTCTGCCTACTTATGATTTCTTTCTCTCTGTGTCAAATAAATAAATAAAATCTTAAAAAAAAAAAAAAAAAGAGAAAGAAAGAAAGAAAAAGAAAGAAAGGAAGGAAGGGAGGGAGGGAGGGAGGGAGGAAAGAAAGGAAAGAAAGAAAGGAAAGAAAGGAAAGAAAGGAAAGAAAGGAAAGAAAGAAAGAAAAGAAAGAAAGAAAGAAAGAAAGAAAGAAAGAAAGAAAGAAAGAAAGAAAGAAAGAAAGAAAGAAAGAAAGAAAGAATGAAAAGAAAGCTCTTGTACCTTTCTGAGCAGGTACAAGAAATGGTGGCCTGATTTTCTCCCAAGTATGACTCGTAGACAGCAAGCTGGCTTCCTGGGCTGGTTTCCGTAGGTACCAAGTGGGTATTCACAGCTCGCTGCTACAGATGGTGGGTCAGAGTTCCACCCTGTAGAATAAATTCCCAGAAATGGACTTCCTCAGCCAAAGAAAACACATTTACAATTTTGACAGATACCGCCAGCTTGCCCCACCGAGGTTATACTGTTTTGTATTTTTACCAGCAATGAAGCTCTGAGCAGGGGCTGGGACAAAGTGCAGTGAAGACCTATATACTAGTTACATAAAAGTATATGTAAAACTTATATATTAAGCTAACAAGCTGCTAAATAAAGTCTGGATGCCCTATTCTGATACCATGATAAATATACCTTCCTGAGGACCTGGATGTCCAAATTTGAATTTAGAAACCATGGATTCCTCTGAGTCCTACATTAAAATGTGGTGAGCAGTCTTTGGCCTGCGGCTGCTACGTTCTCTTTCCAAGGCTGTGTCAGTACCATACTCGGGGGGCCTTGTACTCACACGTGTAACACCGAGCTCTTTCCACACCAGCCTATACACCTCCACCTATCAGGGTCAGGGAAGCACAAGCATCATGGTCGACCCTTGGGAGGACGGCCCGGGGGGAAAGCAGTCTCTAGAAGCAGACTCCGGTCACTTGGGCGAGGAATTCTGAAGACACGTTTGCCAGGAGCATGGCCTAGAAGGGGAGACGTGGGTTCTGAGTGGGCATGTGCCCCGGGCCTTGCAGAGGGGGTGCATGGTTGGAGGTGAGCCAAACAAGAAGGGACAAGTGTCAGGAGCTTGGAGCCCAAGGAAGGGGCCCTCTTGTCTGGGAACCATTTTCTTGAGTCTTCCTAAAGAAGCAAGTTACCTACAAGGTTATTTTCCCAACTTTCTGACCTGCCCTTATCTGCAGGTTCTGGAGCAGGATTTTGAATATTCCCTTGGCAAGGAGACATAGCCAAGAGACATATCTGTCTTCTCCAAAGGGCTGCCTAGGGATAGAAACTTTACAGGCACCTCTTCAGGCAGTGTACAAATTCAGATTCTTAATGCTCTTAGCCACAGTCACAAGCCCTTCTTTATATAAATCCACAGCAAAAGCGAAGTGAATGTCCCAGTTCCAAATAGTCTGTCCCCACTGGTAAGCCAGTAATCTGGATTTTTAGTTCCAGGGAGAGCATCATTTTATGTGTTTGTGTTGGCCATCAGGATTTCATTATGCCTTAAGACAGAGGTGGGTTATATAGATTAAAGGAGGAGGGAGAGAAGGAGAAAAGAAGGGAGGGAAGAAGGGAGTGAGAGAGGGAGGGACGGAGGAAGGAAGGGAGGGAAGGAGAAAATGAGGAATGGAAGAAATCCTTCCTAGGAGTCCTTTGTTATTTACCTTTTATACATTAATTCACACTAGCCAGTAATTCTTTGTCAAGGTCGGCAGTGAGAGTATCTTCCAACCCTGTTATGCTATTCATTTGAAAACACGTCAAGAGCTACCTGGAGATCACTTTCTATTTTGTTGTCAAACCTATCAATTAACCCTTCAACTATTCTCGCTGCTGCTCTAAGACAAACAGAATTCAAGAGTTAGCTTTATGACAAGGTCTTAGAGCTTTTCCCAAAATACTTCCAGCTGGTGAGCACAAAACATTCCTTTTCTTAAAAACAGAATAGAAATTTATGCAATCTTATTGTGACAGAGGAAAAATGTTAAAATTAAAATTCAGAAGGAATCTTTTTATCTAACACAATCAATTAATTGAAAAAGCCAATTAAAGTGGGAGCGCATTATAAAAGATTGCACACACATTTCAAATACTCATTTTCATTCATCAAACATATTATAAGGACAAGGCCTTTTTTTTTTTTAGCAGAAGTCTGCAGAGTGAGTTATACACCTTCTTCCTTACATAAACAACCAATGTGCTCTATGCCAAAAAAAATTTTTTAAAACCCTCCAACTTAGAGATACTTGTGAAGTAATCTCAGAGCAATGTCCTTCTAGATTTCTATTATTTTCCCCTGTTCTACTTAATATAATAGCAGTTTCTTTATAGACCCTCTCATGGTTTGCATAGAAAAAAATCTTCTTTTCAGACTTTCAGTTTATATGTAAGGTTTAACTATATCATTTATAATAACATTTACAACCAATAAGATCAGACTTGGGGAAAAAACCACGATGACTCTTTTTCCATTTGCTTATGGAAACAGAAATGTGTACACGTATTGGGGAGCAGCCTGCTGGCATCTGGGCAATTGTTAGTCAATAGATTTTTACCAAGGGTAAAATGAGATTATGGCCCACTTATGGCGTGTGCACATGCATGGACACACACACACACGCACACACACACACTCCCTGGTTTCTCCGAAGTGTGCATCCTGAGGAAGGCACGTGTGGGGATGGGCACAGGTGTCAGACACAACTAATGAATCATTGAACACTACATCAAAAACTAGTGATGTTCAGTATGTTGGCTAACTGAACATAATAATTAAAAAAAAAAAGATCCTTAAGTTTTGATGGGAAATGGTGGTTTACGGAATACAAAAGAAAGATGCCAAGAGGGCTAGAGGGTTTTGCAGGGTAACAAATTAACCCAAACCAAGCAGTTCGAAACCACATCCATTTATTATCTCACTGTTCCAGTGGATGTGGAGTCCAGGCTTGCTGAACTGGCTTGGGGTCTCACGGGGACACATCAAGGGGCCAGCCAGGTTATGTTCCTTCCTGGAACTCGGGGGTCCTCTTCTAAGCTCACATGGGTGTTGGCAGAATTCACTTCCTTATGGTTATAGGATTGAGGTCCTTGGCACCCAGAGGACTCCACAGTTTCCTGCCATGTGTCCCTCTCTATAGACAGTTCACGTGAGAGCAATTTGCTTCTTAGAAACCAGTAGGAAAGTCAGTCCCTCCAACCTGCTACAACAGTCTTAGATAACGAGGCATAATCTTTGAATGACCTTCCATGACCTTTGTCATATAACAGAACCTAATTAAAGGAATAACATACTATAAACTTTGCCATAACCTATTGGTTAGAAGCAAGTCACAGGTTCCTCCCCTCACTCGCTCGAGGAGGAGATTATACATGTGTGTGACTCACTGGGGGTCACCATTGGATGCGTCTGCCACAGGAGGGGAGAAAGGACAGAAGAGCCTGGGGACTGGTGGGGCCTGGGAGGCAGTGAGTTGGGAGAGAGACGGGGAATTTAGGCAGGGATTGGGGAGACACAAGTTTATAGGGAACATGTTGTCAGTTTGGCATGATAATCCCCTCTATTCCATCTCTGAGAATATTTAGTAAAAATCTATACTGTTCTTCAAAAATTTTGGAATCAGGTTTGGGTTATTGTTTTCTTTTGTTTCTGTTTAGTTGGTTAAACGTCTAATTCTTAAGCTGACAAAAGCCTACTCCTCTTACAAATAGAAACATAAGGTAAAGTTTTACTTAAATTTTTAAGGAGGAGATCAATAAATGAAAGAACTGACAAGAGCACTTGAAACATGGGGACATAATAGTGGGAAAATGAATGCAGACCTGAGAAAGTCTAGTTAGATATAAAACTGAAGAACTTTCTCTAGAGCAATAATACCATCTTTGGGGGTGTCCCCTAGCAGGTCAACACACACACACACACACACACACACACACACACACACACACACACACCATATATAAGCTTTCTATAAGTTAGCCTCTAACTTTATAAGGCAGTTAAAATGGATGGATCTTCACCAGTCATGGCTAGTTGGCCAAAGCAAGTTACATTCCCCAAGAGATCTTACCAGAAAATAGCATGATATCAGTCCAGTTATACTTTGGGTTAAATATTTTGCTACTTACAGCACAGATTAGGAGACACTTAATAATGCTTTTAAACTGAAGACTGCATTTAGTTCAGTATTATTACCAGTTTACAGATAATGAAACTAAGGTTAATTAAGTTGCCGAATTAGCAACAGTGGGTCCAACTCTGTTCTCTCTTTCCACTGTGCAGAAAAACTGTTCAGGTAATTACACTTTGTCTAATATAGAAAAATACCTGCTTTTTGTCCTTAAAATTTCAATTAAGTAGAAACTCAATGAGTCACCATGAGAACACAAGTAGTAATCACATAGTGTCTCAAAAGGCATTTTTCTCACCAAACATGAAAGCTTTCACAGCTTTATCTTTACACAAAAAAGCTGATGACAGATTTCCTGAAGGTTTTGAACTGGCATGTGTATTCCTTGTCTACAATAATAATTTATCACATATGGTGTAAGAAAGGAAACTATAGTGCATAAAGAAAATGCTATCAGTCCCTGTACCTTCTTTCTTAAAGGAAAAAAAATTAGCTTTCTCCTTATGTGTCTGTCAGTTTCAACTGAAAGTCATGTCTCAAAAACCATCTGAAATCATCTGAGACTTGGAAATAGAAAAGATTACAGGGTGCCTCTGCGGTGTGCGCTGTGTTGGGCTTGACTCCCTCCTAAACGAGCCATTTCACGAATCTCTCAGGGCAGAGGTTAATTTGTAGATTTTTGTCTAGTGGAGTTGTAAATAATTTATGTTTAGTAGAACAGATAACCCCAAGGGTTATAGTTTATTGCCCTGTTGGACATTAACTGGTTTTGTTTCTAACCCAGCAACCTTACCCAAACGCTAGGTCTAAATACCTTATGCTCTGAGTGTTCTTTAAACTGGTTTTTGTATCGTACCACTTCCCTCATTAATTAGTGAGCTACAGAAAACCTTCGACACCTGCTCAATTTATAGTCATGAGAAAGTCATGGTTTTACTTCTTTAGAAAATATACTTTACCAGTCACCATGCGGAAAGTGGGAGAAAGTCAGTGAAATGACCACTGATTGGGGAACTGAAACACCTAGATTCTATCACTTGCTAGCTACGTGATCTTCAGCAAAGCACTTCAGTTCCTTGAGACTCAGCTTCTCCACCTGTTAAGTGTATATAATAGGAGGGTCTTTGCGCAGGTCTGTTGAGAGTCAGACAAAGCCGGGAGTAGAATCTCCTTGTCCCTAGGTGAGTGTTTACTGGCAACTCTTTGGCTTTCCTAACAAAAGCTGCTTGTTTCAGGGACTGGGGGAAAGGTAATAGGATTCCAGAGGTGTTAAGTTTGAGAACTGACCTTTCACCTGCGGAAATAAGTCCCACCCAAAAGAAGCAGGACACTCGGTAGTTCCTGGGAGCTAAACACGTGCAGCTTCATACTCCACATTTCGGCCTACGAGTCTGTGTGTGCGTGCTTGTTTTCTGGCTAAACAAGAGAACGGTAACCTTTGCACCTTTTAAAAAAGATTTTTATCTATTTATTTACTTATTTATTTGAGAGAGAGGTAGGGAGAGCATGAAAGGGTGGCGGCGGGGAGAAGCAGACTCCCCGCCAAGCCAGGAGCCCAACGTGGGGCTCAGTTGCAGGACCTGGAGATCACGACCTGAGCTGAAGGCAGACGCTTAACCAACCAACTGACCTACCCAGGTGCCCCACAATCTTTGCATCTTAAGTAACTTGAACGGAAACCTAGTGAAGTCAGAGCGGAAGACAAATCCCGCAGGATGGCCATATATTCTCTACAGTCTCTCCAGCCTGCCGCCATTCTATGCTGTAACTAAAATGTCTGTGTCTCGTATTTTTTCAGATTATATTTTACATGTAGTAAGATGATCTGAATTTTTTTTTCACTTTCTCATGCAAATCAGTTAGCTAAACAACTACCGGGAGACCCCGCTCTCAGCCAGTCGCTGAGCTGGTGCCCACGGTGGGCATGAAGCAGCCCAACATCTGGCCTTCAGGAACCTCCAGCCAGTGGTCAGACCCTGGTCAGTATTTTATTTTTTATTTATTAATTTTAAAAATTTATTATTTTTTAAATTTAAAACTTAAATTTAAAAATTTTAAATTAAAATTAATTTTAAATTTAAAAATTTATATATTTTTTAAAGATTTTATTTATTTGACAGAGAGAAGAAACACAGCGAGAGAGGGAACACAAGCAGAGGGAATGGTAACGGGAGAAGCAGGCCTCCCTCTGAGCAGGGAGCCTGATGTGGGGCTGGATCCCAGGACTCTGGGATCATGACCTGAGCCGACAGACGCTTACCAACTGAGCCACCCAGGCGCCCCACTGGTCAGTAATTTAGAACACCGATGTGGTGGCTGCTGACACTTCTGTCCCTCCGGCCAGAGACATTGATTCTTGGCCCTAACCACCACCTGCCAGGAATCTGTCATCAGCTTTGTTTTACAAATAGACTCCCAGGCTGTGAAAAGCCATCAGGTTTATTTCAAAAGGCCCTGAGCAGCAGAATAGCCTGAGGGCTCTTGGACGACCACGGTGACTCTTCCTCCGTGACATTTCTATGTTTAGGAACCATAGCTGGAGACATAAGGTAAAGAAGCTCAATTCCTCCACAATTGGACAAAGTGTGTTTAAGTATCCAGGTGATTCTCTCCTTCTACATGTGACTCTGAAGAGAAAGGAAATTTCAATTCTGAGACACAGACATTTGTCTCTAACTCCTTAGGACGAAGATAGAAGATTGGGTGCATTCCTTGGGGAGCTAAGGCTGTGTCCTAGTCAGTATCGCATCTCCAGCCCAAGGCCCACATCTCCCAACTGTTTGCTAAGAATTTAAGTGAATGAAGAAACAACTATCAAGTCTTTCCCTGGGGAGGATGAGTCAGAGAATTGTTTTAAGTAGGATAACCAATGACCCAGTTTGGCCCAGGACGTTTAATGCTACAACAAGGAAAGTCCCAGGTAAACCTGAACAAACCAGTGACCCTACTTGAGGCTTTCTAGTAACCTACAGGGGTCAACGTTATGGCTCAGATGTTTTGAATTTAGTTAACTTTACAATATTTTAGGAAAAAAGTATTTCCCTACCTTAAGTCAACAAAGTCCAGATATCCTTGATACTCACTTTGTAACACTGCTCTGTGGTGTTCTTCCTGTCGTCCCTGCCCCCATGACAATGCTAAAGCTTCCTTCTAAGCCACACGCACTCTTGGGCTGAAAACACTTAGGAAAGGTCTTGACCATGGTGCTCTCTGGACCATGTAAAACATGTAAAACAACTTGGAAATTCAGAATAGGTCAAGAGTGGAAGAAGGATGTCTACAACTCACTTTCAAATTGTCACGCAAGATAGGTTGTTCTAGATACAGATTTAAGCTCTAAAAATCAAGAGGTGGATAGATAAAGCCATAAGGCAAAATGTTAACTACTGAATCTCAGGGGCAGGGACATGAGTATAATTCATGATGATGTTTTAAACTTTTCTGCATGTTTGAAAAAAAATTTTTTTTTTATTAAAAAGTTGGAGGCTGACGGGGTGCCTGGGTGGCTCAGTGGGTTAAAGCCTCTGCCTTCGGCTCAGGTCATGATCTCAGGGTCCTGGGGTCGAGCCTCGCATCGGGCTCTCTGCTCAGCAGGGAACCTGCTTCCCCCTCTCCCTCTGCCTGCCTCTCTGCCTACTTGTGATCTCTCTCTCTGTCAAATAAATAAAATCCTTAAAAAAAATAAATGAAAAGTTGGAGGCTGGGAAAGAGTGAACCTGGACAACAGGTCATTTGCAGCAAACACCAAGAATTCCCAGTAAAGGTCTTACTCTCCGACATTGACTGTGATAAGATGATTTCAAATCTTTGCTTAGATGCACAGATTGTGTGCACATTTTCCAAGCAGGGCACACTTCCACAAGTAAAGGGTAGAATCAAGGAGGGTACTTAGGTATTTTTGGTAGATGCCAATGTGTTGAGTATGTGGGGTTTAGAGGCTGTGGCCATGGATGTTATTACAACGTTTAGCAAAGCCATATGCTTTACTTTTGCTTCAAAAGCAGTGATGGCAGCAATCCTGGGGCTGTCACCATCAATACAGGTGCTCTTCTCCCTTTCAGAGGTGGCAACAGCAAGATAAAAGTAGGGGAAGGGAAGCTGTTGGTATATGCTTGTGTTAGGTTTGGCAACATATAACAGAAAATCCAAGGTGACAACAGCCTAAACCCACAAAAGTTTATTGTCTCCCATAAAAAAGTCCAGAGATAGTCTAAGAAGGTGTTTTGGCATCACTAAACTATCAGGAACCTATGTTTACTTTATATTTATGCTTTACTATGCTCAGGACATGGCGCCTATCCTCTTGATCCCATATGGCTGCTGTAGTTCCAGTCATCAAGCCTTTATTCCAAGGAGCTGGAAAAAGGAAAACATTTCCCTGGTTGTCAGTCCCTTTTGAGTCTTCCTTACATGTCATTGACCAGAACTAAGTCATATGGCCATATCTAGATACAAGGGACATTAGGAAATGTAGTCTTAAATTTAAGCACATTGCCCTGCCTTTCTGACTCCCACACCTTTCCCCCAGTTATATAGTGATTCTGATATTAAGAGAGAGAGAGAGAGAAAATGTTCATAGGCATCTAGCAGTGTAAACCACCACGGGTTTAGCTGCCCGGAAGATAAGCTGATGGTCCTTCAGACAGACTCACTAAGCATTAATCTGCATGCAATGTGTTCTCTGTGGCCGGGGCTCTCTGCTGTGTCTCCAGGCCTACCTTCACCTGCTGCCCAAGCCCCACTCAGAAGGCCTGGAGAAGCCAAAACAGGAGGCCAAGTGAGACCAGAAAGGATGCTCACCCGAGGCAGCTTAGCCAGAGAAGAAAAAGTCAGAATTACAGCCCACAGAAGCCAAAAAGAGCCAAGTACTATACCCAGAGAGGAGCTAAGATGCGGAAGGAAAAGCAACAAAAACAGGCTTTGGGAAGGCTGGCTGCAGGGCAGAATATGGAGTTAGGAAGTGGTCAAAGGTGATTCACAACGTAAATGGCAAGTCTGCCCTGGAGCTTAGCTTCATGTGGTCTAAGGTATTTCCCAGGCAAATGGTGCCACTGGAAGGACACAGGACCAGGAATTTGGGAGAGGGCAGTCTAACGATGTTTATTTCCAAGACAATGGGGAATGGTTACTGGTGCTGCATGCTCTTCTCTGGGCTGATAACCAGAAGCCCATCCTATAGATGCCATGTGTGTGGCCGCAGCACAGATCTTTACTAAAGTCCAAAACTCCCTGAGCAATAATAGGTCTGTATGCTGTTAGCAAGCACTATTTCATGGAGTGTGGGAGAGAGATGAGCAGGACACTGAGCACTGGGGAAGGAAGGCAGCAAATGCAAGAGTTGAAGGTGGAACTAGATTGAGGGGCGAGCCGGTCTGGCAGCTGCTCAGGGTGCCAACTCCTAATGGGAACCCACATATCCCGAGAGCACGAGGAAATGTGCCAGGTAGCTCAGATTTCCACCTGCAGTTCCTTGCTTTATTGGGAGACTATGATGGGTCCTGCTCTCACCGATTCCCCCAAAGTAGAAGTGGACATTTGAAAGGCAATCCTCCCATAAACCAGTCGCACAGGGGTGCTCTTAGCCTCTCTCTCACTAATGGAACGTGAACCGGCCACAGTCGTCTGATGGGGACAAAGTGAGACCGAGCTGCAGCACCTGCTTTACTATATATATTGTAACCCTCTGACGCGCCTCCCCAAACACTGTCCGATTCAGAAAAAAATAACACCAAAGGAACCCCAGGGTTTACCCCCCAACTGAAAACATTTGCCAGTTGTGAAAGCCATAAAAAGGTTTGTAACCTATTTCAATACAACTTTACAACTATATTTGTGATCTTTTATCTTGAGGAAGCAGGAAGAATGTTATAGAGTTATGAGTGATGGGAAAATTGTGAACCAAAAGACCTTTCTAAGAAAGTTAAAGTATTATATTTCATTCACACTAAATCATAAGCCCTTAATTTGGAAGAAAGGGACATACAATTTTTTTAAAGAGAAAATCTGTCTTTCCTTCAGCC
>CM053614.1:34109786-34139161 GCA_028646535.1 Procyon lotor
TTTTCCCTTTGCCACATTCCAAAAGGAATTTGAGGCTTTTCATTTAAAAATAAAGCCCAGGGGGGCGCCTGGGTGGCTTAAGTAGGTTAAAGCCTCTGCCTTCAGCTCAGGTCATGATCTCAGGGTCCTGGGATCGAGCCCCGCATCGGGCTCTCTGCTCAGTGGGGAGCCTACTTCCCCCTCTCTCTCCCTCTCTGCTTACTTGTGATCTCTCTCTGTCAAATAAATAAATAAAATCTTAAAAATAAATAAATAAATAAAGCCCAGGGGCGCCTGGGGTGGTTCAGTCAGTTAAGCATCTGCCTTCGGCTCAGGTCATGATCTCAGGGTCCTGGGATCGAGCCCCACATCAGGCTCACTGGGGAGCCTGCTTCTTCCTCCTCCCCTTGTTCGTGTTCTCTCTAATAAATAAATAACAATCTTTAAAAAAAATAAATAAAAGTAAAACCCAGGAAGCCTGACTGGCTCAATTGATAGAGCATGTAACTCCTGATCTCTGGAGTCATGAGTTCGAGCCCCACATTGGGAGTGCATTCTGCTAAAATAAATAAGTAAATCAGGGGAGGCTGGTTAACTCCGTTAACTCAGCCAACTCTTGATTTTGGCTCTGTTCACGGTCTCCGGGTTGTGAGATCAAGCCCTGAGCTGGGCTCTGCGCTAGGCAGGGAGTCTGCTTGGGATTCTCCCTCTTCCTCTGCCCCTCCCCCCACTACTGTTCTCTCTCTGTCTCTCTAGAATCAATAAATCTTAAATAAGTGGATGAATAAATAAATAAAGACCCCTCCATACAATAGTGGAGTTTCTGATTCGTGACTGTGCATTATGCCAGCGTCTTCACCTTGGTGGTCTCCTGGAGGCCCATGGAATGACAGCAGTGTAGTTGTAGCAAAGGGACAGGGAGTTAGAGTCAAAGTGAAAGAAGAAACAGCAGCAGCGGCACGTGGAGAGTTCAGTAAAAAGCCTCACGCAGCTGACTTGGCCAACCCCAGCCAGCAGAGAGGAAGCCCAGAAGCAACCTGAGTGGTCTCACAGAACTTCACAAAATCTCAGAGACAAGCAGCACCAGGTACCTTAAAATTGAGGGTCAAGTCAATTGAAAACGAGCGGAAGGCTTGAACATCTAGTAAGAAGCAGCAGATCCCTGGATCCCTTCCCCAATCTCAGCAAAATGGTGTAGGTTCATTTTCAGAAAATGGTAAGCCGCAGGGACTCTGCCCCAGGACACTGGCCAGAGCAGAGGTTTGAGGTGAACGCTGCAAACAGGGGGATTCAGGGAGGCGGTGCATTGAATCTGGAGACGGCCCCACAGCCCCTCTGTCATTGGCAGCCGGGTCCCCCACCGAGACACTGGGACTTTCTTCTCTGGGGAGTCCAACCGGTCCTAGAAAAAAATCCCACATGTACTGACATCATAGGTTCCCCCGTGACACTCCTGGCCTGATGATGCCTCGTGGAGCCTGCCAGGTGGAGCTTGCATTGAGCAACGAGTCCCTCCTTACACACATGGTCACATCGCCGAGGATCGACATTGATCACTTGGGCGAAGCCTTTAACACTGCAAAAGGGAGCCCCATGCTAACAAACTGAAGGAAGAAACCTGGGCCGAGCAGGAAATGCAGAGGGAAGAAAACTTTTGAAAAAACTCACTAAGACTCTCCAAGGAAGAGGAGATATTGTCCACAAGTCCCAAGAACAGAACACTATAAAAAAGAAATATTCGGGAAACAAGAGCATTGCAATATAGAGCTGAGGAGTGGGATGAACAGACTTCCGAAAAGTGTCCTGATAAGATGCCCATCCCCTAGTGATAGGAACGCTAACCTGGGTGCCTAGTAGGGACTTCAGGTTACTAAGTAAGGTCACTAATCAGCTGGTCTTAAAGAGGGAGGTGATTCCAGATTATCAAGTGGGACCCAGTGTAATCCCATGAGCCAGTGATTGCAGAAGAATGCAGAAGATTGAGTAAGAGACTTGAGGTGTAAGAGGGTCTGCACTGCAGGGGCCTAGAGCAAGCGTGCTACCTGAGAAAGGCCCGTAGGTGCTCACAGAAAGCATGGAAAGGAATACAGGCAGCTTCTAGGAGTGGAGATCAGCCCCTGGCTGACAGCCAGCAAGGAAACCAGGGCTTTGACCCTACAACCCTAAAAACTGGATTCTGCCACCAACCAGAATGAGCTTAGAAGTAGATTCTTCCCCAAACCTTCAGTCAACACCTTGATTTTCGCCTTGTGGGACTCTGAGCAAAGACCCAACCGGGCTACATTGTGCTCAGACTTCTGACTCCTAGAAACTGTAAGATAATAAATGGGTAATGTCTTAAACTCCTGTTTGTGATAATTTGTTATGACTGCCATAGAAAATTGATACATAATTCAAGAAAACAGAATTGGAGAGTAAAGGGAAGGAAAGCTGGAGCTAAGAGATGCCATGAGAGGACTGAACCAGAAGATCCAGAACCTAATTTACCCTAATTTAAAAACAGGGGACTTAGAAAATGCAGGAGAGGAGATTATCCAAAAAACAACTCATTTGAAGGACAGGAGTTCCCACATTATAAAGGCCCAATTCAGTGGATGTAAAAAGACCCGACGAAGTCATGTCATTTTCCAGAGACTTTAGAACACTGGGAGCAAAGAGAAGACGGAAGAGAGCTTCTTGAGAGGGGAAGAAAAAAAAAAATGTCAAATCAAAGGATCTAGCATCAGAATGGCTTTGGATTTCACAGGTGAAATGCAGGAACCCAGAAGTCGATGGAGCCAAGGCTTTAAAAGTCTGTGTCTCTGTAAAACTATGTCTAGGCTAGAAATGGCCAAATCACCAGCAGAATATGACGACGGTAGAGTAAGGGCCTTGTCAGACAAGTTAGCTCTCATGAATGTGTTTCCCAGTCTTTCCCAGATGGGCCACCAAATCAGAATTCACTTCCAGAGTGAGGAAGAGATAGGGTGCGAGGGCCATGGGAAGGGGAAAAAGGGAGCAGGAAAGTGTCGGCCTTGTAATCAGTTTTAGAAAATTGTCAGACCCTTAAAATTCGATCAAAATAATTTTTTAACACATACATTGCAAAAATAAAAAAAGAAATGAGGAAACATGAGGAAATGAAGTGAAGAAAATAACCTGGCGGTACACTTGGTACCCTCAGATGCATGCTGTCTGGCCTCAATTAATTCCCAGAGTTGGATCACAAATTTGGCTCCATTCTTCTAAGATGCTGAGACAATAGAAATACACCATCAGTTATAAGATTTGTCCTGTCCATAGACAAACACACCACAGTTGTTCAGCTGAAACGCAGCTTTTCCTGATACCTGAGACAAATTTCTCCCGTGGGCCCTCATAAAAAGGACACTGCTACATGTCACAGTCGGTGTCCTTGAAACTATCCCAATGATGTTTACAACAGTAAATTTCACATTGCTTTTTCTTATCATGTCCATCGAAATAGGCAGATGGCAAAAAATGGAAACACAATTTAGTACAAGTTCCAGAGCCCAAAGTACATGTTCCAAGGGTAATGTTTAGAAATGAGCATCCTTCAGTCTGTCCTTGATGAACATTGCTTCTCAAAACCTGGGCTTTTTTCCCCCCTTGCATCTCCATATTTGCCCCAGGTGGCAGTTAGAAACAAGAGGCAGATCAGACCAATTCAGGTAGGTAAAGGGGCAGAGATTTGTCCTGCTGTCAGGCTCCCGAGGTGGCCTGCCACAGTCATGGAGGCCGGCAGAAGACACAAGACTCCTTGGGTCAGAGACAAAGGATTGTATTACTCACAGCAGTAACAGTAGTCAAAGTACCAGCGTCTGTGCTGGTTCCCTTGGAAAAGCAAAGAGGGCTGCAAGGCCTCCGCGTGCATTACAGGAGAGCAGCCCTTTGCTGCGGAAAAGCCCATCTTTGGGAAGGAACAGCACACCCGCCTTCTGCACTTGAGAGGCATCATCTCTGTCTTCCAAGGTTGTAAGCAGACTTGCTCCTTGCTCCAGAGGCAGACGCTTGGTCTTCCAAGGCTGTTCACTATCAACCATCCTTGAAAGGAAAGTCTAGAACAAAGGTAGTCAGTGCCTCTCCAAATTAGTGCAACTTGGGCAGAAATGCAAGAGAACCGTGGAAACCACCTCCGGGCAGTGGGTGGGACTAAGCAACACCAGAAGGCAGTTTCAAGAGCAAGTCCCAACGGGAGACTTAGGAATCCCAAAGAGAAGATGCATCGCAGGCCTCAACAGGCCATGAAATTCAGATCATAACAACAGCTGCCACTGGTATATACAGTGGGAGCAGAAAGGGTGCACGGTGAGGAATGAGGCTAGGGCACCACATGCATCCAAGGAATCATGTTGGGGTCCCCGCTGGAGGAAGTCCCAGGAAATCTACAGAAGGGTCGTTAAACTTTGCTTTTAAATATTGCAGGGCCCCACGTAGGAAAGGGCTGCAATTTCAGGGTCATGGAGAAGAGGAAGATGGCATTGCTGATCACCTCACTTCCAAAGATGAGGTTACATTTGCAAAAATAAAGGAAACCTCACTTAAAACGGAGTCAGCAAGGCCTGAAGGGGGCGCTCACACGCACGCACCACTCCCTGCAGCCTGCCTAACCAACAGATAGAAGAAAGAACCATTTGGAGAAGGGAGGGCACTTTTCACACAGGAATTCATCTCCTGCCTTTAAGAAATGGGGTAGGGATAGGGTGGCTGGGTTGTGGACAATGGGGAGGGTATGTGCTATTAAGTGCTGTGAAATGTGTAAGCCCGAAGATTCACAGACATGTACCCTGGGGCAAATAATACATTATATGTTAATAAAAATTAAAAAAAAAAAAAAAAAAAAGAAATGAATCTTGGAACACTGAAAAAATTAAAATTAAAATTAAAAAAAGAAAAGAAAAGTAAGGAAAGATCCCTCCCTGCCTCAGAACCAAAGCACCAACCACTGCCCCCTGGAACTCTTGTTCTCCAGTGACCTTTTGTTGTGAAGAGCCCTCCCCAGGTTCCTCCTAAAACCTAATAAAAGCTCCCCTTCCCTTTGTCTCTTTGAACTTGCCTAAGGTTCGCAGCAGCTTGCTAGTCGTGAATTGCAGATTTCTCTGTTCCCAAATAAGCTCATTTTGCTGATTAAATAGGCTGTATTATTTTTAAGGCTGGCACATTTCAGTTGGGCAGAAAAGTGACCCCATAACATATACACCTGGGGTGCCAGAAACGACCAGGTCGAACTGACCAAAGAATCGTGGAATTTTCTAGGCGTCGGCATGTTCTCCGCACAGATCTCCAGCCCGGTCTGTCTTCAGTATTACGATCAGGGTGCGCCTCCACCTCATTTCCATCAGGTCCAGAGGTTCATTACTGAGTATCTTCCACGGCCATAGCCTTGGTGTTCCATGCAAACCACTTCCTGCCTCCGGAATGGCAACGTCCCAGCTAAAAAAAAAAAATCTCTTCTGGCCTGATCCCGGCTCCTGGTGTTCCTTCTCCCACGGTAACAACAACAAAATGAAGGAAGGCACAGCAATCTTAAATGGCTGTCCATCAAGAGTAGAGGTTGAGTCCACTGGTATGTTGGTACATTACGAGAGGGGAGTGGGGACCTGATTTTTCATTTGTAGTGGTCTCCCATTTCCCTGCTCTGAAGACCACCACCATGCTGGATTTCAAGCTACCAGTTTGACATCATTGAACTTGGATTTGGGAACAGATGCATGCAATTTCCAGTAAGAACTGGCTCCAGCACATTACAAATATGCCCCCCAAACTCCTCCCTTCCAGACTGACCAGCTCCTTGGCCAGAGCTGTGGAGTTTGATGGTGCTAGAGTGAGTTTGAGGGCGGAAAAGAAAGGCAACAGGAAAAAACACTAATTCTAAAAAGCCAATTTGTGATTAAGTGGAAGAAAATTCTTTCTTCTTGGGAGTCTTTTTTCCCCTGTGGAAATTGTTTTCACCTCAATTTCTAGCCCCCCTTCCTGATGTGTGTTGTTATTCTAAGAATCACTCAGGTTGAACTCACGACTCTGAGAGTGTAAGTTCAATGGTCAGCAATCATTTGAAGCCCCTGTAAAACTGAGATCAATTTGGCTTCATTCAAGTGTCTTTAGTGCCTTCAATGCTCTCAAGATTTCTGCATATTTCCAAGGGCTTCCATTTTTCTGGACATTTTCTCCCAATTTCCTGTCCTTGCTGGGCTCTCTCAATTTTTCTTTCTTCATACATAAATTAATTCTGTTTGCTGTTCTGGATGCAGAATTCAGTCCCCTTTTCTTCATTCCTATCTAATCCACAGAAGGAAGGGGGAAGAAAAAAAAAGAAAAAAGGAATGAGGGGCGGATGTGAGCCACTGCTAAACACATTTTTGTATCTTGCTGCACTAGGATTCTGTGTAAAAATCCTTAGAGGTCTGGTGCTATCTGCTAATTTTCCAAGCAAGCTATATGAAGCCTGTAGAATGTGATTTATCCAAGACCACATTCAAATTAGTGACAGATTATAATTGGTTTATTGTACCTTCATTTTGGTAAACATTTTTTAAGCACCAATGTGTGTGCCACACACCATAGTGAGTGTGATTCTCTCCGCACTTGAGCAATAACTCATTCTCTCCCTTAAGGGGCTCACAGCTGCATGTCCCAGGTCAGGAAGCAGCATAAAGGATTTTTCAGATCACAAAACCTCTGGAACTTTTTTTGCACTTTACAAATCAGGAAGCCCCAGGGTTTCATGGCGACAGAGTAGTTTGGAAAAAGCTAAGCCCAGAATTAAGCCATAGAAAAGGAGCTCATAACCAAATCTTTCTTTACATTCCGCCTTTGGTGTTCTGTGCCAACATGTGCTCTTTCATTATGCTATTTCTTCCTCGACCGAGTAACCAAAAAGTGGATGAATGATTGGATCAGCTTATATTTTGCCTTTGGTTTTCATTCTCAGAAGAGTTCTTAGATAAGATTTCCTGCATTTCTACAGGTTTTTGTTTGGTACAGTTAAAGCTCTTTGCCCTTCTTTCTTATCGACTTTTATATTTGCTTTGATTTAGACTACCCTGTTTGGGGTTTCATGTTCTAAGATTTCATTATAAGCTTTCCACTACAATCTGAAACCAGAAAATGGGAAAATGCTCTCCCTATAATGCTTATTTCCAATGCACGGTGGGGAGGGGAGTCAAGCAAACTGAATGTTGTATATCGGTCTCAAGGGGCATATAACATTTCTAAATGTTATGAGAAAATAATAGGGAATATGGACCATCTACAGTATACCTATGTATGCCTATGTCCAGATCTTCTTGAGCAGCTAATTCCACAATAAACCACCACAATAAACCGTCACTTACTAGGAATTTACTCTTTGCCTTTTTACTGGTCTGAGGCCTTAATATTGATTGTCTTATTTAATGTGCCCAACGGATTTTGTGGTAACTACTAGGATCTCCCATTTGTAACTGAAGATTTCACAGCTAAAAAGGAGCTGATTATAGATACAACTACATAGAACCAAGCATTCATATCCCTCACATGTAGCCTTATAAATCAGTTAATAATGTCAATAAAAAAAAAACAACAAGAGACACAAACATGAAATTCACAAGTGAGGGCCACCTGGGTGGCTCAGTCTGTTAAGTGTCTGCCTTTGGTTCAAGTCATGATCCCAGAGTCCTAGGATCAAGCCTCACATCAGTCTTCCTGCTCAGCAGGGAGTCTGCTTCTCCCTCTGCCACTGCCTCCCCCCAGCTCGTGTTCTCTCTCACTCTCTCTCTAATAAATAAATAAATAAAATCTTTAAAAAAATTCACAAGTGAATAGGACTAGTAAACACAGTAGTTTGAAAAGAGTTAGATGGAAAGATATTCAACCTCTCTAGAATCTACCAAAATTGCCTAAGTAATTAAAAAGAACTCATCAGCTTTGGGACACTTCTTGATAGAATTGATTAAAGAAAAAAAAATTTATTCCATAATAGACAGAATCATTTAAATTAACATAATTAAACCCCACAAGATGTGCTTGAGAACTCTAGAAATTACAGACTGTTAAAACTCAATCAGTGGCACCAGGAAGGAATAGATGCATTTCTCCCTATTTCTCCCTCTATGTGCAGCGACAGCCCTGGGCATTATATCACACAAACATCAGGAGACTCTGAGGGGTGAAAAGAAAAAGAAAGCCCATCCAGAGAACTTGAGACCCAAGAACAGCATGATGGTGAGTTCTCTGTGCTTTCTTTTTATGTGATATCTTCTGGACTGAACGCCTTGCACAATTGCCTTTCCCTCTTTTTTGCAAAGGAAAAACACACTTCCTGCTTCTCCCTACAGTCACATTCCTGGGATAAAAAAAAAAACCCCTCCCAATACCAGGAGAAACTGACAATTCAAATAGTAGTTTTCCTGGACTCTGAAGGCAGAATAATATCCTTTTGCGAGATGGGTAGTTTTCTTAGCTTTGCTTTCAACAAAAGTGTTGTTAGAAGCAGTGACGGGGCTTGCTGGTGGCCCCTGAATGCCCCTTGGTGATGTTTATAATAGAAAGCTCATGCGTGTCAGCAGGATTTGAGGGACATTCAACCAAAACTGCCTTTCCTAGCCATGAGGTACGGCCGTGTGGTTAAGTTCCTGCAGGTGGGAGGTGAGAAGTGATGTGTGCAAGTTCTGTGTCTTGATCTTGCAATGACCAGTGATGAGCTCCCCTATCTCTCCTTTTCTGAAAGCTAACTCTGGCTATGATGCAAAGGAGCTAGCTTTGACTATGAGGGCAAGGCCACATCCTAGGTTAGGTGTAGGGTCCTTGATCCCTGGACGCCCCACAAGTTCGCCTCTCTGCCCAGACTGACCCCCTTACTAGACTCTCATATGAAAGAGAAACTTCTGTCCTGTTCGATCCACTGTATTTTTGTTATTTTCCATTTTTTTATGGTAGCACAGTACATATCCTGCCTACTGTATCAGCTAAGAATAACTGAGTTTATCATTAAAAGTAATTTTTGATAGATCACTTGAAAGTCCAGAGAATTGAGTGATTTTGCAATAGCAAAGCTTTCAATCTCATCTAGTTAGGTTTTCTGTAAAAATGGAAAAAAAAAGGATCAATGCTGAACCACATTTGATTCTAAAAATAAATGATATTTATCCAAAGATACATAAACCACTTGATAAAAAGTCCATACGTTTCATCAGGAAACACATTTATAAAGTTTTACTCTTTATGCTTATAATTTTTCAAATGTCTTGGTAGTTTGGATCATTTGTGAACTAATAATAAATGTAATGATAATACAGTTCAAAATAATCTTTTAACATTAAAAATCTTAGTCACAGAACATTTTAAATATTCCATTTCATGTTATATACACATTTTGCTCAAGCACAAAATATAAATTACATTAGTATAAAATTGTGTGAGAGAACCAAAATAAGAAAAATGCTATAAAATTTCCAAAAATATCCTACTCGTGAATGTTTAAATTGACAGTGAAGGAGGAGATAAAATTGTACTTGCATTTAGATTCTGTTGGATTTGATTTTAAAAATAATGTAAAGGGGTAAAGGTGTGACTGGTGGCTCAGTTAAGCATCTGCCTTCGGCTCAGGTCATGATCCTGGGGTCCTGGGATAGAGTCTCACGTCAGGCTCCCTGCTCTGTGGGGAATCTGCTTCTCCCTCTGCCCCTCCCTCTGCGTGTGCTCTTTATCTCTTAAATAAATGTTTTTAAAAATGTAAAAATTTTAATCTGAATGTTAATATTTCTAATGTGATGGAAATTACAACCCCTGACACTTTTTAAAGTCCTAATGAAAAATGTAACATTTGAAAATGGGAGGGGTGTATTTAGTTTGTTCAGGTTTAGACTCTTCAGGGTACGAACTCTCAGAGTTTGGAGATTACTGCCCCCCCCTTGGCAGGCTCTCCGCGTCTGCTGAGGTTGGCCGTGCTCTGGCTCCCTATTCGAACCCCCTGTGTGATTGTCGCACGTGGTTCCCACCAGCCAGCACACTTCCTGAACAAGGAAGAAGGCCTGCAAGTCACCCCCCCACCCCCGACACCTCGTCCTGCGTGACCGCCCAGTTCTGATGCCCCATTTCTTCAATACTGACTCACATTCCTTCCCAAATGCTGACTCCTGGGAGGGGCTCTGCACTCCAACTATCCACTGGGTCCAATCACCCTTCATTGTGCTCCACAAATGCATTCTCTCTCATCTCTTCCACTCCTGTTTACTATTATCCTCAGATCCCGCCTTCCCTATGCTCTTCCCCACCAGGGGACTAACATATGCAGTCCCTCATCCAGACCACCCGTCCCTCAACACTGCCCCACCATACTGTCCTCACAGTGGTGCCTCTCCCTTCCCACCCAACAGCCCAAAGTCTCTACTCAGTCTTCCGCTCACTCCATGCTCCGTCCCAATTTTAATTTTTGAAGTGTTCGTAGGTCCCTGTGCATGAGCAATATGAAAATATTCTCGTCGTAAACCTATCAAGTGTTCTAGAAAGAGTCAAAAGCCAAAGCATTCCTCTACCCAACACTGCTCCCAGCCTGCCCGCTGTCCTTTTCCGTATAAAATTTTGTGTGGTTAGTTCCATGGTTTCATCTAGGTATTTAAATGCATATATGTTACATGAGGTCACGTTGCACGGCGTATCCCTCTGCCCCAGAAGCTGTTCTGGAAAATTGGTCCAAATATATGTACATACGTACTGCTTTTCTTGAACACTGCTTGATGTTTTGTAGAAATTGTCACCATAATTTCCTATTAGTGGCTCATTTTCATCCCTGTTGGATTTTCAGGTTATTTCAGTTTTTTTCCCTTTAGAACACTATCGTAATGATCATCCTTTTATGTGCGTTTTTCCTCACCTGCATGTTCACCTCGGGGAATGGGAAGGAAGGAGTTAAAGCAGCTGGCTCTTGGTTCCAGGGAAAGAAGGCAGGGACACATCTAAGTTCTTGTAAACGTGCTATGAACGGGACCTCCCGGTTAATAGACTAATGATATTTGCTAGATCTCTTATCCATGGAACGCTCTTAGAAGGATGGTTAGGGATAGTTTGTGGTAAATAAACCGAGAATTTATGGATGTGTGAGGCAAGGCTCCTGACAAAAGGCACACCTGCTGTATGACTCTATAGGGTATAAAATGGCAATACTCCCTCCCCTGCAATCTCCCTGTGTGAGCTCTTCCACAGACCACGTGACAACCTTCCTATTACGCTGGGCCAAAGACAGCATCCAATGTCGGGATGAAAGACCCGGGAGGCGCACACAGTGACGCAGACTTCTCCCTGCTTCTCCGGGGCCGTGCTGCTTCTGTCCTTGAAATTACAAGTCAATCTTTGTGTGGATGAGATCTCTGACGTGTGGGAGTCTGACCCTGCGTGTGTGAGCAGAGATCACTGGGGGTGGCCCAGTTGCCTTCCAAGAAGGCTCTAGTTCCCATCCTCACCAAGAGTCTGAGTTTGTTTCTCAGCAGCATTGACTATAGTTTGCCCAATCTGGGGGCCAAAGAGGCAGTTAAACCTGTTTAAAATTGTATTTTTCTGTTTATTCCTTACCTAAGTTATCTAAGCTTTGGTGTCCTCATTTGATGCCTATTTCCTAAGGTCAGGTGAACATTATATGAGGTGATCCATACAAAACTCCAAGAAAATCACCTGGTACATAGTAAATGCTCAAACAGCTAGGCATTGGAGCTCTTTATATTGTTTTACAAATTAATTTTTGTTTCTTAAATATCTTGCAAATATTTTCTCCTAGTCTGATGCTTGTGTTTAAAGCATTGTGTTTATTTATAGGCACTTATCTGACAGGAAATTTTTTTTTTATCCGATTAAATCTGTCATTCCTTTCCTCTATGGATGTCGTAATTTGATTTTTTTTTTTAAAATCTGAACTATTTTATTGAAGTGACTGCTCCAAATTTCAGTTCCCATTTTCTTTAACCTGCTCTATGATCATGTGGCCAGATCTTAAGATTCTTCTTTGGTCTCACCCTAAATTGGTCTCTCTCGCAAAATTAAATGACAGGAGGTGATGGAATTTAGTGTTTATAAATGAGATCATCAATAACCAGTAATTCAGAGAAGAAATTCAAGACATCACTCTTGTCTTTCTTTCATGGGCCACTCCTTTTTCTCTTTCCCCCGAAAGAACACATTCCTTTGGTTCTTGCTTCTCTTTCGGGACCAATCTCCTCAGATCATCTTACCTACTCTAATGGTTCCAACAACCCACTATGGGCTGGTGACAGCGCAGTAGTTTTAACTTTTACCAGGTATGTCTAACTTGATATTCCACAGCCATCTTAAATTCTAAAAGTAGACTTCACATACCCTCCCTACACCCTAGGAAAGAATGACTGAAAAGGGGCACTTTGCTGTGCTTTTTTGTCTTAACTTACAACAAATGGTATGTGTAGAATATTTTTAATGAAGAAAAGAATATTAATATGCCTATGTATTATGCTTAGAATCAGTCTAAGTGGACACACAAGGACTTAAATGTGGTTGTGACAAGGTAGAAAAGGCATACTTTACTTCTTTGTGTCTTCTGGATTTTGTGCCATGATAGGTAATGCCTCTTCAAAGACAGTATAAGTTGGTCACGGGGGAGATGGGAGAAATAGGTGAAGGGAATAAGAGGACACTTATCCTGATGTGCACCGAGTAATGTAGAGAAATACTGAATCAGGGTATTAGATAGAAACTAATATAACATTGTATGTTAACTACACTGGAATTATAAACAAACAACCCCAAATAAGTACAAATCTATAAAAAAATAAAAGGGACCCTCTCATCAATCCCATCAAACCCGTTCCCTGTATTGGAGGGTAATGTCACTTACCCACCCAGTTTCTGCTAAGCACTCTCTGCTAAGCATGTCCTCAAAGGCACATCTAAGTACCATATTCTGTTGAAATACCCCAGAAATGGATCCTTCATCCACCTACTCCTTCAACAAAGACCCTCAGGACACATAATGAGCTGAGCACTGGGCTGGAGATAAAAAGATGAATGGGATCCTATCTATACAATCCCTTCAAGAAGTCCCACAGCTCAGGGACAAAGCAGCCGCACCACACATTTACATGGTATTTTGTAAATAACTGATTCTTTTGCAAGCATTTATTTGGGTAAGAGATCATAAAATATATTTTTATAATACACATAACAAAAAAACATTTGAATGAATACAAAATTAAATGACAGGAGGCGACAGAATTTAGTGTTTATAAATGAGATCGTCAATAACTTTAACAATTCAGAAAAGAAATTCGAAGAAGTGTATTTAAAAGTTGTGACCATGCTTTATAACACTCTGTAATAAAAAATAAAGTATTAGGCTTTCAAAGGTAATGCATGACTTAAATTTTTCAAAAGATTTCATAATGTGCTTCTAGACACTGTCATACATGGACAAGGAAAAAAAAAAAGACGAGAACTTTGGGCAAGCAAAGTATTAGTCCATAGCAGCTTGGTAGAGTTTACTTTTATACAAAGACTCTTCACTTTACGTTTATTCTTGTTAGAGGAGCAGAAATAACTGATATGCCAAGTGGAGTCTTAGATAGCAAAAATAATTATTTTAAAAAGCCTGTACTCTATGAAAATGTGCACCACACAGCATCTAGAGAAACTAGGTAAATGTAAACCATGTGATTATTAACTCTTCTAAAGAAAACTAACCCCCAAATCTCATATAATATCCCATGTCCACATCTCTTATTTGAAGGCAGCCTCGAACTTTACACTAATGTACACTGGCTTACCTCCAAATTCTTACCTCCATTACTAACAATGTTCTGTGAAGCCCCTTGGAAGTTTTTTCAGTATTCTACTAACTAGACATATCATGATCAATAAATGATCACAAACTTTAGAAAGACATACTGTGGATAGAGAAAGGATGACAAGTCAGAGCTTTCTGTCTCCGAGCCCTGGAAGAGCTTTCTACTTCCAGACCCACGGCTCCAAGAAGACAACTCAAAATTCCTTACATCTAAAAAAATACTTTGTCATGAATAACTGAATAATTAGATTTCTAGGAAAATAAGGCCTTTAAATTAAGATTTAGCAAAACTAACTATAATGAATTTTCCTCCAATCATTTGAGTGACAGAAATCAGTTGAAATCTTACATACAAAAGATATAAATACTGCATTATATGTAGTGAATATTGGCACATACCCTTTTGTATTTAAAGCATAAAATGCATTCAGCAAATCTGATGCTTTTAAGATATATTTATGATACAGCTCAAAAAAACCTCTACAAGGCTTGGAAACTGTCCACAGTCTAAGGCTTCCCAATAGGTTTGTAGCAAGCATCAGGTTGCCAGAGGCGAATATCAACGAGAATTTGATTGAGTTTTTGCATCCAGAGATCCCGTTCTTCCTTGGTATCTGCAGATAGCCAGTTCCTACAGGAACAAACAAAGTCAGGACCCTTTCCCCCATTCCGTACCGCCCTGTTCTCTTGCTGGGGCTGGGGGGTAAAGGCTGAACTAGCCAGTAAAGTGAGATACTCTTTACCAATTTTTTAACAGATGCTAATCAAAAGCCCTAAGAGGTCCTTCTTCAATTGCAATAAAGGAAAATAATCCCCATAGGTTGGCTAACTGAATCCGAATTCAGTGATCACGTTTGGTGAACGATGGACTTTCCACACTGTCTTGTACGGGAGGTCTGGCCCCAGTGATCTGGCGGTGCGGGACAGGCACTGAGTGTGGGCCACTTCCTGACAAGAGCTAGCACACCAGGTCTTGATCTGGGAGCTTCCCAAAGCCTCAGATCTGGGCTCCCCCGAGAGCTGGAATCACCAGCTCGTGGACCTTCCCCTGGCTCTACAAGTGACACTCTTTTGCACTTTTTCCCATTATTTTTGTGTTAGTACTGTGTTAGTAGAACATGATTATCTCCAGTAACTGATCTGAAGATCCTAAGACTTGGTCTATCCTAACTTCTCCATCCTTATCATGAATCACTTCTTTGTGCCCATATTTAGCCACAAATTGAATAACTAGTTGATAGGGCAGGTGAGAGTAAGGAAGAGAATTCCTTAACCCACAAGCCAGACTATTCTAGAGGACAGCAGTTGTCAGGTTTTTATAGATACTTCTGCATCTGTAATTTCCCCCCATTGGTACTAGAAATAAAATAAACAGTGATCTGATCATCTCTTAGTCAAGGGAGATGACACAACACATACAACAATGATAGGGGCCATTTGTTGAGCTCATTCCATGAGCTCCAGACTGTCCGTATGTAAGCATCAATCTCTATCGTCAGTCTGTGGAAACTGGATGTTTACATCCTGATTCAGTGTCTTATTACCAAATGTAACCATGGCAAGTTACTCAACTTTGCTGGCCCTCACTCCTAATAGTTCATTCTCAATCTCCAACCAGAAATTTGCAGAGTAGCCTGAGATTGTTTTTTGTAAGTCACTCGATTTCATTGAGGGCATTTTTGGGAGGGAAAGGAAGGGACATGTAAAGTCTCTTTAAATAATACTTGCCTTCTCAATTATACACAAAAATCTTCAAACTTAATCCAAAGTACATTAGCTAACTGCCTTGCAAATGGCTACACTGTGAGCGTATTGGAAAACAGGATTAGCTAAGATATAGCTTGAATGTTAGACTTTTCTTAAACTATATTAGTTAGTAGATTCTTCCCTCAGTGATTATGTGGGTTTCCTTTCCTCATTAAGACTGTACTCTCTTCAAAGACAAGGACCATCTCTGATATTAAAGTGGTAAGAACATAGCGGGCAATCAGTTACTTACTGGACAGAAGTATTTATATGTATAGCCCAATACATACTTGGTGACACAGAGTGTGTCCCTGCATTGGCTGACAAGAGTCTCTCGGTCATCTTCTCTCTGTGGTCGGACAGTAATTAATTCAAAAGTATTGCGTCTTGCACAAAATTCTCTGTTGGCCGGTTCTATTTGATGGCTTGTACAATTGGCCAGATTTATTCTTCCTATGGGATTCTTTAAAAACAAATTAAAAACAAATTAATAGAAAATAAACAAGACCATTTACATCAATAAGCATTAAGCACTATTTAAGTTGGTACAAACTAAAAATTAAAAAGCCATTAATTTAAAAGTTAAAACTTAATTATAATAGGTTTAGGGAAACATATTTATTATCTGTTATTGTTTCTTGCTAGGAAAATAGAAACCAAAGTGTCAACGGGAGCTTTTAGCCAACTTAAAAAATAAACTCTTTGTTTTGGAATACTTCAAACAGATCAGAATTAAAAGAGCAGTATAATAAACTTCCATGTACCCATCCACCAGCTTCAACAATTAGAAACACAGATTGCTTTGTAATTCTGTTTATTTCTATTTCCCAGTTTGGGGATAATAAATAATCATACTTGAGCAATAATATTAAATTCTTTGAAAATGAGATACAATTTATCATAAAATCCTGTTATCAAATATTAGAAACAAAATCAAAATCACTATATATATTCCTGTGATGGTTTTCCATTACTGTTTTATCCCAGATTTAGGTAAGTCAACTATTAATCTTTTAAAAAGTGAATTCAACATATTTCTGGCTAAAAATGTCATTAAAAAATAGTATGAAACATTCCAGGAGAAAAGAAAGACAAATATATGCCTTATGGTATTTTAAGAGTGGTCATATCACAAGGAATGGAAAAGACATGAAAGTTTTACACACACACACACACACACACACACACGTCTTACAACAAGAACATTTTTAATGGCTTAGTAAACATACTCAAAGGGGCATCTGGGTGGGTGTGGAGACCAGCAAAACCTCTACAGGAAACATGATGTGAAAGGCAGGGCTTTCAGCACTGACCAGAACTATTAATATTACCTTTCGTTTCTCATCATCTGGATAAGTCCAATAAGAGATACAGTTTCCAGAAAGAACACACCATCTTCGATGCCAGGCACCAAAACCACTAACGTCTTCAAATATGGTCTGAAAAGTCAATGAAATGTTAACTTTAGAAACTTGAGGATCGATTAAATGATAAATCTATATGTTAAACTTCAATATGTTGATACGCTTCATAGCTCAAAAATCGACTCTCGTGATTTTCATCATCCTTTACCCTAATAATGAAACTCCCTGATTGCTAATATCCAGAAATTGACCCAGATTTTCAATACCATCTATAAGCATATAGCATTTAAGATTTTCTAGATATTAACCCCAAATAAATACCTCTATCTAATTTAGACCTTTTTAAAGCAGATCTTTTTAAAGCATCATGTCCCCAGCCAAATGCTCCTTAAATAAAAGTACTTTAAGTGTTGGTAGGGTAGAATGATGAGAATATCATACTTTATATGTTGACAAAACCAAAGATAAGTCTTACTAAGTTAGACTTATTTTATACAAAAGACTGGCATTTAACTTTTAATCAGAACAAAACAGGACTGGGGCACCTCGGTGGCTCAGTCGGTTAAGCGGCTGCCTTCGGCTCAGGTCACAATCTCAGGGTCCTGGGATTGAGCCCTGTGTCCAGCTGTCTGTGGGGAGCCTACTTCTCCTTCTCCCTTTGCCTGCCTCTCTGCCTACTTGTGCTCTCTCTCTCTCTCTCTCTGGCAAATAAATAAAATCTTAAAAAAAAAAAAAAAAACGGGATTGGAAAAGAGTCCAACTCATGATTCTGTGCCTTGACTGATGACTGTGATAAACGTCAGAGCTCCCTGCCCACTGCTGAGCCATCAAGCACACCTGAGTGGCATCTCACTGCAGTCAGTCAGCTGGCCGGCTCGTGCCTTAGACACACAAGCTACGTTGTAGAGAGATGAAGCAGTCCTGTCCGTCAAGGTCCGGACTCTGGGAAAGATAACTAACATGGGGCTTTTTTCCATGGAAGTACTTCTACCTAAACAGTGTAAGTCAGAGCTGCTCCAGCCCTACCTCACTATTTTTTACTTGTAGTCCCAATGAGCCTTAATCACATAAAAGTCTTTCCTTTGGATTTAAAAAGGAAAAAGACGTCCTTTAGGAAATACTATTTGAAAGAACAAAGCAAGGTAAAATGAAACAATGCTAGAGATCAGAGGCTGGCAAACTTTTTCTGTGAAGTACCAGAGAGTAAAGATGTTAGACTTTGTGGGCCATCGGGTCTGTCACAACTATTCAATTCTGCTACCGTAATGCTAAAGCAGTCATACATAGTGTGTAAACAAATGAGCCCATGTTCCAATAAAACTTTAAAAAACAAGCAGCAAGCCACACTTTGCGGACCCTGGCTAATATAATCTCAAAGCACCTTCGTGTCTGATTTCAGAATGCACTACGGCTTTTCCACCTTCACATGGATCAACGAAGCTTTACACCAATTCTAGGATAGCAGATATATACTCTTCTCAATACACTAATTTGTATGAATTTACCAAAAGTTGTCTTGAGGGGCGCCTGGGTGGCTCAGTGGGTTAAAGCCTCTGCTTTGGGCTCAGGTCATGATCTCAGGGTCCTGGGATTGAGCCCCACATTGGGCTCTCTGCTCAGCAGGGGGCCTGCTTCCCCCTCTCTCTAAGTCGGCCTCCCTGCCTACCTGTGATCTCTCTCTGTCAAATAAATAAAATCTTTAAAAAAAGAAAAAAAAGTTGTCTTGAGTTAGAAGAGTACAAGCTCTAGCCATAGAGGAAAGTTACTTTGTATGAAGAAATATTTCTATGAGAGAATGAAGTCTGAAATTTATTAGCTTAGTTAATTAGCCCAAATTAATTAGCTTACTCTAACCATATATCCTCTTATCTTGCCTTTATTTCTTCTTCCCCAGTTTATCCTCTTTCCTCCCCAAAGCATGTTTTTTCTAAGCAGCACTGGCTCATAACCATTCAGGGAAAAAAGACAGAAGTGTTGCTATTTCAATCTCAAGCACAAAATTAGTATAAATGACTCACCAGCTCCCTCTTATGTTAATGCTCACCCTTTACAGCATAAAGCTAATAGACAAAGAAAATTTTTGATGGGTAAGAAGAGCACATTCTTTATTATACCCGACTATAATCAGGGAAGAGTAAAAAGAGGACAGCATTTTCATTTTTATAGCTGAGGAACATTCAGGCCAAGGAAACCAAATGACAACACAAAGCAGAACTGGAATCTTCTAGCTAATCCTGAACTTCCTTACTTGCCGTTCATCAGTCAAAGCAGAGCTAGACGAGCATCATTTTAGAATCACTTAGCAAATTGCTTTGGTTGGTAGTCACCTTCCCTCCAGCTGTCCCTGGCATATCAGGAAGGAAAACAGAACCAAGCAACTTTAGTTTCAATTGCTATCTCTATTTTATAAAGGGTAGAAGTCATTAAAAGGCACTGTTTGGCAGGGGATAGAATTTATTTGGCGGAGTTCTGAGCAGCTTCTTAACCACATTTCTGTAAGTGTGGCTGCGATATGAATGGGCTACAGGCTCTGAGACAGAGCAAATCTGAAGAGAGCTAACTAATGCTAACCTAGTTAGGAGCCCAGCTCAAAATTTCAGTCAGTCAGACATTATATACAAATGAACTAGCGGCCACAACAGTCTGTCAGTTGCTAAAGGTATCTATAGTAAAATATGAAAATGTTTACATTAAAGAAAAGTCAGTAGGTAAACATTGCCTTCACATCAGAAAATTTATAAAAACGTCTTTTCAAGAACATCTAGTGCCATCTCCTGGCGGTACATGTGAGAAAACTAAGGCCGACTGTCTCCAGTCACGTGGGCCACACAGCTCCTCCTTCCACCCCCTTTCACAGCAACTGCGACCTGTGACAGCTTCTGCAGCATTCAAATTCTTGCTTTACAAAGAAAACCAGAGACTAGACTTTCTCTACTTTGTGCACCATACCCACAATGTTCTATGTACTCTACACACGTACTCTTCTTGTCCGATAATCGAAAAAGTATATGGTTGACCCTTGAAACAACAGCCCAGAGGTTAGGGGTGCTGAAAAGCCACATATAACTTTTGACTTCCCCAACCCCCATCACAGCTGAACTACTAATAACCTATCGTGACCAGAAGCCACATCTGTAACAGAAGCAGTCAACGAACATATATTTTGCATGTTACACGTGTTCTAGACTGTATTCTTGCAATAAAGTTAGAGAAATAAAAATGTTAAGAAAATCATAAGAGCAAATACATTCACAGTACTGTATGTATTTACTGAAACAAATCCATGTATAAATGGACCCACGTAAGTGTTCAAAGGTCAACTGTTCTTAATAAGATCAATCCCGTGAACGGTGACTTGGGTCTTATTTTCTTCGCTCTCATGGCCTCGTTCCGCATATTACTCCTTAAACCTAGTGCAGGTTCCCCAGTGCATCTTCAATCCCTCTGCCCTATTAGAAGCCACCCACTTGAATTTAAAGATTCTCAAGTCTCTCTGATCTTATTAAAATGTCACCTAAATCATTCTTGCACCCTACAGAGCTCTGCAGGCACCACACTCTCTTTCTCCTTTGTTTCAAGAGCTGCTGGCACTCTCACTCCTCAACTCCCACCCTGTCCATAACCATCTGCAATCCAGCTTTGTTCTCTGCCTTGTAAATGAGCCCCACAGTCTCTTGACAGTAGGTCCTGATCGAAGCGGACCACCACTCCTTTCAGATTCGCTCTTTCGTGGCAGCCAGGACACACCACCTTCCCTGTAGGCCCCTGTGAGAGCTGCTCTTTCTAGGCCTGTGGTTTAAATGTTAGTGTTCCTCCTGGTTCTGCTTTGCTCAACCTTTCCTGCACTTCAGTTACTATCTCTACAATGCAGACTTCCACAACTTCATCTCAACCAAAAGGTCCATCTTGAGCTTCAAACTCAGATCTGTGGAGTCATCTAAAATTCAAACCATTTAAACCTAACTAACTCATCCAAACTTCCCACCTTGGGGAATGAAGGAACGGGCATGAAGGAACTTCCCCGGGGAATGTTCTAGATCTTAATAGAAATTTGTGTTATAAAGATGTATGCATTTGTCAAAACTCAGGGATGGACACTTAAGATTTGGAGGAACACGCTAAGGTCTCCGGTATACTTTTAAAATTCTTCCCCCTAAATATGGTATCTCCAGCCATGGCCAGAGGGATAGCTAGAAGGATGGCTAGGTAGCAGGTACATGATAAAGCAAGGATAGTAAAACATGTTAAAGGCACAGTCTAGATGGTGGGTATATGGGTGTTCGATGTAAGATTCTATCAAACATTGCTGTCTATCTGCAATTTTCCACAGTAAAATTTGGGGAGCAAAAAACTTTCTCCCCAAACACTCACACTTGCTCCTCCCCCAAGATCCCTTATCTCAGTGGCATCACTGCCACCCAACAAGTTGTACAAGGCAGGGATCTATGGGACATCCCCCTTCTGCTTTTCCACCCCCTCTGCCGCAGTCAAATCACGGTGCCTGCCCTCTTGCTTCCTCTCTCCAGGACGGTCCCCATCACGTCTCCTGGAGTGACTGTCTCCTCGCCGATCTCCGGGGCCGCCAGTCTCCAGCCTCCTCTCCACATGGCAGGGAGAATTTCTACACCCCAAATATGATGTTATTCCTCTGCGTAAAGTCCTTCCAGTGTACCTTGCTGGCTTCCAGATACAGTCCAAATTCTTTCATAGGCCCTGTAGCCCATAGCCCCGTCTCCCCAAGTACACTGTCCTCTGCAGTCGCTCTCCTCGCCGTCCCTCCTGCCCACATACACCCGGGCCCTAAGCGCCAGCTGAACTACGGGTTACTCACCGTCTGTGCCTCCCTTACCTCTGGTGGGGGACAGAGGGGGAGGGGCACTCTGGGCTAGCGTACCCGCTCTGCCCTTTACCTGGAACACTTCTTCCCCCTCCTTCTACCTGCTAACTTACTCAGCAGTTTACCAGCTACTTCCAGGGGCTTTCTTTAAGGCCCCCCCCACCCCCCGCCCAGGACCTCTAGGCTCCCACCTATTACAGCACAGCCTTGCACTTGCTGGGTTACCTGTGGTTTCTCCCTACTAATCTAAAAGTTTCTGAGGGGAAGGGTTATTTTTTGTGGCCTGTTAAGATTCCAGTACCAGCACAGTGACTGGCATAGTGTGGACATGCTATCTTTACTGGACCAATGTATCATGTAATCACGTATGTTGTCATTCCTATGCAAAACCAAGTCTATACTTCACAACATGGAAAAAGGAAAATATAGATGAAGCAATGTTACTTACTAGAAAACCTCTCTCTTCAACGCTTGAATTCACTTGACATTTTATTTTTAAATAAATATGACCTTCCAAAGGAGATAAAAAGGGCACCTGTGAAGACAGAGGGTAAGTTATTTGCAAAACAGCTTCAAAGTCTGATTTTTTTTTTTATAAAACATGTATAAATCATGAATAAAGAAGATTATGCCTTGAAAGCACAGTGTTTTCTAAAGCTGGGATGTAAAACAGGTGGCCCCCAAGGCCACTGGTTCCTTAGCAACAAATGCTTTTGAAGAATAAATTCATTCAAGGTAGAGTTTGATAAAAACAGAACCCTAAGTCCCAATGTAATAGAGAAAATACAGATTTAAGAAGATATTACATGTGCTTATCCATTCTCCATCAAGAGAATATACTCCACTGGTAAATTAATACATTAATACTCAGCAATAAAGAAGAGTGAGCTGCAGCAATGGAAAAGCTGATCCTCAAATTCGTATGGAATTGCAAAAGATCCCCATTATTAATAACCAAAACAATCTTGAAAAAGAACAAAATTGGAGGAATCGTACTTCCTAACTTCAAACTTAATCCAAAGCTACAGTCATCAAAACAGTGTGGTAAGGGCATAAAGAAGATCTGTAGACCAAAGGAACAGAATTGAGAGCCCAGAATAAACCCATACAGCTATAGTCAACTGATTTTCAACAGGGGTGCCAAGGCACTTCAGTGGGGAAAGAGCACTCTTGTAAACAAACAGTGCTAGGGAAACTGGATTTCTACATGCAAGAGTGAAGTTGGTTCCCTATTTCCCATCATACACAAAAATTAACTGAAAATGATCAATGACCCAAAACCATGAAACTCTTAGAAGAAAACACAGGAGTAAATCTTCGTGATCATGGATTTAGCAACAGAGTCTCAGATATGACACCAAAGCATGAGCAATGACATGAACAACAAAATCGATCAATCAGACCTTATCAAAATTGAAAGCTTTTCAGGGAGGATTCTCAAAAAATTAAAAATAGAACTACTGTGTATAGTCAAACAATCTTGCTTCTAGGTATTTATCCAAAAGAATTAAAACCAGAGTCTCAAGGAATATGTGCACTCCAGCATTCACTGAATTCTTCATAAGAGCGAAAGGGGCAAACAACCTAAATGTCCCTCAACAGGTACAGACAATATGGTACTGAATCCTTTCTCTCCACTTCACAGTACGAAAACTACCCTAGGCCACCCAGAGCCTATTCTTCTCCAAGTAGGAAGGCCATCTTCCAGGCTCTGAAACTCCCCTGTGTATGTTCCCTTTGGTGCCCGAAGCCATATCCTGCACTTTGCCCAATAGATTCTTGAGAGCAACTATGTGTGTTTTTCATGTTTGTTCTCGTAGCCTACTGCCAACTTATATCCAGGCATTCAACCAACCGTTGCTAAAAGGATACTTTTGGCCAAATAAATATCCAGTTTTCCTATTAAAAAAAAAGAAAGAAAATGTGGTACACAGGTAACACCTGGATTTTCAAAAGTCTGCCCACTTCACTTTTACAAAAGACCTACGTTAATACGTGTTTTTGCTAACTGAAAGAAATCTGAAGAGGATTTTCATTCACTTCCATGAAAATAGTCAAAAAGTAAAAATAGCCTTTAGCATTTGCGGTTTGTAGCCAGCTGTTCTCGAGGCAGCGTGCACCCTACACAGCGAGAGGGGCACCCAGCTCTTTTCCTGGGGTCCACACTCAGCATCTCAGCACCAAGTCGCCAGAGCTCTGAACTGTGTCTGTGAGCATCTGTGCTTCATCTCGATTTATTTTGTGCATCTGTTAGCAAAACGTGTCCTGAGGTACCAGAAAAGCCTAAGCGAAGTTACTTTTCAGTGGAAAAAACTTTTTAGGTGTAAGGCTAGTTTCTAACAATTCAGTCCTCCAACACAATGAAGAGAAGCTTTATAAAGGGGGGAATCTTGGCCAGAAAGTGTAGATTTCCATAGATTAATTCCATGAGACAAACCTCTTTCTGAAATTAAAAGGCATAATGTAGAATCAAAATAATCATGTGCCTCATTATCTTTCTTGTTGTAAATTCCCTTGTTCTTTTCTTTTTCATTTGTCAATTTTAAGTTCCTCAGGCTCTCAATGCTAATTAATAGATTTCCACATTGAACCCAGAGAATGTTGCTGGTAAAAAGAATCTCATAAAAACTAGTAGAAAATGTTCCCTCTTACTCTACGGGTGTGAAAAGCTAACAATACTCTTAGTTGCAGCTTGTCCTGATGGGGTGAATTGAGAATATTCACCCAACAGTCCATATCACTACCTCCTGCTGAGTGTAGAAAGGTGAAAATGTATGATCCTGTTCTGTTTTCTGTGTAACAAAAGGATCTTTGAAGAATTTCACACTTCTAAGATTATTGTTAAGAGCTATAAAATGTAACTTTATAATGAGTGTGGCTGTAACTTTTCATACAGTGGGATATTTCTGAGAGAGAGGGGTACTGTTAGTAATCATTGGGCCAATGGGCATACAGCAGGATAGTTTGGGCACAGTACAACACCTAATCACTCTTCCCATAACCTCGAAATTCAACAACACTACTTGCTTGTTTTACTTCACAACTATTTGCCCTATTATTATTTAAAATGACATCTCTATTTCCAGTAAGGCATAAATACCTATGAGGTTTCTTTAAGTCAAAAGATGGGCTGTGAGATGTCCTTCTCTCTTTATCCATGAGAGTGTAATAAAATCTATGACTATTTTGGATTCTCTATTCAAAGAAAGGATTTGAGAGCCTGTGACTCATTGCAATTCATAATTTAAATTGCAGGATGCCAGATTTAACCTCAAATAGGAAGGCAATCGCTATCAGTGGTATCCTAAATCCATAGGGCAAACAGTCTGGGTAAACTTCAACAGAAATTCCATTCTGAAGGTGACCTCAGAGATAACCTTTGTGACTGTTGTATTGTTGGTCACAACACCCATAAAATAAGCAAACACTCCCTTATATCACTGGTATCTGGTAGGATATGGGTGACTTGTCTGTTCTCTCAAAGTCAATTAAGAAGGGGTATTATGTGAGTATAGATGGTCTTCCATTTTTCTCACCAACTTAAAAATCTAACAACTATTTTAAATATTCGCCTGCATCAATTATAAACTATTAGAATAAATACTTGCTTCTTCCTGCCATTCACAAAAGCACATTTGGGACAAATTTTATATCTGATTATATTGTATTTGATTCAAAAAAGAGACTTTAAAGTATTAGACACAACCAATTAAAATGATTGATTTGACTTTGTACTGAATCATGTGGTTGGCTATTTAAATTATAATTTCAAAGAGATTAAGAGAATGGAAATATCAGACTTTTTAAATTTGTAAAATTTAAGTGTGATATTTTGAATTAAAATGGCACCCAAACAATTTTGCAAGATCAGTCTATATTTAACATACATCGTTGAAACCTCTTCCATTTTAAAGATTAACAAAATCTCTTACATGCAGAAATTGGCATTTTGTAAATTTCTATATATCCACAGAATGCTTGTAATTGATCTTTGCAAGGATATTAAAAATCCTAAAAAAAAAAAGCCCTTCTAAAATATGATTACATTTTAAATGCATTTTAATTTCAAAATCACTAAACAAAGCATCATCTACATAGCAATATACCTATTAGCCAACTGAAACCAGTTTTATCTGTAACATCACCAGTAGGTCTTTCAATATGGAGGAGGTCAACAATATTGAATACTAAGATTTTAGTTTTAGACAATTGAATCCATTTTAGTGTTAGTTATTAATTTGGTATTTTAGTACCCGGAAAATCAAATTGAAGTGACTATAGAATCTTAAAGAATTGTAACATGAAAAAAGAATATAGGAGAAAAGCCCAAGTACCAAACATGCATAAAAAAAAAGAGAACTGTCAAAAAAAGCTTTAAAGAACTATGAGAATAAAGAAAAAGATGCCCACCTGCAAGAAGATAAAGAAAGAATAACGTATATCATATCCATATTTAAATTTACCAAGAACACATAAGAGTGGTTAGTGAAACAAATACATATGAGCCAAAACTTCAGGACTGATTTTTTTAAGCTCATTAGTTTCAAGCAAAGAAAATACGGCAACCTTTTCCTGGAACATATAGCCCAGTAGCTCTCGCTCTTTTACATCATAATTTATCTAAAACAAACAAAATAAAAGAAAAAGAAAAAAAGACCCAAGATCACTCAATTTGTTAAACTAGCTGAATTAATAAATAAAGTCATATACATTTTTTTAAATTAGCATGTTAAGATTAAAACACATTTATGCATTAACAATCAAAATTTCAAAGGTAGTCTGTTTTTTGTCTTAAAGAAAAATGTTTCATAGAAATATAAACATAAATTTTTTTAATCTAACCCAATATTCTCTACTGGGAAAAGAAGATCCCAAAGAAATGAAGTGACTTTGCTCAATGTTAAAAAGGAAATTACTAGCAGGGCCAATACTAGAAACTAGGCCTCCAAATTTTTATGCTTCCTCACCTCCATATTCTGACTAGAAAAATCTCTTAAAATATTTAAAAATATCCGTGTATTATACCATAGGAGTCAGCCCAGAGACCAAAGTTTTGCTACTAGTTCTCTCACTGTTTAAATGGTTTTGTTGCCTATGAACAGTTTAGTCATACCCCATTATGGTGAAAAAGCACTCAATAGAGACAAAACACAGATCTGAACTTTGAAGCTTTTAATTTGGGGGGGAAAGTATGGAAGAGATATCCCTTCGATTCATGAGTACTTTCTAAGAAAGTAACCTATCCTTCCCCATCTTGTCAAAACTTAATCTATAAAATAGTATTCATTTCAAAATATTGGTTCAAATGGGCAAGTTACCGTGTTTAAAACTGTAAGCCTAACATCTACATGCAAGAAGTAATAATACTCCTACAGTCAGAAGCAACATTTAGAATAAATCAGTATACACTGCTTTGAAGACTTAACTATTAAGAGATGATAAAGAAATACTTCCCAACATCAAAAATGTAGTGACACCCATGCCTAGGTAAAATGTACATTTCTAAGAACATACATTCTCAGCCAAAGATTTTAAATACTTGAAAGTCCCAGGGTATTTCCACTGACCAAATTTTTCTAAAAGTAAATACATAAATTCGGAGTACCTTGTCCAGAGCAAATTTAGTGTTTCCTACTGAAGATAAAGACAGCGTGTAAGATCCAACCAGGGCAAAGTTGCTGGTGCGCACAGCATGGAGTCCACCTGGACTGGCCATGACTGGAGAGAAAGGAAAGGAAGTTTTTAGTTCAGAGTGACTCTTGTCAGTAAAGTAAATAACAACTCTTCACCAAAGCCCAACAGAAAGAAATTAAGCTGTCACGGAGAAAACTGCCTCATTTTCCTCCATCTCTAAGGAATGAAAGAAAACCGTTGAGTACTTATATTTAACTTAGGTGAAGTAGCATGGACAATTCTTATCACTGCTTTGGGATAATGTATATTTAAGACACAGAACTTGAAAATGTATGCATAAGGCAATTTTCCTAAAAGAGAGGTGAAAAGGCTTCAGTGCTCTGGTCTAGGATGACATAATTAGCAGCGGAGACTCTATCTGCAAAGTTCTTCTTAGTTACCGTCTTGTGCCAAGAAGAAGAGACCAGAAGCCCAAAGGAGGTGAAGGAAACCAGCTCCATTCTAATTCCCTTCAGAAAACTCAGGCCTAAAGCCCCTCTAGAGAATGCCTGTCCTGGCTTCCTGGCACCCTGGTTCCCAGTGACTAGAAGGATGCTTCTCTGACGTGACACAATGCCGGTCACGACCAGTCGAGTTAAAAGAAGTCCATGGTGTGGAAAGCACAAAACAAATCTACACAATGACAGAAGTTGGGGTGAAGAGCGAAGCCACCAGCTGCAGCTGTGGCCGGGGGACTGGGTAGCACACGGGTACGGCCTGCTGGAGCCTGAATGACGTGAAGCCAGGCGGCCCATGGTGACAGCTGACAGCAGGCCATTCTGCCCGGTCATCTTATATGTTACTAAAAACCATATAGAAAATATTACTCAAAGGAGACTAAGGTGAACATTCATCAAGATGCCTGTAGGTATAAAGCATGTGGCTGCTGCTTAGCTTATTTCCTTTTTCTGGTGTTTGAAATGGTTCAAGATTCACTCACCTGAAGAATGAAGGCTGCTTTTCTAAAAGAAAAAGAAAAAAATCGGTATAAAGAAGAAGCATAAGTTATTTCCTTTATTCAATACAAAGATTTAAGTATTAAACTCTAACAATGCAAAGGCTCCATTTCAGAAAACAGTATTTTCCCCCTACTTAATTAAATATCAGAGATTTTCTCCCCAGTAGTGTATTTTAAAGATTTCTACAGTGCTAAGGGTTTAGAAATGGCTAGCTGATTTACAATGCTGTGTGTAAGATGCAGATTTCTCAAGGGAGCTAAATTTTTTAAGAATTTACTTACTGTGGTTATAGATGTGAGAAGTCGCTTTGGAGTAATCGCCTAGAATAAAAGATTAACAGTGTCTTTCCTGTTAAGCATTATGAATCAGAGCTTAAAACTAACCAACCTTGAGATACTCTCACATAGAAAATAATCCTGAAATATGAATATATTATACTTGAGTCCTCTATTAAAGGCTTTCCCTACACGGTCATTCCTGTTTTTGTTAGAACTAAAATAAAATTCTGCTAGATGGTGACTTGGAAAAATCACAGCAGAGCCAAGACTGGGACAGTTGGAAACCGACATGCAGACACTACCGTTTCTGCCTGCATGTCAGTCCTTGGCGCTGGTTAACCGAGGACGTGGCAGGCAAGGGTGCAGAAGAAAGGCTTGAGAGCCACTGCAGCAGGACATAAAAGCTGGCTGTCAAGTCTAGAGCAATTAAAACGGATTATGTCTGTTGTTTCCGATAGTAATACTCTTACCCGGTTTTTCGTTCTCACCTTGGACTTATATGCCTTTTTCTTCTTATCGGGGCCTGAGAGATCTTTCTTTTGCACCTGCACACAAACCCAAAGCATAATTGGTTTGAGATCTAATATTTCTAAAAACATAACATTGGTTATGTGGGAAAGCATTCACTACTTACCAAACTGTAAACTTCAATATTTATTTCAAAGTCATTGGACACATCTTGCCTGGAAAAATAAATCATTAGATAAAACACTAAGGAAAACTTCGACTTAACGCCGTTAAAAATGATGCAACCTG
>CM053614.1:34147436-34210240 GCA_028646535.1 Procyon lotor
CAAACATAAGACTCAAAACTATAAGAGTCCTAGAAGAGAACATGCAGGGAAAGCTTCATGACAATGGATTTGGCAGTTTCTTGGGTGTGACATCAAAAGCACAGACCACAAAAGTACAAACAGACAAATGGGACGACATCAAACTTAAAAACTTTTGTGCATCAAAGGATACATTCGACAGAGTTGCAAAGACAACCCAAGAATGGAGGAAAATATTGGAAATTGTGTATGTGATAAGACGTTAATATTCAGAATATATAAAGAACCCCTAAAACTCAACGACAAAAATAAAATACCCTAATTAGAAAATGGACAAAGGACTTGAACAGACATTTCTCCAAAGATGATACAGAAACAGCCAACAAACATATGAAAAGATGCTCAACACCACTAATTGTAAAAGAAATGGAAATCAAAATCACAATGAGCTATCACCTCACACCTCTAAGGATGGCTACTACCAAAAAACCAGAAAATAAAAAATGTTGGCAAGGATGTGGAAAAACTAGAATGCCTGTGCTGTGTTGGTGAGATGGTAAAATGGTGTGAGTGCTACAGAAAATAGTAGAATCATTCCTCAAAATACTTAAAATAGATCCACTATATGATCTAGCACCCCACTACTGGGTCTATACCAGGAATTGAAAGCAGCGTCTCAAAGACATACACCTATGTCCCTAGCAGCACTACTCACAATAACCAAGAGACAGAAGCGACCAAAATGTCCACTGATAGGCAGGGGCTTAGCAAAATGTATGTGTACATGATGGGAGTATTATTCAGCCTTAAAAAGGAAGGAATTCTGGTCACATGCTAGGACGTGGATAAACCTTAAGGATATTACACTAAATTAAATAAGCTGGTTACAGGGGTGCCTGGGTGGCACAGTCAGTTAAGTGTCCAACTCGGGATTTCGGCTCAGGTTGTGATCTCAGGGTCGTGGGATAGAGCCACCCGCGTGTTGGGTTCCATGCTCAGGGCAGAGTCTGCTAAAGTTTCTCTCTCCCTCTCTCTCCACCCCTCCCCCCGGCACTCCAGCTCTCTCTCTCTAAAATCTTTTTTTTAAAGCTAGTTATAAAAAGATAAATACTATATGATTATACTTATATGAGGTTTCTAAAGTTGTCAAATTTATAGAAGCAGAGAGTAAAACAGTGGTTACCAGGGCCTGAGGAAGGGAGGAAATGGGGAGTTGTTGCTGGATGTGTATAGTTTCAGTTCTAATGATGAATAAGTTCATCATTTGTTCTATTCCACAACGATGTGAATGTACTTAACACTACTGGACTGTGCACTTAAAAATTATTAAGATGGCAAATTTTTAGTAATGTGTTTTTTACCATAATTTAAAAAAAAAAATGTTTAATTATCTATGCTTTGTTAAATGTCATTACATATAAAGCTATCTTACTGTTTAAGCAGCTACAGAATATGTGGGGACATGGATTTAGCACCATTTATGTAAACAATTTTCTACTGATGGACATTGAGGTCATTTACCTTATTACTATTACAAACAGTGCTGCAATTCATCTCTTTGTATATACATCTTTGCCCACTAGTTTTAAGAATTCAACTTATAGAAACACTTATAGAGAAGATAAATTAAAGAGCATACACACTCCATAATTCAACAGATCTTACTGAATCCTTCTTGGGGGGGAAAAAAGCTGTATAGTGATTTATCCTCCCATTAAGAGCATGAATTTTGAATCTGGAAGAGAACTAAGGAAGAAGCATATTGCACAGCTAGAAATGAAAGAATGAGTAGCAATACAAAAATTAATCTATCTTTTTACATTAAAGCAGTATTTCTGCTTTCCAATGCAATTTCCAAAACTATGGTAGACAGAATGCTACGTTGTAAGTGAGGCAGAAGTAGAAAATGCTGACCTGCAGGTTCTGTGTTGGAAGGTTTTCCTGGTGTCTGATTTTCTATCACCTTTTCTGTTGCTGGAAGCGATGGGGTGTTTGAGACAGCTGGTTGTTTTTTGAGGGGAGTGTTCTGACAGTGAATTTCCTACAAAAAGCAAATGAAGATGTTATTTCTCAACATTATAGATTTTTTTCTCTCTGCATGTTAAGTGAAACAAACGAGAGTCATTATTCTATATAAGCTTCCTCAGAACAAAATAATGTATGTGAAAGGTCCCAGCCATGTTTAGAACACAAGAAGCCCTTGGTGCTGGTTCAGTATTCTCTGTAATTCCCAGGATGTACTTTAAGAGACTTAGGAGGCAAGAAGGAAAATTTGCATTGGAGTAGTTTTAGATAAACCGATTAAAGTGAAAGCCACATGCAGAGAAAAGCAATTCCCTTGGGCCACTTATCTCATCCCACACCTATAAAATCTACTAACAGTTCCTACATCAAGATTCCCCTTAACATTTACTCAGTGGGTAAAAGGCAAAGAAAACAAAGAAGAACAAAAAAGAATGTGGAAGAAAAAAAACGAAAGAAAAAGAAAAAAAAATCACTCATCTGAGTCTTAATCATTGACAAGGCCATGGGAGACAAACATTCATTGTTTTTGAAAAGGCTTTATGATTAAAGCAATAGAAGAAATAATCAAATAAGAGTAACACTGAAAAAAATAAAATTAAAAAAAGTAAGAATAACAGCAACTAAAGCTTAATAGAGCCTAATATCCACCAGTCACCTTTCTAAGCCTGGATATTTTTGTCGTCCCCCTGCTGACGTCCTCCCAATAACCCTGCAAGTTAGGTGTTACTACTTCATTCTACTGAAGAAAAGATAGAGACTCAGAGGAGTTAAGTGAAGTCACTTGGCCAGTAACAGGGAGGGCCGGTTTACAAGCCCACAGATTCTCACTCCAGAGCCAGCTCCAGACTATTTTGATAGTTAGAAGGAGCGTTTGATGCATGAACACAGAGTAAACTACCGAATGCTGCAGACCTGACTCTCCCGTGAAGGCAGGACTTCCCTACAATCTTCGGGGACACACACCCTGACAACATGAGGGACAGCCCCTCCCAGCTCTCCAACAGTAATTCCAGGCTCTTGGGAATTCTCTCCTCCTGCTCGCGCCATCATCTGCAGTCCAGGACCTGCCATCATCTGGGCGGAATGGGAGCCGCAAGTAACTTCTCGCCAGCATCCTGCCCCTCAGCTGCATAAATGCTTCCACTCCAAAGACCTCCACCACCACTCCAAATCAGCCACCCCTGGAGTCAGCCTCTCCTAGCTCTCTTATTCAGGAATTCCTACCAGATCCCATTCTTTGGCATCATAGGGGCTTCCCCTACCTATTTTCCTACACTTCCATCCAGGTTAGAGCCTTCAGTGCAACCACGATCTCACCAATACCTTCAACTCCCTCACCTCAACGGTACTTCCATTCCTCATGTCTAGCAAACTCCATCCCTGGAACAACCCACCTTCTGCATGTTATATACAGGCTCTTGGGACAGATCTGGAGGAAAAACTTAGAACTGTGAGTTTGATTCTACTAGGAATGTACGCTCTCATACCCCACTTGAGTCTCAACACTACCCCTTAGTCCTTCTCTTTCCGGGGCGGCTCTCTCTCCCATCCTCCAGAGTATCACACCTATCACCTTCCCTTCCCTAAGGATGGTCAAAACAGAAGTAACCAGATAGAAATTCTACCAATTTTCTGTCACCGTAGTTCCTAAAATTCTTTGCCCCCAAACACTGCTTTCCTTTTTCCTTCTTATCACAGCCAGAACCTGTCCTAATCCTTTCCCTTCCAGGTACTCCTGAGTTCATCCAATCCAGTCTTACGTCTTGAAGGGTTTACCCCATCCTATCAATCAGCATCACTAAGTCCTCTATCATAAACCTCTTTTGTTTTTTTTAAGATTTTATTTATTTATTTAGAGAGAGTGCAGGTACAGGTACGAGTGCAGAGGGGCAGACAGGGAGAGACAATCCCAAGCAGGCTCCATGTTCAGCACGAAGCCCAACATGGGACTGGAGCCCATGACAATCTGAGCTGAAATCGAGTCTGATGCCTCACTGACTGGGCCACCCAGGCACCCTATAAACCTCTTACTTTTGACATTAAAATTGACTTAAGTCTCCTCAGAATGAACGAAAACAAACACAACCACAAACACCAACCATACTTCACTTCCTCATCCCCTTCCAGCCATCACCTCCTTTCTCCCTTCCCTTTTAGAACTGAACTTCTGAGGACTGCCTCCGCCCTCTGGCCCTGTTCCTCACTCACCAACACCTGCATTCTCCCCTCACCACTTCGATAAAACTGCTCTTGCCAAGAAACAAACTCGTTCTTCCAAAACCCAGTGGTCTCGGTCCAGTCCACATTTGACAACGCATACTTGACAATACCAACCATCCCTTCCTAGGTTCTTTCTTCCTTTGACTCTAGTAACACCACACTCAATTACTTTTTCCTCCCACCTCTTGGCTCCCTCCATGGGTACCATAGATGAGTTCTGAGTGAGGAAGACCCCTAGAATGTTCTAGAATGTTATTGGGTCTAGAATGTTCTTTATATGCAAATGTGCAACCATCCAGGTGGAATTTCACAGGTTGAGTAGGAATTGTTTAGCACAAAACAGTTTAAGAACTATTGTCCTATATTTCCAGGGATGTAGCAGAAAAGTCATGATATGATATAGTGGCAATCAAGTGAAGAAGGTGCTTCAAAAAGAAGACAGTAATCAACAATGCCAAATGCTGCTAATAGGTCAAGTTGAAAGCCTAAAAATTGATTACTGAAGAGCCCTGGTGAATTTGATAAGGAGATAGCAGTGACAGCGTGAGCAGAGATTCAGAGAGGAGGGAGGAAAAGTGTAAGCAGCAAGACATAACCCTTCTGGAAGAGTCTGAATGAAATGGAGGTAAAGAAAGGGAAGGGAATAGGGGGTCCAGAGAGTTGTTTTTATTTTAGAATGACAGATAACCGCTTGCTGTATGCCAATGGGAAGGATTAGCACATTCATTCCTTCCTTCAAGGACAAATTTATGGAGCTCTTCCTGTGAGCCAAGTACTAAGAACACAGATAAAGACAGATAAGGCTCTCGTAGACAGTGGTGGAAAGCAAAGGTGAAACAGTTACAGGAAGATAAATACTCCAGCTGAGGTAAAGAACAGGATGACGTGGTGAAAAAATGAGGGCCCCTGAGGAAAAGGGCCAGGTAAGGATTTCCAGAGGGGATTAAGGTTTGACCTACTCCTAATGAAGTAAGCACTCACCTCGGAGATACTCCTTGCAGAGAGAAATAGCAAGGCAAACATAAAGAGATCTGAAAACGTAGGCACTTTTGAGAAACTGTAAATAGTCTGCGTGACCAGACTGACGCACACATGTGGAGGAGCAGTGAGAGGCCAGATTCCAGATGATTCTAGATGGTAAGCCAAGCACTTAAGAGTTTTCTGATGCTAGCTAGGGAAAACCTTCTAAGCAAGGGAATACATAGATATCTGCCTTTTAAAAATACTTCTCGGGGTGCCTGGGTGGCTCAGTCATTGTGCATCTACCTTCAGCTCTGGTTGTGATCCCGGGGTCTGGGGATCAAACCCCACATCAGACTCCCTGCTTGGAGAGCCCGCTTCTCCCTCTCCCTCGCCCTCTCCCTGCTGCTCCCCCTGCTTGAGCGTTTTCTCTCTCTGTCAAATAAATGAATAAAAAATCTTTAAAAAAAAAATTGCTCTGACAGCAGTGGGTAAGATAGCAGAATAGCCAGACTAGAAGCAAGGTTATCAATACAAAGTTCTGGAAGTGCTTTAAGGTAACGGCAGAGGAAAACAGGACAGGCAGCTTGCCGCATATTGGATGTGTCTATGTTCGTGTGTGCACTAGGGGAAGGTGCAATAATAAGAGGAAGAAGGCAAGGAAGAACTCCCAGCCTGTCTTAGTTGGTGAGGTAGAGAAAGAAGCCCTAGGTGAAGACAGAGGCTACATGGAGAATATTCTGCTGCTAAGTGCAAAGAGCTTCACCAGCCAGCCAGGCCTGGAGTTCTGGAGAGAGGTGAATACAACACTGTCAGGCACATTAGCATTTCTGTGAGGACAAGGAAGAGATGTGCCGGGGCAAATAAGGAAACAGGGTTAGGTCAGAACCCTGGAACACACAATTTGTTAAGCAAGACCTGATAAAAACTATAATCAATTAAATAGGTCTTTCTCAGAGAATACTGGTTCAATGTATTTTTCTATTTCTACTGGTATCCACTTTAAATACAATTCTATTATTTTTAGCTTAAAAGTATGTCCTAATACAGTATTTTGTACATAGTAGGCATGTAAATGAAACACAAAGTGGTTTGCAAGTAGGGACTTTGTTGAAAGCTGACTAATGAAATTTGACAGTAATACAGAAACAAAGGGAAATTTGGGACATATATCTGATGACCTGAAAGGATTACGGATAGTCTAACAGGGTGGCGTCTGGGCAGAGTATACCCTCACTAATGAAAAAAGAAGATTCTGAGAAACATTTTAGAACTAGCAACTAAGTAGAGTATGAAATCAATTAAAGATGAGAACACGTTTTAAAATTTTGATTCTAAGTAGGTCGTCGGTGAATACCAAATGGGAAAGTATCACAGGAGAAAAGCAGAGTCGCTATGAACACTGACGGGGTTTATGAATGGAAAGTGGCACAATTAAGACACAGGATAAAGAAGTGTGTGACAGTGCAGGACCACAAGTTAGATGCCAGCACTACTTCTGTACCAAGTTCACCTTCATTCTTCTCGTTTACACTACCTGTTTGGTTTCTAGTTGTTTGTTTCTTGAGGTTTCGCCTTTTTCTGCACTCCATAAATTGCCTTTGTCAAATCGGCCACGAAGACATGCTAGTTCTTTCTCACGTTCCTAAAACCACCAAAAGCTCTATTTTATACAAGAGCCAATAGTATGTTTAAGAATAATATTCACATACTACTAAACCTTGCTTGTCTTCAGTTTTAAGATGAAAAAAGTTCACAACATGCATGAAACATAAGACAATAACATTTCTAATTTGAAATAAGCGATACAGGGAACCAATATGCTATTTCTCTCAGTCAGAAAGACTGGTATCGGAATTTACAATTTGATTTCTCGGTTCTACGCCGAGACCATGTAATGAATAATGCTAAAAGCAGTAAGCCAGACCTGCTTGAGCTGCTGTGCTAAATGAGTAGTAGATGAAGATGTGTTTTGCTTGAATAATCTTTCTTGGATGGCCCTTGTATTTGGAGTGATAACCGGGGTTCTGTGGGGTGTGCTCCGAGCGGGGCTTTGTTTGCTGTGTTCTTGACAACGCTCTCCAAAGCGTTCCAGGAAAGGCTTAATTCCTGCTCCTCCTACAGAAAGCACATACATTTTGGAGGCTATTTAGAATAAGTAGCAATTATAACTTGTACTGACAGAGTTCTAAAATCCAGCATGGCTCTAAAATGCTTTGATTCTACTTAGACTACTCATTCAGAAAGTAAACAGTATGAAAACAGCTTTAAAACAGAAATTTACCATATTAGTCTATTTAATCCCATGTCTTAAAATTCACTTATTGGATTTAGTTCTTTAAAGAAAGAAGAGGAGGAATTTTTAAAAGGTAGAGTGAGAGCACAGTGGAAATTAGAAGACCCTTCAACTAAATAAGCAGAACCTCCATGACTGGAAGTTGACTGTATGTGTATTAACAGTATTCCCTAAACACCAGAGGGTCCTAGCCATGATAACCCAACTACTTATATTTCTACAGCCCAATTTGTTTCATCTTGCTTTTAGGAAGTCCAATATAAAATCCAGGAATGAAATCCTTTTTTCTCTCTCAAAAGAAAAATTAGAGAGTATTGATCTTATCAAGGTATATCTTGATTCTACAAAGTCTTAAAACAGTCTTCATTTGAAATAGTATGAGGCACATTTAAAGTAGAACAGATGGGATAGAGACCATAGAGAAAGAAGTTTATCTCTATCAGAAATTGGCATTTTCGGGGCGCCTGGGTGGCTCAGTCGTTAAGCGTCTGCCTTCGGCTCGGGTCATGATCCCAGGGTCCTGGGACCGAGCCCCTCATTCCTGCTCAGCAGGAAGCCTGCTTCTCCCACTACCATTCCCTCTGCTTGTGTTCCCTCTCTCGCTGTGTTTCTCGCTGTCAAATAAATAAAAAATCTTTTAAAAAATAAAAATAAAAAAAGAAATCGGCATTTTCCCATGAAAGGCCAAACAGTAAATATTTTGGGCTTTGCAGACCATGTGACCGCAGTCGTAACTACTCAACTCTGCATTGAAACATGAAAGCAGCCACAGACAACGTGTAAATAAATGGGCATGGCTGTGTTCCAATAAAATTTTATTTGCAAAAACAGGTAAAGGGCACAATTTGGCCCATAGGCATAGTTTAAAGACTCCACATGTCACTTCATACCATATCTCAAACTAGAATGCATTAAGTATACAAAGAAACATAAAAATTAAGTATCTCTGAGGTTCTGATAATATATACTGGGCATAGCCAATAGCTAAGAATTAAAAAAAAAATCCTTCCTATCAATGCCATAAGTCTTTGGAAAATTGAGAGTAACTAGGCCTAGTCCATGTGGGGATTCTGCTATTGTTCCCAGCTCATTTCTCATTTTGGCTCATGTGGAAACTGATTGCTGGTTTCCTAACCCATAACTAATGGATTCCCACTCTCATTTCTCTGTCTACTTCTCTTTTATGAGGAACTACAGTATCCAGAGAGATTATATTTTTAAGAAGTTAAAATTTTGAATTTAAAAGTCCTTCCAAAGGCAATTCTATTGAAAAAAAGAATATAGTTCAAAATTAACTACATCTCCATATATTCGAACCGTATTTTTCCGTCCTGTGTTTCTCAACCAATAGCATGTGAGAGTAGGGTAAGCCAGAAGGTGTAAATCCGCACAAGATGAATCCAGATTTCCAGGAGCATCATTTTACGACAGGGGGTAATTTTGAACTTTCACATGTATATACTCACACACAACATACACACATACAAATACAATTGGGAGTGGAGTCTTTTTTATACACATTCACTTTCCTTTGCTATTAGGCATGCCTTCATATTGAAGTTTGCTAAGCATTGCTCTGCACACTTGGTTACAAAAATGTTTCATTATGCCCTTAAAATGTGATTTCCAGGTGTATATGTTGTGTCTCCATCAAAAAGTACAGAAGAAAGTATCTACCATGATCATTCTAGAAAACAAAAATCCATGTTTAAACTGTTAACAAGTTACATACTTTGACCAACAAATAGGCATTCACTAATGAATATTCATTCAACAAATTAAGGCTGAATTTGAAGAAGTCTCATCTTATACATTCAGGTACTTGCCACGCAAACCAACACTGTACAGTTCACAACTGGATATTTAGAATGCTGAGAACACACCCTGAAAATAGTCAGCACTAACTAGATTTTTTCAAAGATACATAACCTGATGTTGCAGTTTTGTCTTTAGATTGAGACTGCCGACAAACTTCTCTATTTAATTCTTCTTTGGGCCGAACTGTCTGGGACACAGCGGACTTCTCAATTGGTTTCGATACCTCTGTTTTCAGGGGACTTACAGGAGTTTTCTGAAGTAGCTCAGGATTTTGTCCCTTACAATTTTTAGCATCAGTAATGGATGTGGTAGAAGATTTCACTGGGGAAGAGGCAGCTTTCTGAAACATGGTAACACTTAGGGTAAACAACAATATTCACAATATCTAAAGGTAGTCTTATAACAAAATGAGTCTAATTCTATTTGCTTAGTAGCCTTTATGTAAACCTGTGAAAAAAAATTTCTTTCTAATAGATCAAAACAATTTGAAAGGTTTGATAAAAAGGCAACTTAGAAAATGCTATTATTCAAACTATACTATGTAGTTCAGCGTGTATAATACAATGAGCAGTAATTTCATAAAGGGGTAGGGTTACTCCCTATTTTAAATAACAATTTCTTTCAGATTATCTCACTAGCACCTTTATAAATTTTAACTGTATGAGACCACACTGTATAATTTTTGTATTTTAATTAAGTCAATATTAACAAAATCTTATCATGTACTTGATGGTTAACCATAACATATTAAGTGCTATATGTCAAGCACTTTGCTAAAGGTTTTATGCACATTGTCCCATTTAATCTTCCCAATAAGCCCTTCTTTCCCATTTTACAGACGGGAAAATAAAGTTTTGCAATATTAAGTAACCTGTCCAAAGCTACACTTTTAATTATGTGGCAGGGCTAGGAGTGAATGCAGGTCTATCTAATTCCAAAACCTGGCTCCACATTTAAAAACAATGCTCAGAAACATAATACTCTCCCTTTTTTAAAGATTGTTTTTGAAAGTTGATGACGTAATTATGTGCAAGGTAAAACTTTCAAACATTTCAAAAGGATATATGGTAACATAATTATAACCACCCTTAAAAATCCTGTTCAGCAATTTGCCTTTTGAAGGCAACTTTAGCTACTAGTTTAATTAATGTCTTTTCAGAGAAATTCCATATCTTATATTTATACACATACATAAAGCATTCTACAGGGAAAGTTACATTCAGTGCTCTTCCTGATGACTAAGAGGGACCATCATTCCATTATTATATACCTTGGAATTACATGAAATTAGTATAATTTACTTGTCAACTACTAATTTATCTTGGGCTAGGCTTCCAAATTTATGATTTTTACTTTCTAAAAATACATACAAACACACTACATATGTTATAAAATAATACACGTACATATACATTATTACTCATAAGGAAAAAAAATGATTTCCAAAGATCAATATTGCATTGCTTACCCCAGAGCTGGAAATTACAGCATTATTCAAAGATACACCCACAGCACTCGAGGATGGAGCTGTATTCAAAGAGGCCTCGCCATCCCTTTGGGAACAGCATGTAGCTTCCTGCTTAACACTGCTGCTATTGATCCTAGCAGATGCTCCACTTGCAGAGGAAAATTTGGATAAACAAGTGGTACCAGGCTGTTCTTGTGCACTGTGTTGCTTTGCAGATGAGTAATTTACATCATCTTCCCACGAGCAAATAGTTGCTGCAAGGTTGGCCAGACGGCCCCTTCTTCCAACTGGAGTTGTCGAGGCATCCGAGGGGGCTGGTTTGGGAGGGGAGCTAGCCCTTTCCTCTGATGGCATTGGTGAGACAAGTGAGCTCTCGGGTATATCATCTGCAAATGTTTTCAGAAAAAGACTTCAAACCCGTGTTCAAGAGTTATGCATATGTGTAATACCAAGATCACTCCACTAAAGAACTTTTAAAAGAAGTTAGGAGGTCTAGGAACGAATAAAAAGCTCTCGAATGTATGAAACTACCAAGCTGCTTAAATTTGACAATATCTTTTGATTTGACAATAAGATGATACTTAATCCGAATTACAAAAAAAATACACGTGAACTTCTTATACCTATTTTTCCAATTCTTAATGGATTATGAATGCTCAAAGATACCATACACTTAAGTCATAATTCTAGAATTAATTCATGATGTTACGACACTGCACAATTTAAGATTACATATTCCACAGACACATTTTGTTTTAAAATGGATGAGACTAGTACTGTACAATGGAACTTCCTGCAAAAAGCTATATATGGTAGTGTCTACAGTATTGGATAGCACAGGGTTAACTGTTTATAAAATGTTTTCCCACAGTTACTTCATGTGGAGATCGATCTCAAATAGTAATATTTAACTTATGAAGGCCTGTAGGCATAAAGCGCATATTGGGAAATCAAAATTCACAGCCCTTTCTACTCCACAAATGCAGTCAATGGAAGAGGTATCCCTCCCACTGTCCGAGCTTTATACTTCTGCCTGAATTCTCAATTCTACCCCTCCAAAACCTCTCTTCTTCTCTGCACATAAATATGATCATCTGTCTCTAGCTCCGTTTCATCTTCGAGCTAAAAACAACCAACCTCTCACCGACATACACCCCTTTTTAGCTACTGTACCTCTTGCCCTACACAACATTCTCTCACCACTAGACTCACCCGAACCGGCCTCTGCCTGCCCGGCTGCCCTGAAGTTGCCTTTGCTGCTGGCACTAGATGCGATACCCACCACAGGCCTTGTGTTTCCATTGGTGACAGCATCCTCTACTAGTTCTGCCCTTGGGCCATATCCTCCACGGGGTCCTTCTACCTACCAACCAACCAGGCACCCCAGATAACGTATGTGACTCTGAAACTGCCCCAAACGTGTTCCTCCTCATCATGGCCTCATTCTCCTTCGCCCTTCTCCTCCTCCACCACCCAGACATCTAACCCAGAGATCCTCCCTCCGAAATCTTACAGAACCCACTTCTCCCCTCTTCACTCTCACTGGCCTTCATCATTCTGCACCTGGATTATAACATTAACCTTCTAACTGGTCGTCCTGCTCCTGCTCAAGTCTCTGGCCCATTCATTCAATCCCTGCTCAATTCTGACGCCACAGTGATCTCTCTACAACGTTTGTCTAAACTCTCCCAGGATTTCCCCATCACCTCCTGGTTAAATTCCACGTGCCCTGGACCCTGCTGCTTTCTTCAAACTTACCTCTTGCTTTTCTACCAGAAAATACCTACTCTTTATGTCTGCTTTCTTTTTACAGTACCTCTGTGCTGCTCTGACATCCTAGGATGCCTTCTCCAACTGTCTGAAAGCCAGCAGTCCCTCAGTGCCCAGGTTGATTGTCTCTGCCTCCCCTAGAAAAGCTTCCCTGACCACCACTATCCCTGCAATACCCTTTTATGTACCTCTGTCGTGTCCCTGAGAGTAAGACCTGTCCTCTAAGCAGATGACAGTTTTACTGTCATGTTGTAGGAATGGGCTCAACAGACCTCTAGCTCTTCTAGCTATTCTCTATCGGAAAAGAAGCTTCACTTGAGTTATATAATCCCTCATTTAACTGGTTTATACCCACAGTCCTGGAGAGCATCCACTAAATCATTCATCACAAACACTTTATTTTCAAGTTTCAGTGATTAAAATTAGACAGGCTATGATGCCTTAATGAGATTTACCTTCAAGGCTGAGGTAGGCATTCATTAACTTTTGTTTTCAAAATGTTCAAAGTCACTGCGGTAATGCTTTCTGCCCTAGAATGTTTATGGCCTTGGCTGTTCTTCTCACCATGCATTAAATCACAACCCTCTTTCTACTTCTCATAGAGATTTCTTACCAAACAGAAAGGAGACATCCTTGTATTTAGGTACATTTACCGATTAGCCTCCCCGGGCATCGTAAAGAAGCACAGTTAGCCTTGCCCACTACCCAAGTCACTAGGTGTAAGAGACAGCATGGGATACACCTGCTCCGTACCCGAGAGCATCAGGTGGGTCACGGCAGGCGAGAGTTGAGCCCTAGAATCAAACAACTGAGGTTGGAATTTTAGCTGATCAGGTATCTGAGCCTCTCGGAACCCAGCTTCCTCTTCTATAACATGAACAAAACAGTGGTATGTATGTCCTAAGATTTTTATTAGACTTAAATGCTATACTGTATTAGAACAAAAAATATTTAGAATGCCTAGCACTTTACACAGTATTTGCTCTTGAAATACCATCGCTGCCAAAAAGGATCATCTTAAACGCTCCACTGTCCAATACTTATAAAAATTTCAGACCAAAGAATTGACATTTACAAAAAAGACTGCCTAAAATCTATGTCGTCCATCCATTTCTTCAGATCACTTGGTCTCAATTCTGGCTATGCATCAGAGTAACATACAGAGATTAAAAAAAAAAAAAAAGACAAAAGCACACCCCAGGGCTCCAGCACACTCCTGAGATTCCAATCCAACGGTCCAAATGTTTCTGTTACACAGGAGTCAGGCTGAAAGCCAAAGCCTGAGGAACACCTCCTTGGGTAAAGCCCAGCTGCCACTGAGCCGACCACCTGTACGATGCTGGCTCTCTTTGGAACTGTGTTCACCGAACTGAGCTTGGAGCCGGGCCTCCTGCCTACCTTGAGTAACTTTACACACTGACTACCTTCTACAAAGTCATCCTTGAGAATCCAGGGAGGAACGTTCCCTTGCATCTTAGTTCCAGCCATGGTTCTGCTTTAATCTTATAAATAGCAGTCAAATAACTGATGGTGTATCACCTCCTGGCCTTGGCTATTAGCAAGTTCATAACTCTGGCAAGTGAGGTGGACCCAAAAGCCTGTATTTTACCCTTCTCTTCTTTGCTCTTCCTTCTCTTCACCCGGGAATTTCCTTATTTTTCTTGTTTTGTAATATAGTTGTTTTTGTGAGTCATCTCAAGGCCTTTTTTGTAGCAAGATAGGAGACAAAATTGATCACAGAACACATAACCCTGCTGCATGACTGCTGATTTGCCCTTAGACTCTCCATCTGAGTATGAGAATACAGAGGCAAGGATCAGGTCAGTTCATTGGGTCCCAGCACCTTGACAAACACGTGTTGTAGGTGCTCAGTGTTTACGTTTTCTCTCCCCTCTGTTAAATAGCATTACATACCTTAACCACTCCAATTTATTTAGTTAATCCACGAAATGGGATTTCTTGCATACAGAGCTGAAGGTCAGCAATGCTAATAATGCCAAGGGTATAGTTTGTTCTCTATTGTTTCTTATTACAAGTATAATTCTGTTATGAGACCAAGCTTTTGTGAGCTGCTCTAAGAACCTCAGCATCATCTACTTCAGTGAAAACAAAATCAACTGATAAATATCCTTTTGATATACAAACTCTTTGTAAGTGATGGACACTGAGGAGATAGACAAAATGGAACCAGTGATCTTTCATGTGTTAACTGATACCTCAAATTTGCAACCGACCAAGTCAAATCTTATTGAAACAGATTTTTAGGACCAGGCCATCTGTATCATTCATACCTGTCAGATCATTATTATCCCAATGGCGCCGCTGCTCTGCCAGCTTTTGCATTCGTGTTTTCACTGAGGACCCTGCAGTTGCTTCCAATCTCGAGTTGAGCCCCCTCCTCACGTTGGGCACCGGGGCTGGGGCCGCCTCCACAGCACTGACGGGAGCAGGTGCTGGCAGCTGCGCCTGGGGAGCCGGAGAACTTGGAGGACAGGGTTTTGCAGAAGCTGACTCAACCGGTTTTTCATTTTCCAAGTTAGAAACTTCTACTTCGGTGCTGTCAGAACAGCGTTTTTTTGATGGTGATGGTTTCGTACAAGATTTCTCTAAATTAAAAAAAGGACCCCCCCCCCCCCCGCAAGAAAACATTCAAATTCCTGTAATTTCTCATAGCCTGCAAAACCAGCAATAGGTACTTAACAAATTCCTAAAACGTGATGTTTCTCTGTTCTCTTTAAATGATTTTCCTTACAAGAAATGTGTAAAATTCTACTTTCAGTAACTTTGAAATCTGGTATGAGAGATTTCTTTTTAAGCAAACATATAATTTATAGTTTAAGACACTCGAATGGGGATGCCTGGGATCCCCAAGGATGCTGGTTAAGCATCCTTGCTCAGCGGGGAGCCTGCTTCTCCCTCGGTCTCTGCCATGACCACTGCTTGTGCTCTCTCTCTCTTTTTCACAATTAAATAAAAGCTTTTAAAAATTAATTAATTAAAATAAAATAAAACCCCCAAATGAAAAGATATTCAAATAATATTCTCAAGATATGGGACTAATACTTTATGTAGTCTTAAGACACTAGGAAATAAAAAAAGTGCATACACACATAATAAACAAATGTTTTGAGTGATTTTTAAGATCACACAGCCCAATCACCTCATTTTTAGATAAGGAAAACCAAGCACAGAGCAATTACATTACCTTCCATAAAACGACACAGCTAAGGGTTGAGTCAGGCTTTCTGTTTTTTAAAACAATCTTCCATGAACAATATTAAGCAAGATTAGAAGAGAACCTGACTTGAGGTTTAGGAAAGGCAGGGAACCAAAAAAGCAACTGAATTATCTGGTTAATACCAAGCAAAGCCATTGGCACAAATGTTTTCATATTTTCATAACATTTTACATTTTAAACTGCCATGGACACCTATAAAATAAATTTAAAAGGCCTAAAATAAAAAAGAGCTACCCAAACATAAGGCATATTATTTCTACCCAGGAATGAGTTTTAATATATCTCCTGGGAAATTAACATTTTAGAATATAGGAATGTAAATTGCATACGAGGCCAATTTCCCTGGCTGTCTGACCCAGTCTCCTCGCTCTGGCAGTACCCAAAGTTCTGTTAAGTGGGAGCCATGATTGCCTTCAGAGACATCAATCTAATCAAATAGAAACTTTCTCATCTTCTGTAACTCACTTATGGATCTATTTTCTATTAACTCATCTAACCATTTTTTGAAAGTGTTCCTATTTTAACACGCATCACCACTTGGACATACAGAATTCAACTTTATAGTTTTATATATAACAGTAAACATTTCCACCGAAGCATCAAAACATAGTTCCAAACACTAGTTTTAAAGTACATAGTACTCCCCATTTCATTGTATAAAGCTGTGTCTCAACGAAAACAGAAAAAGATCCTGGACTGGAGTGAGGCCTCTGTTTTCCTGACGGAATACCATGTGTATATAATATATATACCACATATGCAATATACACGCCACGTACATCTATTTACCACATAAGTGTAAAAAATATATATGGTATTCCCGCTCTTCAAAATGTATAACTATATGAAAATAAATTCCCATTCCCATTCTATGGTTAGCTTACAAAATAATTGTAAGCCCATTCCATGCCTTATGGAATGGCACATTTTTTTGTATGTACAAATATTTTTTTGTAATATTGTTTTGTAACATTGATGTTGCCTTCTGTGATGCTCTCTTTCGATATGTATTTTTAAAATTTACGCTAAGAAAAATAATTATCTCCATCCAGACTATTCTGTTCCACACTCTAGGAAAAGATTAAGGTGGCTAACTTACTAAAGCAGGCTGGGGATTCCAGGATTTAGGAAAGAATAAGTTAAGTTTCTAGGTGAGTTTAGGTTTGTTCGTTTGTGTATATTTATTTATTTTTGTCTAAGTCACCAGTTCTTAACCGCCTATACCTTGAGCCTAGCTAGCTCTAGAGAGCTGGTTCAAAAGACAGGATGAAAAAGGCTCATTAAATGTCAAGCCTCAGCAAGCAGGTCTGCCATTCATTAACCTGCTCGTGCCCGAGACCATCTGAAAACTTGGTGGTCAGCTGTTCAGCACTGTCGGGTTGGACAAACTCCACACTGCTACCGTGTATGTGTTCCTCTGTTCCTTTACTTTTCTCCCCTTAGGGCTTTTAAGGGTAACTTTGGGTTGAGGAAAATGAAGTTCGACCAATTAATTTGAAGTATTTATTGGATACTCTGCTCTGGTCTGGTAGGTCTAGGCCTAATGAATCGGCCTGAAGTAGAACAGAAGGCTGACCTTTCCCCCAAAGGCTATTATTACATTTGTCTCCCAAAGACCTGAGTTTTTCTACACGCACAATAAAATGGGGCTTATCTCCTTGAAAAGATACAAATTTTATTTTTCCCCCAATCTTTACCTTCACTACCAGGGAGGGGTTGTTGGTTACTTGCTTCCGAAAGTGGCTCTCTGGCTCTCTTGGAGTAAGTCACAGACCTTGCGGCTGCCGTGGGCCTCTCGGCCATCTTTCTCTGGAGGTTCTCTCTTCTGGCACGGGTTCGTTCCAGCAGTTTCTACATATGTAATACAGCAGCATTAAAACACAAGTTTGGTCAAAACTTCACAAACCTTGAGAGGTACCTTCTAAAATTATCAAGTACCATATAGGATAACAGTTAAATACATTTTAAATGTGAAATCCTATGTAATTTGGGGCAAAATTCACCAAAGAAGCACCTCAATGTCAAAATTATTACAGATATAATATGAATAAAATGGTTAAGTTGGTTGTATGAGATTTAAAATGGCCAGAAGTTTTTTCTGCTTCCATCCAAAGGTAGAATCTATTTCCACACCCTTGCGTTGGGCTGGCCTTATGATTCACCTCAACCAACAGAACGTGGCAGAAGTGATACTGCATGACTTCCAAACCCAGGCCTCAGAGGTCTTGCAGTTTCTCTTCTCTCTCTCTCAGAACATCAGGTGAAGAAGCCCAGGTCAAGCCTGCTAGAGACACTTGGCCCACCTGAGAGCTAGCATCAACCACCAGACTTATGACTTATGACCATCCAGTCCCAGATAATTTGCCAGATTCCTGCAGACTCTGGCATGACCCCAGGGAACACGTCTAGAAACACAGCCTCACTGAGCCCAACACAAATTACTGAGCCATTGAATCATGAGAAATAATGCGATGGTGAGAATAATAGTCTCTCAAAGATGTTCATTTCCTAATCCCATCAACGTGTGAATCTGTTACTTTACTCGACAAAAGGGACTTTGTTGATGTGATGAGGAGTCTTGAGATGGAAAGATTATTCTGGATTATATGGAGGGGGCCCAATAAGTAATCACAGTTGTCCTTATGAGACAAGAGTCAGGAAGGTCAGAGATGTGATAACAGAAGCAGAGCTTGGAGTGATGGGATTGCTGGCTCTGAAGGAGGAGGAATGGGCCACGTGCCAAAAAATGCAGGCGGCCTCCAGAAGCTAGAAAGGGTAAGGAAACAGATTCTCCTCGACAGCCTTCAGAAAGAACACAATCCTTCTGACACTTTGATCTTAACCCAGTAAAATCCATCAGCTATTGAATTACTGAGCCATCAGTACTAATTAATAAATATCTGTGGTTTTAATATCTGTGGGTAATAAATATCTGTGATTTTTAAACCACTAAGAGTGTGGCAATTTGTTATAGCAACGAAACTAATACAGCCACTAAGATTTGGTATAATAGTAAACAGCAAGAGATAACTGACATATTTAGTCCTTTAAAAACATGACCTTTCCTAAGATGACAAAAAAAAACTAAAAAAGCCCATGTTTTATTTAACTCAATATCAGTATATAATAAAATAATTTTAAGTTGATGTCTTAACCATTCCATAAACTCATGATTACTCTGTCCTTACCCTGAATCAACTAATGCATCTATTCAAATCAGTACAGTAGAACAAACACAAGACCCTGTAAAACAATTCTTTTTCTTTCAAAAGTACACAACTAAAGAAGGCATGCAAAGTTTATATGCTGGAGTTTCTACGCTGCCCCACACACAGATACAGTGTTAGTGAAGACTAAGGAATTACACTCTCATTTGACCTTTTTAATTTCCTTAATTAAAATAGAATAATTATTCTTTAAAATTCCTCTGGGTATGAAAAAAAAACATGAGCTAAATTTGGAAGATATAACTCTCCACTTTTCTCAGTAATGATTTCCTCACTGAAAGAAGTGAGGCTAAACCTAAATGCCATGTCACTATAATAGTTAGTTCATGAACCAAATGATTCCCAAGACATAAGACCTCCACCCTTTAAATAAGTCTTCAACAAACTCAAAAGTGATACTGTTACATAAATTCACATATATATGATAATTTCCCCATGATAAAGTATATCACTCCCCAGATACAAAACTAGCCTAATACAAAACTCATTCATGGACATGCCCACATTCCACTCTGGTCAGTTAGAATACTTGTGAGTCAGTTTATGTTCAGTTACTATGAGCAAGAGGTTGGTTACAAAAGAATGTGGCTTTGGCATTCAAACATACACAAGTACTCTATTGTCCACATTAGATTCAAACATTTCAAAATTTAAAAAAAAACTGAAAGAGATAAGCAAAAGTTCCCTAATCTACAAATAAGGGCTAAAGATTGATTTAAAAGAAATTATATATGTAAGGAACATAAACTCTAACAGTTCAATAAATCTAAGTCTCTATAATAATGCATCAGAAATGCAAGAGTTTTTATAAGATGCATTCCTTCAAATATCACACCTCCTTTAAATAATAGAGGCATTTTAAAAAAACTGCAATAAGTAATGTAACTGGGAAATAAAACATTCCACATGGATGAATCAAAAATAACTGAAGCTTATAGTCTAAGCAATTTCTGCCACAAACACACCCGAAATCATTTTTGACAGAAATCTTTCTAGGAAGTATTACTGATTTCCCTACCTTCTTAAACAGAGTACCTGCAATATAAATTAACTTCTTATTTTTCAATATGCTCTAGCAGCATTCTTTCCCATGTCAACAGAGGTTTTCACTTAATTCTCAAAAAAAGAGAAACTCTATTCTACACAGTAACAGCATTTTTGTTTATTGCACAAGAGAAGATGCTTTACAGAGTATTTTAACTGTGGCTTTTCTCTTTTTAGGATCCTACACAGAAAGCTCTAACTTGGCAAACCTGGTTTTGGGGTTTCCTATAGCAGTCTGTCTCGGACTCTCTCTCCAATAAATAAATGAAATCTTAAGAAAAGATTAAAAAAAAAAATGGCAAGGCAGGATTCAAAAATCAGGCTCCAGAGTTTGGGCTCTTAATCACTCTGCTATAAACTGTCTTTTAAATGGCTCAGTCTTTAAGCCTCAGACTCTTGATTTCAGTTCAAGGTCATGAATTCAAGGCCTGCATTGGGCTCCACACCCAAACTGTCTTTTGACTAAATCCAACTGCTCTTTTTAAGAACTTATTGTCAGGAAAACTAACTTCATATCAACGTAACTTTTTAAATGTTATCAGCTGGGGACGCCTGGGTGCCTCAGTTGGTTGGGCAGCTACCTTCAGCTAGGGTCATGATTCCAGAGTCCTGGGATAGAGTCCAGCATCAGGCTCATTGCTCGGCGGGGAGCCTGCTTCTCCCTCTGCCTGCCTCTCCCCCTGCTTGTGCTCTCTCTCTCTGACATATAAATAATCTAAAAAAAATTAAAAATAAATGTTATCAGCTGGTCATAATAATAAACATCTGCCTTAACTGCTTGTTTGTCCATGAATCAAAATAGCTTCCTTATTTCTGGTTGGTCAGGGAAGAATATAGAGAGAGACACTGCCCTGTGGATCTGGTCTGGAGTCTTACTCAAACAAGTTGCAAAACCCCGAGACACTTAAGGAAATCTGAACATTGACAGAATAGAACATTTGATGATATTAAGGAATTGCTGTTAAATTTTTAGGTGTGATAAAAAGCACTATGATTTTTTCAAGTGTTTAGTGTTTAATGATAAATACTGAAGTACTTACGTATGAAATTATATAATCTCTGCAATTTGCTTCCAAATAATTCAGTGGGAGGGATTCGAGGGGAATACAGTGAAACAATATGGCCATGTGTTGTGGGGTGATAAGTCCATGAGGAGTTATTATACTTGAGAATTTGAAATTTTCTACAATAAAGGGAAAAACATGGCTAAAATGTTCTCTAACAGTTACTGTTGCATGTAATTATTTGTAAAATAATTTGCACTGAATGGCTATTTTTAAAATTTTTCAGCAGAATGTTATTGGATATGCTTGATGTTAGGGAAACACCTCTCTGAATAGAAAAGAAAGGCCTGCATTCATGAAGCTCACATTCTGGCAGGAAATATATTCAACAGGTAAATGCAGGTGAGATGAGCACTGTGAAAGGTGATCTGTCCTTTGAAGAAGGGAAATCAAAGTGAGACCTGGGGGGTTAAGTCAGTTTGCCAAGCAAAAGGGGCAAGGAGAAAAGAGTGTGCCAGATAGCACCAGTGACACCAGGGAGGAGAAGCAATGCACAACAGCCTTGTCTGAGAAAAAGAGGGTCTAGGATGGTTGTAGCTTTCTCAACCGGAGCTGCCAAGAGAATTAGCCCTAATGCTCCGACATTAACATAATGAATTAACATCTCTCTTATGCTTGCAAGAGGGCATGGTTATAAATCACCTTTGGGAAAATTAACAAAATAGCCTCTCAAATCATTTTCTGTGGTTCTGATAAGGAACTCTGGTTGAGAAAATAACTTATTTTCAATCCTTTTAAGACAAAGATCTGTACCAGTTCACTTCCCTGTGCAAAAATGTTATGAATGCTATAATTAAGCACCTAGTTGTTGGAAGCAATTCAAATAGTTCACTCATTACCAATTAAGGAAAAGATGTCAAAGCTGTTTATTCCAACTGCAACTGATCTAACTTTTTATAATGTAAACCATACATGTTTCTGAGCCCACTGTAAAGCGAAAGCTTTCTTTCAAATAAAAATTTATTTCAACTGAGATTTGTACTAACTTCGGAATGACATTTTCAAGGAAAATGAAGTACAATTTTCAGCCAAATTTCAAAATGCATTGTTCCTGTCTGTTACTTAGGAGAATAAAAAGAATATTCGGGACACATAGGGCTAATGTTTTAAGGAATCCTATTCTAGCTTAGTAACCAAATATCCTTTTGAACTTCAAAGCATGTGAAAAATATATGGTGCATGGTCAGCCCTATTCTTTAAAGCTAATACAAAAATGTGTTCTGGGTTTTTTGTCAGAGTCCTTAAGTAAGGTTAACTAATGTTTTCCCCTAAATGAGAATTTGAAACAAAAATAAATACTGTTATGTTTGAATACAAGTAAACTGTAACTTTTGGGACTTTAAGCATCTTAGACTTATGGAACTGTAACTACATCTCCCAAAAAAAGAAGTATTTCTACTCTCCGTGGCATTTAAGTTTTTGAATCTAGAGAGAAGACATTTTTAGGCCCACTTTGCAACAACTCAAGAAATAACAGTTTGAAACTTGCACAACAACCTAAAGAAACAGGAACTCTCCTGGAAGAAGAGGGAGTGGACAACTGGCTACACAAAACTCAAGTATGTCCATGTACATTCTCAACAAGACTGGCCAATGATAGAGAAATAATTGACACAATGACGTAATTAATCCATATTCAATTTCCAAAGGACAAAAGACAAGTATTGCTGTAATGTTTTGCTCCATAAACAAAGAGATTTACTATTTCTTTACTCTGCTTTTTTAAATTGTCGGCTTTTAATTTTGCTGGTATATATTCGGCTAGCACTGTTTCCTTTCCATTCGAGTGTCAATCCGGGGATGAAACTTCTTCCCTAATTAACTGAGTATTCAAATCTGAAGAAACTATCGCCTCAATACGGATGTCAATGCACGAATGCAATGGTTTCAGGGACTGGCTTATTTTAACGTTTTGCTGTCATTTCGTTAACAGCATCCATTAAATGAATGGCATTCTGCGGGCCCGCACGAACGCCGCAAATCACATTCCATTTGCAGGCGGAGGCAGCACACAGTACTGAGTCATTCGAGCACCCGACTCCACCCTACACCTTATCCCGACTTTCACTTCCAGCAGGACCAGTTCCGCCAGGCCCCAACCTCCCCCTCGGAGGGACCAGGGCTCTACGACGACAGAGGGGCTTTACAATAACTGGGGCTGACAGCAGGCTTTTCGCTACTGCCCTTCAGGACAGGCTCAAAACTCTCCTCCCGGAGTTTCAGCGGCAGCCCTACAGCAGCCGCGGAGCCTGCGGCGTCCTCCCCCCACCCCCTTCTCCCCTACCGCTCTACCCCCTTTTCCCCTATCGCTCTCCCAGGCGGACCCCCCCCCCCCGCACACACGCTGCGCACGCGCGCGCACGCGCCCTCCGCCGGGTGGGCCCAGAGGTCAGCAGAAGGTGGGAAGGGTTAGGGTAGGGGTCGGCAGTGGCGATGGCAGGCTGCGCCCGCAAGTTTTCTCACCTCGGTAAACGGGTCCATCGCCCCGGACTCCGCCTGTCAGTTGCGAGACGACGGAAACGGTGGTTCAAATTCAGAAAAAGAAGTGAGTCTCGGTTCAGTGCGTCACCTGGAGAAAACCAGAAGGCCGGGGCGGGGAGGACTCTCCCAAACTCCTCTCCTCTACCCCTCAGCCTCCAGTATCAGAGTCGGCCTCCTGCGGCCGTTCAAATTTGAATTTCAGCGCCTGTACAGCGCGCCTGCGCGCGGGGCGGAGCGGGAGACACGCCTCTGTCCGCCCGGGTTCTCGGTCACGTGGCCGGGCCGGGCCGCGGGGGTTCCCGGGGGGTAGCTCTCTCCTCTCTGTCACACCCCAGCTCCCCAAGCCGGGGTGCGGCGGAGGTGCGGCGCTGCCGGCACTCCAGCTGCCTTGGGGCCCGAAGCCCCACCCCAACGCTCGCCCAGCCACTCTGTTTAAGCTGATGCCTTGGAACCTTCCCGCCTTCCGTCATTCCTTAATATTGGATTAACAGCCCTTGTGTTTGAAATACCACTGGCCTGGTGGCCTTCTGTAGCTTTCCCCGCCGCTGCTACGTCGCCCTAATGGGACTGCGGGCTTGACCCTCGTGAGAGGTTGCTCTGGTGGATTCCCGGATATTTGAAGCTACTGACCCACCTCGGGAGCTAGAGACCCTCTCTCATTAACAGACTGAAAAATTAATACACAAAACTCCTGTGCTGCCTTTCTATCTTAAATCCCATCCAAATTTTTAGTGTTAGAGCTGGAAGCATTAAGAAGCCATCCACCTTTATGCTTTTACAGCCGAGAGCGAGGAGACCCTGAGACAAGTATGTCTTGTCCGGAAGAAATGAAAATCCCATTCTCAGCTCATGGTCCCCTTTCCACCACAAGATCAAGTTGTGTCGCACGATTGTTCTTTACTGATTACTCAGAATTGCAAAATACATTATGTAATTACTGTATCAGAATCATTTCTTCTTGAACAAGTTTGTACTAGGGCTTGTAAAGACAACAGTTCTTGACTTGTTCAGCTGAAAAAACAACACATGGAGATGAAGGAGTCACTGCTTAACGGCTGAACAAACCAAAACTATTTCTCCCCAGTAAGATGTTTTGGTATATTTAATAACCTTTCCATCTTAGCAGTCAGTAGACATTATAAAAGTGTTTCACTAATATCTCTGAATTGAATTTAGATACTATAGGTTGTAATTAAAAGAATTCTAAGTGTGGAGTAGGAAGAAATTGCTTGGGATTTTGGCTCCATAAGGACCATGTGACCCTAGGTTAATCATTCAACCCACTATTTTTAAAACTTTTTGAAACTACAGTTGAAGCTGACCCTCTACTTAGAAAAATACCCATTTAATCATAAAGTATTTGACACAGAATTTCATGAAATTCATGGTCACCAAGTTAGCAACCTCTAGAGAGGTTCAGCCTCTCGAGATTTTCGTTTACTCATCTATAAAACAGTAATAACCAACCGCCCTGAATTCCTCAGAGTTATTAGGAGGATCAGATGAAAAACTGAAATGGAACCAGAAGTATTCTGTAAAAGCCACTACTAAGTGTTTGGTAAATCAAATTATTACTATTTAACTTAAAATATGCTACTTAATGAACCAACGAGGAAAAGATGTTTGCATTTTTTCCACGGCTAGACAGGAAAGTATATGTGTTGGAGGGGAGGAAGGAGTGTGTTTTAAACAGTATTGGAAAAGAAGTCATTAGAAATTTATCTAGTCTGTGTGCTTTCCTGCCTTAGCTTCTGTGAGCCTTAGATTCTTTATGACCAGATTCTAGTCAAGACTAAAAGAGATACATAAAGCACATAGTGCAATAGAACTACTTCAAATATTTTATCTTCCTTCATAATCCCCCTATGTCTTTGGTCTTTACACTGATAATGATGACAGTGAAGATTATAGCAACCACTGAAACAGTAGCTGCAACATGTTAAACACCTCCCAGCTGCCAGAAACTGTGCTAGATACAGTCTACTCTTCCTCTAGTACAGCCATTGTTACCTACCGTGTCTCATTTTTTCCATTCTTACATCTCGGTACTTCATTCTTCAGTCTATAAGCTAGAATTAACTTTTCTCCTTTTAAAACTTGTGTTATAAAATATTTCTGGTTTACAAAAAAGTAATGAGTAAAACATCCCACCACCTAGCTTAACGAGATATATAATTTTATACTTAAAGTCTCCTGTGTGTCTCTTAATACCATTCACCCTCTGTTCCCCAGGGGTTAAACTACCTGATTTTCGTGTTCATTGTTCCCATGAAATTTATGTACTTTCATTACATCTACGTATATATCCCTAACAATATATTGTAATCCACATAAAAATTTTTTATTGTATATTTCTGCAATTGTTTATTTTTCTGCTCCATATTCTTTTTATGAGATTCACCCGCACTAATATATGCATTTCATTCATTTTCAGGGCTCTATTATATTGTATGAATATACTTGCAATTTATGTATCCATTATCCTGTTTGTGGATGTTTAGCTCATTAACAATATTTCATTCCAAAGATTCCACGATGCTGTAAATATTTTTATGTCTCCTTTATACACATGCAAAATTTTATCTGCAGTAATGTACCTAGGAATTACTTTGATAAATATATTTCAATATTATTGCCAAATATTAAAAATAGATTTACTCTTCAGAATGATTGTCACAAGTTTTACTTTAGTCAGCAGTGCATGCACTAACTGTGCCTCCCTAACACATGGGTACTTTTTAGATTTTGCCATTCCTATCTGGGTGCACTTCTCTTAGCGCCACTGAGCCACCCAGGCGCCCTCAAATTCTTTTTCATACCTACAAGGCCCTAAGTGATCTGGACTCTGTCCCTTTTTTTCACTGGGCTCTAGCCTCATGGCCTTTTTTTCTGGGCAAGAAAAGGCCAAATTCCTTTTCTCTTCCATAATTTTCTACCTCCTAGATGCTCTTCCTCTAGATCTACTCATGTCTGGTTCCTCATTAATTGTGTGTGAACTGGAATGTACTACCTCCTCAAAGACTTCCCTGTTTGGGTGGCCACAGCCTTCCTCTCTGCCCCCTCTCTGTCAGTTTCCATCCTATTATGCTGATTCATTTTCTTCATTGCATTTACCACTTATGTGGAATTATTATTATTATTTTTTAAAGATTTATTTATTTGTCAGAGAGAGAGAGAAGGAGGGAGAGCACAAGCAGGGAGAGCGCTAGGCAGAGGGAGAAGCAGGCTCCCCACTGAGCAAGGAGCCCCATGTAGGACTTGATTCCTGGACTTTAGGATTATGACCAGAGCCCAAGGCAATGCTCAACCGGCTGAATCACCCAGGCGTCCCTATGTGGAATTAGTTTTATTATGTATTTATGTTTATTATCTGTCCCTCCTACTAGAGTGTAAACTATGGAATGGCAGGAACATGTCTTTTTTTTTTTTTTTAAAGCTGACTTTTTTTTTTAAAAGATTTTTATTTACTTATTTGACACAGAGAGAGAGAGATCACAAGTAGGCAGAGAAGCAGACAGAGAGAGAGGGGGAAGCAGGCTCCCTCCTGAGCAGAGAGCCTGATGCAGGGCTCAATCCCAGGACCCTGAGATCATGACCTGAGCCAAAGGCAGAGGTTCTAACCCACTGAGCCACCCAGACGCCCCGGCAGGAACATGTCTTATTTATAGCTGTAACCCAGCACCTTCTAAGAACGTAAGTTCAGTAGAAGTTTGTTGAATGAATGAGTATAAAATAAGTATTATTATTTTAGAGATAGGGAAACCAAGCTACAAAGAGGCTAAGTGATCAGACCATCACGAAATAATTTGAACCAAATCTGCCTGGCCTCAAACCCTAGACTGTTTATACTTTTGACATTTCAAATAATTTATTTATTTGGATCACCAAAGACACAAGAATGATGTAAATGTGCCCTTGAGCTACATCCAAAGGCCTGAAAAATGGCAACCATGCTTTTCTCTTGGAATTGCTTTCTTAAAAAAAAGTTCTTTTTTAACTGTTGTAAAGAAATGTATGCTGTAATCACATGATTATTAGTAATTAGACTATGCAGTTTGGCTTAAATGATGTTAATATTCTAAAAGTCATCAGAACTATCTTTCCTGTTTTTTAAATGACAATCACATGCCACTGAATTTCCAAAATGTACCAATTTTTTTTTACTCTGCTTCAAATAAATAGAAAAAATAGTTATAAAAAATAAATAAATGACAATCGCAACCTCTCAAATTATTTAGGTAAAGACCACAGTTTATTACATTAATTTAAGAATAGAATCAAGGCTATGTAGATTAAAGGTGACACTTATAAATGAGTATTTGCTGCTTCTAAGATCCTTCCTTTTCAAAAAAGGAAATAATAAGCATATCTTTCACATATAAAATTAATGGAGGTCTAAAAACACAAGAATTTGAAAGCATTTACTCAATAAAGACACTCCAAATGTTACATACTTACAGTTAATTTTTCAAAATACATTCACACTAATTCTTATTTCATTCACAAAATAATACAATGATGTAAATATTCTTATTTTTACAGGGAGAGAAAAGGCCAAGGTCTAAAAACAAGGCAGCGGCAAGAAGGATTAAAGTCAAGTTCTCTACCTCAGGTTATCTGGCTGAAGGGCCACTTCTTTTACACATTTATCGTAATGAAGAAATAAGAACCATCAAAGAATGTCATATACATGTTATGGAAAAAGGCTGTTTTATTTATTACTATCTCCGCTATTAATGGTCCCTAGCATCACATTTTAATGCTTTTCAGCACCAGATTTTTTTCTTTTCTAATTTAATCAATGAAAATGTTTCATATTCCAAAGTGAAGGAAAACAAATTGTGCTTTCTGAACATATTGCACTGTTCTTAAAACCCAATATAACTACAGTCATACTATTCTCAAAATTCATACAGCTTTAATCTCCTTCGTACTTTCTCAAGTGGTGAGTAAACGTATTAAGAGAATTCATATTTAAAGGACTACAGCAAATCCTTTCATAAAGTGGAACAATTCTTTTATGTACTTTTCACACTATAATTTATATATTGATAACTTTACCTTTTCATACCTAGATTTTTTTAAAGCTACATTCACAGAGCCTATTTTTAGATGTTTAAAATTTATCCATATTAAAGAAAAGCAGTTCTTAAATATTACAGAGTAGCAGAAGCCAATGTTTCTTAAACAACAAAGTCTCTCTATGGGATATCAAAAATAAAATTTTCTTAAAATGGATGTTAGAAGAAGATTCACTGTACTCAATTGATATCTGTCAAGAACTTCTTTATCTTCCAAACACTTCAAAAATTTCTCTTCCCATACTACTTTTAGACCGTGGTTCTTCTACTCTCTCATCAGTGCTTCCAAATGTTGGTGTTTGTGACATCCACTTTCACTCCCACTTCCTTGTGTCTCGAAGTCAGGCACCGTCCTGGTCTTTCTCAGCACCATTCAGGCCTGACATGTAACAGGCCATTGAGAAATGTTTGCTGATAAACACTCAGAGACCACAGTCTCATCCACCCTGATCTCATCATTCCTCAAACCTTCCAACTAGGCTGACTTCCTCCTCTCTTCTACTCAGCCATCACGCATATGGCCATACTTGGATGCTAATCGACACTTGGAAGTACTCCATGTCTGAGATTTCAAACCCAAAAACTGGCCTCCTGATTGTAATCTCTAATCCTTACCTATTCTCCATTGCTGCTCACTCTTGCTAAACCTGCAAGCTCCCCAACCCTAGTCTTCAGTACATTCTCCTTTCCTAATTTTTCATCAAATAAAAATGTAATAGCCCAGGCTCTGATTAGCCCTGATCTACCATCTTGCCCTTTTCTATGAGGCCATGTGCTAAGTAGTTCAATCTATTGTGCAAAGGAGGCTAAGAGAAAAGGGAGTTTAAAAAAAAAAATTAAGAGCTGGTAAGGATCACCTAATTCAGCCCCTTAAAATAGTACATGAGGAAACAAGAAGATTATGACTAAGATTTTTCAGAACTTGTTATTGGCCCTTTCCAGGTCTCTCCCCCCAAACGCTGCCCAAATCCTTTATGTCTTACCTGTTCCCTACCCAACCAGTCCCCAGGCAAAACCATTTCAATATCATTTTCCTTGGGCTCTTGTCTTTGTTGCATTTAACTTGCCAATTTCTAACCTTCTATTTTTTTCTATTCTTGGCTTGCTGAGCATTGAGCAATTGGTGAGCACCAATTCCATTTCAAATTTCAAATTGCTGAGCACCAATTCCATTTCAAATCCATCCCAACTAACTGGATGTTTTTGTTGCTCAGAATCCTTTCATTCTTATCCATTGGAATCCCTATCAAATTCTCTATCAGTTCCCACCCCACTCTCTTACTCTCGGCAAATGAATTTACTATTCACTTTGCTTAGTGTTTAATGCCAAGGAAAATAACTCAAAGAATAGAAAACTCTCAATCATTTGCTATTTCCTGGACATACCCTGCTCTGCTACATCCATGGCTTTCTCACCTTGATGCCTTCACAGCACCTTTGGATATATCTATATGAGGCCAGTTGAATATCATGTCTCATAAGGTTCCCCACCTAGTTCATTTTCCATTTCAGAACTCAATTGGCACTACTTTATTTCGATATGTATTTTTACATATATTTTTTTGTAAAAAAAATTTATTTCGACATAGAAAAGTTGCAAAAGTTTTATATATATACACACAGAAAAAAGAATTTCAGGATGCCTTTCAACCAGATTCATAATATATTAACATTTTACTACATTTGGTTTATTCTCATTCCCTCTCTCTCTCACTCTCTCTCTGTACACGCACACACACATATATACATATCTATATATGTGCATAATCTAAAGTATTTAAGGGTAAAAGGGCATCATGTCTGCCAGCTGATCTTAAACAAGTCAGAAAAAAATACATGTATACACACATATATATAGTTGTATAGTTATGTATATATTACTCTGCATGTGTGTGTATGTGTATATTTGAGAAAAGAACTTGGTTGGCTCCTTTTCCTCTGCTCCGTAACTAAATGACTAAAAACTCTAAATTCTACTCTGAGCTCTCCTGTCTACCCATACACACTCCTTGGGTGATCTTATCAGTCCCATTGACTTAAAATACTGTCCTTATACTGATGGCTCCCAGATTTATTTATTTATTTAACACGATCTCTTTCCTGAGCTCTGAACTCTAATATCCAACCACCTATTTGAAATACTGACGTGGACTTCTAACTGGCATATTAAACTTAACATAACCAAAATAGAATTCCTCACTCAACCTGTTTTGCTCTCATCTTTTTCATTTCCATACATAATACTACTATCCACTCAGTTGCTTAAGCCAAAAACCCGGTGGGAGTCATGTTCAATTCCTTCTTCTTCTTCCCACAAACTCAATCTACTGATCAACTCCTCTAAATATATGCTGGGTCTTCTACTTCATTGCCTCTCTTCAGCTCCTGCTCTACTCCAAGCTATTATCAGCCTCACTTGGCCCACTGTGAAGTCTCCTATCTGGTTTCCCCACTTCCATTCTCACCCTCTTATCCATTGTCCTCAGAACAGTCAGTACAATCTTTAAAAACAAATAAACCATATTAGGTCACTGCCCTGTTTAAAATCAACCAGTGGCTTCTGATTGCATTTTGAATAAAGTCCAAATTCCTTTTGCTGGCCCCTGCCTACCTCTGAGATCTTTTTTCCTACCACTTCCCCAGCTCACTGGACTCCAATTGTGCTGACCTTCATGTAGTTCCAGGATCATGTCAAGATCATTGCCATCTCGGGGCTTTTGCATCCCCTCCACCTAGAATGCTTGTCTCTCCGATCTCTCAACCCTCTACCCCCTACCCCCCAACCTGCCAAATTTATTATGGTTGACTCTTCAGATCTGAGCTCAAAAGTCTCTCTGTAATAGAGGCTTTTCCAGACCCAGCCTAGGACAAGTCACCATCTAGACTACTTCCCTGATTTACGGTACTTCATAGCACCTATCTATAACTATACTTTGGTTAACTTGATTCTTGTTTGTTTCTCCCACTGTAACATATGTTCTAAGAGAACTAGGACTGACCACAGCATCCTTGATGTATATACTCAAAGACTTGTTGATGTGTGTACAACATGTTGACATATGTGTGTATGCTTACTAAGTATACTTACTATCAGTAAGTTCTCTGAGGGTAGATATCATATCATCATCATCTTTTTGCCTTGTATATAAGAGGCCCTTTACAAATCTGTGGAAGGAGTAAACTAATGTACGTCTTGTTTTTTCAAAATATAATAAAGACAGGCAATTTTTTTGTCTGATTAAAAAATATCCTTCTTCCCCCAATCATTTACAACAAAACAACCTATCAAAAAAAAAAAAAATCAGTGTTTCTCAGGATTTTTGTTCTGTTCTATTTTCATTGAGGTGAAAAGGCAGAGGAGGTTTCACAAAGCATTCTTTGATTTGTCTCCCACTTAATGCTTTTCATTCTCCTGAAAAAGACATACTGAAAACATTCCATTCTTTCAATACAGACATCCTGAAAGCATTCAAAAGTCATTCAAAATTTTTCTCAAAAGCCACAGAAACCAACTGTTTCTTGGATTTTTTTCTTTTTTCTTTTATGAGTCAAGGAACATTGTTTACAGCTTGCCCTGAGGCTTCTGTTAATGTTTGTTAGAATGGGGTATTCTGATTAGAGTTGCTCTGTTCTTTTATAATGGCAGACTGCTGCAGATTAATTTTCCTCAACTCATATCTTTTCAGTGACATAGAATGTTATAAGTTGCTTCCAATAAACAGGAAGGAAAGTCAAAAGTATTTTCTAGAACCTCCTCACCCCCCTATTCTTTTAAATTCTTATCTAAAACTCAAGTGAATAATTGTTCTAATTCCTTTTAGGTACTGAGATAACTTCTTGTTAAACTTTTTCTCAGTTTCAAGCATAATGTATACTTGATCAGTCCTCAACAATATGAACCTTTTCTATAGGTGAAATATTGTAATTATTTCTTTCCACTAGCATTAGCAATACTTATTAATTAGCAGCCTTCTCCAGTCTTCCCCATTTATCTCTTACTTTTTCTCAGTCTTTACTACACAACTCCCCCTTTCAAAGTAAATGATCAAATGTTTTTGTCTTTGAAAAGGAGGTTGTTGATCTGTTTTCTAAAATAAAAACAAAAATGATCCTCTTTTCTTACAGATTATCCCCCCTTATTACAAAGATGTTTTGACTTTTTATGGATTACGGAGTTTACTATGTAGCATGTACATGAAATATACAGATTAACATATGAGTTAAACAAAAGTTATTGATAAAATAAGAAAAATATAAGCTCTTTTTCCATAACATAAAAATCCCACCACACAAAAAGGAATTCCTATCAAAATTCCTATTTTTCTATTATTTTTCATATCTAAATTGAATGTAAGTCATCATTAAAGATATTCAGTAATCAAAATGGTCCACAATATAATATTGGTAGTGTATGTAAAAATGACTATAAAAGTAAAATGAAATATGATGTTATAGTAGGATAACTATAATGGCATCCTTAGCTACTGTTGGAAAACCTAAGTTTAGTAAAACTTTAAAAAGAGGGGAGGTGCATCCTTAAATATAAATATAAATTATTAAAAACAGTTTTATGAAAATGGAGTTGTAATTGATAATCATGTTAATTCTTTTGTCTCAATATTAATGGTTTATATAGAAACGGATATAAAGAAAAGTTTCTCAGAAAGATGGAATTGTTCATTGTTCTGGCGGATATATAAAAACAATGCTGACTCAAAAGCAGCCAAGTGGACAGCTGCAGATGCTGTACCCAATGGAAATACTAAGCAGGCATAGCACAAATCAATAATTAACAAAGCAGATGTACAAAGCTTGATGAGGATGAATAATTGCATAGGCAGGAATGGTAAAAGGAGCTGATTAACAGTACTCGTTTTGTAAGAAATCAGATAAACTCTTTGTATTGAAAAATTTGTTAGCAAGAGTACTTCAATGCCTAATAATACACAAAGAATATCTTTTCAGAATGCTTTGATTAAATTGATATGTACCTTTAATAACACTTATCACTAAAGATTATTTAGAAATCAAAATTATCCACAAGGAAATATTGGTAAAGTGACCATAAAAATAATTTTAAAAGTAAAGCATGAAATAATGTTTTAGGTGCATCTAACTACAGGGGTGTCAAATTGTTTATTTTTGGAATTCTTAAGTTCAATGGACTGTTGAAGACGGAAGTAAACATTTAGGGCACATCTCTTTCTAAATTTGTGCATGTGTATGTGTGTATAAACCCTTTCCTAACTAGTCAGTAAGTTTCTTGAGGATAAGTATCATGTTTTATAATGTACTCTAAAAGTACTAAGCCCAATGCCTTATATGTAAAAACATACATTTTGATTTCCTCAGAATATAATGAAAATGGACGATATGATTAAGTATGCTTAGTAAAAACATTCAGAGTAAATTCTTTATATAAATGCTCAATATATGACTTGGAAACATCTTTTAGGAGTCTTTTTTTTTTTGAGGAATAACAATTCTTATATAGCAATGACTTTAAAAACTAGAAATTTGGGGGCACCTGGGTGGCTTAGTCGTTAAGTGGCTGCCTTCGGCTGAGGTCATGATCCCAGCATCCTGGGATCGAGCCCCGCATCGGGCTCCCTGCTGGGCGGGAAGCCTGCTTCTCCCACTACCATTCCCTCTGCTTGTGTTCCCTCTCTCGCTGTGTTTCTCTCTGTCAAATAAAATCTTTAAAAAATAAAAATAAATTTAAAAAATAAAAAACTAGAAATTTGCAGTGGTAATAGATGCATTTTTATAGCAAATCTGGAAAGCAGGTTTCAGAGTTTAAGTTACATAAGGAAGATAGGTATATGTAAGGCTCATTTATATCCTTTTATTTTCCCTAGGACATATGTTGCAGGAATAACTGCCCTTATGAATGCAAGGATTCATTGCTCAAAACTCTATCACATGCTCTAACCTAAGATTCTTTCTTTACATCCCATTTTATATCATCCTATTTTTCTTTTATCATTGAAAATGCATACTTTCTATTGTCTACTTATTCATTAATTTACAAATATTTATTGAGTACCTACTGTGTGCCAGGCACTATTCTAGATGTTGGGATAATGGAAGTTTTATTCTAAGGATGGAGACAATCAAGATAAATCAGTAAAATATTTGATGAATTAGTGTTCAGTACTAAGGGGAAAAAATGAAACAGAGAAGTAGGGTAGGAAATCTGAGAAAGAAGTAGAATTTCAAATTGAGTGGCCAGGAAAGGCCTCACTGAGAAGTGACATTTGGATCAAGTCCTGAAAGAGGTGAAGGAGCCAGTCCTTTGGCTGTCTGGAGGGAGAGCATTCCAGGTCAGGGGAATCCCAAGTTACAAAGGACTTGAGGTGAAACAGTGCTTGACATGGTTCAGAAATATCAAGGAGACCAATGTGTTTGGAAGAGACCAAGGTAGAGAGTGAGGGGAAATGGGATCAAAGGGATGACAGGAGGCTATGTCATAAAGGACCTCATAGATAAGAATGCAAGCCATTGAAGTGTTTTGCATAGAAGAGTGACATCTGACTTTTTAACAGGATCACACTAGCCACTGAATTTTAAGAATAAAGTTAAGAAGGCAAGGGTGGAAATACGGAGATCATTATTAGGCTAAAGCTATAATCCAGTAAGAGGTGGTGGCTTGACCCAGAATGGTGGCAGTGGTGATATGAGAAGTGGCTGGATTCTGGATATATTTTGAAGATAGTATTCACAGGATTTTCAGACAGAATATGATGTAAGGTTATCTACTGTTTGTGATAGTTAAATTTCCACTGTTCCCCTCCTAACTGATCGAAAAGTTACAAATCCTCACACATTTTCTGTCATTCCTAAATTGATGTTAACTTTTATTCCTGAGTTTGAAAACATATTTCAATGATTTCTGTGTCCTGTCTCAACCTTGACGGGTGAAGAGAAAATGTGGCTAAGAAATTTGACAGTGCCAACACTATAATGAGCTCATCTTAAACTGTAAGCCCTGGAGACTCAGTTCATTTATCTTATGTCCTCCAGGCCTGTCTCAGAACCTTGCACACTTCAGGCTCTCGAAAAATGTTGAGTGGTGTAGTCTCTACATTTTCCACGGAATAGTAAACCAAAGACAACATCCAGCGGTATCAATTACACAATCATAAATTAAAATGCGTATTTTAGGGGCACCTGGTTAAGCGCTTGCCTTCACCTCAGGTAATGATCCCTGACTCCTGGGATCAAGCCTGCGTGGGGCTCCCTGCTCACCGGGGAGCCTGCTTCTCCCTCTCATTCTCTCTTTGTGCGCTATATCTCTCTCTCAAATAAACGAATAAAATCTTTAAAAAAAAATAAAGTTTGTATTTTAGTATTAAAGCTATTAAGCTGGAATACTCAATTGATAAATGTATTCCAGGTTCCTCAAATAATGAAGATACTCATTAACATCTTTCAACCTAAAGTTTCAGCTTTTCCTAACCTTTTAATAAAGGGCAGAGGAGATTGGTTTTGCAGTTCACAGCTGGAGGTGTCATGTCACACCACCTCTCTCTTGCGAAGCTACCGCAGTATTAAACCCTCTTGCGTACCGTATCAACGTGTATAGGAATTATTCCACAAAATGCGGGTTTGCCAGTGTGGAAAGACCCAAGCCTCTCCCTGGGCCCATCCCACACAGACCTGGGAGGCATGGGCCTACGCTGTGCACGCCGGGAGTTGTAGTTTCCCTCCCTTCTCTCACTTCCTTTCGAGCCTGGCAGCCGGCGCGCTAGCGCCCCAAGCGGCGCGCAGGCTCTGCGAAGCGCAGCGCACGAGGACGGCGAGGGGCGTTTCCTAGCAACGGGGGAGCGGCAACGTCACTGCAGCGGGTTTTTAACGCAGCTGTCCACTGTAGAGCCGCCGTGCGTACCTTCCGGCACCTGCCGGCTGGAGGGAGCGTTTTTCACAGTCGTGTCCGAACGTTCTTCGTCTGTCCTTATCCGCTTTATCCTGCCCCAGGTCGCGGAGAGCCGCCTCCCGCCGCGACCCACCTCTGAGGCCCGGGCCAGAAGCTAGAGGCGTTTCGGTCGGTTCCCGCTGGCCCTCGCCCCCCGCGCCCGTGGAGCCAGCCAGCCGCCCGCGGCCTCGGCGGGACGATGCTGGAGTCCATTCGCGTGACGGGTGAGTGCGGGAAAGGGCTGGTCTCTGGGCTGGCAGGGGCTGCCAGCGTCCTCCCGGCAGGTGGCGGCGGGTGTGGGGAGACTTGGGGCCCCAACCGCCCGGAGGCCAAGGTAACGGTAGGATGTGGGCAACGCACGGGGCGCTGGCGCCGGGAACTGCAGGGCGCGCTGGAGGCGCTCGGGGAAAATGCGCGGAGGGAAGACAGGAAAACAGTCCCCTTTCCTTTTGTCGCTTATTATCAGTAAGCACGTGCCATGGAATCTAGGGAAATAAATTATGATACACCCATTACTGGCCCTACAAATGTGCCACGTAAATATTTGAAAGCGTATTAGGTATTATAGGGTATTGGCGTCTAATTTTCTAGAACGTTCAGAAAAATCCGAGCTAAGCAGAAGAACACATTCCTGTATGAGTGTTTAAACAGTGTTTATTTCTCTCTATGCTTTAATTCTTAAGTCAGTGAGAACGTTTTGAGTTGATAGTAGTAGTAATTACTCTATAATAAGTATGTAGTATACCAACCTGAAGAAATGGGTGTTCAGACCCCAGGTTAGAAAGTTTACTTGCCTTTTATTTGGAGGGGGGGGGAAGGATGGATGTTAGCCATTTAAATATTATCTTACATAAGAAAAGAAGACTTTTCTTAGCCATCATCCCGGCATTTAATTCTGTATTAACATTTCTGCAAGACAGGGTTCGTGGTAGTCCAGTATCATGACGAAAAACAACAGAGTAAAGGGAAATGCCTAATCCTCAAGCTAGTGTCAAAAAAAGGCCGGAATTTTTTTACTATCAGGCATTGCAGTACCAAACAGACCATTTTTTTTTTCTATCAGTTTTTAAATTCTAAACTGAATTTCTTATCAATGAAAATATTTGTGGTCTTAATTTTATGGTGTTTTATTTCATGTTCGGTTTTTTAAAATAGGGAGCTGATCTTGTACTTTATCTCATCGTTATTTATGTTGACAGGAAGCTCAAGACCTAAAATCTAAGAAGCAACTTAAATTAGCGTTAGTTTTTAAAGTGTAATTTGATGTAGACACTATTTTTTTATCTTAAATTACAATGAAAAATTTGAAAGTTACTTAAAAATAACCTACCTTTTGTTTTGAAACAGGCTCTCTCAGCTTTGGCACTATTAACATTGAATTAATGGATAATTCTTTGCTGTAGAGGGCTGTCTTATGCATTGTGGAATGTTTAACAGTATCCCTGGTCTCTACTCACTAGATGCCAGTAGCAAACTACCCCCCCAACACACACACAGTTGTGACGACCAAAAAATGTCACCAGACATTGTCGTTAGGTGTTCTCTAGAAGGCAGAATTACTCCCCTCCCCATTTGAAAACCACTGCCTTTGAGAAAAATATAGTTTGATACCGTCAAAGTGAAGGTTTTTAGACAAAGATTTAGAAAAAATATAAATTGAAATATCAGTTAAAATAATTTCCTCAAAACAAAGCAATCATTATAGAAAGAGAATACAATTATGATAATTGTATTAGAAGTGGGTATTCTGACCAACCAGTCAGCAATAGAAAGTGGATCTCCTCCTTTTTAGTAGGTGGAGTTGGAAGTTTAAGGAGAGGTGCTTTATGAAATAGTAGACTCTTTTCTTTTGTCTTAGCTCCATTTATGTAATTTAGTGGCAAAAATCAACTCTGCGTGTTTCATACCCTGAAATAATTTTGCAGTAAGTGTCTGTAGTTCAGTAAGAGTTAAAACAGCTATTTGAAGCATTTAGAGCATCCAATTTACAGCCCCTTTAAAAATAATCAGGTGGTTTTTTAAAATAGTTTATTTTATGTAGTACTTGGCTAGATAAATGGTAGTTTCAGAACCCTATTATAAGCAGTTTCACTAATATACTAGAAAGCCCAATTTGGACAGCTAGAAACTTTATAAAGAGAGTATAGCTGAAAACATGCTCCCCTTTTCCATTGCTATCCTCTTACTATTCATTGATAACTAAGAAGCCCATGTTCTTTTGGTTTCTAATCTCAGGAGTGAAGTTCAGTATAATACCTTACTTTTGACTTGTTAATCATAATTTAATATAATCTAAATAAAATGTCCTGGTAGAACTGCTGACTGGGGAAGTAAAATAAGATGTCTATGCTGTGTATGCTGTTTGAAATGAAATCAAATCAGAAAAGTTTTTGTTGGCCTTCTCATATCTTTTTAAAGATAGTGTATTGTACTAAAGCCACTAAAATGTTGATACTAGAATGTAGAAGTAATTACTGTTAAATTTACCTTGGAAGTCCAAATGTAATGATTCTAAATATTTTCCCATTTATATTCTATGGAGTATTTTGGTAGGAGTTGAATATAATATTGACTATAACGATACTGGCAGTTAACACAGTCGGCTTACTACAGGCTGGCACTGTTCATATATTAACATTTTCAATCTTCACACCAATACTATGAAATATGTAGTAGTATTACCCCGTTTACAGATAAGGAAACTACAACACAAAGAAGTTAACTTGGTCAAGGTCACAGTTACTTAATAAATAGACATTCCAAAGCCCATGTTTTCAAGCACTAGGAAGGGCAGAGCACTATTACAACAACTATGTTGATTGAAGCCACAAAGTTCAACACGAAGATCTCATTTAACATCAGTGGTATATTATCTGATAGTTTACTCAGGTGTTGTTTTTTAAGTTTTTATCACAAGCAAGTTGTAAATAAGTTTTGCCTGGAAAAATCGTACTTTACTTGATTATAAAATTTTCAACATAGAAGACATCTAGCTCATTCAATGAGTAACAAAAAGCTGTCAGAAGCCATATTGATTATGTTAATTTTTTATTTCCTACTGCCTATGTTTTGTTTGACATATAAGTGATAAGAAATGATTAATGAGTCATCTGGAAATAAAGCCGCCTTTGTAACAAAAATGAATGTTTAAAAATAGTGGAGACAAAGTCATCTTAAGGCCATTGTTTGGCCATATGAAATGAATACACTAAGGCCCATAGCTCCTATTTGTGTTATAGCAGTAGGCACCTGCCATTAAAACTTGTCTTCAACGTCATTATTTCATTTTTTTTTTTTATGCCATCTTGGTATGATTCTTTTTTTCAACCTTCAGGCATTCAAATCCTGTGTCCTTTCCCTCTTCTCAGATATTATCTTCTCCTGGTTACCTCTCTGGCCATCTTTTCATAAGCAAGGGAGTGAATGAGCAAAAACAAGCAGGTGTATGCCATAAAGAGACTTATAGTTTCAGTATGGAGGAGGCTGTCATACGAACAAATGTAAAACTGCAACCGTGACAGGTGCTTCAAAGAACCTTCTAGGGAAGGTGTCCTGAACAAGTGAAATTTGAACTCAAGAGTGAGTGAGAACTGATCTAACATAGAGGAGGAAGAGCTCTCCAAACATAGGGGACAGTGTATGAAGAGGTGTTGTGTCTGGAGAGAGAATGGATGAGTGTGAGAGATTGACAGAATGAAAGGAAGCTACTAGACTGGACTGATTAAGGGTAACATGGTACAAGGAGGCCAGAGAGCAGAGTTACCTGACCACGAATAACTTCTTATGCCATGGTTAAGAGTTTTGTCTTCATCCTAAGTGGAAAGCCATGGGGAAGTTTTCTAGCATGTTCGTCATTTCAGATGGTGTTTAAAGAGGTTTCTTTTACCACAACATCATTTTCTGGCATTATAGAATACCCTGCATATTTTTTTTAAAGATTTTATTTATTTATTTGACAGAGATCACAAGTAGGCAGAGAGGTAGGCAGAGAGAGAAGGGGGAAGCAGACTCCCTGCTGAGCAGAGAGCCTGATGCAGGCTCGATCCCAGGACCCTGAGATCATGACCTGAGCCGAAGGTAGAGGCCTTAACCCACTGAGCCACCCAGGTGCCCCACCCTGCATATTTCTAACTGTAAAATAATAACACTTTCTGACCGAAAAATGACAGCATCACATTATAAAGAATCATTACTAGTTGAGTAACACTGAAGTGCTCCTAACTGGAAGTGTGACATTTTTGGGAATCCTGAAGTAGACTTTCTCAGTTCCTAAATGACATGAGCTGTGCCTTTTCATCTCTCTCTCTTTTTTATCTTATGATTGAGAAACTATATTGGGTTCTGTTGAATTTAGAGATATTAAAATTAGATTATCTGTCATAATGCAGACAAATTGGGCAATAAATGTTTTCAAAGATACTGATTTTTTCATATACCATTTAAAAGATTAAGGTGTAACTTAGATTCAGTAAAGTTCACAAGTCTTAAATGTGTAGCCTAGTGAAACTGTGCATATGTAACCACTGCCCAGATGAAAGTGTAGACATTTCTAGTACCCAGTACCCTGGTGCCTTTTCCTAGGTTATAACCCATCCCTCAGTGGTAACCACTATTCTGATTTATTAAGAATACAATAAATTAAAAAAAGAATACCATAAATTTTGCCTGTTTTTGAACTACGTAAAAATGAAATTATACAGTAGGTACTCTTGATCTGGCTGCTTTTGCACAGTATTGTCTGTGAGGTTCATCTCTGTTGTTGCTTGCAACCTCGGGTGCTGCTTCAGTGCAATATAGTATTCTGGTGTACATATTACCACAATTTACTCATTTTTTTCTTCTGTTGGTGTTCTATCATTTGAGTTTTAAGTGATGAAGAGGTACTTGATAAAATGAAAGTGTTAATTTTGTCCAGGGACTATACTGTTTTGTTTTGCCTTTTCTTCTGTTTGTAATCAAGCAACCTGTCATCTTGTTATGTAAAATTATGCCAGGTTCTCAGGTGTTGTCAATATTAGTGAACTGTATGAAATTGCCATTTGGTGGGTCAAAATTGGCTAAATGGTATTTTCCACCAGGCTTTGTTTCTGGTGATCTAATCTTCCTTTCAGCCATAATTACTGTGAAACCTCACCTCTTCACAGTTGTGAAAAACAAAGTTTAGTGAGTCCCTCTCTTTCCCGTTCCTTTAGATGAGGAACATGAGGCACTGATGGGTTTAACGATTAGGCTGATATTACAGAGAGGTCATTGAAAGAACTGGGAAGAGAAGCCAGGAATCCTGGTATCCTTTTCTCCTGTTCTAGATACAAATTAAGCTTTCATTGTGTTGGTAATTTCAGTATATTCACCTACTTGTGAATATACTGAGTATCAATTTTAATGTAATATTTCCCCTTTTTCCTTCAATAAGATAATCAGGTTGGGGTGAATGATTTCTTTGATCAACAGATTATTTTTGTTTAACGTTATAGTGAAGTAGATTGCTGATGGCTAAAATGTCATATTATATAGTGACTTTTAATATAAGTAGGATTGGTTGCCTTATTACTTTTCTGAGAGAAAATGAGTTCACTTCCCCCAAAGAAGCCTGCATATGCTTTTAACAAGTTTTGATTTTTCAAGAAAAAGAATAGGATGTTTCTTCAATGAAATCTTATTGAGCTTTTATTGATTTTATGCATTTTTAAAAGTCATTTTTTCTTAATAGTTAGAACAACAACCTTTAGGTTATCTTTTAGTAATATACGCAACTGAAATAAGATCAATGTGACTTTGAGAAATTAATTTATATTCATCTTGTATGAGTTATTCAGTCACCTGTCCCACTTTTATGAGCTTCATGGGAGATCAGCATTTGGCAGGATTGGTGTTTTATTAAATAAATACACCATTGGCACTCCCAGACCTTACTCATCAGCAGATGGAGCTTAAAAAGGACTGATGTTAAACCTCTCGGGGCAGATAATTAGCAAGTGAGCTGAAATGCTATGACTCCTGAGGGAAAAGTGTTCTGCCCTACATACACTGTCACCTCTGTCCCGTCCCTTACTCCCCATTGAGGGATTTGGCAGATGGTTTAGGATTTTTGTTAAGTTTCCTGAAGTGTATAGGTTGTTTGAGATGAAACAAAATCATGAATTTGGGGGTCACTGATGCTTTATGACAAAACGAAAGAACTCTTGAGTTCAGTTCTGTGGTCAGAGAGCCACTAAGTCTTAGGAACCAAAGAAAGCATTTTTACACTGAATATTCATTTTTTTAAAAAAAATCAACAAAATATACACGTAACACATCATCAAAATTAGGAATTCTTTAGTTTTTTTTTTAATTTTTATTTATTTATCTGACAGAGATCACAAGCAGGCAGAGAGGCAGGCAGAGAGAGAGGGGGAAGCAGGCTCCCCGCCAAACAGAGAGCCCGATGCGGGGCTCGATCCCAGGACCCTGAGATCATGACCTGAGCCAAAGGCAGAGGCTTTAACTCACTGAGCCACCCGGGTGCCCCTAGAATAATTTTATTCACTGATTTTAATTTGGTTTAACTTTCTCCCTTTTTATTATGAAGACCAAATGAGAAAAGAACTTGATTACCTTCCTTTACCTTCCTCGCTGTGCCTTACTCCTCACCTGACTTTTCTAAGTTTGCGATACCCTTTGTTCTTATCTCAGTTTTCTTGTTCTCTATCTTTTAGTGTCCATTTCAGTCTTCCTTTCCTAATCACCTCTTGTAAAGTTGTGTCTTTTCAGGGAAACTGACATTATTCATTGGTATTGGGCTGCTGCCTGGGTTCTGGTGTTCCTTAGCCTGTGTTTGCCCAGCCTGCCCGATTTGGACTATCATTTGGCAACACTGAAGTCTGAAACCCCTAAGGAACTGAGACCTAACAGCCCATAATGAAAGTTTTATTTGTTCTTTTTATTTTTGACTGTTTTTTTCCATTTATTGAATGGCTTCTTTGTGCAGTCAACTTTCAACATGACCCTGTGCAATCTTGCTCCTACCTTTCAGCTTGTACATGTAGTAGACATTTAGGCCCTGCAAATTTAAGACACCAGAATTCAAATTTAACATGTTGGCCTAGAAAATATTAACTGGAAGGACTTTTAAGCACCTTATATATTTGGATTGTTATCCATTTTTGATCTGGTACTTAACCAGGTCTTTACCCTAAACCCTATGACTTCTTTATGTTTAGGACAGGGTTTCTTTATCATAGCACCATTTTGGGATGGATATTTTTATCATAGAAGTCTGTCCTATGCATTGATGAATATTTAGCTTTATCCTTGGCCTCTACCCACAAGATGCTAGTAGCACCCCTCCCTCGTTGTAACAACCAGAATGCCTCCAGACAATGCCATGCCCCCCCCCCCGGGGGGGGGGCACAAATGTTTCTCTTTAAGAATCATTGGCTCGGAGTTTTTCCCTGTTCTAGTTTCACTTCTACAGTGATCTCCTAGAACTATAGAATGGTTCCAGAACCACAGATACATGTTTATCTAGAATGGTTGGAGAGTGATGTGTTTAGGATCCTGTCATTCATTCATTCATTTAGTATACATTTATTAAATGTCTACCAGATCCATGCTAGATGCTGGCAGAAATGAATAAAAAACAGTTTTGCTACCTATCTTAGTACATCAGTTACTCAGATTTCCATTTCTTATTAGGGTCTACATTCTGTTCAGAGGAAGAAAAGGTACAGTGCTGTGCATATAGCAGACTTAATATTGAATATGTGCTGATGAATGAATGGCCATATATAATACAACATGCATGGACTCTAATGACATACACCTGCATTCAAATCAGTTTACAGTTTTACTCTATTGTTATATAACCTTGAGCAAATTATTTAACATTTCTGAGAGTTAAGTGATAAAACATGTACAGTTTTCTGTGAAATCTCAAACTCACATAAATGTGTCAACAGATGGTATCTGTCATTATTATTGTTACTAGTATTTACCATTGCTTATTATAGAAAGGATTCCTGAATGCCTGATCTTAAATGAGTGACTGACGGAGGTATGCAGAGAAAATTTTCAAAAAACTGAAATTGTGTTTCTTGGCAAGGCAGGTATCTGTCCAAGTCAGCTAGCATTGAAAATGCTCCCAAAGTAGGGGCCAAAGGTTGGGGGCTAGAGACCCCAAGGATCCATTGAGACTTGGAAAAGAGAACAAGTTGAGAGAATTATATGTCATTTGTAGAGAATTGTATGTCATTTGTAGGAAAGGTTTATAAGGAGGCTTGGCCAGAGGTCAGATTTGTAGATAGGAGTTGGCTTGGAATCTAGTTTTGATAAGTGGGATTTAAGACAAACTCGCTTTGTCAGCTTAGAATTAAATCTGAAAGTTCTTTAGGGTCTAGGTGCAATCTCGTCTGTTTCTCTTCGTATTGCTTTCGTCCTTGTCTGATTTCTAGGTTATTGTCTGTATTTTCTGTTTTTCACGTTTAAACTTACACTATTTTGGATTATTATTCAAATCTTCATAGGACTGCCTTGCCTTCAGAGCCACATTAGAAGCTCGTTGAAGGCAGGATCAATGGATTTATAAAGCTATTTCTCATAGCCATGTACCTAATTAGTAGTATTCCATCTATTTGTGGAATGAAAGAACGCAGGCCAACACAGTTTTAAAGCATGCATGACTACCAGTATATCAGGTGATTCGTACCTCTTTAAAGCAATTGTGAAATCTAAAGGCAAACCTGACCTCTACTTCATTGACCACATGATATTCTAATATCTATATAATAGTAATTATAATTTTTTTCACACTTGGCAAGAAGAAAAAAAATCTTAATTTTCTTTCATGTTAGCCTATACTATAGCCTAGAATTAGGAAAATCAACCAATCGAGTGACATTACTAAAACATGCTTTAACATACACATATCATTTATTTAATTTTAAAAATGTTTTTTGAGATAAATAAGGCAGTGTCCTTCTTTTACTGATGGCTATCTTTATAGCATTCAATTTCAAGATTGTGTTGACTTTGAAAATGCCTTCGATTTTACTTTGATATTGGTGACACTATTGAAAATTATATCCTTTCTGTGAAATCATATTCTTTGTTAGAGTTGACGATTCAAATTATTTATGTGTATTATCTCATATTGATATTAAACTTTGATCATCTAAATAGTTTGAAGCTGATAATTTTTATAGATAACTTAGCATGTATGTGCTTGTATAGAAGTGACACTGCCTAGCATGATGGAAGTTTAGTAACATATTTTAATATTGAAAATGTCTTTTCTAAAGATCGTTGCAAAATTATAAAATTGACAGGATCTTCAGAATACTTTTTGTATAATAAGCAATTTGCTTCATCTGGTATCTTTGTTATTTGTTTTGATTTTGTTTATTAACACAGAAAAGCTTCACTGGCCTGAGCAAGAACTTGCTAAGAAGTCTGTTCTAAATGCAGAAGAGTCATTGATCATTGACAGCAAAAGAAGCATTTCACATTTATCTTCTGGGATACTAAAAGACATTTTCACAACTGGAACCAGTAGTTACAATGTCCTCCTACAGAGCAAAGAGGAGAAAAAGCATCATTCACAAAAACAGTCTTCCTCCACTTACTCCAAAAGATGTAGAAAGCCCAGCAAATCTCCTAGTTCTTCTCGTAGTAAAGATCTTCGCAAGATGAAAGCCCCGGTGCCTGTGATGAGCAGTGGTACTTGGTATTGCCTAGAAAGGCAGCCTGGTGTCTTTGTCACTAGTTCAGTGTCAAGTCCTCTAAAGTTTACACATGATATCTCTGTTACAGGGAGCAGCATAGTACTGCCACCTAAACCCAAAAACAAGGTAAAGCGACGCCATTTCTCTGCTCTGCCAAAGCCAAAGCTGCAGCCTCAGTTGTCTAGAAGTTTTGAAAAAGGAGATGACTTTTCTGGGAAGAAATTTTGTATACTGACTGCTATAAAACCCACCAACTTGGAGAAAGAGAAACTGAGATTCTTCAAATCTGATTATACCTACAATCCTCAGTTTGAATATGCAAACCCATCTCTACCAAGTGTGTTAGCCAAACACAGCAATGCATCGGACCGATTTCTTAAACAGGTAAAATACTACTTCAGTAGCGACATTTTATTTTTATATAAATAAAGCAATTATTTGCAGTCTTATAAAAAGAAAAAAAGACCTTAAAAAATAGTTCAGGTATTTATATGTAATAGTTAACTCCCATCCAGGACATGTAAATATGTGACGACAAATCTCCAGGTGAGTGCCATAGCCTATATGTAAACTACTTTGCACTAGTCGGAATCTATGAAGAGTCTGTTAGATAGACTTTGTGACAGGAAGCAATTGTATTTGGAAAAAGCTTCAGATTCTGGTTCCAGGCTTTCATTTGGGAGTTACGTACTTGCAGTCCATTAGCCAACCCACAGACAAGTGTTGTGTAGTTCACACTGTGTGTTTTCTATTGTTTTTTTTTTTTTTTAAAGATTTTATTTATTTGACAGAGAGAAGCACAGCGAGAGAGGGAACACAAGCAGAGGGACTGGCAGTGGGAGAAGCAGGCTTCCTGCAGAGCAGAGAGCCCGATGCGGGGCTCGATCCCAGCACCCTGGGATCTGACCTGGGCCGAAGGCAGACGCTTAACGACTGAGCCACCCAGGCGCCCTCTATTGGTTTTTGAGTCTGCCTTAGGTGGATCATACAATCTTTGGCTCCCCTGTTGTATTACATTCCCACCTTACTTAGGCTCCAGAGGCATTTTGGGGAGCTAGGTTTGATACTTGGCCATGAACTTTGGGCTACACTGAAATTGTTTATCATCATCAAATATTTCAGCGCTCATTTAAAGAAGATAATGGAGTTTTAAAAATTATTTTCAAGGGTAGCAAATCATGATGTAAATGATATAAACAGTACTTTCCAAATTGCTCATTTTAGACACTTATCACATAGTTTTGTGTGTTAACAGGACTTAAGAAACTTTGAAATCCATTTAAATTATTGAGAGGAAATTGGCTGAAGGGCATAGTGTTGAGATCATGCAGGTAGACCACATTTTGTTCAATTAACTTTCTACATATTTTTATAATATGAAGTTCACCTTTGCTTTGTGAGTGATTGGAAATCTGTTTGTAGGCTGGGTAAAACTGCATGGTTCCATTTGCCTGTGGTGTGTGCCCTATTTTAACATTTTTCCTACAAGACAGTTCCTTGCACTTGTGGGCAGCATATTTTTTGTTGTTATAAATGACATAGAAGCGGACCGGTTTTTTGAAGATATTATGTAAAGCTTTAAAATTTTAGGTTTACAATAATTTTAGTTTCCCTATTTTCTTTCATTAGAAGAAACCTTTTCATATACTTATCTAGATTTTTAGTGGGTATTCATTTTTTACTTAAATGTGGTGAGGTTGTGTTAATTACTAATAAAAAGGTCAGTTATTATTTTCCTGTTTTGGCAGTCATTTTCTGATTTTTTTTTTTTTAAATTGGAAATTGCAATTGATTGAATGGGGCTTTTACTCATTTAAAATTTTTAATTGTAAAAATGCTATTTGCTTTTTCCACCCATTATTGCTAAAAGAGATGGCTGAGATTTACTTACCAATATTCTTTAATTTGGACTCCTGTCCTAACCCTGGCCAGTTGGGAAGGACATTTCCCACCTTGGATCAAAATGAATGTTCTCTCATTTTCCTGGAAGACAGGAAATATCAGCAGCTCCACAGACTGAGAACTGACACTGCTTGACCTATGACTTTACAATCTATTTTAACTCAATTCCAGCTTGAAGAGATAAACTGATAGGTAGGTTTCTTAAGTATGTAGCACCAGCAGTCCTAGATGGCTGCTTCAAATGCCACTGCTGGGGAGAATGCTCCTAAGAAATGCCTAGTGTACCGTACCATTAAAACCACTTTAATCAAATAAAAGAGATTCATAGTACAAGCCGGCCATAAAATATGCTTAAATTCCTGTTCAGCCTCTGAGTGAATTATGACATGATGCCATACAGTGCTTCCTGGGGGCTGAAGGGTTCTGGGATGAGAGAATGCTGGAAGCTGTTAAGGGTCAGGTTCATCCTCACCAGTGGATCCTCAGTGGCACTCTTGCACAGCAAAACTGACAGCCAGGGCGCTTTCTGTCCTACCTCACAGGGGCTGACTACCTCTGGGAAACCTAGATATCAAATCCATTTGGCTTTGCACTCTACACTTTGTTGAATATGGTTAATAGTGAGAGATGAGAAGAGTCTTCAGAGTGGTAATAAGAGTCCTTGAACTATTTTCAGTATTTCCAGCAGTCAAATGGAAATTATATATTTACATGATAAAGCCAATGGACAGCTTAAGTGATTTGTTTTCTACCTCCCGCTGAAATCCTATCTCAGTGTAGATCCAGGCTAGCTCACGCTAACTAGAGGTTCTGATTGGTAGAGTGATATTTAATAACATTGGGAAAATAAGTCAACTTTTGTTTGGCTAGATAAGATAAAGATTGAAATATTTTCTTACGTGTCAATAAAACTAGAGCATTGGGGATAATTAACAGTTAGTAAATGGCAACCATTTGTGTGAGAGAGGGAAGGTTTTGGGGTGTTGGGTAAAGACGTCTTGGGACAAGGCTACCCTCTGGCTGACAGGGAAGAAAAGTTAGAGGTAGGTGTGCAAAAGGAGCTGACAGAGCAGGCCTGAGACTGCTGACTTCAGAAAGGTCTGCCTTGGCCTGGTGTCTGGGAACCTGATAGGTAAACAGTTTTCTACACTGAAATAAAACTTCCTCTAAACGATAAGTGTGGGTTGCTGTGCCTAAACTGTGCAAATGGTGTTAATATTAATACCTCTTCTCCTCTTGGGAGTCTGGAATTTTGGAACATGCTAGGCATAGGAGTACTTATGTACCAGCCTCCAGTAAAAACCTTGGGCACTGATCCAAAACGAGTTTCCTTATGGATGTGGCAGACCACTCTTTACATGGTCTTAGAACTCAGTTGTCGGGGAAATTAATTGCATCCTTTGTGACTTCATTTAGAGAAGACTAGGAAGCTTGCTTCTGGTTTCCGTCAGACTTCACTGGTTGTAAGAAATGGGGAGTGGTGGGCTTAAGTTGATCTCTTAAAGGCATTTATTTACATTCAGATTTTAGAAAAGAAAAAAATTCTGTATTCAAATAAAACATCTATTTGGGCTGTTGTATTTGCTATCAGTTTAAGATTCCTGATCAGTTCTAATGCTCTGGTTTCTGTAGCTTTGTGAAGAGCCATTGCTTTATACCATTCCAGGGGGGGTTATTGAACCTGGCCCTACATTTCAACGATAGGGTTAATATTTACCATAAGCATGGGGTTCTTTGCCATCATAATACTTCCCTAATAGTTCTCAGTTGTATGCTATTTATACAGAACGTCAAGTAAATTAAGTGTATGCTAAGTTAGAAATTTTGCATTAAGGGTAGCTGGGAAAGCGTGAACAAAAACATATTTGTCCTTCATATACTCATATTATGAAATTGCGGACACTTGCCTTTTTTTTTTTTTTTTAAGGACCCTTACTCCTCTGTTATTTCATTAAAATTGCTTTGAAATTTAAGGACAAAGTCATATGAACATCAGTGTGTGATGACAGATTACAACTAGTGTTGATAGGGTACTTAATACTTGCTTGTTACTCTCTTTGCTTAGTACTTTATACCTATTATCATCTTTAGTTCCTCACATGAAGTGTAATACTTAAGAGTTTTTACCAGGTGAAAAACTTGGTCTAGAGAAGTGAAGTAACTTTTCCTGAGGTCACATACAGTAAATTGCAGAACCAGAAGTCTGTTTCAAATACTACTGTTTTCCACACAATGGCATGTTGGCATACTAGCTTTCAGAGTCCATGAAACAAATATGAATGCTTCCACCATGGCCTGTTTCAAGCAATGTAATATCAACTGGGTTGCAAATTAATAAAAATTCAGTCAGTTCTCACAAGCCGATATAAGGCTCCAGCATACTACTGTTTCACACAGCGTGGTTTTAGCCTGGCTCTTCCAAACCCTGATGCCGCCACCTGCACCCAAAAGGCACCAGATGAAAAGATCCTCTCGTTTTGCTGGCAAGGCTCCATGCTTCTGGCTTGGGTTTATTATAGGGACATTGAAGATTTTTTTTCTCTTTATGGTATACGTATGATATAGTGATTATTACTGGTTTTTTTGGAAGCTGTAAAACAAAAGTATCTCCCTATAAGGGCACTTTTCAGTTATGGCTTCAGTCTCAACTGAGTACACTGGTGATTAGTGCCTTAGGAAGACTGTCAGGGTCAAAACTGGGCTCCTAGGAAACTGAGTAAAGTTTCCCTAGGAAGACTATTCCACATTATTTTTCTCTTCTTGCCCCTGTGACTCTGCTATGAAACAAAGTAGAAGCATCCCTTCCATTAAAGCTCCCAAAGTATATACCTTTTCTCTTTTATAACTATCCTAACTATAGTATTTCATTTCTTCCCTTTGTTTGATGTGGAGTACACACAATGCAGAATTGACACCTGTTAAAATGAAGTAATTAAAATGAAACAAAATAATTGAAAATAGTTTTCAGAAATTTTTTCTACAATGAAATGGTGTATCCAGTGTTTTCGTATTTCTAAGATCTTATATTTTTCAAAATAACTCTTTGTAAAGATAGTTTTTTTTTAAAAAAGATTTATTAGAGCATGAGGGAAGGGCAGAGGGAGAGGGAGAGAGAATCCAAGTAGACTCCACGTTGAGTGCAGTGCCCAGCTCGAGGCTCAATCTCATGAGCCTGAGATCTGAGATCATGACCTGAGCCAACCAAGAGTTGGATGCTCAACCACCTGTGCTACTCAGGTGCCCCAGTAGTTAGTTTTTTTTTTTATTACCCACATTAATGGAAGGAAGAAACATTTATTAGCTAAAATAGGAAGATATTTTCTTCTCTCTCCTTATTGAATTGTTCTCATCAAAGCAGCTACCTTTTCTTTTCTGCTGGGACAGTGCTATACCAGCCATGAGTGATTCATTAGAGTCAGTAGTAAGTAATAAACGCAGTAATAGAAAAAGCCACAAACGGGCATAAAATGGAGATTATAGAAGGAAGTGATTTTTTTTAAGATTTTTATATATTTATTTAACATAGATCACAAGTAGGCAGCGAGACAGGCAGAGAGAGAGAGAGAGAAGCAGGCTCCCTGCTGAGCAGAGAGCCTGATGTGGGGCTCGATCCCAGGACCCTGAGATCAGGACCTGAGCCGAAAGCAGAGGCTTTAACCCACTGAGCCACCCAGGCGCCCCCGAAGGAAGTGATTCTTAAAATCAAACATCTAAGTAAAAATAAAGCACTGAATTGATTTAGAAAACAACTTTTGAATTTTGATTTAGTTCTAAGACATCTTGCATTATAACCTCTGGGGGAAATTGCAATTAGGAAAGATGCAAGATTAATTTGACGGATGTTAGTATGGATGAAGAACAGATGTTAAAGGCTTACAGTTATTAGAAGAAATGTGCAGATAATTTTCAAAATATTTTTATGTCAAAAACATAAACATTTTTGGGGCACCTGGGTGGCTCAGTCATTAAGCGTCTGCCTTCGGCTCAGGTCATGATCCCAGGGTCCCGGGATGGAGCCCCGCATTGGGCTCCTTGCTCGGCAGGAAGCCTGCTTTCTCCCGCTACCATTCCCTCTGCTTGTGTTCCCTCTCTCGCTGTGTTTCTCTCTGTCAAATAAATAAAATCTTTAAAAAAAAATAAACATTTTCATTATGTTTCCATTGTAGGATACCAAAGTACTCCATAAATGTGTACTTTTTAATCTTTATCATACTTTAAAACCTAATCCTCTCAACCAATAACAAAATGGATTTTAGCTGTTTATAAGAATTACTATCTGAAATATGAGGTCTGTCAGGGGCGCCTGGGTGGCTCAGTGGGTTAAAGCCTCTGCCTTTGGCTCAGGTCATTATCTCAGCGTTCTGGGATTGAGCCCCGTGTCAGGCTCTCTGCTCGGCAGGGAGCCTGCTTTACTCTCTCTCTCTGCCTGCCTCTGCCTCCTTGTAACCTTGCTCTGTCAAATAAATAAGTAAATAAAATCTTCAAACAAAAATATGAAGTTTGTCAGACATTTAAGTTAAACTAAGAATTGGAGAATTGCCTTCTTTTAAAAATAGTCTTTCAGGGGCGCCTGGGTGGCTCAGTCGTTAAGCGTCTGCCTTCGGCCCAGGTCATGATCCCAGGGTCCTGGGATCAAGCCCCGCATTGGGCTCCTTGCTCGGCAGGGGGCCTGCTTCTCCGCTACCATTCCCTCTGCTTGTGTTCCCTCTCTCGCTGTGTTTCTCTCTGTCAAATAAATAAAATCTTAAAAAAAAAATAGTCTTTGATTTGGGATTGATTTGTAAGAATCTTGCTCTGTAGGAGAGAGATGGGCTCAATCTCTGAAGTTTTCTTTGCACATTATGATGCACAAGGAGTATATTTTAATTTTTGTCCCCAGGCTGCATACTCTTGTAAATATTGCGGTTTCTGCTTTGTTTTTCCCACATATATATTGAGGGCAATAAACTAAATGATTATTGAGAACTATTTCTAGGACAATACAGATCTCTCTCAGTTGAGACCTAAAAATACTGTAGCTACTTAAATCAGGATTCTGTTTCATGTCACATTGTCTATCTAAGTTGTGTCATTAATTTTGTAAAAGTACTTAGCTCTTCTTCCACATTACATACTAATCGCAGAAAGGCTCAGTTTCTACCAGCTTTGTTAACTGAAAATTCTTTTATTTCACATAACGGTGCTTAGTACATCATAATCGGCAAGTGGTTTAGTTTGTTAAAACTATTTCTAGGGGCACCTGGGTGGCTCATTCATTTGAGTGTCCATCTCTTGATTTCAGCTCAGGTCTTGATCTCAGAGTCGGAGCTTACTTGAAATCACAAAAAACTAATTTTCTAAATGAGTGAAATTTGTTTTTTCAAGTACAAAAACCTAAAAATTAACCATTCCAGTGCAGTTCTTTCTATAGTGCATATTCAATTTGACAACTCAGGAGTTTTGAGTTTGACAACTCAAACTTTTCTAAGAATATAACCTAATAGAGATGTAAAGAGAATAGTTCAGGAAATCAGGAACCAATCTGTTTTATCTTAAATTCATGTGGCTTCATAAAAAGGAATATGACTTTAATATTGGACTTTGTGCTTGAGTGCCCATTTTTTTTTCTTTAAATCATAGCCATATGGTAAATTTTCTATTTTGTTAATGTTTCTCTTTTATTGATGGGCATGCAGTGGGTGTTTCTTGGAAATGGCCAATTTTTATTAAAATGTTTCTGGAAGAAAATTTAAAAAAAAAAAAAAAAAAATTCATGTGGCTTTTTTGGGGGCGCCTGGGTGGCTCAGTGGGTTAAGCCTCTGCCTTCGGCTCAGGTCATGATCTCAGGGTCCTGGGATTGAGCCCCGCATCGGGCTCTCTGCTCAGCAGGGAGCCTGCTTCCCCCTCTTTCTCTGCCTGCCTCTCTGCCTACTTGTGATCTCTGTCAAATAAATAAATAAAATCTTAAAAAAATTCATGTGGATTTTACATTATACTTTGTAATGTATCTTTATGCTAACATAGAAACATATATGTTACTTACCTTCAAGTAAATGTTGACTGCTAAGTCATTTAAACAAAAGCTGAGTCATTTAAACAAAAGCTGTCCAGACCAAAGACCCTATTTGATAGGGACCACATTTATCCCTTGGGTTAACAGTTCATCACCTGTGTTTTACCAGATCTGTTAAATATAAGCTCTATTGTATTGGGACTTATGGTTAACGTAACAAAGACTTTTAGTATGGTCCTCAGAAAACAATGTCTTATATGAATGGAATTGATAATTCATTGTTATATTAAAACTCATGCATTGAAATAAATATTACATCATGTTCTAAAGCAAGACAAGTATTTATTCTTTTTTGATAGAAGCAACTTGAAATCAGACTCTTTCACTGATTACAGGATGTCTTACTATAATATTTTTTTAAGCCTAAGTTTTAATTGTACTGACACTGAAGGTGCTTTATCTTGGTAGGCCCCAAGTTGTTCAAACTTAAAAAGGGAAAGGAAAAAGCAAATCTTTTTTTTTAAGCAAATCCTCTTTAAAGTAAACCTCTCCTGGGGCACTTGGGTGGCTCAGTCATTAAGCATCTGCTTTCAGCTCATGTCATGATCTCAGGGTCCCTAGGATCAAACCCCGCATTGAGCCCCACATCAGGTTCCCTGCTCGGTGTCTGCTTCTCCCTCTCCCCGTCTCCCTGCTTGTCTTCCCTCTCACTCTATTTCTCTCTCTCTGTCAAATAAATAAAATCAACCAATCAATAAATTAGACCTCTCCATTATGACACAATTTTCTGATTAGAAAATTACAGACCTTTCACAGATAGCTTAAAGTTATGAGATTTTTTTTTAAAGATTGAATTTTAGTATGGTCTGTATTAGATTGGAGAAGTGGGATCATTTTTTTAAAAAATTACTTATTTATTCGTGAGACCGAGAAAGGCAGAAGGAGAAGCAGGCTACCCAGGGAGCGGGGAGCCTGATACAGGACTCGATCCCAGCTTCTTGGGATCATGACCTGAGCCGAAGGTGAACCTCTAACCGACTAAGCCACTCAGGAGCCCAAAGTGGGATCATTTCTTAACCTAATAGCAAGGAAGATTTTCTTATATTCAGAGATGGAAAATACCCCATCAGATTGCCTGTCTTTGGAAGACCTTATGACCTTGATGACTCATTGAAAGAGCATTTGTTGATTTGCCTTTGAAAATTTACCTAACATGCATTCTTAGGTTTTTAAGGTTTTTGCTATGGAATAGCTTGGATATCTGCTTTATCCTGGTAGGTGGTAAAAGAAGAGTCTTAGTTACTAAGCTGTTTATAAATACCTTATCCTGGTAGCAGTTACCTTCTGATACTCACACTCACGGTTGTATCCATCCGGACGACCCCCAACCCTACTGACACAAACGTGTAGGGGTGAAGGGAGTGGAGAGAAGGAGGCTGCAGGTGGCATCTTTCTTTGTCCTACTGTGTTCTTACACTTGTTCCTTCACTGGTGTTAGATTCAGTGTCTCAGATCTGTTTGTTTCCTGGGTTCTGCATATGTAGAATATAATTTTTGGAAATACTTTTATTACTATCTGATCATAGTCTGCAGTCTATTTTATAGAAAACTGAATTATATATTTGCAAAAGTATTTGCTTCAGTCTCCCCTACACTCCATACTGCATTAGTGTCTATTTGAACAATACAAATCTGATGTCATTTGCCTTCCTGAAAAACTTCAGGTCTCCTCATAATTCAGGATTAAGTCTAGAATCTGTAGCATGGCCTATTGGTCTTTCATCTTTCACGATCTGGTTTGTGCTTATATTTGCAAGTCAACTCTGTACCACCAGCTGTATGCATCTTGGGCTAATTATCATAGCATTTATCGTACTGTTACTAACAAATTTCCTTTTTTTTTTTTTTTGGTCCTCACCATTGGACTGATTGCTTTGATAAGTGTATTTTTTTTTTATTTCAACTATTCCCAGGATATAGCACGGTTCCTGGCACTAAATAAATAAGTCTCCTGATGCCTCTTCAACCTAGAAATTCTGTATTTCTCATTCTTTACTTTGTATGTGCTTTTGACTCTCTCCTTTTCGCCTGGAATACCCTCTTTATTTCTTCTAGCATCCATTTTTATTTACTTTTTCCTATAATCTCACAATATATATACCTTCAACAGAGTATTACTAAAGTATGTTGAATTATATGTCCTCTCTGCTAACCTCTAATGGTTAGACAGGGACTTAGAATCTAAAATATAAAAATGAACAAAAGTGTCAGTGATTAGAGTTGCTCACCTGGCTCAGTCTGTAGAGCATGCAACTCTTCTTAAAAAAATGTCGAGAGCACAAGCAGCAGGGTGGGTGGGGGGCCAGGGCGAAACACTCCCCACTGAGCAAGGAGCCCCACACAGGGCTCCATCTCAGGACCTCGATCTCAGGACCCTGGAGTCATCACCTGAGCTGAAGGCAGACACTTAACCAACTGAGCTACCCAGGCATCCCTAGAGCATGGAACTCTTGATCTCGGGGTTGTCAGTTCAAGCCCCATGTTGGGTGCAGAGATTACTTAAAATCTTAAAAAAAAAAAAAAAAAAAAAAAAAAACAGTGATTAGCACAAAGAAGATGAATAAATGGTCTTTGTTGATAGTATTTGGGAAATTTAGGAATGTACTTCTCCAACAGTGAATTTATACTTGTGGCCCAAGGGTAAGGTTTAACCTGAATGTATGTTTTTGGGGGGTCAGCTCGTGTTTTTTTAAAACCTGGGAATATAAAGACGCTCTTCTGTTGTTTCTTCCAGATGTTATACTTAGTGGCTTTACACAGTGGTTACTGCTTGTAGCTGATGGTATCTGAGTCTATGACTACTGCTATAGTCCCCCATCAGTTTGTGGCTATCGTACCTTAATGATCTGACTGAGTAATCCAAATCTTATTTTGCTGCCAAGAAGTAGCAGCTACCATTGAAAAAGTCATTCACATTTGGGATTTTGCTTTTTATTTTAAGAATCTGAAAGTACCAGAGTGTGTGTGTGTGTGCATGCATGCATGCGTGTGTATCTGCAAATTGATTTGAGGGATACTGCATGAGAAAGAGGGTCATAGAAGTCAGAAAACACAAAACACTATATTCATCCCTAAGATTCACTGCACATAGCATTATAATAAAGGCTTGGAAGAGTCTTGTTTAACTTTATTTAATCCAATATTTCCCAAACACATTTGGTTATGAAATCATTTTAAAGATGATATCTTGTTAACCACTTTTCTATAAGAAACATTTTGGAAAATACTGGCTTAAAGGAAAGGACTATGTGATCTTCCCGGGGGATTATTCAGTATTTAGATAAATGGTGGGGAAAGAATTCTAGATGTTAGGATTTACTAAAAAGAAGAATAATGAAGGGAGGGTTGGGACTGGATGGAGGTCAAATCAGTTACCTTAACTTCTAAAATTAAAACCCATCTGTCTTCTGCTAAAACTATATACAGTCATATGAGAAATAGATTACAAAAAACACATTCACAGTCTTTCTCACCCTCCTCCTCCTTTCGCAGTGTTGTGTCTATCTCTAATTTCGTCCTCACAATACCTCTTTGAGGTAAGCAGGGCAAAGATTTTCATCTCCATTTTGCCATTGAAGAAACTAAACCTGAGAAAGGTAAAATGACATACCCAAGATCACACACTTAGTAAATGGTAGAGCATTAATGTAAAACCAGATATGATAACTTCTTTGTTTCCACAATATCACCTGACTCATATCGTAATAGTGTCCCTATTGTATATAGTTTCTCACTGAGTGAAAACTGTAGTTGGGAAGGGAGATAGTTTTTTAGCACAGGACTGGTAAAGTGGCTCGTGGTTGATGGTCAGATTATCAAACTTCTAAACAGTAAACAAGAATTAGTAAATGAACCAAAAGCAGTCATTTACCAGAATGTTGAAATTTTTCAGAAAGTTTCTTAAATCATCTAAGATAATGCTGAAAGTTTTATGTCAAGATTTTTTATTTTCTGGATTTGTGGTTCAAATATTACATTGTGCTATTTGTTATTTTTTTTAATAACAGCTTTGTTAGGATAGAATTCACATGACATTCAGTTCACCCATCTAAAGTGTACAGTTCAGTGATTTTCAATGTATTTAGAGTTATTAATCCATCACCACTATAAAATGTGAGAACATTTCATCACCTCCAAAAAGAAACCTTATGCTTATTGGAAAATACTCACCATTTCCCATCAGTCTCTCAGCCCTAGGCAACTACTGGTTTACTTTCTCCATACGGATTTGCCTATCTGGACATTTTGTATAAATAGACTCATGATACAATTTTTTGTAACAAACTCCTTTTACTTAGCGTACTGTTTTCAGGTTTCAGCCATGTCATAGAATATATTGAGTACTTTTTATTGTTGAAAAATATTCCATGTTTATGTGTATATTACATTTTATTTATCTAGTCATTAGTTGATAGATATTTGGGTTGTTTCCACTTTGTGGCTATTTTAAGTAATGTTGCTATGAACATTTGTTAATAAATTCTGTTTATAAATTCATTTGTTAATAAATTCTGTTAATAAAAACATATGTGGACATATGTTTTTAATTATTTTGGGTAGTAGTGGATCAAGGTATTTGGCCATATGATAGTAGATTATATAGTAGTGGGTCATATGGGAACTCTTAAGTTTTTTGGCTTTTGAGGAAGACTGTTGTCCAAAATGACTGCACCATTTTATATTCCCATCAGCAGTGTATAAGGGTTCTAATTTCTCCACATCCTCATCGACTCTTGTTTTGTTTTTGTTTCTGTTTTGATAGCCATTTTAGTGAATGTGAAGTGATATATCATTGTGATTTTGATTTGCATTTCTCTGGGGACTAATGATGTTTGGATATTAACCCTTTATTGAATATGTTATTTGCAAATAAGCTCCCATTCAGTAGGTTGTCTTTTTGTTTTGTAAATTGTTTCTTTGGTTGTGCAAAAGGTTTTTATTTTGATGCAGTCACAATAGTTTATTTTTGCTTTTACTTCCTTTGCCTCAGGAGACATAACTAAAAAAATGTTGTTATGGCTGATGTCAGAGACAATACTGCTTGTGCTTCCTTCTAAGATTTCTATAGTTTCAGGTCTCACATTTAGGTCCTTAATTTATTTTATTTTTGTGTATGGTGTAAGAAAGTAGTCTAGTTTTATTCTTTTTCATATAGCTATCCAGTTATCCAAACACCATTTGTTAAAGAGACTGTCTTTTTTTTCCTGTGGCATATTTTTTGCCCCCTTTGTCAAATAGTAATTGATAGCAAAATTCTGGGTTTATTTCTGGGTTTTCTATTCTGTTCCATTGATCTGTGTGGCAGTACCCTACCATTTTTGTGGCAGTACCCTACCATTTTGATTACTACAGCTTTGTAACATAAGTTGAAGTCTGGAATTGTGATATCTCTAGGTTTTTTGGGTTTTTTTTTTTCCCCCTCAGATTGCTTTAACTATCTGGGGTCTTATGGTTCTATACAAATTTTACAGTTTCTTGTTTTAGTTCTTACAAAACGCTGTCGATACTTTGATAGGAATTGCATTAAATCTGTAGATTTCTTTGGGTAGTACACACATTTTAACAATATTTCCTATTCCAATCTGTGAGTGTGGAATGTCTTTCCATTTCTTCATGTCATCTTCAATTTCTTGCATCTGCGTTTTATAGTTTTCAGAGTACAGGTTTTGCACCTCTTTGGCTAAGTTTATTCCTAGGTATTATTTATAGTGTAATTGTAAATGAGGATTGTTTTCTTAGTGTCTTTTTCTGCTACTTCATTATTAGTTTATAGAAATGCAACAGCTTTCTGTACATTGATTTCGTATCTTGCAACCTTACTGAATTCATTTATCAGTTCTAATAGTTGTTTGGTGGCATCTTCAGGGTTTTCTACATATAGTATGATGTCATCTGCAGATATTGAAAGTTTTACTTCTTTCTTACCAATTTGGATGCCTTTTATTTTTCTTGTCTGATTACTATTGCTAAGACTTCCAGTATCCAACGTAAGTTGAATTAAAGTGGTGAAAGAGGACATTCTTGGTTTTTTCCTGACCTTAGGGGGAAAGCTGTCAGTTTTTCCCTGTTGAGGATGACATTAGCTATGGGCTTTTCATATAAGACCTTTATTATGTTGAGCTTTGTTTCCTCTAGACCTGCTTTGTTGAGGGTTTTTATCATGAACGTATGTTGTATTTTGTCAGATGTTTGTTTCTGTTGAAATGATCCTGTGGTTTTTATCCATTCTCCTGTTGATGTGATGCATCCTAGGAATAAATCCCAGTCTTAACAAGGTGCATGTGTCCTCCATAGGAAGTGCTGGCTGGTGCTGGGTATGAAGCCCCACAAAACCTGCAGTCAGCAGACCAAAGTGTTGGCCAACTTGCACTGGTCTTCTGGGGGAGGGGCTCACAGCACTAGGACTGAGGCACGCCTGGCTGGAAGAGGCAGGGCAGGATCTAAGCAAGTTAGGTAGTGAGTGTACTGATTCCTGCAGGTGGCCATGTGTTTATTGCTGGGGGCTGGAGAGGGAATTGGTCTTGCCAGCTCCTTTTTTCCTGCAGAAGCCTCCCAGTTTAATCTGTCTCTAGACAGGCTTTACAATTAGTAAATAACTCTCCTTCCCTTATGCTCCAGGCTCTGCTCTGCTCTTTTCTTTTTTTCTTCTCTTCTCTTCTTTTTTTGAAGATGAGTTTGTGTGCAATAGGGAGAGAGAGAAGCTCAAAAAGACTCCCCACTGAGCACAGAGCCCATACGAAGGGCTCCATTTCATGACCCTGAGATCATGACCTGAGCCAAAATCAAGAGCCACTGAGCCACCTAGGCCCTCCCTGCCTGGCATTTTTCAAACTGCTGCTTCTATTGCTGTGTCTGCAGGCTATTTGTTGTGCTGTGTGCTTAAAGGTGGGGACTTAAGTTTTCACTTGCCTTCCAGGCTCTCCCATCACTAAGCCTGCTGGTAACTTCCAGGCTTCAAGTCCTGGTGGTTCTAAAAACTCATGAAATTCATCCCCTCTGGTTTTCAGAGCCAAATGTTATGGGGATTCATCTTCCCCATGTGGCTTCCCAGTATGAAGGTCTGTTTTTCTCCCCACTCCACCCCCACGATTCCTTCCTGCGATGGGCTCTTGAGTCTGCTTAGTTCCCACTTCCACCTCTCCTACCCTTTTCGATACAACCTCTGCTCCACCTTTAGTTGTGGAATTTGTTCTAACAGGTTTCTGGTCATTTTCTGGGTTATTTACACTGGTGTGAATGTTATCTGGTTGTATCCTTTGGACAGAGTGAGCCTAGGATCCTTTTATTCCGTCATCTTCCTTTGATTACACTCTTCTTATCTTTGTAGAGGAGAAATAAGAATGCTTCAGGGTCATGGGATGGCAGTGCGATAGCATTATGAAGAAGGTTGCTGTTCTCTTTTATGTAACAATTATAAATGACATCTAGATCAGGGAACAGATAGGACCATTTCCTTCATGCTGAACAATTACTCATTTTGTGTTTACTTCCTCTTTGTACTAGGTTTGAGCTCTCTGAAGATTAGTTTTGAAGCGTCTAAGATACATAAAGTTTTAAAATATCCTCTTACAAAGAGGAAGGATTCAGAAATAATTGTTACGAGCAGAGATAATGTATCGATTGGTAATTTGGCAAAAAATAGATGGATTTGTTCCAATCTTTTAGAAGGCAAAAGTACATTCGATGGCCTGTTTTAGCCATTTTTAGCAAGAAATACTATATTACCTAATACTGATTCTGTGGGACTCAAGAGTAGATTTTGTTATATAAGTCATTTTCTTTTTTTATAACAATACAAAGCTTTTTTAAATTTAATTTTATTTTTTCAGTGTTCCAAGATTCTTTGTTTATATACCATACCCAGTACTCCATGCAATACGTGCCCTCCTTAATACTGACCACCAGGCACCCATCCTCCCACCCTCCTCCCTTCCAAAACCCTTAATTTTTTTTTCTCAGAGTCCACAGTCTCTAATGGTTCCTCTCCCCCTCTGATTTCCCCCAATTCACTTTTCCTTTCCTTCCCCTAATGTCCTCCATGTTATTCCTTATGCTCCACAAGTAAGTGAAACCATATGATAATTGACTCTCTCTGCTTGACTTATTTCACTCAGCATAATCTCCTCCAGTCCTGTCCATGTTGATACAAAAGTTGGGTATTCATCCTTTCTGATGGAGGTGTAATATTCCATTGTATATATGGACCATATCTTCTTTATCCATTCATCTGTTGAACGGCATCTTGGCTCTTTCCACAGTTTGGCAATTGTGGCCATTGCTACTATGAACATTGGGGTACTTGTGACCCTTCTTTTTACTGCATCTGTATCTTTGGGGTAAATACCCAGTAGTGCAATTGCAGGGTTGTAGCGTAGCTCTATTTTTGATTTCTTGAGGAATCTCCACACTGTTTTCCAAAGTGGCTGCACCAGCTTGCATTCCCACCAACAATGTAAGAGGGTTCCCCTTTCACCACATCCTCTCCAACACTTGTTTCTTGTCTTGTTAATTTTGGCCATTCTAACTGGTGTAAGGTGGTATCTCAATGTGGTTTTGATTTGAATCT
>CM053614.1:34220759-34314224 GCA_028646535.1 Procyon lotor
AATGACCCAATATAGGTAGAGGTACAGTGTTTGCTCCCAAGGTGATATAGACAAGAGGACTTGTTAATGACAATGTTAGGGTAAAGAGAAGGAAACCCAGCATGGTTAGAGTAGGGCACAGCCATGCAAAGAATCCAGCAGTATCCATGTTCTCCTATCTTGGAGCTTCATGCTCCCTCCACTTGCCTAATTAACAAAGGCATAGGCTTAACTTCTAGTGCTGTATGCCATAGGTCCCTGCAGTGTCCCAACAGACAAGGTTGCAGTTTGCAAAAGCTTTGGGATTTGGGCTTACTACAAGTCCCTTTGTGACTACTGCTTCCTAGAGTCACTGAGTCTGAGAGCAGTACCAGCTGGTTAGTTTTATCAACAGTAAGGACCCTAGCTTCTGTGAGCAGTCAGAGCTTTCCGATGGCAGGGAGCTCAGGGAACGTGGATGTCTCTCCTGTGGCCAAATCCCCTTCCAGAACACCCCAACAAGGTCTTGTTCGGCCTCTGTTTGAAAATCTCCAGTGCCTGTGAATTTGCTAATTTTCACAGACTGCCTTCTGCAGAGATATCCTGAAAAGAGATCTTGGCCTCATCATTGGAGTAAGATTCGTAAATGTGAGGCTGTGCCATGATGTTCAGTGGGCACTGGGAGGGATGGGTCTGATAAGAACAGAGGAGTGTAGAACTCACCACCGATGGAAAAGGGTATCTTTGGCCCATCCAGCAGAACCTCTCAGCCTCCCTGCTGTGGGGACCCAGGATGCCCCAGAAGGTACTGCTTCTGAGGATGCTCGACCTGAGATGGGGGTGAGGGAGGGCCTGGCAGAGGTCCCAGCAGGGCTGGTAAGCTCTGATTTTCACGACCTCCGTGCAGGAAGATGGTTGGGCTAGGCTGGGCACGGGACCCAACTATTCAGGAAGGCGAGACTGCCTCTACAGCTGTTCGGAGGCCTTCTGGTCCCGGTACTCTTGGATACCATCCAAAAGTATTGAAGACTCTAACGAGCTTTCCTGGGCTCTATTGGTATTTAAAATTAAAACTAAACTTTTCCTCCAGCATTTATTTGGTAATGTACTAGAAAGTATAGGATTGCCTGGATATTAATCCCATTTCTGCCACCTAGCAGGTGCTCGGTATATACTTGGCTGATTTTATTTCTAAAGCACAAGATCTGGAACCTTCTATGGTAGGATTCAAACCAGGTCCTCGCTTTCAGCAGTGAGCACTACAGGTTAATATTATTACCCGTACAGAGGCCTCCCACTGCTGTTTCACTTTTGCAAATAGGATTAGGAAATTACAGAGCCTGGTAACAGGACGGACCATTGTTCTAGAGATATCGACTCCCTGGCCCGTGTACAAGTGCCCCCCATCACTGAGAGACCTTGGCCAGTTTTTTGACCTCCAGCTTCATTTTGCCTGTTCTGTAAAATGAGGTTAATAATAATACCAGCCTCACAGGTTAGCTGGGGGAGTTAACCGAGATAAGGCTTAGTATCTGGCACACAGTCTGCACTGGATAAATGCTATCTATTATTACTTTTAACCTAAGGTTTTTGATAGCAAGTCTGAGTCACACCTCCGGAGCTCAACCTTTTAGAAATACAGGGGTACTTGTTGGTGACACGAAACTGACTGCCTCAGTGAGCCAACTCGTGGGATTCTAGATCACAAGTGATTATATTTCTAGTATTTTCTTTGGGTGCCTGTGTCATCAGAGGCAAAGTGCACAACGGTCAGTGTTCACAGACCCCTTTGGGGGTGTGGCTGCTCCTTGGACACTGACTGCACCTGCGGGCACGCCGGGTTCCCTCTGGGCTGAGTCACGCAGCCCGGCCGCTCCGTCTCACCTGCAGCACGGGCAGGACTGTAGGCTCTGGCCACACTCAAGAGGGTGGGAGGCTCTGAAGCCTGCCTCACTGTGCCCAGCACACAGAGCCCTTCAAGCCATGGAGAGCAATGGCTTCTGGAACTAAGGCCTGAGAAAATGAATAGCAAAGTCCTGAAATCCCCTTTTCAGCCATGCGTCCTATCACTCCCGCTGTTCCCCCATCCTTCCTGATAGTTCCTGTGTATGTTATCTTTCCCCCTGAGAGTCACTGACCGATAATCCAAAAACTAAAAGACACTTCGCCCAGCTCTGGGAATTCTTGTCTCCGACACAGCACTGGGAGCCTCTGTCATGTGACTGGCCACTACAGGCTTTGTGGTGAAGTCACTGTCATTCGACAATGCCACAAGCATTTGTTGAACTCCACCTGTTGGCCAAACGCGGTGACTAGATACAAGGGTGAAAGGGCGGGCCACATCTAGGCCTGGCCCACGGAGCTGGGTCCTGGGCACACCGAGACAGCTGCTCAAACAAATGAGCAGAGTGCAGTGCAAGGGGGCAGGCAGGCTGTATGAGGAAGGGGTGGGGCGGGCGGCTAGGCCTGCCCCCTCCATGCTGGCAAGGACCATGTCCCATCCCGTGTCCCTGCAGCCTTGCCCTCGCCTCCTCCCTTTCAGTCCCTGCCGTGTGGCTGGCTCCTCTGGTCTTCGGGTTTCATTTCGAATGTCACCTCTGCAGAGAGCTGCTCAGGCCCTGAGCAGGGACCTGCAGGGACGGCCTCAGTCGGGCGCTCCGGTGCTCGGGCACACTGTCTTTCTCCTACAGCACGTCTCATTAGCTAAACATCTTATTTACTTCTCAGCTCGGACTTGCCCTCACGGCCCACTGGGCGAGCAGTCACCAAATGACCAGCAGAGCCTCTACGTGAATGAATGAATGACATGCTTAGAGTTGTTAAATTAAATCATTAGCTAAAATCACATAGATGATTTGGAAAGGTTGAAAATAGTTCATGTGACAGATGTCGTTACTGTCTTCGGCGTTATCAGAATTTCTTCATGAAAATCTTAGAGGTCTTCTATGATTCCAGGATAAAGTGGACTAAAATTAACTTGAAAGGATTTTGTAACAAGACCCTACAATTAGAAGCATACATCTTAGTAAATACGTAAATTCTAGAGACTTTAGGAAAATAGTGACTATAGTTTTAATGGTTTATCCCTTCACTTACGTGAATGCAGGAGGGTCAACCAGATGGGGGAGGCGATTACAGGATAGCCTGACAGCCATGTGCTGGAGAATATGTCCATAGAGATACATGTGTATATAACGTATTTATATGTAAATGTGTACACACCCACACGCACACACACACACACGGAGAAATGGTAAAACTATGCGGAGACTGTTTAGCCAGTCCAGTTTGGGTTATACAGATACCCTGAGAAGTCATTTATCGCTTCTGTCCTAGTTTTTAGGTACACCTGCAATGATATGTTCTGGAACATTCTTGCAACTATCAAATAGTGAGTTCAATTAGCTGGCAAAAGTGTCAAGGACATTTGCACCACTATTGCTGATTTGGGCCATGTTCTCACAGTTCTGGAGACTTATTCATGCAGGAAACATATACAGAGCCCCTGTTCAGTGCTGGACCCAGTGTGAGGACCAGGCCTGCATAGAATTTGCACTAACCATGGAGACGGGTAAATAAGGGCCGTGATGAAGGGCGGTGCTGCTCAGGCACACCCTGGGGGAGCCAAGGCAGCAGTGGAAGGAATTGTAGCTATGACTGAGGCTCTTAGAAGGCTTTCTGCAGGTGGTTCCATCAGCTAGAACTTGGAGGTCAACCTGGAGCTTACTGGACATAGTGCAGGAGGGCCTGCATTCAGGGCGTTAGGACAGCAGGCCAGGCAGAAGGAACCACATGTACAAAGGCAGCAGAGTACAGACAGCCTACAGAGGTGAAGGTGCACAGAGGAGGACAGGGCTTAGAGGTTTGGCTGCAGAGGTGGGCTGGGTCCCATTGGCGGGGACCTTGTGTTTGAAGCAGGAAGTTTGAACAGTGTCCTGAAAGGGTTAATCACCGAGAGATTTATGCAGATTTGCCTCTTAGAAAGAAGCTTTTGGCAGCTGGAAAGACACCCCCCACCCCCCCACCCCCGCCCAGCAGGGAAGAGATCCTCCAGGGAGGGAAGACCCAGGAGAGGAGTTACGAGAGGGTCAGAAGGGGGATGCCTCAGCACATGCAAGGCAGACGGGATGTGAGCCAGAGGCTGAAAGGAAAGGAGGGGCGATGGAGGATGAGAGTCACTGTGCACCAGGCCCTGTTCTGGGCTCCCAGGCTCCGCAGGGACAGAGCAGATGTCTAGCTCTGCCTTGTGACTCTGGCACCTAGTGGGAGGAGCCAGACAGAAATAAACAAGCAAGTCAGCAGGTAGTATAACCAGAGCTAAGTCCTCAGGAGAAAAATAAAGATAGCAGTGCTGGCAAAGGGGCAGGGAATTTGAAATTTTAGACAGGGTGTCCTGTGAAAATTTTCAGGGTGTGGGGAATCCAGCTCAGTGGCTCTCTGGAAGGAGAGCATTCCAAGAGGAGCAAACAGCAATGCAAAGGCCCTGGGGTACGGTTACCTGCCTGTTCCAAGAACTTCAAGGGGCCTTCAAGTGGCTGGAAGGGCCAGGGAGGCAAATAGGTGAAATGAAAGACCTGGGGGTGAAGTAGGGGCCACAGGATTTGTGAGGGGCTTTATAAGCCATTTTAAGGACTTCAGTGAAGGGAGTAAATGTGGTCAGATCCTGGACTTATTTTAAAGGTCAAGGTAGCAGGTATTGCTGACAGATTAGATGTATCTAAGAAAAGTTAAGGTTGACTTCAGGAGTCTTTGGGTTTTTTTTAAGATTTTATTTATTTATTTGACAGAGAGAGAGATCACAAGTAGGCAGAGAGGCAGGCAGAGAGAGAAGAGGAAGCAGGCTCCCCGTTGAGCAGAGAGCCCAATGCAGGACCCTGAGATCATGACCTGAGCCAAAGGCAGAGGCTTTAACCCACTGAGCCACCCAGGCGCCCCTGACTTCAGGAGTCTTGTCCTGAGCAGGTGGAAGATTGGAGTTGCCACCTTCCAAAGTCAAAAGGTAAGAAGTGGGAGTTGGTTTCTGGGTGGAGATTAGGATCATTATAGGTATCACTTGGGAGAAGGGACATTTGAGATGCCGGGTGGGGATGTCCAATCAGCAGTGAATTACAGGTCTGGTCTATATGGAGCCCAAAGATGGAGCTATGGGATAGGACAGGAAGGAAGGCCAAGCAGGCAGCACCCTCAAGGTGTCACGATAGGACCATCCTCCCGTCTCTTAGGGTGTCTGAAATTCTGTCTTTAACGTCATGGTTCCAGATGGAGCTGCCCCTCATAATCATTGAGGCTTTTCAAAGGTACAGATTCCTGGATCTCCCTTCAAACAGGAATCTCTAAGGTGGAGCCCAAACCTAAAAAACTTTTCAACACCCTCCTCAGGTGATTGTGATAGGCACCGCCAGATAAGAAACTACAGTGGTGGATGCGTGTTATTATACCTTTGTCCAAATCCATGCAATAGCAACAGTGAACCCTAATGTAAACTATAAACTACGAAATGAGAACAAAACTAAGGGGTGAAAGTATATGGGGGAAGACAGAAAAAAGAACACAGCAATTTAACTGACTTTAAAGTGTTAATGACTTCTCAGTGTCATTTGCTGGAAGTGTGCCTTGTAGCAGGCCCCCAGCAGGTGCCAGGATGGGTGAGCGAACAGAATGGGGCGATCATCGCCTCATGGAGCTTCCATTCCAGAAAGCCTGTTTGAAAAGCCTGGTGAAGGGAGGGAAAAGGGGGAGTGCCTGAGAATTTTGCCTCAGGCTGATCTGTCCCTGGCTGAAGAGAGGCTCCCAATGGTGGAGGCCAAGAGGGTAGCAAACCCAAAGCTAGGTGCCAGGGTACACCCCCAAAGAAGAGCCTCTCCTCCTCTCACCTTCTTGGACCTCAGTTGACTGTGTGCCACTAGGTAGCCCCATTTCTTCCTGTACCCCTGCCAGGAGTCCCGACACCCCAAAGAATTGAAAGCAGGGTCTCAGAGATAGCTGTATATCTATGTTCATAGCAGCATTACTCGAATCGCCAAAAAGTTGGAAGCATGCTAGTGTCCATTGGTGGATGAATGGATAAGCGAATGGCACATATTTGTACAATGGAATATTATTCAGCCTTAAAAAAGGAAGTTCTAACATATGGAGCAACATAGATGAAAACTTGAGGATATCTTACAAAATGAAATAAGCCCTCAAAGGACAAATACTGTATGAGTCCTCTTCTCTGAGGTCCTTAGAGCAGTCAAAAGTTTAGAGGCGGGAAACAGTGTGGGGGTGGCCAGGCGTTGGGGGAAGGGGAGAATGGAGAGTTACTGTTTCCTGGACGTGGTGTTGCAGTTGTGCAAGACGAAGAGAGTTCTGGAGGTCGGTGGTGCTGATGTGGCACAACAATGTAAATGTGCTTCTTGTCACCGGGCTGCATCTAAAATGGTTAAAATGGTGAATTGTACCTTAGGTGTACTTGACCGTAACTGGAAAAAAAAAAAAAGGCGCTTTTACTGAGCAAGCGCAGAGAGCCTAGTTCAGGTACAGCGGGTGGGGGCGCCAAGGAAGGCGGGTCTCTCAGAAATGAAGCTGCAGGGCCTGTGATGGAGCCCCCCACCCTCCACCAGCACAGGGCAGCCATAAAGGGAGGCCTCTGCTCGCCTTCCAGCCTCTTCTCCTGGCTCCACTGCGCTCTCTCCCCTGCTGCTCGCCTCCTCACAGCCCTGCTCTGCGTGGACCCCCCAGGGTGCTCCGACCTCATGCCCTCCCTCAGATGTTCTTTGTCTTCAGCTTCCCTGATCACTGCTGCTTCTCTGTAGCCCCCAGTTCCAGTTTGGAGGGAATCCGATGGGTTATCCCATTTCGGGGGAGCAAGCACGTTATCCACATCTGATAGGCTCGTGGGCTGGGCCACCTGACCCAATCGGCTTTGCTAAGTTAGCAGGCAGCCCCCCTGGACAGCCTGATCAGCAGGCTCTGGCGCCCACTCCGCTCTCCTCGGCAGAGGCTGTGGGTGGCAGGGATGACAGGACTCAGTGCTGGGACTTAGCAGACCAGCAGTAACCTGATGGGAAACCTCGAGCCTGACAGGTCTATATTCATCCCAAAGTCAGCCATTCTCTCCCTCTCCTCCCTGTCCCCACAATCTTTCCTTTATTTGTTTTTCTGCTGCTCATTCACTCCAGAAATAGTAAATTACATGCAAGGCGAGGTCTACCTTATTCATTTTTATATTCCTGTCTCACCACATGGTAGCACACCAATGTTTATTAATAAACTAAGTAATGGGAAAATGAAAACGTAGAACGAGCACCAGATTTGGAATCTGAAGACCCTATCTGAGTCATCCAAGGTCACTTTCTGCCTGTGTGACCTTTGAAAAAGCATCTGATTTCTCTGGGCCTCAGCCTCAAATTCTGTGAAGTGAATGGGCTAGAATACATTGGTAGTCCGGAGAGTTTTCTGCCTCCCCTAAAAGGAGTTGATTGGATGTCTTTCCGGCAGAATTTCTCTGTCTTTAGTATGCTAATGGGTCTTATGAACTTTCCAGAGAGAGATTAAAGTACAGAACTCTTTCCAAATTCTGCCTGTCCCTATGGTCCTTTAAACATGGAACATCACAAGGGGTTTGGGCTGGGAAAGATGAGAGGCCCAATTTGGGATGCACCTGACCTCCACGGGCTGATTGAGCCTCAAGGAACCTCAGACTTCATATGAGTCTTTTTGCAGCAATTTGTTTACTCACCCAGAATAAATTGCTTTGGATTTTAGATTTTAAATGCTCTGAGCTACCTTTGGTCATTTCCTGTCTCTATCATACTCCTAGTTGTCTGGGGTTCATTTCCCTCTGTGTGTTTCTTTGTGACCTGAAGGTTACCAAGGCCATTGAGTCAGATTCTCTGAAGTTTCTCCCCCTTATCTTGAGACCGTAGGGTACCTCCTATTACTCAGAAAGATAAGGCACTGGCACGGCCCGCCCTGGCCGCTGACACATCATGTGCGGGCATCTGAGTGGGCAGCTGCTATCTAGGAAGGTCTCTGAGCTGTCGTTTCACTGCCAGATTGTTATCCAGCCATGCGATAAGTGGGAGGCACTAGCCAACCTGTGGGTTTATTATAGGGACTCTCTGATTCATGACTCTGATTAATGGCCAGGTATTATAACTGACTGGGGAGTGAGGAGCACTGTCATATCAAAATATGGGGCATTCAGGGCTGCCAGAGGATCTCGGGAGTACTCTCCTGGGGGTGCCGTAACCAAGTACAGTAGGAGTTAGGGGTACCCCCCCATGCAGTGGGAAATCCCATATAACTTTTGACTTCCCCAAAACTCAACTACTCATAGCCTACTGTTGACCAAAAGCCTTACCGATGATATAAGTGGTTGATGAACCTGTATTTTGTGTGCTATAGGCATTATATACTGTAGTCTAACAGTAGGGAGGCTAGAGGGAAAAATGATATGAAGAGAATCAAAAGGAAGGGAGAATAACATTACAGCACTGTACCCTATTGAAAAAAATGTGCTTATCACTGGACCCTTGCAGTTCAAACCCGTGTCGTGCAAGGTCAAATGCATCATAAACTGGGTGGTATGAAACAATAGAAATTCACTGTCTCACCAGCCTGGAGGCTGGAAGTCTGAAATCCAGGTGTCCCCAGGTTGAGTTCCTACAGAACCTCTGGGGGGGATGCTTCCTTGGCTCTTCCAGTTTCTTCCAGCTTCCTTGGCTTGTGGCCGTGTAACTCAGCTCACTGCCTCCAGCCTCACATGGCCCTCTTCCCTCTGTCTGTGCCCAGATGTTCCTCTCCAAGGATGCAGGACCTGTGGGATTAGGGACCTATCCTGATGACTTCATTTGAACTTGATTATATTAGCAATGGCCCCATTTCCAAGTAAGAGGACATTCAACAGTACCAGGGGTTAGGACTTTGACATACCTTTTGGGGGACGTGATTTGAATCATAATACCCCTGATGTCAAGGAAAAGCCTACTCAGGGGCCGGCCCCATGTGATAGGTGCACTTGGCCCTCAGAGCCCTGCCTGTGAACAGTGATCACCTAATCCCTTCTTTGGGGGCCTCTTCTGGGTTTTCAGAGAAGAGAGTCCAGAGTTCAAGCATCTTCTGCACAGAGGACAGAGCTGAGGCCAGAAATGTCAAAGGTGTTTGAGGCTCTCTGTACAGATAAGAATACATTCTCCAGGCACCATAATGCAGGGTTTGGGAGCTACTGATCACCCTCTGAATCCGGCCTCCATTACTTGGCAGCTGTGTGGCTCTGAGCAAAACCCTTGACCACTCTGAACCGTGGCTTCCTCGTGGATAGATGGGAAGGACACCAGTTCCATGCCAGTGGCTCTCACCTGGGAAAAATTTTGTCCCCCACAAGATATACAGTAATGCCCACAGATGTTTTTGATTGTCACAACTGAGGGGGTGCTGCCCACACCCAGAGGGGAGAGCCCAGGGATGCCGCTAAGTATCCTACAAGGCAGAAGGCAGCCCACACAACCAAGAATTACCTGGCTGTGAATGTTAAGAGTACCAAGGTTGAGAAACTCTGCCCATCCTATGGGGTTGATAATTGGCTTTAGAAATGAGGCATGCAGGGTGGCCAGCACATCCCTGGCGTTGAGTCAGCCCAATAAATAGCAGTTGTACACACTGAGAAACAGAGAGTTTGTGGCAACTCCAGGAAAACATTTGAAGTCACTAGAATTTCCGAGTATAAAAAGGAAAAAAGATTCTCAAGCTTGATGTAGTCCCTGAATTATGAATGCTTGGGAAACATAAAAAAAGCAAAATATAATTGGCTCACATAGATGGTGAGGCATATAGAGGGGATAAAATATTAATGGAATGCTTGTAATGTCACATGCTTTTACCCATATCACCTCATTTAATCATTTTTAGCAACATATTGAAGAATTGCCCACCCCACCTCACCACACACAACGCCCCCCAGCCGCCATTTTATAGGTGAAGCAACTGAAGCTTATGAGAGTTTAGTATCTTTTCCCTGGGTCTGCCTTTAAGTGGTAGAGCTGGTGTTTGAGCCAGGCTCTCTCATGTTTCCAAGCCCATGACTCTCTGTTGCCCTTACCTGACTCACACGGAATCACTGTAACTGACTAAGGTGTTAGTCATGAACCCAATGGTTGGATGCCGAGGAATGCGGGCAGGGAGGCCCCTAGGAGAATCCAGGATGCAGCAAAGGTGCACTAGGGATTCTTCAGGATTTCTATCATTCTGAGATCGCCTCTCCTCTTTCCTACATTGGAGGCCAAGCTTCTCTCTTGATGTCCTCTCTGGTGATCCTACCAGCTAAACCAGGACTTGCCCTCCAGGAACAGGGCAAAGTGCTAAAAAGCAAACCCATCTACTTTCCCTCCTCTAGCTTCCCACAACAAGTCTTATTCCCTCACGGTGATCGAGTCCTGAGATACTACAAAGAGGAGAGCCTGTAATTTAGCCAGAGATGTGACAATGGCAGGAGAGAAGCCAGGAGTGAAAACATCAAAGTACACTTTGGTAAGGTTGCTGAATTTACATGAAATGATACAAGATCACATGAAGGTAGTCACAAGGATAATTGGATAAACCAATTATCCAAAACCAAGGATAAAACAACCACTAAAATAACAATACAAAGATTTAGAGCAAATAAGCCATAAGAAAAAAAAATGAAATCAACAGTAATCAGTTCACCAAAGAAGACCTACAAATGGCCAGTGAGCTCATGAAAAGCTGCCCATCATTAGTCATCGGCGAAATGCAATCAAAACCACAGTGAGATAAGAACTTCACAGCCACCAGGATGGTTACAGGCAAGGAGGCAATTGCTAACCAACATTGGAGAGAATGCAGAGAATTAAAAGCCCTGATGCACCACTAGCAGAAATGTAAGCTAGGGCAGCCACTTTGGCAGGACTCAGAATGTTAAACAAGGAGTTACCACCTGACCCAGCAATGCCATGCCTAGGTTCATGCTCAGGAGAAATGAAACATATGTCTACACCAAAACATGAATGTTCATAGCAATATTATTCATAATAACCAAATGGTAGAAACAACCATTGTCCATCAGCGGATGAATGGATAAAGAAAAAAGGTGGTATGTCCATACAGTGGAACTCAACCGTGGGAAAGCATGCAGTACCGATACGTGCTACAACATGAGTGACTCTTGAAAACACTATGCTAAGTGAAAGAAAGCCAGTCACAAAAGGCCATACTATGTGACCCTATTTATACGAAATGTATGGAACAGGCAAATCTATAGAGATAGAAAGTAGCTTAGTGACTATTGAGGGCTAGGAAAGGGTACGAGTGGGAGGATTTGGTGGCGACAGCTAAAAGGCAAGAGGTTTCTTTTTGGGGTGATCAAAATGTTCTATAACTTGCACAATTTTGTGTGTACCCTAGAAATCATTGAATCGCTCACTTTCAATGAGTGAAGTGTATGGTGTATGAATTATATCTCCCAAAAACTACTACAAGAAAGTATAATCGGTTCAAAAGTAGGCAGGAAAAGAGGGAAAAAGGAAAAAGGAATAAGTAGAACTAACGGAAAACAATAAGATGGGCAGTTTAAACCTAATCATATTGGGACACCTGGCTGGCTCAGTCCATAGAACACGAAAATCGTGATCTTGGGGTCATGGATTCCAGCCCCACTTTGGGCATAGAGCTTACTTAAAAAAGTTAATAGCAATAATCACATTATTGGAAGGCAGAGATTGAGAGATTGGGTAAAAAAAGCAAGAAGCAACTATAGGCTGTCTATATAAGAAGCCCACTTCAAATAGAAAGACACAAATAGGTTAAAAGTAAAATGATGGAAAAGGATGTACCATGGTAACATTAATTTACAAAAAAGCTGGGGCAGATATATTAATATCAGACAAAGTAGATTTCAGGGCCGAGAATATTACCAAGGACAAAGGAGGTTATTTCATCATGATAAAATGGTTAATTCATCAGGAGGATATAACAATCTTAAATATTTATGGGCCTGATAACAGAGCTCAAACTACACGAAGCAAAAACTGATAGAACTCCAAGGAGAAATAGAAAAATCCTCAATTACATCAGATATTTTAAGTAAGCCACTTGTCATACAATAAGTGAGGACGCTTGGAGATTGTTGAATCCAGTCCACTCACCTTACTGATAAGGAGAAGGGGACACAGAGAAGTCAGTTGAGTTATCCAAGGTCACAGAGTTCATTTGTGCTAGAGCTTGGCCGTTCACCCAGTTGCCCACCAGGGCTGCTCAGTCCTGTGAGAGTCCCTGCAGCACGGAGACTCCCAAATTCAGCCTAACATGATGAGAGACCTACAACCATGAATAGGAGGAATCCCACTAGGTAACCAGTCATGGCTACTGATGTGTTAAGAGATTATCCATTAATTCTTTTTCACAAATGTTAAGGCCTAGGCACCACTGGAGGTGCTTGAAATACAGCAGTGGAGTCAAATTGCTTTTCTTTAAGGAGCTTACATTTAGGTGAGGGACAGACAATAAATATCTAAGTGATAAGCGCTGCTAAGATAAAGAAAGTGGGGTAAAAGGGATGAAGAGCAGGCCTGAGCTTTAGGAAATTGTGCCCACCTAGTATTTCCCCCAGAAAAGGTAGTTCTGTGAGATGTTCCACACAAAAGGGCAAATAAGTACTGCCTGTACCTTTTCCTTCCAGAGATTCCCTGTGCATGCTAATAAATTGAAGGCCCTGAGAAGTCCTGCAATGATGAAACTCATTTCAATTTTTTTAATCTAGCACTTTCCAACTATGGAACATACTTTGAAGAATGTCCATGGTACCTCTTGGGCTTTGTATAATATCACCCTTATGTACTTTCTGGGAGCTGAATTTCCAAGTTTTTGTGTCTCTAACTTATTCCTCAAAAAAGATTATAGTTTCTTCCAGATCAATCCACAAATGAGGCCGTCATAGCCACCAGAGGGGCAGCATGATATTGAGAAAGGAGCCCTACCCTTGGCTCCTAGAGGTCAATTCTCAGCAAGCTTCTTGGCCTTTCAAGGCCTCAGAGATAACATGAAGCTCTAGACTCTGGTCTCAGATTCCTTCCAGCTCTAAAATTCCCAGTTTTTTTGGACTGAGATGTTAGGACTGTGGCGGGCCCTGGTTATTCACGTTCCAGACGCTGATCCTGCTGTTCTGGGGGTGGAGAAGAGGTTCAGTCTCATTTATCCTCAGACTTAAGATCAGATGGAAGCATTGTCTCTAAGCTGAGCACTGGACTCATCCGGGGGCTTAACAAATACCCTTACTTAGATCTCATGTCCAGAGTTTCTGATGGAACTGGTCTGGGGAAGGGCCCGGGCGTTGGGATTTTGAGAACTACCCTGGGATTCCTAGGTGCTGCGAGGTTAGGAATCACTTCCTTTAAAACACAGCCTTCACGGGGCAGCCTTTCTTGTATACCTCCATGGTCTATTACCGTTTCTGAGCACCATCTGGCCCTGGGAATGTATGACTATATGAACAGTTGTATCTTTTGCTATAAATACAAGATAGCCACAAAACAAAACCCCCCAAAATGGAAAGCAATATAATTAAATTCTAGCTAGATCCTGGTGCCTGCCAAAATTCTGAGCCTGAGGTCAGCATTTGCTTTATGGAATGAGATGAACAAATGTGAGAACATATTCTGGTCATAGTGGTCCTAAACCAAGAGTTTCTCCCCAACAACCACAGTGATGCTCAGAGAAGTGAAAAGGGTGAGATTCCTCTTTGAGAGGTTCAATATATTTGATGATGTGTCTGGGACCTCCTCAATTCCACTTCCTCACCACCACTGGATCACACTTTGGGGGATGCTCTTTAAGGCCTTCGACGTTATTTCTTAAGGGAGTTATTACTAGAAGTGGGGCTATGAGATCAGGAACCAACTTACCAGGACTTATTTTTCCAATATTTAGGAGAAGTGTTGTCCCCCCACCCCAAAAAGCATCAGAAAGAGAAGAGAAGGTGAGACCCAGAAAAGTGCATCATGGCAGGAGGTCAAAAGTGGGGACCCTGAAGAGGAGGAGGGGCAAGGGAGCGCTACCTGCTGCTCCTATGTGTATGAGAGCCTTTCCCCCAGCTCCAGGCAGCAGTGCTTCCTCCTCCTGGCCCATGGCCTGGCTCCTCGCCCCACCCCCAGAAGTATAGGATCCAAGGCCATTGCCATGATTTATCCTCAGATAGGAAGAGTTGCCTCATTCCCTGTTCTGGCTTTGGAGTATTCTGTGCTAAGGAGAAGCCTCCTAATTAGGCATTTGGAAACCCAAGAAATAGCCCATACCAAGAAGAATGTTTTTATAAACCCTCAAAATTAATAAACAAGAAAGAATAAACTGTTCTGTGAAAAAGAGGAGTCTGAAACTAACTGGAAATGCTGCTTTGGAGAGGAAACAAATGAAGCACATGGGAGCGAGAGTTCCCAGATGTGTAATCACATCACCTTTAAAGATTAATGAATATTATTTTCTGTAATAGCAATAATTCTGGCTGGGGAAAAGGGGAGGGCGACACCGTGCTTCTGATGGTAAACGTCCTCGGTTGTGGTACTGTTAATGAAGCCACCTCGTTCTTTTGGGACTTCGCTAAAATAATCTCCAGCCAAATGCTCCATAAGAAATCAAATGCCAGCTGGAGAGGCATTTACCATGTCCGGGAAAGGACAAAGGCCTTCAATTAGCAGCCATGAGATGAAACAGTGTATCAGCCAGTAGACTATGAGCTTTAAGGGAGAAATTTGATGCAAAGAAACGAAAACGGGTGCTGCCAAAGTTTCATTTCTGCCTTTCAAGCCGCTTCCCTGGGAGAAGGCCAAGTCCAGTGAAGGCAGGAGAAACAACACTTCTGAATTCCCTGGAAGTTGTGAATGGAGGTGTCTGTTTTTAACTGGTATTGAGCTCTATGGAGGGGGCTGATGCTAAGCCATTGAGTAAAACCAAAGCGGATGCAGGTTTGCATGTAAAATTGATTGGAAACCGTCTCCTCCAGTGTCCATGGAGCTAACCGGAAGAAATACGTGCCTCTATTTCTGTTGATGATGGGGGACCTGGTGGCAAATAGAACATCTCAGCAAACAGACCAATGGAACCTCAGTGGGGAAACTTTTTTTCACAATCTTTTTTATTTAGTTTACTGTCATGGCAATGTTTGTATTAATTCTCCATTAAAAACTTCATTTTGAAAAAAAAAAAAAAGCTTACACAAAAATCTAAATAGCCTTCTATCTATTAAAGAAGAATCAGTGTTCATTACCTCCCAAAAAAGAGCACCCGCCCCAGATGGATTCATGGGTGAATCCATAATTTTTTGATGAATCCACCAAAATTTTAAGGAGGAAATTATATCAATTTTCTACAGTTTCTTCCAGAAGATAGAAGTGGAAGGAATACTCCTTTAACTGATTCTGTGAGAGCAGCATTACCCTCATACCAAAACCACAAAAAAATCGCATTGTTTTATGCAAGGGAACATTTCTGGAGACTATCACGTCAGTTAAGTTGGGGTATTATTTCGAGACCAATCAATCGGAGTTTAATGATAAAAAGAATTGGATATTTGAAGTGTCGACACTGAGCTTTTTAAAAACTGAAAATTTTTTGTAGCTTTTCAAACCAGAAGTGAAAAAGCCACTGAAGCATCCTACAGGTTTTAGTTTTTAATAAGGCAAATATCTGTTGCTATAATCCACATAAATAAAACTTTTTTTTTTTTTCTTAATGGTAAAGGGTTCTTGAGACAGAAAGTTGGAAAGCCACTGTGGAGTATCCTTGGCTGTGGTAGGTCCATTTCTTGCTATGACTTCATAAGGAGCCATTGTTATGGAATTCCAAGCACTATATAAGTTCCTGGCTCAGCCTAGATTTTTGGTCCTTCTAGCTCAGGAAGCTGGCTTTTGGTCACCTGAGGGACTTCCACCAAAGTTAAGTATTTTCCTTTTTGGCTTTTTGTCTATTTTGCTTACTTTTTAAAAAATATTTTTTTCCTCTATTTTTTTATCTTTCTCTTTTTTTTAATTCCTTTAGCTACAATTTTCTAATTCAAATTTTTTCTGTTGCATTACCCCTTTTATTTTTTTTTCCTATTTTCTTATTTTTCTTAACCTTTTACTTCTCCCATGCTGCTCTTCTCCATCTTGTGTTCCATGTTTGTCGGGGAGGGGAAGTGGAGCTATAGAAATAAACACAATAAAAAACGCTTCTTTATTGCGTTTAAATACAACAGTTTTTAAAACCACCCTGCTTTATTGCTACAGCTGTCATCAGACACTCATCTACCCCTTTATAAGAGAACGGCCCTGAATGTTTCAAAATTCTCTTGTGATCCTGCTGAAAAAAAAAGCCTTCAAATCACTTTCCTTGAGGGAAATTGAAGCCTGGTGAGACCACTCTAAGAATGGACTGATGTCAATGAATTGTAAAGGGGACTATATTTGGAGCTATGACATTGGCTTTTCTTGCTGGAAAAATGAGGCCCGAGGGTCACATCTATATGATCAATATTGCTGGGAGGCAACATTTTCAGTATTTACAAGCCTCTAACAGTGTGTTCTCATAATCCTGTAGGTTGGCTGGGCTCAGCTAGGTGGTTTTCTCTGCTCCCTGTGGTCTCTCCTGAGCTCCTGTGGGTTCATCTAGCAGGTGGCTGGACTAGGCTAGAAGGTCCTAGAAGATCTCTCTCACCCATGTGAGGCCTTAGCGCTGATTGTGGGCTAGGGTGCCACTTCCCACAATGGGAGAGCCAGAACTTCCCTCTAGCATGGCAGTTGGAATCGAAGAGGAAAGATTCCAGGGGGACAAGATCCAATGGGAAAATGCTGATCAAATCCTTGCTTGCCTCTTGTTAATGTCCCACTGGTCATAGCAAATCACATGGCCAAGTCCAGAATCCACATGGGAAGGGATCACACAGGGATGAGAGTACTGGGAAACATGACTCTCTGGGGGCCACCAATGTCACAGTCTACCCCCACACTATAAAGCAGAGCACCAGACTCCTTTATAGAGGGCAATGAAAATGTCCCTAATGGTGAGGCTCACAGCTGAGGGTCTGCACACAGAGCAGCAGAAGGAATGTGAAGGCTGAAGGTATATCTTTTGCCACTGTCCATGGGGTCCATCCATGGTCATTCTGGGCCATCAAAAGACATGACTCCCAGGGAGGCAGGGTCTGATTTAGAAAGTTCAAGTGTACTGACAGTGGCTTGTGTTTCATCAGTTTGGAAGCACAGAGGCCAGCTGTGGTGGAGAGTGACAAAGCTACTGTTGAGGTCACACCAGTATTTAGGACAGAATCTAGTGCGGTTATTGCCCAAGGGCTGGTGCCAGCATAGCTCTCAGTAGCCTGGCTACCCCCCTTCTTGACTAGGAAAATGGGGCCTCTCTGCAAGGACTGAGGCTTTGGGGGTTTGGGGCGTCTTTCCTTATTCATCTGTCAGTTGTCATTCTTGCCTCCCAAGGAAGTCCCCTATACTCAGTTATTTTTAATCACAGCTGTATCCTTGTCCCCTTTCCTTTATTCTAACATGCTCTGCTCTTGCTGATTTAATGTCTGCATTCTGCTGGCCTCTCAGCCAGCAGATAGAATAGAGAAATCATGTGTTTTCCTCATCACTGTATCTCTAGAACCATGGATGTTGAAATTGAACATCGAAAACCGCTTTCCCTCCTTCCCTTCCACCACCTCTCCCTCCCCCTGAATCACCATTTACCTCTGAAACCACCAACTAGGAAGCAGGACAGCGACCTCCACAGTCCATCCCTCTCACCATGGCCCCAGGTAAGGTCTCTGTTGGAAGGAGCAGCGGCCACAGGTTGTGACGCTCAGCAGGAATGATGGGACCCTTGCCCTCTACCCGACTCCTGTCACTCAGAGGTCAGCCAGACCCTAGCTTCCTGTCCTTGGACGGTCACGTGACACCAGCTCGAGCTTCCATTCCGCATGTAGCAGGACCCCAGCCAAGTTCTCAATCTCAGTACGGATTCGTGAAAGTCAGACATGTCACCAGGCAAACCTGACTGGGATTGGATCCCAATGAATCTGGGATCTCTCTCTCATCTTGCATAGTCCAGCTGCCCCTGTCTCGCCATCACGTAGCCACCCAGAGGGGCTCCTCTGGGTGATTTCTCCCGAACAGCACTCATTCGAGCCCGTTACCTTTCTTATTAGAGGTTCAGGGTGTAAGTGAGGGGTTACATCAGAGAAGAGCACAGCAGATAAAACAGACGGTCAGACATCATTAGTCTTAAAGCCTCTGATGTCCCCTCTCCCAGGACCCCATCCCTCAATGGGAATGTTGACTTCTCTTCTGTTCTGTTCTCTTCTGTTCTCTCCAGACTCAACTTCTTCTCTTCTGTTCTCTCCAGACTCAACTTCTTCCTGGGTCCCTTTGCTCCCCTTCACCTCCCTCCTCCTCACCCTGGCTCATCTCCTCCTCTTCCCAAAATAATCCTGCCTTCTTCTCTACCTCATCCTCCTCTTCCTCTTCCTCCTCCTCCCTTTTCTTCCTCTGCTAGTTCAAAGAGCAGTCCTTTTTATCTTTTGAAAGTTTTCTCCAACTTTATTGAGGCATAATTGAATAACACTAAACTGCACATATTTAAAGTGTCCAACAACATTTCCATCACACACAGGCCCCCGCCCAGTTTCCTTATGCCCTTTTTCATCCACTCCTTCATCCATCATAACCCTAAGCAACTGCTGATCTGCTTTCTCTGCATAAAGATTAGCTTGTATTTTCTAGAGTTTTGTGTAAATGGAATCAAGCAGTATGTTCTCTCATTTTTTTTTTTTTTTTGGCCTGGCTTCTTTTATTCAGTATGATGATTTCAAGATTCTTCAATAATGTGTGTATTAACAGTTTATCCTTATTGCTGGGTAGTAGTCCATCCTATGCATATTGTTGTTTATCCATTCATCTACTGGTGGGTTTGGGTTGTTTCTGGCTTTTGGCTTTAACAAAGCTCCTAGAACATTCACATACAAGTCTTTGGGTTTCATGCTCTCGTTTCTCTTTGGTAAATACCTAAGAGTGGAGTAGTCATATGGTAGAAACTGTCAGACTGCCTTCCAAAGTGGTTATACCATCCCACACTCCTACCATCAATGTATGAGTTTCAGTTGCTCTGTATCCTCACCAGCATTTGGTATGGCCAGTCATTTAAAATTTCATCATGTTGTGGTTTTTTTTGTTTCAATGTACAGCGGTTTTGCTATCTCTTGGCTTCATTTCCACCAAAGGGGCACATATGTTTAGATTAACCAGATTAATGTATGCTTAGATTAACCAGGTTATGCCTGCTGTGCCCGTGAAGTTAGTAGTGTCTCTTTTACCCTGTAAAGTGTTCTGGTTTGTGTAATAAAATACGTGATTTCTTTACTTCTGTTCCAACTGGTCATGCCCCCAGGCTGTCTCTCCACAGCCACAAAACTCATCAAGGCATTATGTTCAGCAAAGACTTTCCTCCTCTACAAGGGATTTTCATGCTTTTCCTGAACATTTTTTTTCTTGTATCACAAAAGGATTCCAGGAGAAAAGGATTGGCATGATGTAGTTTAGTACTGGAGTTGCAAAGTGGGGTGGTAGGTGGAGGGGATAGAAGGAGGGAGTCAGACCAGGTCCTAATGACATCATTTGAGCTGGATGCAGCCATGCTTGACATTGGCTCTATTCTTTAACTTTTGCACACAAGAACACAGACCCCTCACTTTTGTTTTGTTTAAGCTAGTGCAACTTGCGTTTCTGTCTCTTGCGTTTAAGTCCTGACTAGTATGCACAGTAGGGGAATGTGCCTCAGAAAGACAATAGCATTTTGCTAAGCCCTGGCTGCCTCTCCATTTCACATCTAAAGTACTTTCTGCTTTCTCTAAGCTTTACTGTTTTTGCTGACCTAGCCCTGGGAATTTAAAGCAGGAGCATTGGTCACATTGGTTGGGGGATGAAACTTCGGAGGACACTAAATGCCCAGGGTCAAAGTATTCAAAACTATCACCACATGGTTTGTTTAATCGAATACTCCAGCTCCCTGGATGCGCTGTAATTCAGCAGGCTCTTTAATCTTTAACTACATTGTCATTTAATGGTATGATCCAAAAACTGTTCTGAATTTTGGTAAGCAATCTCCCTTTTCAACTACCATTTTCTGTCTCCTTAATGATTAGATTTAAACATTATAGAAACAACGATATTTCCTCAGAGGGCTATACGTTCAGACAAGCAACCCTACTAAGCGACGTCTTCGAACACATCTCTAAATAATCAGTGGTGCATGCCCTCTCCTAGCAGCGCAGTGAGTTACTAACGTTGTTTGAGGACATGTCTCTGTGAGCAGTGCAAAGGTAATTAGTTCTCCAGTGGAAGGAAAGAGGAGGTCGAAAGTCTAAGGGGAGGGTCAGAAGTTAAAAAGTTAAAAAAAATGCAGTCCCCTCTGGGAATGTTCTCAGCTTGACTGCCGAATGGAGGGAGGGAGACCCCTGACACGCAGATCTCCTGCCCCACAAGGAGTGCCCAGACCCTGACCCGTGCCCCAAAGACGATGTAAACTCAGGCTGGTGGCCGGGTAGTGTTTGCACTCTGGGCTCTTCTTGCCGTAAAGCAGCTTGGCAGTTCTTGCCTCGGGCAAGACTGAACATCCTCCATCCCGCACATCCAGCCCTAGGTCTCTGGTAGCAACCCCTCCACCCAGGAGCTTCAGGACCCAGGGCAACCTCGGTGTGACCAGCCCAGGCAGCTCGAGCATCGGCCCCGCCCATTCAGTCTCTAAATCCTGCCTCCGCGCCCCCGGGGCCCACCCCCTCCCTTCGTGGCCCCGCCCCTGCGCGCTCGTATTCCATCTCCACCCCCACGCGCTCGGGGCGCCCCAGCGCAGCAGGGCCCCGCCTCTCACACTCCCCGGCTCCGCACTCCACCCTCTCGCGTTCTGGCCCCTCCCTTCGCTCCATGGCCCCGCCCCTACCCCTCCAGGGCCCCGCCCCATCGCTCTCGGGTTCCGCGCTCTCAGGCTCGGGTCTGGCGCTCGGGCCCCGCCCCCACGTTCCCTTTGGAGTCCCGGGAGGAGTTGCCGCGCGGGGGGAGGCGTGGCCGTGTTGCCTGCGGAGGCGCGGGCGGCGCGGCCAGTACTTTGGCTTTGACACGGACGGCGAGCTGGAGCTGTGGCTCTCGTGCCGGGCACCGACGCGGTCCTGGCGGATCCCGCGTCCGAGTCGGGAGCAGGACTTTTCGCCTCGATCAACGCAACTGCGGCGACGCCGCAAGTCCTGGTGCAGCCTCAAGACTTGGTGCAGCCACGGCGGCCGGATTTCGCCGCCGCTGCCGCCTCCGCGCAGCCCTGCAGCTCTAGCCGGCTCTGGGAGAGCGACTCTGAGAGTTTCTCGCGCAGAAAGCCGGGACGCGCGGCCCGAGGCGGCCCAGCCGCTGACCCACGCACGCGGGGGCACCCGGATTGGAGGCAGGGGGCCTGCGCGGTCTTGGGGTGGGCTCAGGCTTCTGAGCCTCAGGTGAAAGGACGCCCTGGGGAAGCAGCGGAGAGGTGGGGCTCGGGGACCGGCGGCGGATCTGGTGGAAGTCGATAAGCCCCTTCTTGGTACCTGCACTAGTAAGGACGGGATTCCCAAGTTGCAGGTGGTGCTGAGTGTCAGGAGGAGGGGTGGGCGTGGGAGATGCTCTCTCCCTTCTTCCCGGGCGGGCGGGCTCAGGTGGGGGCGACCTAAGGGGATGGCTGCGAGAGGTGAGAGAGGCAGGGACCAGGGATGTGGGCTGATGAGGATAGGTCTCTTTCCAAGAGAAGCAGCTCATAGCCTTTTTGGACCTCTATGTGACAAAAATCGGACCTCTCCAGAGGCCAGCCTCATTGTGTGTGTTCAGGAGTTTACCGACAGCCATCAGCCTGGGACTCCTGGTTAAAACTCTTGCTCTAGACAGGGAGTGCTAATGCAAACTGATTAACTGATCCAATCGATTTGTGTGTTTATTAATTTGTTTTCCAGGTGGCCAAGTGAAAGGTACTTTTGGACACCCTGGGCATGGAGATTTAGTGTTTGTCTTTGGTAACCGTTTCATTCCCTGCATCCTGAACCTTCCCTCCTTCTGTGCCAGTGAGGTCTATTGGGCTTCCTCCCTAGCCAGAGAGTTCTTCTGCGGTGGTGAGGCCTTCCCGGGCCGCTGACCCTGGCCAGCATGGGGAGCACGCTGGGCTGCCACCGCTCCATACCGCGGGACCCTTCGGACCTGTCCCACAGCCGCAAGTTCAGCGCCGCCTGCAACTTTAGCAACATCCTGGTGAATCAGGAGCGGCTCAACATCAACACGGCCACAGAGGAGGAGCTGATGACCCTGCCTGGTGTGACCCGTGCGGTGGCCCGTAGCATCGTGGAGTACCGCGAGTACATCGGTGGCTTCAAAAAGGTGGAGGACCTGGCGCTGGTCAGCGGCGTGGGTGCCACCAAACTGGAGCAGGTCAAGTTCGAGATCTGCGTGAGCAGCAAGGGCAGCTCGGCGCAGCACTCTCCCAGCTCCCTGCGGCGGGACCTGCTGGCTGAGCAGCAGCCTCACCACCTGGCCACTGCAGTGCCCCTCACCCCGCGGGTCAACATCAACACGGCCACCCCGGCTCAGCTCATGAGCATCCGCGGCCTCACGGAGAAGATGGCTGTCAGCATCGTGGACTACCGCCGCGAGCATGGGCCCTTCCGTAGCGTTGAGGACCTGGTGAGGATGGGCGGTATCAATGCTGCCTTCCTCGACAGGATCCGACACCAGGTGTTTGCAGAGCGGTCCAGGCCCCCGTCCACCCACACCAACGGAGGCCTGACCTTCACCGCCAAGCCTCACCCCAGCCCTACCTCGCTGAGCCTGCAGAGTGAGGACCTGGACCTGCCGCCGGGGGGCCCCACCCAGATCATCTCCACGCGCCCTTCCGTGGAGGCCTTTGGAGGCACAAGGGACGGGCGGCCAGTACTGAGGCTGGCCACTTGGAACCTGCAGTGCTGCTCAGTGGAGAAGGCCAACAACCCCGGAGTGCGAGAAGTGGTGTGCATGACCCTCCTGGAAAACAGGTGAGGGCAGGATCCCCCGGGGCATTGGGTGTGAAGGCAGCTCTCCCGAGGCCTCATCTGGGCATGCAAACGAGGGGACTCTTTTGGGGGAAGGGAGAGGGCAAGACTATTTAATCTCAGTGGTCTTGAGGGCTCAGTCAGTACTATCACCGCGCCTGAGCTCTCCTGCTCTAGAATTTTCTGAATACAGCCATTCGGGCTTGTGGCCCATATCTTGAATGAAGTATATCTGACATCAGTTCCTAATCTGGGGGTAAGTGGAGATTAGGTGGATGTTATATCTTTGGAGAATGTCGTTTGGCTCAGAAGACCTTGTGGGGTTTGCACTAGATCAGGTATTCAGAGGCCTGGGAACCACTGCACAGTTTTGCATATGAGAAAGAGCTAGTTGGATTTTTTTTTTTTTAAATGAGAGGGAAAGTCACATTTGTCTCACCAAATATGCCTATTTGTGTGCACAAAATCATCTGAAAGGGCAGGTATTTGCAAACACAAACGTTGTGTATATTCGCCAAAATGCTGTGAATGAATCACTCCTCATTCTTTCTCCTTATTTAGCTTGAAGTTGGTGTTCAGGCCCACAATCGCAGCCCCAAATGTATGTAACCTCTCTTGTCCCCATAGCCAGGAAAGGTCAGGCTGACATGTGGTGAATATTGGCCAGATTTTCCCATTTGAACCACAGGGGAAGAGACTCGTAGGAAGGGCTCTTCTCCCAGCATGTTTACATTATTCACAGCACTACTCTCCGTGGGAACTTCCGTTACCCGCCCCCCCCCCCATAAAACAAAACAATATGATTGTAGCAATAACTCCTGCTGTTCGTAAAATAGTGTAGCGTCTCGTGTAATCAGCTTTGGGAAGGAAAGAAATATTTTTCACGGTCTTGTCTGGGTCATAAATCCTCCGAGCCTGGTCTTGAGGGACTGTGCCCCTGCCACCCGCCGGACGTGTGGCCTGTCTGTGGCCACCGGCTTGTCAGTGAGCCTAGCGGAGCCACAGTTCAGGGACACAGAGTGAGTCCTCCGAGGGCAGTCGCGGTGCCTCGTGGCAGAGCGTCAGGATAAACGAGTGAGGAGAAAACCAGGTCACACTGTTTCCCTGGCACTGTCCCCGTGGCACACTCTCATCCCAGGACGAGGGATGGTGCAGCAGGTCAAGAGAGCTGGACCGGGAGAGCTCCTGAGCGCTCCTCCTGCACGGCTGTGTCCCCTGCCCTGCACTGTAGCCGCTCCTTTCGCAAAATCGTCTCATCCGCAGGTGAGAACTGGACTCAGCGCTGGCTGATATTTATCAGGAACGGCTTGATAATCGTTCTCTTCATCCATTAGCAACATAGGTGCAGGCGGGGGGGGAAGGGGAGGCGAGGGAGAGGGAGGGATGGCTGTTTAATTCTTATCCTGAGTTTTCTTAAGGCTCTGTTTGGGAAGTGAAGGGGGTTGGATCAGGGTCTGAAGTCGCCCCAGGGAGAGTGACAGACCCAGTGACAGACCCACATCAGCGTCAGCTACTGACTCGGAAACCCTGGTTTTCTGTGTTTTCACACACCCTCCAGGTGGTTCCAATACACACTAATTTTGAGCGCAATTTTACTGTTTGTTGGGCAATCAGCTGTCCCTGTGGTTTTTCTCTGTAAAGCACCTCATCCTTTACTGGCTTTTCCAATAAGGTCTATAAATCCACGCAGAACTTTCCAGGTACTATGTTTTCTTTGATTGTTCTGATCATCCATGTAGTTGTTCAACCTCATGATGCTCTTTCTGGCCGGAGTTTGAGGGACTGACCCCACTTCTAGAAGAGATGAATGCAGCGGGTAGGGAATGGGAGAGAGAACAGGGGCCGCTTGGCCTCAGAGTGGTCTCTACGCTGCAGTGTAGACTTGGGTCGGCCAAGGGCACACTGAGGAGAGCACTAGCAACTCTTGTCCTGCATGGAATTAGGTGTTTCTTCTTTGTGTTTCTTCTTTGGATTTCCTGGTGGGATGGTGGCTTGTTGCAGTCATTTAACTGCTGTCCTCAGGGGAGAGTGCTAGAAGAACTTACCCAGACCTGGTAGGATGGAGAAGAAAACACGTGTAAGTAACCAGGAAGGCGACCTGTATCCCCATCGTGGTTCTCACCTATGGCCTCCTAGGTTGTCCTGTGGCTTGGTGGTTTCTTTTGCCTGTTCACAACGTGTTCAGAGTGTTCTGGGCACTCCTAGCATCGTAGCATCTACAACTTAGTACCCAGAGTATTCTGGGCACTCTAGCATCCGGTCAACGTACAGTAATAGGCTTAGGGCTTGATCCCCTGTAGAGCTGGAGTGGACCCATTTGTCTGTGTGACTGTCCCAGGGCACCCAAAGATGGCTGCTGTTCCGGGGTGGGTCACATGTCCTCAGAACACAGTGCACATTCCCCAAGAGTTGTGTGTTCATCCTGATTCACAAAAACTCCTGCATTCCAATTGATCCCTTTATTAGTAAGAGGATGTACATGTGGTTTGAGCAAGAATGGATGCTGGTAATTTTCTAGGTGGTTCTCATTTTCGTACATGTGTATATATAATACAAATCTTGTTCGTTTTTTCTGATACTTTGTATTCATTTGGTTTCCCCATTAACCCGGGAAGGAGGAAATGCTTGTTTTTAGTAATGATTCTCCATCTCTGGGTGAGGAAACAAACCAAAGAAGTTAAACGACTTGCCTCCGTCCCATAACTCATTAGTGACTCAGCTGGGACTGAGACCCAGACCTTCTCACTTTAGTCCCGTGTTCTTTGCAGGCATGCTGTATTTTGTAAGCATGTCACCTTTACATGTCACTTTTATCTTGTTCAGGCATCCTACCCTCTGCCCAATCAAGGGCACTTGCCAATTTGTGTGCTAGTCACATTTAAGAAAATAAATCCATTGTAAAGGCATTAAAAAAAAAAAACAAAAAAAACCCCAAACCCTTGGATCCACCCTTTCTGTATAAAATCGGTGAAATTCCTTAACCTTTCCAAGTCTCAGTTTTCCCATCTGTTAAATGTAACTAATGAAAGAAAAACAAAACCTTGAAAAAAAAAGAAATAACTTCTTTTGTAAAGGGTATAACTAGCTGGCTCTTCATTTTCCTTTCTGTGGGTTTGCTTTCTTTAACTAAACGGTGCCGGGGTTAGAGTCCTTTCTTGCCCTGAGAGGCTGCTCCTGGATGGACAAGCGTGTGTGAGCTACAAGAAACTGAGTTTTGCACAAAGACCGAGGTAGGACAGCAGAAAACTAGCTAATCATGCAATCACCAGGAACCTTCAAGGACATCACCCTGTGGCACAGAGCTGACGGGTTTCATCAGATTCCTTTGCCAAATCTCAGTCTTAGGCAATGTTTCTCCTCATCCAGTGTTTATGAAGCAAAACAAAAAGAGGAATGCTTCTGCTAAACATCCTTGCAAAATTTGGTGACAGCCCACATATGGAATGAAGATTAATTTTTAATTTTCGCTTTTTTGCTGAGTAGCTCTTCTATTTTGAAAAGTCCCTTCGGTTTATGGAAGCATAAGCCCTGGAGAAGCCGACTTTGACAGTCTCCAAAAATAAATAAATAAAGAGATTTACTATCGTACTTGCACATTTCTCCACGGCCTCCGTCAGAAGGGAACCTGTCAAAGTCTTCAGCTTTATGGTGCTCTAAATCTTTCTTCTTGCCACATGTCTATCTGCAGTATCCAAGCACAAGGTGAATTAGTACCTTGTGTGAGATGGGATTTTAGTTGATCAGACTTGATTAGTAGGATCCATGTAGACACAAGCCATGTTGTCATCTGATTCATTCATTGAAAACTATGTATGGATTAGCTGCTATGCACATGCAGATGCTAAACGCAGGGGTCAGCTTGGCCTCTTACTTAACTTGAGTGAAATAAATGTGAATCAGCTTGTGTGGCTCAGCCTCAAAATAGTGTGAGAAACCCAGATTTTGGGGAGGGGGGCAAAGTCACTGAATGTGATTGATTTCAGATTGCATTTTTCCCATCCCAGTAATGAGCTTATCCTGGGAGATGGAGCGATGAGTAGATACAGCCAGGCATCACAGCTGAGGCCAAATGCCCAGCAGTCGTCTTAAAGCAGAAACAACGAAAACTACTTTGTGGAAACTGAGGCACAGAGCGATGAAATAGCATCTGTGTGGGCTTCAGAAATGTGGATTACAGTCAGGATTTGAAGCCAGGCTGTGTGTGATTTTAGGGCGGGGTGTGGAAGTGTCCTTTGACTGACCCTTGGCCCACCTGCTGTTTCCTCCTTGTCTTGGGCCTTTGGGTGGCCAGGTGTCAGAGCTTCACCTAGACTCCTAGGGTTCAGTCAGGCCCCAGGAGGCCTCTGCTCCCTTCCTGTTTTTGTTCCTCTGAAGGACAGGGCTTATAGCCAGGGGTAGGGCCGTCCAGAGGGCGTCGGGGCCTCTCCACCCGGCCCCTCAAGTGTGAGTCTGTGACCTTGGCTCAACTCCAAGGTAGAGTTCCAGTTTTGTGAGCTATGGAGTTCCGGGTGGTTTCCAGAAGGAGAGGTGGTCCGTAATAAGACTGCTGTGCATTAATAAGGGGAGATTGTGTGACCGAAGGGAGATCCTAGGGTGAGCATGAGGCAGGTTCTGTTTCACCAAAGGGAGAGATGTTAGTTTGTCTTACAAAATGGGCCCATTTGCGATCAGAGTTTGGAGATTTGAAAACACTGCTTCTCCCCGGGGGTGGGGGGGGGGGTTGGGGGGGGGGGGGGGGTGGTGGTGGCTGGTGTTAATTCCGATATTGTTTATCTCTTCAACAGATACTTTTTGAACTCTCACTAGGTACCAGGTTCTGCGTCAGACTCCTCATAGTAAGATACAGCCCCTGCTCTCATGTTAAGTGGGAAGCTGGACAAATCAGTACATAATAGATAATGACAGATAGTGGTGAATGCTGAAGGGGATGGAGAAAGGGGATGGAAGTTAAAAAAAAGCCTGCTGAGGTGGATGAGAGTCAAGTAAGGCCTCAGCTAAAGCTGATGGATGAGAAGGACCCAGGCATAGAAAAAGCTGGGGGAAAGGGTACTCACTAAAGGAACCAGCAAGTGCAAAGGCCCTGAGAGCGCTTGTTCTAGACAGAAAGCCAGAGTTCTGGGAGTGGTGGGTGGTGGGAGGTTGGGGGTTGAGAGGGGGAGGGAGAGGCAGGGCCCGATGGGTGGGGCCTCTAGGGCTCTTGTTTTAGCAGGATTAGAAGATTAGAGGATTAGAAGCAAAGGTTGGTGATTTACCTGTTACCAAGCTCTTCTAGCTGCCAAAGTAGGGGAGGCACTTGGAGCAGGTCCTGGAGCTGGGTACAGTTTACAGTTTGAGAAGGTTGGGCTGCAGAGTCAAGGCTACAGAGGATAGTGATGGGGAGAAGGGGAAGTGGGTGGTGATGAGAGCATCCTTTAGCAGCAAAGACTGGGAAGCCATGCCTGTGTTCTGGCTGTTGGGGGATTAACCATGTGGATTCCTAGAAGGCAGGCTCAGAAGGGGGGTTAAGGAACCCCGGGCTAGCCCACATGCCTATGCATTGCGTTGACGTGATGCAACTTGCTGGCCTCACCCCTCCCCTCTATTCTTGCCTCACTCTGGACAGGTGCTCAGTGCTTCTGAGGATCTCTGTCCATAGTGGATGGAGGGAGAGGCCTTGTGATCTGCCCTCCATGCATACCAGGTGTCTGATGGGGCCACTTTTTAGTATCAATTACATATATAACCAGGGCATATTTGGGGGGGGGTTGGGGTAACTATTTCTATTAAAAGACATTTAAATGAATTTAATTGCATATCGATTGAGCACCCCCTCACTGTCCCCTCCCTCCAGTGGATTGGGGACACAGGGAGACCCCCCCTGTGGTTAAGGAGCTCATAGTCTGATAAGGGGACGCATCCGCTGGTACTTACCAGCGTGCCATGGGCTGAGCTGGGGGGGTAGAGGTGAAGTTTAAGCACAGGAATCTGGTACCTGTCTGCTGGGCTCTGGAAACGTATGAAGTCCTCATACAGGGGAAGGATGCAGGGCTAGGACCAAGTCACGGGGCTGGGAGGGAGCTAACGTGGAGAGGAGGGTGGGGTCTGAGCAGTAATCGGGGTGGCCGTCACGGTGAAAGCCGGCAAACCCCCTGCAGCTCCTGACACTCAGGGGTCCAGGCTGGCTGCCCAGGCTTATAATCTGAAATATGCAGGCAGGGAGCACAGCAGGTTTCCACCGACGGTGCCTCACATAGAGAATGGTATCGAGGCAGGTGTTATTTGCGGTGTGTTATTTTTATCTCAAAATTACCCTACTTTACACAAGATTTTATCTCAGAATTCCTTAATAACGATCTCTGCCAATAACAAAATGAAGCATTTCACTAATATTTGACGTGCTTGTCACAGACACCCTGGTCTGAGCAGTGATGTGCAGTTGAGTGGAAATTTCACACCAGTGACTGCTGGCATCGAAACAGCCAGCAGACGCCACACAGAAATGTCCCCCTCCACCTCCAGGTCCTCCACAAAGGTTTAGGAACCCTGAAGCTTCCTGACCCAGCTTCTTGTAACGGTCCACGGGCGCGGTCGGACAGCAGCTCCTACAGCATTATTTTGGTCAACAGCTGCCCAGCAGCTGGAGAGGAACCCTGGGGAGGTGTGCTCAGAGTAGAGGTTTCATTGTAAAGAAAAGTCTTGAATTCTTCTGCCGAACTGCTGGATAAAGAAACCCTGGGTTTTCTTTCCCGAGCACAGGTCCCTCCCTCTGTTGCTCTGGCATTTGTTTCCAACAGCCCTGTTTCCTGCGAATTCTATTTTGGTTCAGCCATTACCTGATTAAGCTGTTAAGCTGGGCCTTCAATTGTTTTATCCGGAGACCTCCGTAAGCTCCTGAAACGCAGTGCCGAGGCCAAGACAATGTTGTTCACGCTGCTGCATTTAAGGCTGCGGGCATTTCGAGTGCGGCTTTACTGTGTTCCAAGGATCTGAATCCTGTCTGCTCCCCCAAAAGTTGGTAGGTGCTAAAAGCTATCTTTCCAAGCAGGAGGTCTCAGAGGGATTGTTGTTTTTTAAACTACTGCTCCAGTATCCTGTTAGGGGAGAAGAAAAAGACTTTTTCAGAATGTATTTTCGATATATCAATTCGGTCTGACTTAAAAATTTTTTTGCAGTCTTCATTTTCTTAAATGGCGAAAATTAAACATTTTTTGTGGCCTCGAAGTACCCGTGATCGGCATTAGGCCGTGGACTCTTCTGGCCTTCCTGGCTCGGTGGGCAGCCTCTGCTAGGCAGACCACTGTGTTCCTCTACCGGTCAGGTCTTTACAAAGTGGTTCTCAGTTGCTTTTAAGTTGAGGACTCATGTAAACAAAACAAAACAAAACAAAAACCCAGCAAAATACTGCGCGTCCCTCCCACCACCCAATGGTGGTTGTACTTTCAGTGTCCTCGTGGACGTAGTAATTGTATTAAGACCAGAAACAGTGGTAATTAACACGGATCATTCCTGTGGCTGAGGTCCAGAGCCCAGTAACCCTCTGGTACAGATACAGATATGGCTCAGAGGGGCTGCGCAATTTCCCCCAAGGTCACATAGCTTTTAAGTAGTGGAGCTTGGACTATAACCCAAGCAATTAGACCCCAAAGTTTGGTGATAAAAACTACTCTGAGCTCACGAATGCTTTTGCATGTACTTGTATTTATGCATCGCCCTAGCCCGGACACCTGTATACGAGCCGGCTTGTTCCCCTAGCCAATCTGCTTTCAGTTCCCGAGGTCATGATCTTTCCTAAGTATGTTGATCTACAATGTTATCTGTGTGTGTAGCTTGTCCTTGTTTCTTCAGAGTGGAGCAAGGATATTTGCAAAGCAATCTGAGTGCAGGACACTGTATTTTTATGACTTTTCAGTCTTTTACAGTGGTCTCACCCACACTTATGACAACGGTTTCTTGAAACAACTTGCTTTTATGGAAGCTTCACCAGCCTTTGTCTTAGTTTTCTTAGAAACCACTTCTCTTTCTGCCCACTATTTCATCTCTTGATGTCACATTTTAGGAGACCACAGTCACATGTCCAACGGACATAAACAAACTTGGGGACAGACACAGCTGAGCCTGAGTGAGCAGGTGACACACAGTTGGTCTGGCCAGGAGTACTAAATGTGCCTTGGGCGTCCATCCCTCAGCGTGTTTCCCTAAGGGACTGAGGATAGTGGGCTGGGTCCCCCAAGGAGAGGTCAGTTAGGAGAATATAGGTATTTTGAAAAATGCCGGCACCTGGGCCCCTAGCCCCCTGGCCCCACGTGATATTATCTCTGTAGTCTAAAGACAGTATTTGCTGTGTATGCATATTGCAGACCTCCAGCAGTAACTAACTGCGGTTGGTACGAATTCACTCTTACTTTCTCTAGAAGATTGAGTCAAATGTTGTAGCTAGTTATAAGGTCCCCAAACCCTCCCCCTCCCCCAAATCTCCTGCAACCTTTAGAAATAGAAGAGGTGAGGAAGTAATGAGGGTTTTTTGGTTTGGTTTGGTTTGGTTTTTGTTTTTTTTTTTTTACTGAAGACCTATACTAGCCAACATTTTCTCAGTGACATAGATGGGCTGCTTATGACATTCATGAATAACAGTAAGCTGGGAGGATTTAAACAAGTGCCCTGGACTAGATAGAGTATCTTATAAAGTACCTCCCCAAAGGTGTACCTCTGTGCTTTCTCTTTTAAGTGGTCTGAATTTAATTTAATTTTCAGGTTTGATTTTTGTTAACATTAAATACATGTCCAGACACGTGAAACTGAGCAAGACACTGTGGCATTGCTCTACATACGTGCTGGACTCAGTTAAAGGCCAGGCAAGACTGTTTGGGGCTGATTTGTAGTCTTCAATTATGTTACTGTTAATGCTTTCAACATTTCTAAAAAAAAAAAAAAAAAACAAAAACGCAAGTAGTTGTAAAATATTGCTAGAGTTTGGATTTAGAAATAGAAGTTGCTTCTATCTTTTAAGCTATGGGGTAAATTTAATTGAAGAACTTCTGAGATTGTAAGATGGTTGTTCAAAATGTTACCATTTGTAGCCATTTATCATATCTATGACTATCAGGCATTCCTCATTACTGATCTACCAAAGCAAGGTATAGAAATAGACTAGATGACAGGAACTCCCCTCTACTTGCTAAATGGGAATAATAGGCTGATTAATAAAACCAAAACATCTTGGGGAAAAAGAAGAAATAAATGGGATGGACAGCGAGAGATGACTGCAAGATCACCCATAACCTCTGATTTCAAATGCAATGTTTGCGTTCATCAAATAGCTGTGCTATTTTTATTGGTAGATTGTATTGGTAAAGGTTATGTTTTTAAAAGGTTGCATTTCTTCTAAATCACAAAAGTCTTTTCTAATCCTGTGGCTTTTTCAAGAGAAGGTACATGATCACTATTTCTGCCAAATGCCCTTCAAATCTGGGAAGGAAAAACAATTGTTCTATGGGTCAGATGTGTATTGGTTTGCCATGGCTCCTGAGAAGGTACCAGAGACTGGCAGCCTAAACAACGGAAATTTATTTTCTCACACTTCTGGAGGCTGTAGGTCCAAAATCAAGGTGTTGACAGTGTTTTTGTTTGTTAGTTTTGCTTGTTTTTCCGAGACCTTCCTCCTTGGCTTGTAGATGACTGTCTTCTCACTGTGTCTCAAATGGTCATCCCTCTGTACCTGTGTGTGTCCAATTTTCCTCCTCCTTTTTTTTTTGAAAGTGGGCTCCACACGCAGGAGCCTAACATGGGGCTCAGACTCATGACTATGATATTAAGACCTGAGCTGACATCAAGAGTTGGGCACTTAACTGACTAAGCCACGTAGGTGCCCCAACCAAATTCTTATAAGGACATCAGTCCTATTGGATTGGGGCCACTCTACTTTAGAGACCCTCTCTCCAAATGCAGTCACATATTGGGGGGGTTGGACTTCAGCATACGGCTTTTGGGGACACCATTCAGCCCATAACCAAATGATGCAAGAAAAATCGCCCAGGGATTCCTTCTTGACTCCTCGTGAGGACTCTGCATCTCTGAGTTTTTTCCTGGAGAGATGATGATTCAGGGTACTTGTTTACAGTTTAAATGTTAGAGAACAGTATATGAGAGTCGTGGAGTGACAGTCTGCCGGACAAGAGGGATGGCTTTCTTGCCAGCCACAGTGAGCATGGAGCAGCTCTTAGGAGCTGGGATCCTCGAACGTCTCTCTCTGCAGTTTGCCAGTCCTTGATTTTTTCCTGAAACACAACAGTGACCTGAAACTTTTTACCCACCCCGCCAAGAGGGCAGTGCCACTTTGCCAAGTTCATTGCTTGCCCTTGGATGCAAGGGATGGTGCCACTCGCGTGTGTCTGCCCTTTCGCGTGTAGTGCCCTTTGGAAGTGCTAGGTAAGGTGAGATTCAGAGGGACCACCATGAAGTCCATTCAAGTTCAGCTGTCCTTGGGTTGTATTGTTGATCACTGCAGCTGTGGGCTTCCCTGTTGGCGTATGTTCCCCTCCCAAATAGTCATTCTGTTGTAATCGCCTGTGTGATGCCATTCGTGCTCCTGGACCGTAGCACAGCCTGATTTCAGTGCCATAATACTCAGGGATTTATGGAAAGAAGAAACCAGCACTGCCATTTATTGACTATTTACTTTACCCCAAGCGCTGTGGCTAGGGCTTTTATCTTCACACCATCCCAGTGAGGTAGGTAAAGTATCCCACCTTGCACATAAGGAAACTTATCTTAAAGAATTTGAGTAAACATGCTCAAGGTCACATTGTTGGTGCACGAGGAGCAAAACCTCAAAGCCAGGAAGAATTACTCGGAGACCAAAGCCTTTTATACTCGAAGACAGAGAATCTGTAAATTTGGAGATATCCCAGACTTTTTCTATCTGGGAAGCATGAAGAGACACGTCTCATTGGGGGGTACTCCCTGCAGTGGGTCCCAGCTGATACTGAGGAAATCATCCCGTTCTGTCATCTGGTGAAGTCAGGAATGGGGGGCTTTTGGGGTGCTGGATTTTTAAAATATTGCGATATAATTTACATACCAGACAATTCACCTTCTAGAGTGTACAATCCAGTGGGTTTTAGTAGATTCACAAAGTTGTGCAACCCTCACCCCTACACTAGAACATTTTCATCACCCAAAAAGGAAACGTACACATTAGCAATCACACCCTGCTGCACCGCCAGCACTAAAAGCTGCTTTCTGTCTCTTTGGATTTGCATATTCTGGATACTTCGTATAAATGGGATTTTAATAATGTGTGGCCTTTTATGTCTGAGTTCTTTTACTTAGCATGTTTCAAGATTAGGCTGTGTTGTGGTATGTATATTTCTTTTTTTAATGGCTGGATACTATTCCATGATACGGATATACCACACTTTCTCTATTCAGTTGTCAGCTGATGGACAGCTGGGTGTTCAGCTGGGTGGTTTCTCCTTTGCAGCCGTTATGAATAACGCCGCTGTGAACACTCAAGTGCAAGTTTTTGTGTGGACATACGTGTTAATTTTCCTTGGGTATAGATGGAAGAGTGGAGTTGCTGAAGGAAACTCTAGACTTTTCCAGAATGGCTGCACCATTTTATATTCCCCTCAGCAATATATGAGTTCTCCTATTTCTCCACGTCCTTCCTTATGCTGCTTATTCCCTTTTCTTCCTTTTTCCCCCTTAGATTTTTCTTTTTCTCCCTTTGATTATAGCCATACTGGTGGGCCTGAAGTGATATATCATTAGGGATTCGAGTAGCATTTTCCTAATGACTAATGACTATGTTGAGAATCTTCTCATGGGTCTACTGCCTTTTGGAGATCTTTTTTGGAGAAATGTCTCTGCAGATCTGGGTGGGCTGTTTTCACACCTGTTTCCAAGCTGATAAAATACAGGATATTTTTATGCTGACTCCCTTTTTATTCCACATTCCCCCTCTTCCTTGTCCCTTAGTCACGGGATCACTGTACTAGAGCCTCAACTAGAATAATCACTTTGTAATATAAAAAAGGGCTCACTATCCTCCAGGAACACCCCCCGCGCCCCAGCCCATCTGGGGAGGAACTTCGAGAACCCCATTTTGTGCTTCAGTATTCTGGCTTGGAGTGGTCTGTCAACACTGCACTTTCAGCATTGTCCTTGAGAAGTACTTGGCATCCTCTGATTTTTATATTTAAACTATGAGTTTTGGATGGAACTTTAGCACTTTTTATCTAAAGCCAAATGTAACATACACTATGCCAGGATTTGCAATGAGAGGTGAGCTCTGGATCGTTCATGACAATATCTGCAAATCCCAGGACCCCAGGCCAGGAAAAGAACTTTCCATAAGACCCTGCCTGAGTCATCATGGCCAGATGAAAATTTATGTATATTCTTTTGAGCCCAGCGGTGGAGATTTGAGTCCTTCCTTATACTCTTCAGTGTATGGTACCCTGTGTCACCCATCAATGCTAGGCCCTAGTTGTGTCTGGTTTTATTTTAAAGATGTCTTTTCTTCTTTGCCCCCGTCCCCCTTCATCAGCTTCCATAGATCCCCAGTGCAAAGTGTTAAATAAATGTCCTTAGACATATCTTGGAGAAATGGAGTGCCTTTAATCTGCAAAAATGTGTTTTTATGGTTGCCAGCTAGCTCTCTGCTGCTGACGGCTCCTTCGTCCCCGGCCATGTGCAAGGACAGGTGCCCCGTATGCTTGCCCATCCCCTGGTGGTGACACACCAGACTGCCTGGGGCTCCCTGCTACCGGTGAGGCCAGCGTGCCCTTCACATCCTTTCAGCCATTTGGATTTCCTCTCTGGGGAACAACTTTTCTTGACTTTTGCTTATTTTGTAAACTTTAAAATCGTCTTGGGGCGCCTGGTTGGCTCAGTGGGTTAAGCCTCTGCCTTCGGCCCAGGTCTTGATCTCAGGGTCCTGGGATCGAGCCCCGCATCTGGCTCTCTGCTCAGCAGGGAGCCTCTTTCCCCCTCTCTCTGCCTGCCTCTCTGCCTACTTGTGATCCCTCTCTCTGTCAAATAAATAAATAAAATCTTAAAAAAAAAAAGCTTTAAAATCACCTTAAATTTTTTTTTTATTATTTTTAGTTGTTTGGAAGTGTTCATGCACATTCTAGATACCAATCTCCAGAGACTGCAAAGATCTCTCTTCTCCCAGCCCATCACCCTCTGCTCACTTGGTCTTGGGTGCCTGTCATGCCACAGAAATTGTTCGTCTTGATGTGGTTGAGTCTGCCAGATCCATCTCACCTTGAGTTCACACCTACATTTTCCTCTTTGCTTCTACATTTTATAGTTTTCTTTTGCATCTAAGTTTTTGATCTTTCTGGAGAATACCTTTGTGTAGGGACGAGATGGGGACCCACTTTGGTTCTTTCTAACTTTCCTACCACCACCCCCACACACGTTATCCTTTCCCCCCTGATTTGGGATGCCACCATTATCATGTGTGTCCATCACACCTCATGATCCATTTGTGTGCACCTGTGTCGTTCCCACAATGTTAATACCATGGAGTCTGGTCCGGGGACTGTCCTTTGTTCTTCTACTTCAAGATTTCCCAAACTGTGTACATTTTGGAGTCCCTGCATGTCTCAAACATCCTGTTGGAATTTTGATAGGAATTGCATTAACTTTACAGATAAAGTTTGAGGAACTTTGATGTCATTGCAACGTTACTTCACCCTTTCTTTGTACATCTGTACTTTTTCCTTTATTTAAGTCTTCTTTTGGAACATTTAATAGATCTCCACCTATTTCTCCACGGAGGTCCTGTGCATTCTTTGTTAGGTCAAATCTTAGATGCTTTGATTCCTTATTTTTAAAATCCCCAGAGCGGGAAGTTCCACGGTTTTCCTCTGTTACTCACTCTAGCATTTAACCATCCTTATTACTACATTGCTCTTCCTCTACTTACTGTAGATCCTTCATTTATAGTTTAGGCCCGTTTTGCTGAATCCTTCCTGGTAGAAGTAAACGCCAGCCCCCCTGTGAGGCTCTCTCCGGGCATCTGAAGGCCTCCATTCAGTTTCCTCCATCTTAGAGTCTCACTCTGAATAATGTAACTTCATTTTGCCTTTCTCTGTGGTTCATATTTTTCAAGGATAGATTGATTCTCTGATAAATCAATAGTCCAGACTTCAGATTGTCCTTTTTTTTTTTTTTTTTAAAGTTTCTTTATTTCTTTTACTAATGTGTACACCCAACGTGGGGCTTGAACCCACAGCCCCAAGATCCGGGTTCACACGCTCTTCTGACTGAGTCAGCCCGGTGCCCCCGATTGTCCTTCTTGTATGAGTAGATATACAAATATGAGCGGACTCAGGGAAGAGCCTGAAGACATGCTTAACCCAAAGCAAAAGGGGGGGGAAAACACGTAGTCACCCTAAATTATAAATGTTTAAATTTAAAATTAATTTTATTTATGTAGAACAACTCTAGCAGCGAGATGCATTTTATTGCGGGTCAAATTTGAGATCAGAGACCTTGGAATTATCTTTAATGGTTCAAGCATCCTTTATAGAGTCTCATTTTTATAAATCTTATTTGCTTGTCACGTGTCCGTGGATGCCTGTGAGTCTGACCACAGACATATGTCTGTACATGCCTCTACCCACAGAGTGTCTGGGTATGTGTGAGTTATAAATATACCCATCGTTTTAAATAGATCTTAATCTTTAGTGTTAATTGCTTCTTTCTTCTTCCACTTTCTCAGTGAGTAAGCTGATTTGGGAGGACCTGTACGCAGTTGGCTGTGCACTCCCTTCTGACTGATTATTTGTAAGTTCTCTGTAGCTCGTTTCAGCCCAGCCCAAGGGTACCTGGCATCAGATTTCACCTAAGAGCAACCCAGGTGAAAATAAGAAATCTCTTTTTCTGTAATCAGGCTTTCAAATGGCCTGGGGGCTGCCAAAGTCAACGTCAGGCACTGTGACCTAGGTCTTTGGTGTAGTTCACGGCCACACTATGTCGTTCGTTTTTTGGTGTCCAAGTCAGGACCTTTAGTTTTGATATGAAACATTTAAAACATACCGAAAAATGTAAATAATATTTGGCCCTTTCCCCCCTCTAATCAGTGTACCTTACTTTCTTGGGGACTCAGAGCCCTTTTAATCCCACTGTCATCCTTTTGGATCCCTCCTACCCCACCCCTTCTGTGCTTGGAATATTTCCTTCCTTACAAGACTTGGTGGGCAGCAGAGTCCTCCACCCACGGGGGAAGCTGGAAATGCAGAGGCTCACTTTCCCAGCATCCTCTGCAGGTAGGGCCTGGGCTCTGCAGGTCGGCGGGGGATGGGGGTTGATCCATCCTAATCTCTGAGTTGGGAGCCAGTGGAACTGACAGCTCAGGGACACAAAGAGCTCACTGTGGCCCTGAGGACAGTTTACAGAGGATCGTGTCCCTGGGACAGCAGAGAGTGTGGCTGCTGGTAGCTGGTGGGGTCCCCGGGTGGTGCTGTTGGCTGCATAGGCTGCAGCATCGAGAGTTTGGAGTTGTGGCAGTGGGGTTCTTACACTCTAGTTGTGGGGCATGTTCACCCCTTGTTTCCGATTGCCCAGACCCGGCTTCTTCGGATCCTTTTTTTTTTTTTTTTAAAGATTTTATTTATTTATTTGACAGAGAGGAGAGAGGTCACAAGTAGGCAGAGAGGCAGGCAGAGAGAGGGGGAAGCAGGCTCCCTCCTGAGCAGAGAGCCCGATGCAGGGCTAGATCCCAGGACCTGAGCCGAAGGCAGAGGCTTTAACCCACTGAGCCACCCGGGCACCCCTCTTCCTATCCTTTTAATGGAGTACTTTGCTGCTTTGGTCTGTCGGTGTTGGTTTCTGTTTCTTGCTGTCTAGAATCTTGACTGATACACCCTGATCTAGAGGCCCTTACCGTGCTTTTAAAATGCTTTGTAGCCAGCAAAACCTGATCATAAATGAAATCTCCTGGGGAAGCACAATGCAAAGTCAATGGGTGAGGGGCCTCCACTATGCAAAGCATAGTCGAAATCCACAGCCCTGGCCATTTTTTGACCTTGGATCAGTCACTGTCCGCATTGCCTAAGCCCTCTTCCCTCTGCCACACAGCCACGGCTGGGCAGAGCCTGGCATTGGTACCGGCTCTTCACTGGTTTGTGTTTCCAGGCCCCTTCAACTCTGGCCTTCGGTCTGATGGCTTGCACCAGGTGAGTGGTTGCAAACGCGGCCCACGTCCAGACCCTGTGCAAGTGCGGGTACCTGGAGCAAAGGACGTTTGTGCCATGTCTTCCTCGGAGTCTTGTTCAAAACACACATCCATTTGTATGATAAAAAACGTCACTGTCCACTCATCGGTGAGATTCGCCCTCACATGTGAAAAAGGAGATGCTTGAGGGCGGCGTCTCTCAACCTTGGCAATTTGAACTTAAAAAGACCTTTCATTCTGAGGTTATTGCAGATCTACACTCTGACATGTCGAGCCAGATAATTCTTGGTTGTGGGGGTTGGCTTGTGCATTGTGGGGTGCTCAGTGACAGCCCTGGCCTCTAGATGCCAGGAGTATCCTCCCTCTCCAGATGTGACAACCAAAAACGTCTGCAGACATTCATTGCCAAATGACTATCCCCTCGAGAACCATTCGTAAAGAACTGTGGGGACCAGGGCTCAGCCTGGCTGATTTTCCTTGGCTTCAGTAGAAAGTGCTAGACTGTGGGGCTGGATAGGGAAGGAGGGAAGCCAGAGGGGCTACAAGCTAGACCGCCTGGTCTCGGTGAGGTTGAAAGAGGCGTGCGGGTGACCTCTTGCAGCTGGAGAGCTGGGGTGCGGTACAGGCTGGGCATGTACGGTTTCGGCCGTGGAACGGCTGTATATGGAGTAGAAGGCAGGGTTAGGGAGATAAGGGCCCCAAACCCCTCTGCACCCCTGACCCTTGCTGGGACTACTGAGTGAAGAAGGTACTTGGGGGCCACAAACTGATCTACCTCCCTGGTCATGAGGGTGAGTCGGGGATACGGGAAGGGCAGGAACGCTAAGCATAAGGCCCCATGGAAGAGGTTCCCTAAAGAGGATAAATCAAGACCTTCCCCAGGGAGGTTTATGCACCTGCTGGGCTGTGGATCTTGGCCAGAGCAGCCTGGAGAAAATCCCTTCCCTCACGCAACCCGGTGCAGTGCAGAACTCTGCAAGGAAAGAGGAGCAAGGCTTCATTATCTCCCGGCCTCATTTTACAATAGAAAAGTTGGGTCTCCTGGGAGCCTAGTGGATTTGGCAAGTTCTCTTATGCAATGGCTCCATGAATAAAATTATTTTTGTCCTCTGGTGCTGAGAGGTATCACTATTACCATTGCGAACATGTGGGGAAAATATTAGCAGGGTTTGAGACATTCAGGCACTAGAGTCCGTACTTCTGCGGGGGAAGTTATAATTTCCCCTTAGTAACGACCTCCCCTTAAAATAAACACGAAATCCTTGTTGAAATGAAGTATTATTTTTGTGTGTGTGCAGAGAAACATCTCAAAGAGATAATCTTATTTGACTCTAGATCGTGCTAATTTGATGTGTGCTTGACCGTATCATAAATATAATCCTAAATAAACCGCTAATGCCTAAAAGCAGGCTAAATCATTTTCAGTAAGGAAAAAGAGGTGGGTGGGAAATAGCATATGGTATAAAGTCGTACAGCCTAAAATAAAGCTGCCTCGTTCTCCTCAAGTAGCTCTGAGGCCCTCTGAGTGTTTCAGTGGAAAGAAAAATAATGAATCAAAAAAAATTGATGAAGTATATTTTGACTTAAAATGTGAACGCTTTGATCTTTAGGGACAGAAAACGAATCGGTGGCCGTGGCTGTGTTGACTGCAGATGGGCACAAGGAAACTTTTGGGGAGGATGGAAGGGTTCTAGAACTGGGTTATGGTGATGAACACGCTACTATAAATTTCCTAAAAATCACCGGATTGTACATTTTCAATGGGCGGAGTTTACGGGATGTAAATGTTACTTCACTAACGCAATCCAAGAGTTATCACTCTGTGCAGGAGGGAATATCTTACTTGACTTCTCAGCAGTTTTTCTGTGTCTGTGTATCCTGAACCGTTTTAACAAGTGTCTCACTTAAGGTAGGTCTTCAACTCTCTGTGCTTCGTGCTCTTCTCCTGGAAAATGGGGGTGATAGTGTACCTCCCCAGAGGTTGGTGGGGCCCATAACTGCATTAGTAAGTATGAAGCTCTTACGGCAGCCCGTCCTCCTGATGTTCTTATCACTACCACCACCCCTGCCACCAGCATCAGTATCCAGGGCTGTTGTCATTTCCTTCTCTATCCTGGCCCAGGCCCGCCTCTGAGCCTCCCGCACTTTCCTTTCCACAGTCAGGCTGCAGCTTCTAAAAGGAAAACCTAATCTTTCTGAAGACAGTGCTGTAGATGGTTCCCCATAGCTCTTTGGGTAGGGGCCAAATCCCCTGTACTAATCCCCCACTGTGACCCCTTCGTCTCTGGCCTCACCTCGAGCTCTCCAGCCATCTTCCAGCCTCTGCGCCCATGTGGGTTGAGAATTCTTCCACTTCCCCATCCGGGCTCTTTCTGGAAGGATCTCTCCACCATTTCTCTTTCTGTAGGTGTCAGCATCCCTGTGGCTTGTGAGGAAGCCAGCCTGGAGCCTGTGCCAGGCCTTTCCCAAGCCCTTCAAACCGTTGTTCCCGTCATCCCTTATGTTCCTACCGGGAGCTCCACAAGGTAGGGCGTGCCCATCTCCTCCATGTTGGGCACAGTGTGCGGCCCAGGGCCTGGCCCTTGGTCACTAACCCTTGAAGAACAGCCATGTCTGTCAAGTGCTGGCTTGCCTTGCTGCCTGAGTTGCCCTAGCAAAATAACCTGCTCCAAGTGTGGGTTCTGTTCATCACAGGAAGCCTCAGGTCTGGAACCCTTTCTCTCTTTGGGTCTTCGTTCAAGAGAAAGCTCCTTCTGGTCTTCCATGGGTTTGACTTAAACTGAAAAAGAGAGATGGCCTTGGCGTTTCACAAGATGGTACTTTTCCAAGGCGAAGATCCTGTCTCCATCTGATCTCCTGGGATCTTAAAGCCCTAAATTAGAAATGCTTTCTTTGCATGGAATAAAAGAGCTTACCCATTAACCATCTGCTCACCTGCAAACCAGCTTTTTCCTGTGGAGATCCCCTTTATTTTTTCTACACGTGTGTTTAAAAAATATATTTAAATAAAGCAAGGTTTCCATTTTAATCTGAGGGATTCAGTGGTTTGGCTTCCTCCCTGATAATCAGCCTTTCCCTCTCCCACCACGGCTGGGCCAGTGAGGGGCTGGAAATGCCCTGAAGTTTTATTTATGTGAATTTTATCTCATCCTTTTAACATTTCTATTTTAGGTGTATTTGATAACGTGTGCACTATTACTTTAGTCCTTCTGTATAATTTATCAGTAAGTTATATATATGTCATATACATATAATATATCAAGAATACTGGTGATGCCGTAGGGATGGTTGAGGCAGTGATGCGTTATTTTAAAATTAGCAACAGGATTACAGTGACATAAAAACTTATCCAGATGCAGTGGTGTGCAGACTTTAAAAGTCAGCAGAAGCTTTTCCTGTAAGGAAATCGTAGGTAGAACTCCAGAACATCACACACCTGCGCGTAAGCTCCGAGGGCTGGGGCCCGGAGTCTTGTCTGTGTAACTTCCCCTCGCAGTGGTGCTCAGCCTGGTTTTGTGCTTCCCAAGCACCTGAGGAGCTTGAAGGATGTTCCCATGCCCCTTCCGCCCCAAGATGCCCCTGTGCTGCCCGGGTTGGGGCTGGGTGTGGGAGTTTTCCTCGGGGCTCCCACCTGGTGCTGAGAGTGGCAGGTTGAGAACCACTCCTCCCAGCACAGTGAGCTGTGGCTCCAAGACTCCCACCAAAGGCGCTGGAATACTGGAAATCTAGAGCAATAGGAAAGGCTCTATGAGGACTCTTTAAGGAGAGATTCAGAGATAAAGGAATTGGGTAACTGGCAAGGCCTGCGATGCTTAGGGTAATTGTGCAACCAGTGGAGGAAGTGACAAAGGGGAACGCCCCACCGTGCAGCAGGTGCCGACCATGTCCTATCTGATTTGCCATTTGTCTGGTCATTATCTGATGCCATATTTCACTGTTGCCCTTTTCCACTTGGCCCAACTAGGGCTGGCAGAGGTGATGCGACCTCTGGAAGGCTGTTTCCAGAAGAAAACGGCTGTTTTCTTCTTTCTCTCCTTCTGGCCCTGCCCACTTTCTTTTCCCATTCTGGGAATAGTGGAGGAGAAGTGTCCAGAAAGGCTGCAGGTCTCGCCCCATATCCCTTCCCAGAAACCAGGCCATGGTGCCTCTCTCTGGCTCTGCTTCTGGAATACTGGGGATCGAGTGACTATACTCATAGCTGTGGGCTGTCCCAGACGATGGCAGAAGTAGGAGATAACATACTCGGGACACAGGCAGGGTGGCTGGCACGGGAGCCCCAGGGGTGGGCATGGACCCCCTGCTCCCAGTGGGGCTTTTTCTCTCTTCTGTGCCCGCTGGGACAATGGGCATTGGTCACAGGCCTGGTCTGGAAGCCCACACCCGAGCCCATCAGCATGCACCTGGCCTCATCCCCCTTACTCATCTCCTGGCCTCCTGCCTCTCACTTTGCCAGCTCCACGGTGTCCTGGACTATTTAGGCCTTCTTGTCCCCCTTGTCACTCCACACCTCCCTTGCCTTCAGCAGCGTTTTCTAGAGTCAGGTTGGATAATCTGCAGAATCACCCGGAGTGTTTTTTTTGGTGTGGATTCCTCAAGCCACCCAGGACCCACAAGATCTGACATCTGTGGGTGAGGCCCGGGAAATGTGCATTTGACAAGCTTCCTGGCGATGCTGGTGCAGGCTGGAGTTCGAGGACCACTGAACATGGTCCCCCAGGTGCTCAGCAGCAACCTGTCCCCAGGTCCTCTTTGTCTTGCATCCCTCCCCCTTCCCGCGCATTCCGTTGCCTTCACCCCCCTCACTGCCTCCGTTCCCTCCCACACCTGCAGGCTCTGCAGTCTGTGTGGCACAAATGCGGGCCAGGGAGCACCCCCCTCACCGCGGCTGCCTCCACCTGTCCTGTGTTCCTCTCTCTGTTTTGGCAACTACTATATTGAATGGCCACCTGCCCCAGGAATGACTTTTCTGTAAGATGCTCAAGAGGAGACGTCGTATTTTTGCACGACTGGCAGCTCGCATAGGCTGACATGAGAGGCAGAGAAAGAAGTTTCGAACTGAATGTGCAAGTCAAGGATGCCCAGGGTACGAAGGCCCTTGAGTTGCCTATATCTTGCACATCTTCCCTGTTCTTAGCCCCCAACCACCCTCCTCATTTTAGAGGGGAAAAAATGTGGGTACTTTCAGAAATACTTTGGTGTGGGAGATAAATAATTATGGCAGCAGAGGTAGAAAACATCCACGTTTCTCTTGGTGCCCCTGAGACCTGAGCCCCTGAGACCGGCAGGTAAATGGAGCTCACAGCTTCTCTTTTCTTAGCCGTATTTGGTGCATTTGTTTTCACATCCCCTAAGCTCAGTTGTTGTTTCCCCAACTCTTTGTCGGTGTTAACAAGAAGGAGGAGGGGAAGGAGCAGGCCATCAGGACAATCTTGCCATGGAATATTATCCCCTCCCTCACGCTGCCAACAAAAACAAGGATTCCGAAGACTCACTACCCCAATTCCCATCTCTTGTGTTTCTCACCATTGACTAATTGACTAAAGCCATTGCCAATAATAAAGATGATTTATGAAAGAGTAGCATCAGGGAGGTGGGATTAAAATCTGTGATAGGCTTCTGGGAATTTATCTTGCAAACAAACCAAAACACATGTGAATGAAGTCTGGATAAGGCTGCGTGTTGTTTTCGACAACAAAACCCACAAATAGTCCATGTGTCTACTGTTAACAGACTGAGTGCAGCCCCACAAGAGGCCTCTGTAGCTGTAGCAGAAGAAAGAGACAGTCTGGGGCGCCTGGGTGTCGAAGCCTCTGCCTTCGGCTCAGGTCATGATCTCAGGGTCCTGGGATCGAGCCCCACATCGGGCTCTCTGCTCAGCAGGAAGCTTGTTACCCCCACCCCCACCCCCTGCCTCTCTGCCTACTTGTGATCTCTCCCTCTCTGTCAAATAAATAAATAAAAATCTTTAAAATAAAAAAAACGATAGTCCATGCAGAAAGATAGCCATTCTGTCCTGGTAAGGGAAGAAAGTAAGGTGGAGAACAACATATATACTTTTGTGTAAGAAAAGGAGAAAAATAGGAGAATATATTTGAGTTTACTTGTAAATGCATTGAGAGATGCTGGGTAGACACCAAAGATCCAATAAAATGGTAATCTGTGATGAGGGACGCCTGGGGGACAGGGATGGGAGTGGAAGCCAGATTGCTCCGTGTGTCTCTCCATAGCATCTTGATTTTTTGACATCTGTGAATATATTTCCTTTTAAAAAATTATATACAAATAAAACTACCTCTCGTATGGTTTTTAATGGGTCACCAACGGACTATTAACTTGTAATTTAAGCCAGGCGGGTCTCCACCACCTTTGCCTTGCCTTAGTTCCCACCAAACATTCACGTTCCTTCTATTTGGTCTTTTCGAGGAGGTTATGGGCTTTCCCAGGGGCATGTGGCCGGAAGTGGGCAGGTGGGCTGGGAACACCTGGTCCCCAACCCGGGGCTCAGTCTGTGCCATCCTGCAGCAGAAGCAGAGAGCCTCTTTCCCTTCAGCGGATGGCCACAGGCATTAAAATGGCACCCTGGAAGTGAGATTCAGCATCTTGGGTCTGTTCACCCTTTCAAAGTTTTGCTTCACTTCTGTGGGTGTTCTTTAGGGTGTCCACGTCCAGGTATGCTCTGTTGCTCGTGTGACACTGACCTTTGACCCCTGGCCTCTTCCTTCCTCCGAGGACAGCGGGAGCCACGGCCGCCTCCAAGTTCTGGTGTAGGTGAGTCTTCTCGGTTGGTTGGGGTCCTCAGAGAGGAGGGCCCAGAGGGGTGCCGGTCCTTGTCTGTAAGCCCCGGCCTCTAAGCCAGCGCCCATTCCAGTTTGTTAGAACTGTTCTTGTTGGATCCGAGCAGCTGACCGTGGGCCACTCCTGAGGGTCTGAGGATGTGCGGAGGGCACGCACACATCATCGTGTTCTCCTCAGGGACTGACACCTGGCTGGCTCGGCCCAGGTCTGTGCTTGGCTCATCCACAGCCTAGTTGTGTTCTGAGGAGAAGATGGCGAAGACTCGGGAAGGCCGAACACGGTCTCTGTTTAAAAGAATCTGGTCCTGTCTACCTGGCAGGCCGTCCTGACAGAGGGCTCCACAGAGTCACGCGCTTGGCTTCTGTCACAGGAAGCTCTCACTGTGGGGATGTTGTCAGGACACCGCCAGTCAGTGGGGCAGCGTCACCCCTGGCGGGAGAGCAGCTTTGCTCCAAGTAACTTACGTTTTTGTTCATTTTCCTCAGACTGTGTGAATTTTTCCATAGCGCTGTGGCTGCTCAGAATGCAGATTATTGGGGCACCTGGGTGACTCAGTGGGTTAAAGCCTCTGCCTTCAGCTCAGGTCATGATCTCAGGGTCCTGGAATCAAGCCCCGTATCGGGCTCTCTGCTCAACAGGGAGCCTGCTTCCCTCTCTCTCTCTGCCTGCCTCTCTGCCTACTTGTGATCTCTCTCTCTCTGTGTCAAATAAGTAAATAAAATCTTAAAAAAAAAAGTTAGAAAAAGCCAACAGAAAAAAATGAAAACAAAAAACCAAACCAAACCAAAACCCCAAAAAAACCAAAACCAAACAAACAAAAAAAAACCAACACAGCATTCCAGTGTTGATGACTGTGTAGGTTTCATAACCTGGATGGCCTGTGTCTCTGGGCCGGTCTCCTCATTCTAGCCAGATGACTCCTGGCCCTTATATTTAAAATTTATATTCTAGTTTATTATATAGTCTCACAGAAGCTATAAAGTCTTTACGGAATGAGCCTGAATATAAGCAAAGAAGCACATTTTGTGTCTTAGGTTCTTTTCTACTTGCCATAAGTTTGTTGTTGTTGTTGTTGTTTTAACCTTTTCTTTAGGATGAGAGTTGTCACATTTCTTCTGTGAAGGGTCAGATAGTAAATATTTCAGGTTTAGGCCATACCATTTCTGTTGCAATTACTCTGTTTGCTGTCGTGGAGTGAAAACAGCCACGACAACACATAAATGAATATGGTTGCATTCCAATAAAACTCTGTAGACACTAACATTCGAATTTTATGTAATTTTCTCATGTTCAAGACTGTTCTTCTTGTGATATTTTTCGGCCATAAAAAAATGTCAAAACCATTCTTCGTTTACAAGCTGTACGGAAACCAGTGGCAGACTGGATAGGGCCCGTGCGTCTGCAGTTTGCTGAGGCCTGCTCTAAAGCACTGGTGGGTTTTGAGCACTTCTGAGCAAAAGGAGGCATCGCATACAGTTGGGAGCTCATGGTGTCTAACCTGGAACCCGTCTTATCCAAGTGACAACCACAGAATCGAGAATCATGTACCCTGGGGATATCAGACCTGGGACCCTGTGAGGGCAGAAGATGCCTCTGGAAGGACAAAGCCATATTTCCTCCTTCTGAAGAATTCCAGTCCCTTCAGTTTGAAGCAAAAATGACTCTGTAGTTCCCTCTCAAAGCCAGAGGGCAGCTGTTGACTCCCTTTGCTTTTTACTTATTTATTTTAAGATTTTATTTACTTATTTGTCAGAGAAAGAGTGCGCGCACAAACAGGGGGAGGGGCAGAGGGAGAAGCAGGCTCCCTGCTGAACAGGGAGCCAGATCCAGGACTCGATCCCAGGACCCAGGGATCATGACCTGAGCTGAAGGCAGACGCTTAACCAACTGAGCCACCCAGACGTCCCTCCCTTTGTTTTTTTAAATAGCATTTTTATAAAACCACAAAAACTTTCACGAAGTATCTGTAAGAGGTAAAGAATTAGAGTGATAGTGAACACCCATTTGCTACCAGCCAACTTAAGAGAATGTGGTTCTTTTTTTTTTTTTCTCTAGGTTTACAGTATTAGGCAAGTTATTTTTTTTCCCCAAATACTTTTATTTTTTCAGTGTTACAAGATTTATTTTTTATGCACCACACCCAGGGCTCCATGTAATACGTGCCCTCCTCAATACCCACCACCAGGCTTGCCCAACCCCCCACCCATGCCCCTCCTAAACCCTCAGTCTGTTGCGCAGAGTCCACAGTCTCTCATGGTTCATGTCCCCCTCCAATTTCCCCCATTCACCCTTTCTTTCCTTCTCATGCCTTCTACGTTTTTCCTTCTGCTCCACACGTAAGTGAGACCATAAGATAATTGACTCTCTCTGCTTGACTTATTGCACTCCGCATAATCTCTTCCAGTCCCGTCCATGTTGATACAAAAGTCGGGTATTCATCCTTTCTGATGGAGGCATAATATTCCATTGTAGATAGGGACCACATCTTCTTTATCCATTCATCTGTTGAAGGGCATCTTGGTTCTTTCCACAGTTTGGCGATTATGGCCACTGCTGCTATGAACATTGGGGTACATGTGGCCCTTCTTTGTACTGCATCTGCTTCTTTGGGGTAAATACCCAGTAATGCAATGGCAGGGTCATAGGGTAGCTCTATTTTTAATTTCTTGAGGAATCTCCACATTGTTTTCCAAAGTGACTGCACCAACTTACATTCCCACCAACAGTGTAAGAGGGTTCCCCTTTCTCCACACCCTCTCCAACACTGTTGTTTACTCTCTTGTTGATTTTGGCCATACTAACTGGTTTAAGGTGGTATCTCAGTGTGGTTTTGATTTGAATCTCCCTGATGGCTAATGATGATGAACATTTTTTCATGTGTCTGTTAGCCATTTGTGTGTCTTCTTTGGAGAATGCTGTTCTTTTAAAATTCCCTTTGTGTCTTCCCCACACAGACATGATGACTTGGGGAAATCTGTGTTCATCATTTCATTGCTTTTCAGGAGAGTTGGACCACTTGTGTTTGTGTCCATCAGCAGATGCATCGTCAAGCTGCATAGACTGGAGTAAGGCGCCCTGTGTTCCTCTGCAGCTTGATCTTGGTCGCACTCAGCCTCATGCTCTTGAGGTCCACCCATGCTTGTGTGCAGAGCTGTCCCTCACTCACCTCGGCCGCTGTGCTGACCCGTCACGTGGGGGCACCACTGTTGACCTGTCCATTCTACTGTTGTTGGAAACAACAGTTTCCAGTTTTTTGTTATCACAGACAGTCCTGCTGCAGACATTCTTTTCTGTATCTCTTGGCGCATGTTGGCAAGAATTTCTCTAGGGAATAGGTGAGAAGGAGACCGGCCAGTTTTTGGTGTCTGATTGATTCTTATTTTATTGATCACACTAGCATCAGGCATCTCTCTGCCAGGCATGATTGAACAGTGACTGCTGAGCACGTCGATTCCCAGATCCTGGGCTCTAACTCCCATGAGCTTGGCCCATCCCATTGCTACTCTAGGAAGATGTTGCCCTCCCCCGCTGATGAAGGTCGGAGCATGCTGAGTTGGAGATAGCTCCTGTAAGGAAAGGAGAATCATGCTCTGGATCTGTTCGTGGTTCCTAAGCAGGCTTGATGTTTCGCTTGGTGCCCTTTGTGTTGGTGGCAGTGTGTTTGTTTGGTGTGTTGTTAGGCTTTGCAGGGATCAAATGTTCTATATCAGGTTTCTTTTAAGCTCCATAGAAGGTCTTCACCTTGGCATAGAAGTGTACAGCATAAATCAGAATATCCCTTTACCAACTGGCAAAAGGGGCCATTTAACATGGGAACAAGTGTAATTGGCTGTTTTGTTATAAATAGAGAGAGTTGGAGTGCATTTCCTCACTTTTTCCTTTCTAGAGATTGTATTTATTTTGCTCGGTGGGTTGCTTTTTTCCCTCTGGCACTTGTAGAAAAGCAGCAACATGTGATCCCCTCTTTGCCTTCCCCAGGGATCCAGAGGCCAGGTGGCCAAGACTTTGTTGGCCCCCGGCCCCAGCTGCAGCACCTCTCTGGGCCCTCCCGTCGCCTGAGTACTAGTGCACCAATTTCTCCTGCCGTTTTCCTTCCCTCTGTCTTTTACCCTCCACTTACTCAAAAACCTACCTGTGTGGTCTTTAGTTTGCTCAGGATCCTCAGTGAAGGGTGACAGTGAAGGCAGGTGGGGAAAGGGCTTTAGGGCAGGCTGGCTCTTCTTCTGACCCTGGAAGATTTATCCCAGGTGGGATCATCCTGAATTTCTGAGTATGATTCCCAGAGAGAGAAGCAGGGCCCATTCCTCTGGCTTCAACTCCAGACCTTCACTGAGAGTCTTAGAGGGTTTTATCAGCCTCATTTAAAGACACAAAAAACCACATCACCATATCCTCCTATTGGATTGGGAAAATGTAGCAACAGCCTACTGGAAGGACCCAATAATTGTCTCTTTTTCCCTTTAGGACTTCATAAATCAGAATGTCTGCATTGATCTAAGGGAAATAGAATTGATTCGAGGCAAGTGATTAAAAGTAATTAAAAATAAATGTACAGTTAGAGGTGCCTAAATGTATACTTGTGTGGGTGGAGGTAAGTCAGGGTCATTGCTGTGGGTGAAGTGTATGCAAAATTTGGGCTGATTAAAATCTGGTAAGCTAGCCCATCTTTCAGCAGTGTCAGGAACTATTATTGGAAATGTTAGATACGGAACCGTTTTGCCATATCACGTGTTTCTATAATGTAGGTTAGCTCATACACTGTTATGATCGTAAATATGGCAATGATGTCAGTATAACGTGGAAGTCAACTGTTGCCAGCATATAAATATTTTGCAGCAGTGCACACATCCAAGGAGGAACTCGGCAAGCCAAGGAGGAACCCATTCACCTTGTTCTTCTCAGTTCATTTTGGCTGTGAGCGATGTTCCGGAAGTGACTTTGCATGGGTCTGTCTGAGCTTTGTGCATTTCACCCCTGTCATTAGAACTTGACACCTCCAACTCCCTTGTCCCTCCTCTTTACTCAAGCTGCCTTCACCTTTTACAATTTTAAGTGAAGTCTTTTTTGAAAATTTTAGGGGTGCCTGGGTGGCTCGGTCGGTTAAGCATCTGCCTTTGGCTCGAGTCACGATTCCAAGGTCGTGGGATTGAGCCCCATGTTGGGCTCACTGCTCAACAGAGAGCCTACTTCTCTCTCTCCCTCTGCCTGTTACTCTGCCTACTTGTGTGCGTGCGCTCTTTCTGTCAAATAAATAAAATCTTAATTTTTTTAATTGTGGTAAGACAGGCGTAACCTAAAATTTACAATTTTTTTTGAGATTTTTAAAAAAATTTTTTAAATTTTTATTAACACATAATGTATTATTTGCCCCAGGGTACATGTCTGTGAATCATCAGGCTTACACATTTCACAGCACTTAACAGCACATACCCTCCCCAATGTTCACACCCCAGCCACCCTATACCTACCCCCCTGCCTCCCAGCCACCCTTAGTTCATTTCGTGAGTCTAGGAGTCTCTTATGATTTGTCTCCCTCCCCATCCCTTCCTGTTTCATTTCTCTCCCCCACCCCCCCAAACTCCCGTCTTGCCTCTCAAATAAAATTTACAATTTTAACCACTTTTAAGTATATAGTTAACTGACATTAATAACATTTATGTTTTTACGGAAACATCACCACCAGGCATTTCTAGAACTTTTTTTTTTATCTTGCCAGACTGAAATTATCTGCCCATTAAACTAATTCCCCATTTCCCCTTTCTTTCTCTGGCCCCTGGCAGCCACCATTCTATTCTGTCTCTGGGCATTTGACTATTCTTAAGTACCCCATGTAATGGAATTATACGGTAGTTGTCTTTTTGTGATTGGCTTGTTTCACTGAGCTTAATGTCCTCAAGTTTCATCCATGTTGTAGCACATATCCAATTTCTTTCCTTTTTCAAGCTTAAGAATATTGTACTGCATGTATATAACACATTTGGTTTATCCACTCACCTGTCTGTTGACTCTTGGGTTGTTTCTCCCCTTTGGCTATTGTGAATAATCTTGCAAACCCTGTTCCTCTCCTTATTAGTGATATAACTTAACTGTGCTGATAATTTTTTAAATTGTGATTGCTAGTTTCTTTAGTTCTCTGGGTACAAATTTGCATCCGTTTTGAATGGTATCACTCTCTTTTTTCCTGTAAGTGCCATTATTTTTACTATAGGATTTTTAGAACATGTGCTTTTTTTTTTTTTTTTTTTTTTGATAATCAATACAGCAGTCATGATTGTAGGTGATGGTGAGGCCAGAAATGAGTAGAAAGAGGCACTTCCTAGTCTACTAATATCAGGTACAGTGATGTAACTTTATCAGTTATTCCGCGTGTCTGGCACCTGCGACATAGAGCTGAGAGCTGTCTGGATGGTGTGGTAATGGCCTTAGACCCCCCCAGCACTAGGATGCTGTAGCTAAGCAATGTGGTGACTCAAACTAAGACAGGCGGGCTGGACGGCTGTCATCTGGGTCCTGCAAGAATCCAGTGGCTAGCAATCAATCGGCTTCAGTGAAAAGCAAAATTTCCATCAGGCCTTTCCTTATGCAGGTGAGCTCTCCAGTAAATAGATGGCGAGGGTTAATTCTACATCCTTTTTCTCTTGTCCTGATTCTCTTAGTCATCTGTTGAAATGAGTGGTTTGTGCTAGTGGAAAAAATGGATGGGGTGGTTGCCAGAGAGATTGGGGGTGGGGGTGACATGGGTAAAGGGATCAGGAAGTACAACCTCGCAGGTAGAAAATAAAGAAGTCATGCTGATGTAATGTACGGTGTGGGCAATATACGCAGTCGTAGTCTAGTTTCTGTCTATGGTGACACGTGGTCACTTGACTGACTGCGGGGATCGTTGCACAGTGTTCACAAATGTCGAATCCCTGTGTAGTGCAACAGAAGGGAATATATTGTATGTCAGTTATACCTCAATGAAAAAAAATAACAACTTTAAAAAAACTGAGTGCTGAAATATGAAATCGGCTGATTATGGATACTTTTAAATACATTTGGGAAACGAGTAGATGAATTCTTATGGAGCTCATTGGTTCCTGTATAATGGATATGCCAGATGTTATCAAGGATTTATATAATTTCATATTTGGAAATGCATTGTAATAATTGATTAGCAAATGTTAATTTCTACACTTAAAAATATCTGTTTAAAGCATGACAGATTTGAATGTCCTTTACTGGGTTCAATTGGATGGAGACTGTGGAAATATGAATAGTAACCGATCCCATGGAGACATTCCTGGCCTTCACCTGGCCTCTGTGAGTAGGTGGCAGACCCTTTCCTCTGTGCCGGGCCCCCAGGACCAGGGATGCAGTGAAGACAGCCATTGGAGAAGCTCCAAGACACCCAGTCCAAAATGTGGCACAATGTGGTCCTCAAAAATGTATTTGCTGATTGGTTAACCCAATTTATAAAAATTTCAGGATGAGTGCTAATCTGAATTCCAAGGATGGAATATTTGTCAGGTTGAAAATAGGGATTTATTTTTTATTTATTTATTTTTTTAGTGGCAAGTCTCAGAAAAAAGTTAATGAATGGCTTTATTTAGTCTTGAAATATTATTACTGATGTAATTATTAAGTGTTCAATAACTATGGTATAACATATTCAACTTCTTTATGTTACCTTTATGTTTACTTTTCATAAATCTCTTTGAAATTCTTTGCTTCTGTTATCTTCTTTTTTAAAAATTTTATTTATTTATTAGAGAGAGAGAGCATGAGCACAAGCAGGGGGGCGGGGAGGGAGAAGCAGACTCCCCGCTGAGCAGGGAGCCTGACATAGGGCTCGATCCCAGGACCCTGGGATCATGACTTGAGCCGAAGGCAGATGCTTAACTGACTGAGCCACCCAGGAGCCCCCTGCTTCTGTTATCTTCTTGAGGTAGATTTTTGTCGAATGTGAGAATCTAGAATTCCAGTCAGTACTGCCAGGGATAGAGAGCTCCGGTAAGTGTAGGCTCTTCAGGGACGGAAGAAAGTGTGTACCCCACGCACCCCAAGATAACTGAGAAGGAAGGCTTCCCAGAAACTAATTCTTCTAGCTCCCTCACTGAGGTTATTTGATGCTGTGGTTAAGAGTGGAGATCTGCAAATAGTTCAGATCCTATGCCTGGTACTTGCTGTGTCTGACATGTTAGACAAAATATTAACCTTCTGGTGCCTCAGTCTCCCCACCTGTAAGATAAAAATAAACATGGGCCTCATTGATTGTGATGGCACGTGGATGAGAAATGCACCTTCGGCCTCACTGGCCTGGGGTCCCCGTCAATGCCAACCATTATTTTTAGCTTGGGTGACTCTTGATTTGGCTCTTGTGTCAATCTCCCACTCTTAATTCCCGTGCATCATCAGACAAAAAAAATCAATGTAATCGTGACCAAGAAGTGATTCTTGTTTGATTTCTCAAAGCCCACGTGTGTCGTCTTTAAGCACAGGCCCCTCTTGAAGGTGAAATGAGGCACGGCCGGCAGCACATAGGTTGGCCTTCGTGGACTCGCGGAAAGAAAAACATCTGGCACTTTCCTTCGGCTTCCTTTGTTCCTTTGGGTTTATTTTTGTTCTCTGCGTCTGATACCTAATGGAAGCCCGACACACAAAAATAACACTAATCCGTGTATAGATATAAAGCAGCCCGCTCTTTGAAGGTAAGGGAGTAGAGGATGAAAGCCTGAAGGTTGATTATCCCCGGGTTATTTTTAGAGAGGAGAAACCCACCGTCAAGTGATTGTGTATCCTTCCTGGCCTCTGGTTTCTGGGGTTGTGTGGGAGCTGCTGAGACCGGGCCCAGGAGCGTGACTCGTACTCACCACACCCAGAATGTTCAGGCTTCCTCATCCTGGTCTCTTGCCAGCCGTCTGCTCTGAAGTCATTACCGGTCATTGACCTCTTCCCCAGGAAAATGCTTAAGAGGTTTCTGAGCTTGAAAAGATTTCTACATTCGCTTTGACTCAGGCAACGCTGTAGTTCCCTCGTTTGGGCCAGGTGGTGTAAAAGCAGCGCTTGGAAATGACCATAGTGGTATCGAGTTAGGAAGTGTCCATGGAATGTGTCAAGGGGACATTCTCCTGAGAAGAGTTGCTTTGTGCCAGATCCCATGACCGTGGACACCACGGTTACTGGTCCTAAAATTAAGTCTGGGCTTGGCCTGCCCCAAGCGAGTTCCTGGGACTAGGAGACGGGCTCCTGAGGCCAGCAGCCCGCAGTGGCTTTTGTGTAGAACCTGAAATTGGTGTTTCAGGCCTGACCCCTTGCTGGGGGTGAAACCTCTGTGGCCTGGCTGTATAGGTAAGCCCGGGAGAAGGGGTTTGCTGCACACCCAGCAGATGGGGAGAGGGAAGCAGGAGGAGCCTAGAAGCAGCTGCGTCCTCCTCATCATGGCCAAGACCAGGGGTGGCTCTCACCAGCGCTGACTAGCATTTGCTTTCCACAGTAAGATGTCCAGCCCACTCTGAATAAGAGAGAAGCACTTGGGTCAGGAATGGCTAGTGACCCCCGTTCAGCTGCCTGGGCAAGTGTGAGCCATCTCAGGTGATGTGCAGGCAGGGCACTTCTTACTAAGACCAGATGCGCATTCGTGTCCTGTCCATCCCGGAGGGCAATGCTGCGTCTCCAACCACATGCCCTTCCTGGTGTGGCTCTGGGGTGCTCTCTTTTGTGAGTCCGAGGGAATATATCCTGGTGAGTTTGTGGCCAGAGACCACGGGCTTTTCTGGAGTCTGGGGTCCTGAGTCTGGTTGTCATCCCTGCCACGTGCTTGTGAGTTGAATGGGCAGGTCTGGGAGGCCACACTCTGGGGCAGTGAGTCTCCCTCAAGGTGTTGGAACCCTGCGGGTTAAAACACCTCATCAGTACGATCTAGAAGGTTCCGGGCACCCAAGTCTTTCACCCTTTTCTAAAAGCAGAGAGCGTGAGCTTTGCATTGCAGATGTGATTTTTATTTTTAAAACGCCGAGAGTGATGGTGTATGAACAGTGACGCATCCCCAGCCAGCTAATCTGTATTGTGTAAAAACACACAAACCACAAATTATTTTTAAAAGGGAAGAAGGCAAAAGAACAGATGCAAAGAAGTCCTCGCATCACGTGAATCAAGGGAAAAACGCTGCAGGAGGCTTTTCTGAGCAGCGGCAGAGGGAAAACCAGCTCTAGGGGAACGGATGGGCAGGAAATTGTCTGTCTTCTCAGAGGGGGAGGGTAGCCGACACCTTTCTTTGCCTCTAATTATCAGGGCCTTGATGACGGCCATCGTTAGGTGGGTGTGTTCCTTCTTCCTCTTAAAATGAATTTGAATAACTTTCGTGTATGTACCGAAAGGTACAGGAATTGCAAGTACAGCATGTGTAGTATTATCACAAAGTGAACACAAAGTGAACTCGCCAGTCAAAGGCCTGCATCTCAACACTGGGTAATACTGGGCACACCTGGTTTACTAAACTCAGACAATCAGATTATCCAGCTCCTCTTATATTACAAAAAAAAAAAAAAAAATTTATACTAAAACCCGAGAAGAAGAACGATACTTTTTGGATCCACTAAGTCGCATTTCCACGAATGAAATGAGAGACCTTCTGGACTGAGAGGGAAGAGTTCCTTCTTCCCTGTCCCTCCTTAAGGGGACCGGTTGCTCTGCATGTTCTCCCGGGGGAGGAGTGATGCCCAGATGCTTCTGGGCTGGAGTGAGGGGCTGTGGCCCAGAGTGCCTTCCGGGCACCTGTCTCCTGTATGGGCTCAGGTCACTGGAGGGGGCCCGGGGAGGGACAGCCTGGCCCAGACCCTTCATTGCTGCTCTCCAGAGCCTGGCCCTGCTGGGCCCCGGCCTGTGTCTAGACTGCAGCAACTTCCGGTCCATTGGAGAAGGCAAGCAGGGCACAGGGTGGGACCTTCACAGCATGGAAACTAACCGAATCTTGGGGTGAGTGGGGTGTTGAGGAAGGCCCCCAGAAGAACTGATGGTGAATTCAAAGATCTGAGAAGTGAGATGGAAGAAGAGGCTCAGGGAACGAAATTCCAGAGTGAGAGAAAGTGCAGAGGCCCAGAGCCAGGAGATGAGGGAAGGCCGAGGGAGTAACGAAGGCAAAGTATGGTGAGTGTGCAGAAAGACCCGTGGGGGGGAAATGAGTGAGAGAGGAGGCTGCGCAGGAAGGGAGAGACACCCTCACACAGACCTTGGAAGGCCACTCCGAAGTGTGGAGTTCCCCCAAGGGCAGAGGGAAATCGTGGAAAGGGCAAAGGACAGTGCAGGAAGACCCGTGAAGTTCTGAATTTTTCATTATTACGTGTTGATGGAGTTGTGTCCTGAGGTGGCCAGATACCCTCTCCAAGTGGAGATGGAAGTCTAGAAAAACTCCGGGGACCACAGCTTCTAGAAAGCCCTGCCTTGGTACACTGTGGGCTATTGATCTGTGTTCTCTGCAGGGTGGTCTTGTTTAAGGACATACGCCTAGGACTGTGTTTTCTGAGGAATCCGGGAATCCAGGCCATCAAGAGGTGACCAGTCAGTGACTAGTAGCAGACCACCTGCGCCCCTCCCTGCACATAGTTGTTAGGGCTTTTTCCAGAATAATTATCACCTCCCTGTCAGGTGGTCTTTGGGGCCATAGCACCATGCTGTGGCAGAGCTGGCAGTCAACTTAGGCCTTGGACAGGATGTGAGGGGCTCAGAGAGTTTTGCCTAGAGCCTCTCATCTTGGCTTGAGTCCTCACGACCAGGCTGCCGCCCAGCAGTCCTGAGATGGGCCAGTCCTGGGTTTGTGTGGCCTTTGAACTCCATGTTTGGAGTCTTCTTCATTCCAGAAGAATGATGGCTACTTCCATAGTGAGGTGAAAATAAAATCTGAGTTTATATGTGAGGGACCTTCTGGATTTCTCACTCCCCATGGTGAAGAGGAGCCTACTGTCTGAAGTAATGGACTCAATACCCCTCCCCCCCCCAGCGGATGCCCTCTCATCTGGCATATCTTCCAGGCCTCAGGGACCTCCTTTGGAACAGCTGGAACATATGTGGAGCCAAATTCATGCTTTAGGTTCAGACCCATATCCAGGCATGTCAAGTACACGTTGGTCAAAGAAATCCTGAAATGAATGAATGAATGAATGAATGAATGAATGAATGAATGAATGAACGAACGAACGAACGAACTAGAATTCATTCATTCATTCTAGTTCCAACCTGGCAGAATTTTCGAGTTGGTGATTTTTACGCCAGTAGTTCTTTCAGCATCCTGTCCTGTCCATTCCTTTGTGACCCCCCTCCATGTTGAGTATCCCCGAGGGCTTGGGGGGCACCTCACAGAACTTCCCACGTCCTGGGCCCTCCTGCTGCCACCTTCTTCCCGAGGCTTGCTCCCCTTTATTCCCTTTGCATCACGGTAGAATTATTGTGAATTGAATCCTCCAGAGCTTGTTGATCCTCATCCCAGGTCTTAGTCTCAGAGGAAAAGCTGTCCCGTGGCTTTCTGGGGGTGCTTGGCTAGTGCAGGGATGCCAAATGGGATGGACCCTAAGAGATTGTTAGTTCTTATTAGAGAGTGGTCCTCAAATGTCCCCCTGCCGAAAGCTTGCCCAGGCCTCATTTTAGAGAAGCAAGATTCCCTGGCCCTGGTCCCAGTGAGTTTGACTCGGCAAGCATGGGATGCGAGCCAGCAGTCAGAATCTCTAGCGGAACCTCAGACACTTATGAGGTAGGTAGCAGTGGGGTGAACAGTGAGTGCACTTAGGGCCCTGGATGGAGGGGCCCTGGGCTAGGTGTGGGCTGGCCCAGGAAGGATGGCGGAGTTGATCGGGGGGCTGCCATGAGAGAAGGAGATGGGAGAGGCAGCCTTGGGTCCTCAGTCAGCCCTTCCCATCCCGGCTTGCCGGCCTCGTTAGTCTGGAAGTGCCCATTTTTGAAATGTGGGCAGTTTATCAGAAATCTGCGTGTCCCTCTGTGTGCTGAGATTTGTTAGATGGCTCCCGTGCTGATTTGGGTGTGACTTTACTTGGTCTCCAAATAGGAGACACTACAACTCATGCCCTTGGAGACTGCTGAATCTTTATTTTGGAAACCAATCCTAATGCCCCAGGTAGAGCTCTTGATTTGTGGTCTGTGCTCATTTCTTCTTTTGTTCCCTTTTGTATTCCCTCGGCGATCAGGTATTCCTGAGTGCATGCTCTGAGGGGCCCGCCCGGGCCCTGGCGATACAGGGAGAAGCCAGAGGCAGGGCCCCCTCCCGAGGGCCGCAGGCAGGTACCCCATCAGCATGGAACATGGGGCCGAGAGGGCAGGGCTGGGGACTGGACAGACCTTGCGGTAGGAGGAGATGAGGGGAGGCATGTCTGAGGTGCTCCTGGGAGAAGGGAGGGGACTCAGCGGCCAGGTCCCTGCAGCCAGCTTCCCAGCTGTAATGCTCTTGGTGGTGATGCCTGCTCCTCCCCAGGAAGTCAAGGGTGGGTCTGAAAAATAGTTCCCTTCCTAAAGATTCCTAAAAGAAGCCCAGAAAGCCATCAAGAAAGACCTGAGGCCCTTCTTCACTGAGATCGTAGTGATTTCTCCAGTTCTCATTAAAGGTTCTGACAAAATGTGCAAAGGTGAGCAGGGTGCCCTTTGGGTCTGCGTGCAACCTGTAGAGCACTTCACTGCTGGAAAGTCAAGGCCCTTCTTCCCTGAAGATAGCAGAGAGAGCTTTAACAGATGAGACATTCTGTACTCCTTAGTTTGGGGGAACAGGATGAGTGCTATCTTAAATCAAGGCACAGATCAAGATTGAAGGATGCTTCGGTCATGATTATCCCAGCCCCAAAGGCCCCAACCAGTGCTCTCTCCCCAAGCATATGTTCAAGGTCATGGGGGTGGAGCCTGCCTCTGCCCGGCCTTCCCTGTGTTTGGGGATCTCACTTACTGCTGCCTTGTGGTCGGAGCAGTAGGCCTGGTAGAATGAGGTTATTCTGCTGAATGTGCCTACAGTGAGGGGAGGAGCCCGGGGAGCCCAGGGCTCCTAGCTGCCCCTCTAAGGTGGCACGCCATGGTCTCAGGATCGCCTACCCACCCAGCCAGCCCCAGCAGGACACGAGCTTGCCATAATGCCTTCCCCTGAAACCCTGGCCCAGAGATGCAGGTTTGTCATTCAGGGAGAGGAGAAGGAGCTCTTTTTCTGTCTGAGGAATCCAAAGAAAGTTCTCTTGAGAGTTGCGGTTCCTGCCAGCGCTTAGCACATGCCGCCTCAGACCCATTTATTTAGGGCGCTGCCCTCCCCAGGAGTCCCTCCTTGGGGTCTCAGGAGATGCCTTGGTTTTCCAGGGACTGTCCAGATGATAAGAATTTTCTAGGAGGGGGGATTTTTCATTATTATCATACCATCATTATTATTATCATTTGCAGTAGAAGCATTAAAAGCTCTTTATCCCCTCGCTAAAGAATTTTAAGTTTCCTGATTATTGGCATGACCCTCAGAAGGGGGGAGGGCAGTGGCTTGGTAAGAGGTGGCAGAACGTACTGTTTGTGGGAAATAAGACCTCATGCCTGGACTTAATAACAATACTAATGTCTGGGATTAATAAGCCCCTAACTTCTGAAACTTCCAGAACTCCTGGGACCAACTTTGCAGAACCTTAGGAGAAGTAAGTGCCGTTGGATATGCCTGGGTTCAGACCACCATTTGCTCCCTGGATGATGGCATCCTTGCCAAGTCTCAGTTCCTTTTTCCCTAAAATGGGCATCATACTCCCTCTCTGAGAGTCGTGGCGCCCCCAGCTTCTGGGGTGGGAGGAAGGCTTCCCCTGGCCATCGGGAGCTGAGAGTAAGTGTTGGCTTCTTCCTGCTCCTCTCGAAGATTTCTGGGCATTTTCTCCCACATCCTCCCATTTCCCTAAGCGTGCCCAGTTTTGCTCAGATGAGAGCCCAGCTCTAGAAGGAAGAACTTACTTTAAGGGAATCGTTACCTGCACCTTTCAGTTTTTTCACGTGGGTTCTCTGTGGTACTAGATCTGCCCTTTGGAACATTCCTCTTGGGAAGATGACATCAAGGGGTTTGTTTGTGTTTTTGTTCTTCCTGTCACTGAGATTACCGGATTTCCGAGGCCAGATTCATGCCGCGGGCTGTTGTTGCCGAGCACTCACTGGGATCTTCTGCACATTGTCTGTTGCGCCAACTGGCTGCCAGCAACCACATACCCAGGGGTCCAGAGTGCTGCAGGTCTAGCCCTGTGACAGCTGGCCTGTGCTCCAGAACCAGCCGTCTGGACGTCTCCCCACACCATCCTTATTCATTACCAAGGAAAAAGTCACAACTTTCCCCCAGAGACACCTGCAGACGTCACCACACCAGGACGTCGTGCACTCGGGCATCTCCTGCTGCGAGGCCCTGGTGAGAGCACAGGCTCTCCTCTGGGCTATTTTTGCCCAAAGAGCATAACCTAAATCTAATCATGAGGAGACAAAAAACACACACATATTGAGAGATGGTCGCCAGATGTCTAGCCAGTACTCTTAAAATATGTCCGAGTTCCGAAAGTGAAAGAAAGGCTACAGGCCTGCTCTGTGCCAGGTTACAGGGGACCAAGGAGATGCGGGGACTCGGTGCAGTGTGGGGTCCTGGATTGATCCTGGAGCAGGAAAAGAGCCCCAGTGGACAACCGGTGAAACATGCATATGGTCTGTAGAGTAGTTAATCAGAGTATTGTGTCACCGTTACTTCCCCGATGTTGATTGCTGTGCTGTTTTGAAAGATGTTAGCCTTTTAAGGAAGCCGGGTGAAGGGTTCAGCATCTTTCCCACACCTGGGTATGGAGAAAAGCACTCAGGTTTTGGAGCCAGAAAGGCCTGGTCTGGGTTCAAGTCTTGCCTTTGATATGATCAGCTGAGTGACTCTGGTTAGGTAGTATTACCCGTCAGAGCCTCGGTCCCCTTCTCGGCCAGTGCCCTGGCATTACTGGGCGTGCAGAGGCACCTGTCTGCTCCCTACCATGCGTAATGTTCCCTTCCCCAGTTGTAAACCAGGAATCTGTCTTCTTCCCCACCTCCCAGCCCTTCCCCGACCCATTCCTTATCTCTACCAACCTCCACCGTGCCCCCTCTGCAGAATCTTCAAAAACCTGCACGTGCATTTATGCCCAAGGTCTAGGAAGCTGGTTCTATGGGTGAGAAACCCTCTCTGTGGTTCTTGCCAGAAGAAGCCTGAGGTAGGAATGAGGCCTGGCCCGTCCTACCCTTTCGCCAGCTCTGGATTCCTTTAAGATTCTCCTTCGGAGACTTCATGCCCCTGAAGCAGACCAGCTGCCCCAGCATCATCCGAGAGCGTGTTAGGAATGCAGAGTCTCAGACCCACAGGCTGAGACTCTGCATTTTACCAGGTGCTTCGTGATTCAAGCTTGAGAAGTCCTCCGCTTGACCCGTGAGCAGTCTGCCTTCTCATGTGTGTCTCTGCCATAGACGGGCCGGACAGGGGTTGTGTGAGAGCTGAGAAATGTGAACAGGGGTTAGAAAAATCTTCAGGACGCATCATTCTAGGGCAGGCCCTTGTGTGGAATTCTCTCCCCTGGAGACTTCAGAGGCCTGAGATCCTGCCAACAGCCCGGAATTCCAGCCAGGGTCTCTGCATGGGGGTGCCCGGCCAGTGTATCGCTGGGGAAGGGCTGTTTATTTTCTGTGAAGACTTGTGTTTCTCACCCTGCCAAGCACGCCTGGGGTCCCCCCTCCACAGGCCTGGAAGCATCCAGCGGCCCCGAGGGTGTCCACAGGAAATGGGTAACAACACAGGTTGCTTTGAAAAGATGGGCTTTGTGGGAGGACTTGATACGGAGAGGCGTGACAGGTACCGCATAGCTTGTCATTGAAACGAAGCTCACATTTCTCGAACGATGCGTGTGCCCAGAAACTGAGCCGTGCGCTTTATCTGCCTTGTGTTTAACTGTTGCCATGCTCCCCCTCAATAAGGTAGGACCACCGCCAGCCCCATTTTATAGTCCTGGACACTAGGACTCGGAAGGGCCAGTGGGGCTCAAGGTCATGTAGCTTGTAAGTGGAACTGGGATTTGAACCCACAGCCTACTTTCTGAACCCTGTGTTGCACACAGTCAGCTGCCCTTCTGCTGTCTGAAGCAAGATAGCCACACCAGTGCCTTCCAGCAGGTTCCTTCCTGGGCTTCTGTACTTGCTCCGAAACCATGTGCCAGGACCCAGTGCCCCAGGTCCATGGTGAGGCAGGGTATATTGGGTGCAAGGGTTGGGTTCTGGGTTTGGCTGAGAAGGGAGAGTTGCAGGCCCATAGACCTGGCAGAACATATGGGTCAGTGATGCCCGTCCTGGTGCCAATCCTAGAGGCCAGACCTGAGGCAGTGTTCAGGCTTCTTCCCACAGGGGTTATGAGGCGTGACCTTTTTGGTTGGGTCTGGAACAGTCACAGAGTGGGCTGTGCCCGCACAGGAAGTAGCTCAGGAAGGCACCGCAGGTCATGCCTCGCACCACCCAGGCTCGTTCCTGTTCTGTGGGCATCTTCCTTCCTTACCCTTCCCTTTCTAACAGATGAGCAGAGAAAGCGGAAAACCACCAGGGACTAAATGAATGCCCAGTCGGTTCGCTTTAGCCCTGGAACTCTGGTGCAGGAGAGGCTGGTGTTTTTGAAACAGGTTCTCCTTTAGAATCGACTGAAAGGCTCAGAAGTAATTAGCTGTTACAGAAAGACTGTATCATCATTTTCAAAAGCTGCCTGGTGGGAGTGATCATTATTTGTAATGGGGTGGGAACATGGCAGTAAAAATAGACCCCGGACCTCATTTGCAGGAGCTAACAGAAAACCGGCCAATTGGCTTAATGAAAATTAGGCAGTGGGCCAAAAGTTGTCACCCTCTCACTTTTTAATGTGAAAAAAAAAAAAAAAAGAAAAGAATGCATTTTACTGTGAAAATTTAGAGGAGTCAGGAAAGCACAAGTAATAAAGAAAAATTACCCTTAATACTACCATTGGAAAGAACTCCTAGTACTGTGTTTCCTATGCTTGCAGATAAAGGTTTATGTGCACAAAATTGGGATCACACTGATGTATAGTCTTATAAAGTATTTCTTTCACTGAATAATATTTCAGTTTTTCCCCATGTCGTTAAATGTTTTTTGCAGTAGTCAAATGACTGCATTAGATAAAGGCATCATAATTTATCTAAGTACAGCAGTGACAACAGCGATGATGAGGACTGCGAGGTTTTGTATGGAATGCGCTCTGTGCCAGGCACGATTCTGAGCTTTACATACGAATCCACTTTATCATCACACAATCTATGGAGGAGGGCTGTTGTGCTTCCTGTTTAATCTTTGATGTTTGACATTTAATCTATCTCTTTAAAACAAAATGCATTTTAAACAACTTCGTAATAAACACACGTCTTTTTTTTTTTTTTTTAAGATTTTATTTATTTATTTGACAGAGAGAGAGAGCACAAGTAGGAAGAGCGGCAGGCAGAGGGAGAGGGGGAAGTGGGCTCTCCATGGAGCGGGGAGCCCAATGCGGGGCTCGATCCCAGGACCCTGGGACCATGACCTGAGCTGAAGGCAGCCGGTTGATTGACTGAGCCACCCAGGCGCCCCTAAACACACGTCTGGAAGCACACCCTTGTTTTCCCACAGGTTGTTGCCAGGTCAGAGGGTCTGCACATTTTAAAGCTTTGATGCACTTGCCCTTTGTCCTAGAGAATGAGTCTCCACTCCTGTCTCTGTTCTTCTTCCCTTTTGTTTGGTCTGGAGGTGGCCTCCTTGTGGCCTGCAGGGTGAGAGAGGGTGACCATCTGCTCTCTGCCAAACGATGCACCTTGTGACTGAGGGGTCTGGAGGGAGAGCGTGTCTTTAGTCCTGGTTCTTTAGGTCCCATTGCCCTGATCACTCTCTTGGCCCTTTATTGCCCCACATTGTCAGTTAACTCCAATCTCTTATGTGATGTCTCCCAATCAGACTGAAAATTCCTTGTGCGCAGAACTGTTTCTCATGTGTTTTCTCAAATCTCAGTGTCCTACACAGGCTACTTGTTCTGTAAACATTTGCTGATTGAGCAGAGAGAAGGAGACTAGTGTCAGTAAATATCGGTGGATTTTACTAGTGGCTGAAATAGATTTAGGAGGAGGTGAAATCTGATCACTCCCGCAGTCTCAATCTCCAGCGAGCAGACTTCCTTTGGAAAGCCCATTGGGTTGCATGGATGTGGGTCACTTGCCCACCTGAATAGAACACCGACCTTGACTCATAGACCCCCCTCCCTTGCTCTTCAAGGCTGTCTGGTCCTCTGGGGTTCACAGGTGCCCCAGAACAGACTGGGAGTGAAGTCTGGGGGCCTGAAGCCCGACAAACAGAGGGCCATGTGGGCTGCGGAGGCTGGGCTGCCCCGCTCTCCTGGGCGTGTCTCCCTGCCGCCAGAGTCTGGAGAGCCTCATGGAGTTCCTGAAGTGCCCAGAAATTACCGTCCAGCGGTGGTTCAGAAAGCAGCGTGTGCCTTAGGACAGTATAGCAAATACCTACTGATTACTTCCTAGGTACCAGCCACATCCTGTGCTGAACCTGGAGGCGTAGGGATGAATAAATCTCGGCTCTCTTGGAACCGGGGGAAGACCATCCCGTGATGGTTCGAAGACCGCATGCAGCTTAGCTGTGCCTAAAGCAGGGAGTAGCTTCTGTTGGCACCGGGGGCCTGTCACACGGAGGTCCTCCCTGACTTCCCTCTAGGCTGCTTCCCCATGGGGAGAGGGTGAGGTGTGCCTGGAGCCTTGGCCCTTGAGGCAGGCAAGACGGGCAGGGGGAGGAAGGGCCCGCAAGCAAGCGGGCCGAGCAGACATCAGGTCGTGTCAGGAACAAAAGTTGAGAACAGAGTCCCGGCGGTGGCCATGGGGTGGGCTTTGTGTCCCTCACTTGCTTCTGTGTTTCGGGGATTATTTTTACCACGGGGATGCAGCCGTTATTGGTATAGAGTGATTTTGAAGGTAAACACTAGAAAAGAAAATTAATCTTTGACTCTAGACTCTCCGGAGGTGCCTTTCCTGATTTCAAAACCGGATCGTGTCTAAATCACTGCCGCTTGATTGTTTCGTGATGAGGAGGACAGGCTCCATATTTTACGTGGGGGAGGAGGGAGCAGCCTGCAAAGTATTTCTGGCCTCTGGTGAGCTTTGAAAATGGTTTCAAGTTTCACTGCCCAAGCAGCCCGGATTCCTTCTTGGCTCCAGCCCTGCACAGGGCAGGGGAAAAGTGTTGGTCTCAAGTGTGGTTTAGAAAACTAAGCTGTGGGTGAAAAGCAGGGAATGTGATTCTTCCCCACCCCCAGGTGAAGTGGCATTAGATTTGGAATGATATTTTTAAGTTTTGAAAAGAGTGACGAATCCCCAAAGGGCGTAGGCTGTTTGATCAGGAGGGGGTTATAAGGAGTAGCACGTGGAAACCAGAGCTCTGGCTCTTTTTAAAGTAAGAGTTTTAGTGCCTCTGCAATGTGGTATCTTCTGCAAAGAGGGGACGAGGGTAGCGAAGAATGGCATAGACAAAACCCCATAGAAACTCTCCCTGCGACTCCAGGGTAATGGGGCCACTGAGCTAAATGAGGGCAGGAACCCGCTGAGTACAATTGAGCTCAGGCTGCCAGGATGGGCTGAATTGAGGCCGCCGCATCCTCCCTTAGCACAGCAGCCCCTGTGCACTCAAGGCCCAGCCGACACGTGGGGCTGCCTTCCCGGGCCGCTGTCGCACCCCAGCACCACCCGCACGAGGTTTCAGGGCTCCAGGAGCCGGGCCAAAGGCTGGGTGATAGCAGTGCAAAATCATTGGCCAGAGACGCTAGAGAATACGAGTTTTCTCAGAAGAACCCTGAGAAATGAATGGACCGTGTTGTAGCCCAGGGCTGGGCCAGGGACACACAGGTCTGGGTGGACTGTCTAGGACAGTGCTGTTCCTCTGAAATACAGTGTGAGCCACAAATGCAGTTTTTAGTTTTCTGACAGTGTAAAATGGTCAGACAAAACAGGTGGCATTAATTTTAATATTTTTATTTAATTCAAGCATTTCCAAAATATTTGCATCCAACATTTATGCACATAATCAATATCAAAAGTACTAATGAAATGTTTTACATTGTTTTTAGTGTTCTTGGCTGCTGTATTGGAGAACGGAGGTCTAGAAACCATGTCATTCAGCTTCTTACAGAGTGAGGGTGCAAAGCCGCCAGAATTCCCTCTGGGCCATGGGATCACTGTGGCATTTGATGTACAGTTCTCATAGCTTTCTTTTACCATTTAAGAACACACACACACACACACACACACAAAAACTTTAGGGGCGCCTGGATGGCTCAGTCGGTTAAGCATCTGCCTTTAGCTCAGGTCATGATCTCAGAGTCCTGGGATTGAGCCCCACATTGGGTTCTCTGCTCAGCGGGGAGCCTGCTTCCCCCTCTACCTGCTGCTTCCCCCTGCTTGTGCGCTTTCTCTCTATATCTCTGTCAAATAAAAAAATAAATCTTTAAGCCCTCATAACTTAGGTTATAAATGATAATTCTTTACATTTCCATAGGCCTTTCCATTACAGGATACTTTAGTATGTTCTCTTTTGCCCCTGAAACTCTAGGAAGGAGGCAAGCAGGGGCAATTCCTTTGGCAAAAGTTTATCAAGGGTTTACTGGGTTAAGGCCCTGATTTTCCATACAATCCCTGCCTTCTTGGAGCTCAGATTCCAGTGCAGGAGAAAAACTAATCATTGTGTCAGTGTGGTTGGAATTGTAGTGGGAATGTGAGCAGGCGCTATGGGACACACAGAAGAAACACCTTCATTCTGCCCAAGACGTCGGGGGAAGCCTTTCAGAGGATGGAAGTAGCATCCTTTGAGTAACAAGATGCAGAATAAGGAGCCTTTTGCTAGGCAGAGGTGGTGAAAGGGTGAGGCATTGTGAACATGATCCACTGGGGTTAGAAGTTCCAAGCCTACCGGTCCATGTTACGGGGTAGACCGAGTAGGCCACCTGCTTGGTGTCCTGCTGGGGACACACAGAAGGTTCTGGAGCCCAGGAGTTCGGGATAGCCATGCCTAGGGCAGCGATCCATCTGCAGAGATTGGTTTCTGGGCAAGTTCCTTAGGGAGTTAGTGGTGGGAGGGGCCTCACCCGGAAACTGTCCGTTCCAGGGCCTTTCCTGCCTGTGTCTTATTTTGAGATCTGAAAGAATAGCCTGCATATAATCCTCTATTGTCATTAAGTTCAAGTTCAGTAAGGATGTGCGCTTTAAGTACCGTTTGCTGTGGTTCTGTTGGAGTTATTGGGGAGTCTTGGGAGAAAAATCACTCTTTCTGGATGATTCCAACTCCAGGTGATCTGACTGCCCATCTGGAATCTCAGTTCACAGGTTTAAACCCAGACAGGGATGTGGGCTCTTGCCTTTTGTCCACAAAAGGCCCTTGGCCCCTGCGAGGGCAGGACAGAGTCAGCGCCCACATGGCAGCCGGGGCCCTGCTGCCCTCCAGGAATGGTGAGCCTCCGCTGGGCTCAGCAGTTTTTATTTTTATCTCATCAGCGTGTTCCTCCTTTTAAAGTGTGAATCCTAGTGACCCGAATGAGCTGTCTGCCTGGGCCCGGGCCAGAGGGACCAGGTTACTCCAGTTCAGAGGCAGCCATGGGCTGGGACTGCAGGGATGGGGGTTTCCTGTGTGACTGACTGGCTGTGGTGGGGCAGAAGTGACCTGCCAGGCTGAAAGTTCTCAAGCTCGGAAAACATGATGCTAAATGTAACCCGGGCCTGCAATCGCCCTCCCGCATCCCCTTTATAGCACCCCTTTTAAAAGAACCAGCAGAGCTTGCAGATTAATGTTTAGAAACACAAAGTCAAGGGGTACCTCTCAGAGTTTGGCCGTAGATAAAATTCAGGCCTGTTGGCTTTGTTGTTCACGCACGTGAGGCTCGGCTGAGATTTTATCCTTGCTGATGCATCAGAACAACGCGGGTTCATATTCAGAGGCTGGGCATCGGGGCCCGGCTCTTTCCCTGGAAATAGTCAGGGGCGGCTGCCCCAGCCTTTCCGGAGAGGGTATGGGTAGAATTTCAGACACAGGAAAGCAGAGCCCTGTCCTGCCCCTCTCTTGGCTGATGCCTGAAACCCACCTGAATCAGAGGGAAGAAAAATAACATTTGTGGTCCCCCCAGGCTGTACTAGGACCTGTATTAAGTACTCTTCCTATGTAGGCTCTCGAGTTGCACGCAACTGTTCTGTGAGTTTATCATCATTGGCGGGAGTTTTCTGTCCATAGGGCAGTGCTTCTCCAGGTGTGGTCCCTGGACCAGGGGCTTCAGCCTCACCTGGGAACTTGTTAGAAATGCAGATTCTTAGGGACACCCATGACCTCCAGAAATGGGGACTCTGGGGGAGGAGCCCAGCTTATCTGTGTTTCAGCAAGCCCTCCAGGCAATCTGGAGGCACTCTAAAGCTTGGGAACCCCCACCCGAGAGGTAAAGAGCACAGACCTGGGGCTAAGCCGGGCTCAGGTCTCCAATGTGTGGCTCCAGGTGAGTTGGGCAACCACTCTGTGCCTCCATGTCCTCTTCTGTAGACTAGGGGGTGGGTATTAATAGTGCATTACACTGGCGTGTGGATTCCCCTAAATAATTTGTATTAAAACTAGGAATGGTGCTAAGCATATGCTCAGCACCGCCTAAGTGTTTGCTCTAACAGTCTCAGATTCAGCTTTGATCCCAGGTCTGGTTGAACTCAAGGCCATTTACTAATTTATTATACTGCCTGTTTCATAGACACCTAATTCATTTACCATTTCGTTCCGCAAAAATGTGAGATGCTCTTTAGGTCTGGGCTGGAAAGGATGTTCCTTTGTCATTGTCAACTCTGGTACCTTAGTAGGAGCTGCTTGGAACACTGAGAGAAGGATTTTAAGGCCACACCTGATCATAGCATAGGTGTGTCATTATTGATGAGCGACAGCTGGCCTGGGTGCCCATGGAAGGGTTCCTCCTTCCTGTTCTTGGTGGTTGTCAAGCAACCTAGAGTAAATGTCTTTTTTTTTTTTTTAAGATTTATTTATTTATTTAAGAGGGAGAAGCAGGGGGAGGGGCAGAGGGAGAGCTAGATCCCAGGGCCCTGGGATCATGACCTGAGCCGAAGGCAGACGTTTAACCGACACTGAGCCACACAGGCTCCCCTGCCCCAGTAAATTTCTGATCCTTTTCTGTTACTGGGTTTTAAGGAGGCTGTCACGAGTCCCCTCTAAGTGCTGCAGGCCAGAGAGATTATTGTGGGTGACATGTGTGCAGGGTGGGTTAGCGGAGTCTGCATGTGGTTTGTGGGTAATACCTGGCCTCATGGACTCCTTGGCCCAGTGCTGTCCCTTTTGGGACTTGTGAGTGGCCGTGGCCCCAGGAAAGGACCGGTTGAGGATCTGAATGTTCTGAATCCTGGCCAGATACCTTTCTATTTTATCATGATTAATAGGAGCTTTCAGTTCCATTTCGCAGACATGGAAAGGGCTGTCACAGCAGAACACCACAGACTGGGTGGCTTAAACAACAGAAATTTCTTTTCTCACAGTTCCAGGGGCTAAAGTCTGAGATCAAGGTGTCACCAGGGTTGGTTTCTTCTGAGGCCTCTCTGCTTGGCTTGTAGGTGACTGTCATCTCCCTGGTGTTTCCACACGATCTTCTCTCTGTAGCTACCTGTACCCAAACTTCTTCTTCCTATAGGGACACCCGCCATATTGGATTAGGGCTACCCTAATATGGCCTCATTTTGACTTCACCCCCTCATTAAGGGCTCTGTCTCTGATTACAGTCACATTCCAAGGTACTGGGGGTTAAGACTTCAACGTATAGATTTGGGGAACATAATTCAACCCATAACACCTGGCCTCAGATTATCCATGTGGGTCTTTCACCAAAGGAAATCTTGCACCGGCAGGTTGGCCCTGAGGTGACTGAGTTCACTGAGTGCTGAGAGGAGGAGAAGCTAGCTTAGAGGGATGGAGGAGCTCTGGGGAGCACGACATTTTGGACATCCTGTAAACATGAGTGTTTATAAAGCAGAGAGATAACCAGAGGTAGAGAAGTAGGCAGGGGCGTGGAAGGAAAGGATGGACCCTGGTTTTAGGAGGTGGCTATTTGTAATAGTCAAGGCAAGAGATAATGTTGTCGTCACAACTTGCTCAACATTCATTTCCCCCACTAGAAAGGGAAGCAAATAGAGAAGCATTTTGCCTGGTTCCCTGCTGTGTCTTCAACCTAGAACTGTGCAGGGCACAAAATAGGAGCTTGGTAAGTATTTGTTGAGTGAATACAGGAAAGCATGATGGTAAAACATAATATAAATGCACAGTAATTAAAGTAATGTTAGTGTATGAGTGGAGACACAGATTAAAGGAACAGAATACTGTCTCAGAAGCCAACCCTAGTATTTATGAGCATTTAACATATGATGATGGAGCATCACCAATCAGTGGGGAGAGGGGATGAATAATTATTCAATGACCGATGCAAAATAATTATATCCTTTACTTACAGAGTGTATCAAAATGAATTCTTATTAGACATGTCAAGTTAAACCATGAAAAATCTAAGTAAGTGTATGGGAATATAGTGAAGAGTTGGCTTTCTAAGCACAAAGCACTGGGGGAAAAAGTCAGAATAGAGAGCAGTGGATTGGACTACTTTTAGAATTAAATGTAGAACTAAGGCATGTATCACATGCCTTAGAAACAAAATTTATCAATGTAGAAATATTGAAACGTGACAGAAAAAGATGTTTGAAGGCTTTAATATACAAAGTATTGCTTTTTTAAATCTATGGGAAAAAACTCAGTATCTCAATAGAAAGATTAGCTAAAGGGAAGATACATAGATAATGCGTAGGAGAAATATAAGCAGCTAATTATATAGGGGAAGATGTTTAGCTTAACTCCTATCAAAAAAATACAGAGTCAAATGAGATATAATTTTTTCCTGTCTGGTAACTCAGCAGAGGTTGGGCTGCAAAAGGCACTTTTCTAAAGTGCTGGTGGGAGTTTAGCTGGAGAAAGCTTTTCTGGTGTAACATTTTAAGGAGGCTTAACTGTATACGTATCTTTTGACCTACTAAAGCCAACTCTAAAATCTAACCTAAGGAAATAATCAGAAATATATCTCGATATACATGCAAAGATGTTTATTAGAAATATGAGATACATGGAGGAAAATCTGCATGTCCAGCAATAGAGGAAATAGCAATTCGGTTATGATACATTCACACAGGAAATATCACTTAGCCTTTAAAAATAATTTTTTAGGAGTGCCTAGGCGGCTCGGTCATTGGGTGTCTGCCTTTAGCTCAGGTTGTGATCCCAGGGTCCTAGGATGGAGCCCCACATTGGGCTCTCTGCTCAGCTGGAAGCCTGGAAGCCTGCTTCTCCCGCTTCCACTCCCCCTGCTTGTGTTCCCTCTCTCACTGTCTGTCTCTCTCTGTCAAATAAATAAATAAAATCTTAAAAAAAATTAAAATAAAAAAAAGATTTATTTATTTTAGGGATAGAGAGCAAGTGGGGGGAGGTGCAGAAGGAGAGAATCTTTAAGCAGATTGCCTGCTGAGCATGGAGACCGATTCCGGGCTGGATCTCATGACCCATGAAATCATGACCTGAGCCAAAATGAAGCATGGAACGAGTAACTGACTGAGCCACTCAGGTTCCCCCCAAATAGTTTTTTAAGATTATTTCATGCAACAGATTTGAACTAATGTCCTTTATTTGCACCATGCTCACAAATGTCCCATTGGCCAAAGCCCTGACTCATAAGCGGTGAGGAGTGAGGGCCACCAGCCTATTAGATATATTCATATTATGATTGCAGTTTCTAAACACAAGACACACAAACACACATCCCTATGCAAATAAGACAGAATGGCATCAGTGGTTATTTTCTAATTTCTATGTACTTTCAAAATTTTCTATAATGAGTATGTATTTTATCATAAGCAAAAAATATATATTGAATTAAGAAAGTATGGCTATGGCTTTGGAGAAGTTAATATATGATAAAGGATAGATTCAGAAGATGATTGGGTGGATAGAATGAACCTGTGTTGGTGGCTTTTCAGGCAGTGGATATGGGAGGGATTGGGGGGTTCAAGAATAATGACGCTCAGGCCTTGGTTGTATGGTGTCTAAGGTGGGGGTAGGGGTGTAGAGCAGCTTTGCTGGGGGAGCTCTCATTTAATGTGTTGAGTCTGAGGTCCCTCTGAGGCTTTGTAACGAGAGTCCAGTAGATATTGGAAATCCAGAGGTTGAGTTCAGAAGGGAAGTGGATATTGGAGAGAGAAATACTTTTTTTGCATCACTGCTGGTCACTGTGACAGAGAAAATATGGTTGGATCTTTGAAAATATGATTGGACCCAACATTCAAGGCACTGACAAGACAAGTGTCAGGCCAGTTCCAATTCCAGACAGTCACTGCCTTAGTGTGGCTTCACTCAGAAGGCCTTCCCTGCCCCAGCCCCAGGCTTAGCCACCCCCACCCTGTGTCCCCTCACATGCGCTCTTAGGACCTCGTGGTTCTCTTTTGGAGTGCTGGACACATTTGTAACGAAACGACCAGTTGTGTAGTTCGTTCATTAGCGGGAGTGGTCCCACTAGATTGTCAGCTGCATGCGAGCAGGGCAGGCCCTCTCTTGTCCACTGTTGTTAATCACTGCTGTCTGGCCCAGGTTTTCAGGGAGAATGAATGAGCAGAAGCATGAGGCAAGCAAGCCAGCGAGTAAACGGATAAGAAGGATTCAGAGAAGATGTTGGGGGTCTGGGAGTATATCCAGAGAAGGGTTTCAAGGAGGGATCCAGCACCAGTGCCAGGCAGTGGTGAGAGGTGGAGAGAGACAATTCCAGGAAAAGCGGGAGCTGGTCTGGGGGAGGAGAACGTGATCAGCCTTTCAAGAGCTCAGGTGGGCGAGTTGGTCTTGGACAAGGGGAGTAGCTCTTCTGAGCGGCCAGGATAGTAAGGGGATAGGAAAGAGGAGGAGGAGTAGGAAAGAGGAGGCCATGGAGTAAATCGAACGTCATGGCTCAAGATCAACTGAGTCAAGTACTCTGTGACATCTGATTTTTCAAATTGAGTGTCCTCAGGAAATAGAGGCCCTGTTTGAGAAACAAAAGTTGTAGTCCTATCTTGCAGCCTCCCCCAAGCCACCAAGAGTCTCCCCAGAGAGTCTCCCCTCCTCACCAAGTCCAGGGAAGGAACTCTTACACGTGTGCCCTGTAAAGTTGTCTGTGTTGAAATCTTCATGAAAGTGGTGTTCGTTTTTTTTTTTTTTTAAGATTTTATTTATTTATTTGTCAGAGAGAGAACACAAGCAGGCAGAGAGGCAGGCAGAGGCAGAGGGGGAAGCAGGCTCCCCGCTGAGCAAGGAGCCTGATATGGGACTAGATCCCAGGACCCTGGGATCATGACCTGAGCCGAAGGCAGCTGTTTAACCAACCGAGCCACCCAGGCGTCCCGAGATATCATGTTCTAATTCAGTGATTCTTGAAGTATGGTTCTCAGTCTGGCAGCACTTGCCTCTCCTGGGAACTTGACAGAAACGCAAATTCTCAGGCCCCATCTCAGACCTGCTTAAATAGAAAACTCTAGGGCGGGGGCCGGTGGTCTGTTTTAACACTGCAGCCCGAGGACCACTGTCTGAACTCCAAAATGCATGCCAGTGGTTCTTGGAAACTCACTCACTCCACTGACGCTCGGGCAGGATCCTCCAAGAGCAGGGATGTCTGCTTTCGTTGTCAACTTAAAACCCACTTTAGAACTCAAGGCCCCTGTCTTGCAAAGGCTCCTTCCTTATTATGGGGCCAGCTGTTTCTGTGGGGATCCCAGGCAGCTTCCCGGGCCTGACTCTGCACAGGAGGTTCTGAGCCAGCTGGGCCGGGGTGAGGGGAGGAGAGACGGGAGGGGGCCTCTGGGTCTCCCTGAATTCAATATTGTAAATTAAAGACAGTGAAGAACTGGAGGGGCCTGGATTACAGGCTGCAGGATAAGATTTCACGCTTAGCAGCTGGAATTCATAGCTGCAGTGTCTGGGACCCATCGCTTTGAAGACGCCGAGATGCTGTCCTTTAACAAAAACCGGTCCCAGTCCTCACCGTGACTCGGCACCCCGCCGGGACACCAAGCTCCTGGAAGCCCTTGGGTTCCCTGGAGATAAAAGCTTGGCATTGGTGGCTACTGCTCTTATTTTTAAGGGACTTAACTTCTTAGCTGTAGCTCATCGTATAGACACCCAGCAGCAAATGTTAACTGCTAGAGAGATGGAGGGAGTTTTCTCCCTTCACAATTTGGAGGGACAGTTATCTGGGACAGACCTCCAGACACCAGCCGGATCCCCATACCTGTAGAGCTGACTCTAAAACCCAGGGGTTGAAGTTGTACAGATAACCGAGGCTCTCGGCAAAGAGTACGTGGCCATTTGTCCCTGCAGTGGGATGCTCACTCTCCTTTCAAAAGCCTGGAGATGTGGTATTTGGGAAGGCTTGCTGCCTGGGATTTGTGTTCCAGTCTGCTCTGCACTGCCGAGTGCAGTGTTGTGGTTAGATCCCGGGGAGCTGCGGCTGGCACCAGCCACTGATGTTGGGGTTATTCCCGGTGGGAAGGCCAGCAGGCAAGTGCCTGTGATACCACTTGGGAGCTCCCTCTTCCCTTCTGGAAAACCTCTGGGCCTCCCTGTGGACTGCGGACTTGTGTACAGTCTGACTAAATTCTTTTGCATTTTGCACGGTTGTATTGCTACATCTTTTGCTGCCCAGACCGTAGGGAAGATGGGAGTCCTCAGTTCTGTTCTAGTTTACCCAGATGACTTTGAGCCAACAAGGAGATCTTTCAAAATACTTTTTTTTTTACTCTCTCTGAAGTAAGTAGGCTTCAGTCATACTTATTCCAGCTGGTGGACCCCTATATAAAATTTTTGGGCAAAATATTCTTAGTAGTTTTTTTAATCAAGAATTTGGGGGACTTTAAAAGCCCTGTACATACTGTTCTGGAGTCTCCAGAGAAATAGATCCAATTAAGAAAGGAGAGGGAGGAGAGAAATGGTTTGAGAACTTCCACTAAGGTACAGAGGTTCGATTGTTTGTTGATTACCCTGCACGGGGCTGCTGAGCTCCACCACCCCCCTCCCGGCCCCCCCTCCAGGCTTTCCGGTTTGACTCCTAGGTGCTGCAGGATATTCCCTGGGACTGCTCCCCTCCCTTGCCATCACTCACTGGCTCTGATGAAAGAATTAAAATGTTCGGTTTCTCTCTGGTGGTCAAATAAATATAAATTTAAACAGCTTAATTACACCTTTTCCACCTATTGGATTAGGGAGTTTTTACATAAATTATACAGAGCAGGGAAGCAGGTCATGCAACCGCTAGCAGAAGTCTAAGTCTGCAGAGCAGTTTTGCAAAAGTTATTTAAAATCTTAAAAATACACATAGTCCTTGACCTCCTGGAAATTTATTGTTGGAAATAGTTAAAGTTATACAGAAAGTAGCGTGTTCAGAATTGTTCAACAAAGTGATAGAACAGTGAAAAATTTGAAACACCTGCTGGGATGGAAAATTTTTTATTCTACTCTTCTAGGTTCTTTGGCTGATCTAACAATTAAATTGACATAAGATAGATTAATAGGAGAAAAATAAGTTTTTAATTTCATACCTCTGAGAGCCTCATAAAAATACGAGACCCAAAAGCAAGTCAGGCAGTTGAGGCTCATATGCTATCTTGAGTTAAGGAGTGGGCAAGGGGCCCGGGGCTTCAAAGGGGAGGATGCTGATTCATAAAGCAGTAGATGCAGGACGCGAGCAGATGTTTGATAATTAGTTGTTTGCTCTGCCATATAGATGGGTCATTCATATAGAAAGTTATCTCTGATAATAGCTCTTTCAGGGTCAAGCTCCATATCTAAATTGTTTATGGTAGTTAAGGTAGAGGTAAAAGTTTTTCTGCTGAGTCTTGATTGCCTTTAGCCAAAATAGTCCACATGCCAAGGTGGCACTATTCTGCTCCCTGTCACAGATTTGATGTCCAACAAAGATTATTAAATATTATTAAATATAGCATATATCTATATCTATATCTCTTTATCTCCATTAAAATTATATCAAATAATACTTGATGACATGGGATCATGCCAATTAATAATGACAATAATTTATAACATAATGGTAACTTAAAAATAATAGGAGCACATTTATAATATAATTCCAGTTTTCCAAAAATGCATCTATTCATCTTTTCCAAGTCTAAAAGGATATAGATGAAGTTATTAATGATAATTCCTGGGTGGCAGGATTATGGTCAGTGTTTCTTTTCTCTGTCTCTTTTTGTATTTTCTAAATTTTCTCAAATAAATATGTGCTTTGCAAATGACTTCTTTAAAAAAAAATGAAAGATTGCTATGAAATATGCCCTCATAATTGCTGCTTTAAACAACTCCCTGACCAGAGAATCTTACTAGCTTGTTTGCATTATAAGAAGGAATGAATGTTTACTTTTTAAGCTGATTAATGAGGCTGTTGCTTCTGACAAAACCCAGGGGTGGATTTTGTCTGGCCTAAAAGGAAGAGGAGCCTAGCTAAGAGGTGAAAGGTCGACATTGAAGCCAGATGAAAAATTTTGGCTGGAGCATTAAGTTGGAATCACAGACCCTGCATTGTGGTAGATAACTTTGTAATTTCTAGTATGTTCTTGAAAGTGGAAATTTTTTTCTCTTACATATTCGGTTAATCACTCTTACTCCTTCCCAGTAACTAAGTTCTTAAGAAGGTGCCAGTGCATAGTTGAAAGCAGCAGCAATAAGCCTCCTTGGGCATGCATGGTACTCTGGGGGTTACTGAGATGTGGGCAGTGGGCTGAAAGGGTCACAAGACAAGCCAGTCCCATTTGGTTTTGAAGTGTGCCTGGAGGAATCATTTGTACTGAGTACTATGTGAAACTATCACTCTTTTCTTGGCTGAAAATATGGGATCAAACGCAAAGTGGAGCTTTGGAAATATTCATTTCATGGTGGCTTGATGGAAATACTAAATGGAAAAATTGAACCTAGAGGGGAAGAATGGCGATTTAGTCCAGGTTAAGGGGGGCTTTGGTTAACGAAAGCTTCCGAGACAACCTTGAGAAAGGCCGGAGGACAAGCATTCATACTGGTGGATCTTTCGTAGAGCTCCAGGGTGGGCTCCCACGCTGGAGTCTAGGCGTCTGCAGGGAGTGGTTCAGTTGAGAATGAGAGGAATTACTTTGAAGCCAGCCTTTGTGTGAAATATGAGACAAATCACTGGGCTGCAGCTTACTTTGAAATGCATTGAAAAAAAGGAAAAAAGGGTGGGTAGGTGGGTGGTTAGGACAGATGTGTGATAAAGCAAATAGCGTGAAATGCTAACAATTATAGAATGTGGGTGGTAGGTGTGTGTTTACTGTAGAGTTCTCTGAATTTTCTCGAAGGTTTGAAGATTTTCATAATGAAAATATCAGGAGCAAAAAGAGCAACTAGTTGGCAAAACCCAAACTCGTGGACATTTACAGAAAAAACTAAGTAACAAGGAATCCCCAATGAATCCCAAAATACAAAAAGGGTGGGGACCAAAAAAAGGCCAAAACTCATAATTATTGATATGATAGCAGGATTTAAAAAACAAAAGTGTGTGTGTGTGTTGCTTCTCACAGGATTTGATGCACATAAGGAAATATATATAATGCAAAAGATTAAAATGTTGAAAGGGAGCTTTGTGAATGGAAAGGGAAGACAGGAAGAAGAGACAGGATCACCCCTCGAAGTACATGTAGTTCTGGAGGAACTGCTAGGGGAAGACCATAGGAAAAAAGGAAATGTAGTGGGGAATAGGGTCAAGCTATAGTCTTTACCCCTTTCCAGGTGAGGTCAAGCAGGATGGGATACTGTCCCCATAATACATACAAATACTGATTTGATCTGGTTATTTCTCTTACCTCCCCCAGCGAAAGCCAAGGAGCAACCAAAGAGGATTTAGGAAAACCCAACTGGAGAGGAGTGTGGTGAAAAATATTTCTTCCTGAAGGAAAAATTATCTTCAGATGATATCTGCAGCATTTCCTGATTTATATTAGGCAGATCGCCCTTCTTGGGTTGTGTTGAAAAAATTGTGTTGGAAAAATTAAGGAGAAAGTTATGGGTTCCAAGAAGTCCCTGGTTTACTTGGATTAGAGAAGGAACAGTACCAGTTTAAGAGCCCCCTTGGTTTAGGGACATCTGGGTCTGCATTTCATCATAACCACTTGGAATAAGAATGTCAAACAAGAACCTCATCCAAGTTCTGAGGTTCTATCATTAACCAGTTGGATGTGACACGAGGGTCGGAATTTGAAATGAAATCAAGAGGTGCCAGTCAAGGTCCTGAGCTCTGGGTTTGAATGATGGCTTCGCTCTTGCTAGGCGGCATAGCCTCACTGTCGTCCTCTCTAAAGCAGAGCTAAGGATGCCAGGTCTTTGTGATGGAAAGACAAAATGGGGATGTTTGTGGGGCATCTGGCCCTTTGCATTGCAGACGGCAGGCTGAGAAGAGGTTTTTTTCCTTCTTTAATCCTCTGCCCTGATAATGAACTTCTAGCTATACCTCAGTTCTTAAATAATAAAAGTAGTTGATAATTTTTCTCTGTTTGATGGGAGAGTTTCACTCTTCAATGTAAAATGACTTGATACTTAATTTCTTTTCAACCTTTTATGCAGTTTTATCTTTGAGGGGGTTCTAGTCTTTACCTTTCTGTCAAGACTTGAATTCCGTATGAATGGCACGGCTCTGAATGAGTTTAAGAACCAATACCGTAATAGATGCTTTGCTTATTTATTTGCGTATCTTTTTGTTTTCAGTTTAGAGGATGAAGGAGAGCAAAACTATGTGGTCTACTCATCCAGAAGAGTTATAGCATTCTTTGTATGTCTTTGAGGGAGAGTGGTGTGGATTGATCTGGAATTAAAGTGCTAACTATTAGATAATTTAATCAAATTATTCAATAATAATAATAGGGAAACTGCAAGTGCTAACATCAGTGTTGGAAGGCTAAATTATGAATTTAGCAACTTCATGTGTACGGCAACATTTCTAGGTTGTTGAGCAGTCATTTAGAACTTGTTTAAGTGACTAAAATACCAGCTTGGTTTTTAGGAATGAAAACTTTCTATTCTTCTTATCAGTTCTAAGGAAGATGACAATTGTGTACCAGCCATCTCTGTATCAGTTCAAATAAATATTAATAGCTATCATTTATTGAGTACCTACTATATATTAGAAGTCAATATTCTGTCGTAAGTGCTATTTCATCCAATCCTTATGAAGACACTTTTAATTAGAATCATTTTCCTGATTTTATAAATGGGAAAATCCAGTCTCTGGCCCAATGTCATCTCATGGGATAAGTGTTCCTGACTTCCTCACAGCACCCTGGCCACTTACTACTCCTCTACCCTGCTTAATTTTTACAAATTCATCACCACTGGGCACATTACCTCATTGTATAATTTATTATGTATTCAATTTGAAATTAATAGAAAATTGGTTTGTCGAAGATCCTGCTTCACCAATGGTGAGCTGGAGCTGGTGAAGTGGCGCGTCTCTTCCCATCTCTGTGTTTAGTCATGTCAAGTTGGTGGCTTGAAATGGGCCATAATGAGAGTATATCCGCCATGGAAATTGGCAAACGCTACAACTCCCCAGTCCCCGCCTCCCTAAGGCCAGTGGTTAAACAGAGGCTCCCTACCCCTCACAGAATGGAAGCTTCATGAGAGTCAAGATGTTGTTTTGTCCATTGCTCTATCTCTGTTGCCATATGCCTGGCACATAGTAGGCACTCAGTGAATATTTGTTGCTTGAGTAAAAAGTGGCGAGTGCTTTTAAATCATACAGACCTGGGTGCCATTTCTGTCCTTGTGTGGATTTTTCACAAGACAATCTCTCTGAAGCTGAAAAATAGAAGTTGAAATCCTTGCCTCTTCAGCAGAGAGTAAGATATCCCAAAGCCAGGAGGAAGAAAAACAATATTGTAGCATGCAAATCATCCAGTCAGTCCTGAACATTCTTGAGCTTTGGAATTTGTGGCTCGTCAGAGCTATGTCTACGAGGAGAAACTTTGAGGTGTAAGTAAAATAATGTCATAAAGGTTCAGTGCAGTACCTGACATCTGGAAGACACTCCATTAGTGGCATCCTCTTTCTTCTGTTCATTGGTTCCATCTACATTTCAGTCTGTTCTTGTGTCTTTTCTTCCAAACTCCCCATGAATAAAATTGCCCAGTCTACTGGAGCTTTATCTCCTGCAGTTAAAGCGGGCTATTAACTTTCTAATGGGCTTTCCTGTGGGGCCCCAGATCTTAGATTACGTTAAATGTTTCAGCCTTTTAGAAAGTGGCATGAAGTAGGCAGTTTGCTGCTGAGAAAAAAAGTACAGATGTAGAAAAGTGATTCCTAGTCTCCAGTTGAGAGCCAGCCTCACTTCTGCTGTTCGCTTGTCTGGTCATCTTCAGCTGTGTTCAGTTAAAGTCATCTTCCTCGCTTCAGGCCATGCTACTGGTTTGTGCTTGAACAGATTTCCAGAAGGTCCCATTCTGATTCCACCCTGTGGGCACCCTGGCAGGTGCCCTGAGACCTGAAGCCCCAGGAATCCTGAAGGGCCGAGTTGAATGCAGGGAAATGGTTTCTCTTTTGGATGCTTTTCCCCACATAGAGAATGAAGAGCCCTGAAGTTTGAGGAAGAGCCAGTCTTTCCGTTTACTGAACAAGCCAATCACTAAAAACAAGAGACCGGACATTATCCTGCCCTTCAGAGACCCCATCTCTGGAAGGTTTGGCTCCGATACCCAGGATAAAGCAGAAAAATAACAAAACCTCACAGGTTAGCAAAAACTGAGAAGGAATGACAAATGGCGGAACCTTGGAGGTGTCAACTGGTGACAGTGATAAGGCAGACAGCGGGCTGGGGAAGCCTACCCAGGATATTGCTCATGACACAAAGGGCCACTGGGAGAAGACCCCACCTCACCACCACCCCCTCAACCCCTGCCTGAAAAACAGTGAGAAAGTAATTTACAACTTTCTCATCATTCGTTCCTGACTCACACACTCAAAGCAAATTCCAGCCGGTTAGTCTTTGTTTTCTATCCTCAGTTACTAGCCTCGGATGTGGGCCCTTTCTCATAGGGCCATCTCTTTGGGATTTTTTCCCCCACTGCCAAGTAGAGAAAAAAAAAAAATCAGACTATAACCAGATGGGAGACTGGGGGAGACTGGCATGCTTTCAGTGCATTCTAGTAAATCTACTCCCCAAAAGCAAAGTGCTACAAGAGGGGTGTCCTGGCAACTGCACGTGTTAGGAGACAGGATGCTTTCTATCTTGAATTCATTGAGAGTCTTTGAGGAGGAGGTGAACCTCACTAGAGCAAAGGTTCCGAGTTGGCCGAGAGCTGTGCCCTGAGCCAGTCCCGTCCCATAGCAGGTCTGGAAAGGAGATCCATCCTTTATGCTCATGAGCAGAAAACAACCATGGTCAGTTTGCTCATAATGTGTGTTGAAAATCAACCATTGGTCAGGACAAACCTTTCCTTATTTAAGGATGAATAATACAAAAAACTTTATGGAAAATTCCTGCAGAACAAAGTAAAGGCGGCAGCTTCTAAAGACCCAGAAAATCATCTGTAGCAGGTTACAAAAGAGAATTTCGGGAAAATGTGTGGCATCCTCCGCATACTACAAAAAGACATGGCCGCTCTGGAACAGGGACAGAAAAACATAAGGAACGAATGGGCTGGTAGGAAAAGGCAGCAGAAATAAAATTTTAAAAAGAGATGCAGTGAATTAAGAAAGGTTTTGAGGAAACCAAAATTCCACAACAGAACTAAAACCCAAATTAGCAGGAGTATAAAGAGTATTAATGTGTAGTAGGCTAAAAAATGGTCCCGAAAAGAGATCCATAGTCTAATCCCTAGAACTTGTAAATATTATGACTTTATAAGGCAAAAAAGAGTCATAGGTGTGATTAAGCTAAGATCTGGAAAGATGGGGAGACTATACTGAATTGTCCCATGGGCAATCCCAGGTGTCCTTAGGACACAAGCAAGGGGAGATTTGCTAGAAGAGAAGGTGCTGTGATCACGGAGAAGGAGACCCATCATGGATGCTGGCAGCCACTGGAAACTGGAAAAGGCAAAGAACACATTCCCCTCTGGAGCCTCCAGAGGGAGTGAGGTGGTCCCAGTGCCTTGATCTCTGCTCAGTAATACTAATTGGAGCTTTCTGGCCTCCAGAACGGTGAGAGAATAAATATGTGTTGGGTTAAGTCACCAGCTTTGTGATAATTTGTGAGAGCAGCCCCAGAAAACCAGCACAAATGCTATGGGAAATCAAATCAGTGATGTGAATGGAGGGGAAGAAAAAAACCAACCTTGAGAAGTGGTTCTGAAAAATACAAGAAAGAAAGAAAAATAAGAGACAAGGTTATAGATGTGGAAGACAGAACTGACTGGCCCTATTCAATTGATTGATGTTGGTGATTACTGGGATCAGTGACCTAGCATCAGCTACCTCCTTGAGCTTTGGAGAGATTGGGTCTGAGCATAAGGTACTCACTACACATTCTAAACAGCTGTCAGGAAAAAGAGGCCTAGATCTGGGCGTAGCCTGGGAAACATAGAGAATAACAAGGACAAAAGGGGGAGAAATTAACGAGAATCCAAGCAGAGAAAAGAATAACAAAAATCAGGTTGACTTTAGGCTTGTTCTCTGTAACAGAGTCTATATCTATGGAAGCTGTTGGAACACAGCTAGGTGTGTTCTAACTGGAACACAGTTCTAGGTGACTAGAACACCTGGGAGTTTTGTGTTGTGTTGTCTTTAATTTGGCTATGTTCCTAGGCCCTGTATCACTTCTCTCTAGGTGGGCTCTGGAAATCTGACACATTAAAAGTTCTTCTGATTATCGAGTAAGTTGGCAAACCGACTCTAAAGTTTTGGGGGTTATGTCGTCACCCAACAATTTCACACTCAGCTGAGTTGTCTTTCGTGTGTGAAGCCAATCAGGACATTCTTGGGCATGCAAAGGTTTGGGCAAACATATGAACTTTAAAGCTTACTTTAAAGATAAGTTGTAGAAGTTGAAGATATAAGACAAAATATTGCTCAAGAAGAGGTAACACAGGGGTGCCTGGGTGGCTCAGTCAGTTAAGCATCTGACTCTTGGTTTCAGTTTGGATCATGAGATCGAGCCCCATGTTGGGCCCCATATTCAGTGGGGAGTCTGCTGGAGATTCTTTCTCTCCCTCTATCCCTCCCTCCTTTCACTCTAAAGAAGAAGAAGAAAGAAGAAGAGGTAGCACAAGCCCTGAAATCAGTAGAACTAGCAATTTATTATTTTCAGTTTGGTAATCAAGCAAACGGGAGTGTCAGAAAATGTTCTTAAGACCAGCTACAGAATGCAGCAACAGCAATGGGACTGTACTCTGGATCTAAACTGTAGGGTATTGTTAATGGAGACCAAAGAGGGAACGGGAGACAGAGGTTTGTTGTGTTGCCTATCTGCACAAAAAGTTGTTGTTTTCTTTATTCCGAGTTTTGAGAAGTGGTAATAGCTAAAGAAAAGCCCTCAATGATATTAGTACCACTATCCACCATTGACAGTGGTTCACCCTCAGCTAAGCAACGTGCGAAGTACTTCCCCTGTGTCATCTGTGGTCAAGGTCACAGGGGTGGATGCCAGATCCCTTCCCTGCCTCCTACCTGCCACTCTTAAAGTTCTTAAGATCCTGCAACCAGTAGGATCTTGAACCCAAGCAGACTGACTTCAGAGCTCTCCCCTAATCCCCCTACACTAATATGAAAACTTCAAGGTACACTGAGGGAAAAAAAAAAGTTCTAGAATGACTCAAACCTTGGGAAATAGAAAAGCATCATAAAAGAGACCAAAAAAGACTATGAATAGATTTTAAAATGCAGGAAATGTACAGGGTACTTCCTTTAACTTCAGTACATTAGAATTATAGAAAATACAAAACTATACAATTTAAAACCCCATTACTTAGAGATAGAGAAATACAATCCAAAGAACTGTGGACTCCAATAAGAGACCAAAATAACAGCTTCAGACTGGGTGGTAGACTAGAAGGCTACATAATGAAGTTGGAAATAAGGACGAATATTTACGTAGAGAATGAATTTTTATTCATGGCCTTATATATAAGAAATCTGAATAATGAATATCTGACTCAAGAAGGTAAATAAAGAAACTAAAGAAAACAATGGGAACTTGAAGAATTTGTGAAGGCAAATGTTGACCAGCTTAATTAGAAAAAAAAATGGTAGACTTGATAAAATCAGGACCTGATTTCTTCAGAGGACCAAGTAGACTGATTTCTCACAAATCTAATTTTTAGATGACTTTTTCCTCATCTATACACATAATGTGTATATATCTATACACATTAAAGAATAAGGAAGAGGACATAACCACAGAAGTAGAGGTTTTTTAAGCTAAAGTGACCACTAGTACCATTCTGTGCTTAAACTTTGAAAATCTGAATGGATTGGGCAATTTTCTAAGAAATGGAAATCACCATGATTGATTCAAGCAGTTGAAAACCTGAATAGAACAAAAACCGTGGGATTGTCATCAGAGAAGTTTCCTGCCCACTCTTTGGCCACTAGTTTTCTCCAGCCTTCCAAGAACAGCCACCCAAGCTAAATTCCATGCCCATTGTTCTCAGGCTGTTGTTGTAGTTCAGCCCTTGGCTTTGGGAAGGAAGAATGAAACGGTGAGTGTGTGCTTGTTAGCAATGGGACAAGATGCAAAAGACAGCGCCTTCCCTGGGTGCCTGCCCTCTCTCTGAGGCACCCTTGCTCACTAGCAGTTACCGGAGGATGATGTCTGCCATCTTCTCCCAGCCCTGAGCCAACGGTGGAAGAAAGTCTAGCCTTAGGGAAAACAAGTCTGTCTTTAACATCCATGGCATCTTCTAAAATTTGATGATCAAGAGAGAACTCTTCCTTTCTTTGTTCAGGGAAAGTCAACAGGGAGCCTTCCTTCAGAGGGAAAGGAGAAGCATTCTGACAACTGAGTTGACCTAGGTTCTGAATTTGACTTTCGGGAAATGTTTCAAGTGGCCCCCATGTCCTGCATGGGGACATATGAATAGAGAATCCTCATTGCCTATGGCTGCTGGCTGTGATTCCATCTTCTCTCCAAATTCTGCTCTTGGGCCCCCTGTCCCTTTCTGGAAGTGTTCCCAGAGTGTCCCCTCTGGAGATTCACATCTGGTCTGCTGAGGATACAGGTGGAAGCCACGCCCCCTCACTTGCCTGGTTCCCAGTCCCAGAGATAGTTTGGACTGGTATCCTGGGTGCAGAGCTTGGGTCTTGCTTACTCCATTCTTGTTCCCCACTCCTACCCTACCCCAAGCCTTTCACAGCAGAGCCATTTTATACCTTTACTGGGTATCTCCTGTATCTTGGGTTCTCAACACCACTGCCCTAATCATCACTCACTACCTACTCCTTGCCTCAAGATACAGTTCAGACTCCTTAATATGGCTTAACCCACCCTCTAAGCAGGTCTGGCCCTACGTGTTTTTGCAGAATAATCCTTCGGCACCTCTCCCACCCTCCAGATATCCCTGTGGTCCCTGGTGGGCATTCAGTCTCTGGGTGGGTGGGTGGGGGGGGGTATGTTCACTCTACCCCTGGTTCCTTTGCTCATGCTTCTCCTCCTACTCGATCTCTCTGCCTTGAGAGCCCATAGGTGTCAGCCTAGAAGTCACTTCCCAGGGAGCCTGCCAGCTTTGTGTACTGCCCTTCCAAAGAGCCTCATGGCACCCTGTGTTTGCCTCTCAAGAGTGCATCCGTGGCTGATGTAGGTACCTGGTTCCTCCATAAGACTGAGAAGTTCGAAGGCAGAGGCTGTGTTGGCCTCTCACTGTATCCCCAGTGCCCAACAGTGCCTGGTGCATAACACATAAACTTAAATATTTTATCCATGCGGTGAATGGAGGGCTCCACCATGTTATAGGTACATCTGTTATGCATTTACCAAATGCTGCTATGTCTCATGCACTGTAGTGTGTCACTTCATGAATGCAGGGGAACCTTGGTGCCAGAACCCTCAGAGAAAGGAAGCTGGAGTGAATCCTTGACTCTGGTGCCCCTTCAGGGCACCATCTGTTGGGGCTGCATGAGTTTCTGCACAGTTGCAAGTTTGGCCTCTTAAGTGTTTTTGCAGCATCCATAGAGTCATCTGCCTCTTATCTGCCTCTTTGCTGCCTTTTCAGGGGCCATTAGGTTCAGTCTGCAGCTCTAAGCCACCCCAGACTGCAGTGGGGCGGGTGGGGCGGGGAGCCCTCCAGCCTCTGTCTCTTCAACTTCATTGCTTTGCTCCCCTGCTTTCGGTGTGTGCCTGGTCCTTTCCCCACCACCACCTCTACTTCCTCGGTAGACCTCACTGGACCAGGTTCTGGGCAGCAGAATAAGACCTCAGCCCTCAGGTAGCTCACCTCCTTGTAGCTTAGTTAAGCAAACATTAATAGCACACATCCCAGGTCTACCCAAGTGTCCGCTTCGACGTCAGAACTTGTCCTTAAAGTTGTCATTTTTCTAAGTAAATCACTGCTCTCGGCTGCTTTTGTGTTATTATTTGCCTCTGTTCTCAGTTGGGTGCTGAAAAAGAAATTGCTTGTCATGGAGACTTCTATCTGATGGGAGCTCTGCTGTTTTCAGAGGACGGTGACCAAGCCCCAGGCCACCATAAAGATATGCCCTCTCTAGGCCAGCTCTGCCAGGCCACAGAACCCAGGAGAGTCTCAGGGGCACACCTCCCTGGGCACGTGTCCAAGCAGAACCTTCACCTCCGGGAGGACAGGGATAGTACGGGTTCATCTAGGTCACCCTGATGCTTGGCAGTTTCTGAAATAGAGGAGGAATTCAGTGTACATTCATGGAATTAGCAAAAGGACAGAAGGAGGGAGAGGAGGAGGGAGGGAGTGAAGGAAGGAGGAGCAAAGCTGACACAGAGATGAGGGGAAGAAATGGGAGGTGCTAATTGGAGGACTTGGTCAAGGGCTGTGTCGCTCCTTCATATGAGTGACATCTTGTCCCGGGGAGTATCAGTGTCCGATTAGAAGAATCCAATACCATACAGACTGAAAGAAGTACTCCAAACTTGGAGCATTTCCAGTAAGGGACGGACTAACATCAGGGTAGTTACATAAGAGGAAAAATCTCGCATACTCTTAAAGACTACAGCTCTAAGGAGGAAAAAACCCCCACAGCTCCCTGAAGAAATCCAACGTCACAAGCAGCTGGAGCAGTAACTTCTTATTACCATGTGTTGTTTCCATTTTGAAACTCCAGCCTTATAGATTTGAGTGTCTTTTCATCTTCTTCCCGCCTCTTCTCCCCCTGCCCCTGAAGCATTTTCATCTCACACTGCTACATTTGAGTAGTGTGGGAATGCCCCTCTTTTTTTCTGGCCCCTCCATGGGTTGATACTCTTTGGCCTTGGTTTTAGAGCAGATGTTAAATCAGTTCAATCTCACGTGCCCACTTGAGTAGATTGGTTGGGTCTCATTGGAGTGTTGAGAAGGATTCTGAAGCTGCGTCTAAGGCACATGGGGGCCGAGTTCATGGGAAGAGAGAGAGAGGGTTGGAGAGTGGCACTAGGTATGCCACGTATTTGCCACGTCCCCGTTGAAGAGGAAAGTCAAAGCAGGGAGCAGCATCCTTCAGGCTTTGACCTAAATGAGAGTCAACCAATGTTGTCTTCATTTCATTTTCCCTAAGAGCCTGAAACTGTCAGTTTTTGGTTCATGTTCTACAATGGCTTGCATGTAATATCTTTGCAAGCAGGGAGAGAAGGAGAGTTGACTATCTCAACAGTGTTTAGACCTTTCCTCTAATCGGTCGATGTCTGATATCTAATCCTGAATCTGACCTCAAGACCATGGACTGGGGCAGAAACAAGAGGCTGCTGAAAAATGTCCCCTGGTAGAATTATTTTCCAGTGGTTATTTCAGAAGCAATTTAAGCCTCTGAAACTTGAGCTCCAGCTGGAAGTCCCTAACTGAGCATGTAAACGGCCATCCAAATCGGTGGCCTGGAATTTAGATTCGTGGGGAATCAGAATGTGCTGAGGAGTAGCCAGGAGCACTGACCGGCCACTGAGCGCATCCCATTAGTAGCAGGCATGTGGGTACATACCTGCAGTGCATGTCACCGAGGGAAAACACGCACAGTCATCTCGTTGATGGGTAGTTATATAAGAGGAAAAATCTCGCATACTCTTAAAGACTACAGCTCTAAGGAGGCATTCTTTTTCAGAGGGAGAAACTGAGGCCTGGCCAGTGCGCCAACCTGAGTTGCATCATTTATAATACCGACTGGGCCCTGCTATTCAGTTAGTAAATGTTCCTTGAATCCTTTCCATGCCCCCGTTACAGATCCTACAAGTGGAATGGCGAGAAGACCCTCAAGCCCTCAGCTGCAAGGAGCTTCCTTGCTGTTTGGGAAGAGACAGGCCACCGCACCCCAACAAAACAGTGCTTTAAGGGACTAGCAAGTGCACCAGAAAATAAAATGTGATGATCAGAGATGCTGCTTGACCTCAGTGTCCAGAGAGGGCTGCTCGGAGGACGTGGCATTCCCACTTGGCCTGGAATGACACAGTATCAGGGTCAGGGTTGCCAAGATCTTGGGCAGGACCCAAGCCAGACGAAGGACCAAACCAATGTCAGAGAGACAGAGAGTCAGCGTGGTTGGAGCAGAGGGTATGCCCCGAGTCCTGTCTTTTAGCTCTGAGAGTTGCCGAATTGTTACTGGTGGTAGTAGTGTCTTGCAAACGTCCTCCAGCTGCTCTTGTGTAAGCCATGGCATTTGGTTGGATGGGCTTGCCTAGTTGTATGGTGAGAGCACGAAGGATTCTGTAAATCAAGGTGAACCTTGTCGTGAGTAATAACCTCTTTGGAGGGAGGCTCATCAGGTGGGGGTGGGGACATTCTGCTCCAGAGAATCCAGGCAGGTTGGTGGGAGGTAGAGAATGCGGTGGCCAGTGACCATAAGCAGATCGGCTCAGTGGAGAGGGACCGTCACGAGCCACCCATGGCTGACCTGCTCCCTGAACAATCTCAGCGAGTGCTTGTGCTTCCTCCCATGTGCACATGAGTCTGGCCTTCTGTCCATAAACACATTGAAAGCAGCGTGTCATGAGGGGGAGGCTGCCTTCCTTGTAAAGCTGGCATCTACTTCTGAATTATCATCTTAATTGCTCGCTACAGTCCGGGCTCTGGCCGCTAAACTGGAAATTGGCGGGTTATATACGCTCCACACCCCCCTCTCCCTTGGTGCCTTTGCCTCCTCTCCTGCCCCTCTGTGGGTTGCCTTTCTCCCCAGTCAATGCTAGCCCAGACCCTCCTCCAAGAAGCCTTCCTTGTTCCCTGCCAAGACTGGACTTCTCTCTGCAACTTGGCCCGTCCACGTGGCACCCTGCCTCGTGTCCTGACTGTGGTCTGACTGTGGCCTCCAAGAGGCTGTGGGCTCCCGGGCAGGGAGCGTGTCCTGGTCATTGTGCAGCCTTGCTCACCTGCGCACAGTAGGGCTTGTTCACTGTGCTATCAACAGTTGAGCAGGCCACCTTCGTAAGCAGAGGTTTTAGCTGTTGGCTTGTTAGCATCAGAAGGACATAAAGGAGAGATTAACACTGAACATGGGCCACTGGTTTCTTCTTTATAGTCCTCTGAATGTGTTCAGATTCTGTGCCTGAAGCAGCTGTCATTAGTTTTAGAATTTTTAAAAAGATTTTATTTATTTATTTGAGGCAGAGAGAGCACAAGCCGGCGGAGTAGCAGGCAGAGGGAGAAGCAGGCTCCCCACGGAGCAGGGAGCCTGATGTGGGACTCGGTCCCAGGACCCTGGGATCATGACCTAAACCGAAGGCAGACGCTTAGCCGACTGAGCCACCCAGGCCGCCAATTTTTGGAATTTTTTATGGCAAAATGTACACAACCTGAAATTGGCTATTTTAACCATTTATGAGCGTACAACTTGGGGGCATTAAGTACATTCACACGGATGTGCAACCATCACCACCGTCCATCTCCCAAACTGAAACCCCGTACCCGCTCTCCCCTCCCTGCCACCCCAGCCAAATGCCCGTCTGCTTCCTGTGTCTTTGACCGTGACCGTGCTATCTGGCGGAGGTGGAATGAGACACCATTTGTCCTTTTGTGTCTGGCTTGTTTCAGTTAGCGTCATGTCTTCACGCTTCCTCTATGTTGTAGCACGTGCCAGAATTTTCTTCTTTTTCAGGCTGACTGGTAATTCCATCGTACGTCTGTACCCCATCTTGTTGATCCCGTGTGTCCGCCGATGGGCATTTTAGTTGTGTCTACCTTTTGGCCGTTGGGAGCAGGGGCAGCAAATGTCTGTGGCAGGCCCTGGCTTCAACCCCTCTGGGTGTAAGCCCAGAAGCGAGATTTCTGGAATTTCTGGATCCTGTGATGCACTCAGCTGTACAATCTAGAAACATCTTTAATCATTCTGAAGCAGTCATTTCAGCGCAAAGCAAAGGTTACTTTAGATGGGACTCAGCCGAAATGCAGGCTGTTGTTCTCGTGACTTGGCTAATGCTTGGTGACGTGAGATGATTTGGTTTCAACTTGAAATGATTTGTTTTCAATTGGTTTTCAAGCCCAGTTTCATTTTTTTTTTCTTTCCTCACAGCATCAAGCTTCTAGCCGTGCAGGAACTGCTGGACAGTGAGGCCCTGGAAAAGGTAAAGCTCTTGTTCTTACTGCCCCGCCACCACAGACTTAGAGCAGAGGGCCACACGCAGGAAAAATTCAACTCCCTGTGGCCAGAGATAGCACTTCCTGCAAAGTGGGTCTGTTATTTTGCGTTCTTTTTTAACAGTCAGTGAAGCGTGCAGCGTTCTCATCTGCGCTCCCCACGTTGCTCGCATCCTGTTACAGACCCAGCGCGGCTCGGCCTCTCTGTTGGACACAGAGGCAGCCTTGCTTTTCCTTTTACCGTCAGGCACTGGACCAGACTCCATGCCGGCCCCTCTGCTCCCTTTCTGCGTGAGGGTGTTAGTTCCTCTCTGGGATTGTGAGTGATAGAACGGAGGCCCGGCGAGCTTAGGTCGCGTGCCCAAGGAAAATTAGCTAAGCAACAGAGGAAAGATTTGAACCCTACGGTTCCATTTCCCAAATCACTGCTTTTTCTGTTTAACAGGTGAGTTCATGAGTTTGATCCCCTTTTTAGGCTCTCTGTGGGATTAGGAAATTCCCTCCCCTGTTCAAATTCATGTTTCACTGTGCCCCGGGAGAGATACCCAGTGTCTCAGCTCTCTGTGATCAAGTCAAGCATGCAGCTGGGAATCTCTTCTGGGTCATGAGTTCAAATTCTGTGTGCAAGGTGGGGTAGGTTCTGGAAAACAGATTGGGCAAGACCAAGAGCCACCTCTTGGGTCTCTCAACTCATACCAAGCTGATCTCCTGCGGATGACTCTGTCTCTTCCTGAGTACGTAGCAATGGTTGCTAATTAGAATCTATAATGTTAGTGTAAAAGGAAATGGTTAGAGATAGAAACACTCAAGCAGTATTATTTTATTAAAAGAAATTTACATGTTTGGATTAGTGGTCAATCTGCTGGTTGGCCCTGAGGCAGAGTCTTGAAGCACCAAGCAGTCATGTGCGGGGAGGGGGCTGCTGAGCACTGGCTCTGAGTTTAACATTCCCTCAAGCTCATTTTCGCCCCGGATAAAACAGAGATGATGCTGCTTGCCTGACCTCAGAGAGGCAACGTGAGAACCAAATGAGCGAGTGTAGCGGAAGGGCATTCTAAATGCCAAAGCACTCGACACATATTAATTCTTAATTACATATATCAATTCTTAATACACATCCAGCCATTAAAATGCAGGAGGTCCAGCTCTCAAAGACATCCTTGGGCCAAATGACAATGATGGATGTGGATCGTGGATTAGATTAGAAAGTATTATATCGACGTGAACTTTCCCCAAAGTCGATAACTGGCATGTATCAGAGAATGGACTTGTTCTTAGGAATTAAGCACTGATGTGTTTAGGAATAAAGGGGCATGCTGTTTATGACCTCTTCTCAAATGATTCAGAGAAAACTAGTGTGTGTGTATATGCGTGTGTGTGTGTGTGTGTGCGCGCACGCGTGCGTGCACCAGACGGGGAAAGAGCATGTCTAGAGGATAAAGCAAATGGGGCAGAGTACGACTGGGTGGAGGATCATATGAAGATTCTTTGTATATTCTAGAACCTTTAAAAAGTGACTTCTCCACGAACCGTTTTCTCCTCAATATTCTCTACAATTCTTTTGTCTTGCTCCTTAATTTCGAAGAAACCCAGAGCCCATCAGACAAAACTAATAAACCCCTGGCGTCTGTGCGCGAAGCCTTGTCCGTATAATAAGAACACAGGCACCGAGAGTATCGATTAGGTCTTTCAGC
>CM053614.1:34314724-34327656 GCA_028646535.1 Procyon lotor
TTCAAAATCATTGCATGTAGCCACCACCTTGTACAAACACTCACATCGCCATGGTGACAGGAGTTCCATGCAACTTCCTGTCTTATTTGGTCCACCCTCAAATGCTTCTGTTATCAGGAAATGTTAACAATGAGTTGGTGCTGAAAGAACTTTCAATTCACTTTTTTAGAGAATTCTGAGATTTTTAACGAATGATTCATTCATTCATTTCTTGAGAGCATGACTTTGTACTTAGCAAGTGTGGGTTGGTTTGTCATTTTAAATGAAACAGAAGGACAGGCAGGTAAAACTGTTTTTGCTTAGTTGCTAAAAACATTTATGCTGGGTGTTCTCAGTGAGTAAAATTATCCTGATTGAGCTGGTCACTAGGGCTTGCTTTGTCAGAATTAATTCAGTGGAGAAATCTATCAAATTATTAGCTACCCATTTAGAATAAGTAATTCCTACAGCTGATAAGATATTTTTTTATTAACCTTCAGGCGGCATTGAAATGGTGAGCTTGAGCCTTAACAAGATTCTGAACTTCTGGGAAAGCATCCAGCCTGCTTTCAGAGATTTTCATCTATCTCGGTAGAATTTCAGAAAAGCATACTGACATCCCTTCTGAACACAGTTCAAGACCCCTTTCTAGGTCCTAGACTTGGTTCCTCCTCCGCATTCTGACTATACTGCCCAGCACCCCTTGCCTCGCCCCCATCCTTCCCACCTACCTCTCATCCATGAGATGCAGACCCATTTTCACAGGCAGAATTAATTAGGTTGGAAGAAGACAGCCAGAGAAAACAAAGCAGCTCCCCATATGTGAATTATTCTAAAATTACCTGCCCTCCTAGTTATCTGTAGCCAGTCAAGTTACCTGTAGTTACCTGTAGCTGTACCAGTCAAGGGATTTATTTAAGTGGCTCTGTAGAGTCATTTGAAACACAGAGCACCTTCCTGATTTGTCCAGTCCTTGGTAGCCACAGGAATCAGAAGTGCCCAGGACTAAAGAAAGACCCCAGCATCTACAAGCCAAAGACTAAACTTGGAAGGGAAAGTGACAAGCTCTGGTTTTGCGCCTGAATTTCCAGCGTTTGCACCAGCTCCAGAGATGGGGGTAGGAGCAGTGGGGGTGGATTAAAGCCTTCCCCGCCTTGATTACAAAGTTATGGGACTGTAGTTTTATATTACTGCAAATCTTCCCTATCAGGCAAGGCTGTCTTCCTGTCATCTCTCCACCTGGTTGAAACCTCTAGTTGAAGAATAAGTTGCTACATATCAACTGTTCATTTTCTTTCTCATTACCCATATATCCCTGTATATGCGCTTAGCCAGTGGGGCTATATTTGTGAAAAAGAGGGGAAGAAGTAACAAGTATTTTTAGGCTTCATTTCAGGACGTGGCAGGGATATTTTTTTTATGTTGTTTTGGTGTTTAATTTATTTAGCAACAGCACTTAATTTCCTTTTATTTATAAAAAAAAAATACAACATGTGTTTGTACGTACACGTACTGGCATGTCTTCTTCCTGGACAAAGTTCAAGCCAGTTGATCGGTATTTATACAATGGCTAGAAAAGTGAGATTTCTAGAAAACTTGAAAGCAGAGAGAAAAATTAAAGCATAGAAAAGGGTTATGGTCTCTGTAGTTGAATTTTGTTTCCATCCTTCATTTATAAGGGTTACCAGATAACCCTTCTAAGACGCAAGGGGGATCATAAGTCCTCTCCTCGTTCTTGCTTCGGCAGGAAGCTGAAGGGCATAATGGGGTCACATAGATGGGGATTTGGGTCCTGGCTCAGCCCATTGCCCCTCTGGGCGATCTTCACCCCTCCAGCCCCACACTCCGCATTTCTCCAGTGACGGCGTGGGTCTCATCAAGCCACGTGTGCAAAGAGCCAGCCATCGTGTTTGGCTTGCAGTGAGCTGCTTTGGTTACAACTCGTTAACGTGGACATCTTTCGGTGCCCTGCAGGACACTGTTCTGGCATCCATGGCCTGGCCCTTGCCTGGTGGGCAGCTGGATTTGTGTACCACCTCCCTCTGCCCTGTTTGCTTTCACTCCACCCACTTGCAGTAGTTTGAAAAGAGTTGGATAGCCTATCAAGCTAACCTCAGCCAGCTAGGCTATTTTTAAATGCCTCTGGCCAAAAATGTAACGGGTGGGGAGGTTGACTAAAAGATAGTTTGGGGACTTGGCTTTCCATGCCTCCCATTAGCACAGAAAACTGAGAAGTGATGAGTCTCAGGACATTCTCCAAAATGAGAATGCTATTTCACGAACCGCCACCTAGAGTTCTTACTGCCAGAAATTGCCTGGGGGTGTGACAAATCGCCCTGTCTCTCCATTCCTTGCTGCCCACGCAGAAAAGAACAATCAAATATATGTGGTGTGCCTTGAAATAATTTAGGAAATATGAAGGCTTGAAAGTGTAGGATTTGGCATAATGCAAATCAAAATAAAGTCAGTCATGAATCAGTAATACTTTCACCCACAGCTTCAAAGTCTTTATTTTTATGATTATTGCTGCGGAGGACAGCAGGCTGCATAAACACCGTTTAGAATAGCTGAAGGCTGGCGTTTTATAAGAAAAATGGCAACCAGAGCAATTTCCCTGAGGGTCCATAAGAACTAATTTTGTTTAATGTGACAGTTCCTAAATAACTCTGGCTTCTTCACAGGAACACACGGGGAAGGGCTGGGAGCCTTGCAGCCTAGACCACGTCTAAGAGTGAACGAGTCGTCAGTGTTTAGGGACTGAGAAAAATCTATCTCTGGGGCCGAAAAAAAGATGTGGGTGTTCTCATAGGAGGGTGGGGCTGAGGAGCTAATGTAAACCACGGCTTTGTTCTGCTTCTCTTTGGATTATTTTCTTTGGATTTAAGTACCTAACTAATGGTCTCCTACCCTCTTATCTTGGCTTTTTCTCTCCTCTCATCTTCCTTTTCCATGTCCTTACCCTTTCTGTTGCCCTATCTGAAACCTCAGAAGTAGATACTCTTAATAATAAATTGTACTGTGGGATTTTGGGGGGGATCTAGAGACACTCTTTTCCTGATCTCTACCCATCTTACCCAATCTGTGAATGTGTTCCCCTGAAAATATCAAAAAGGGAAGGAGATTCTAGAAGGGAAGAGCCATCGTTGGCTATACCAACCTGGCTTTAGGAAATGTGATTGTTATTTTACAAACTTGGGGTAGATGCCTTTTGCTTTTAAGTAAAATGTTGTAACATGTATGGATCACATTTCCTATTGAAATTTTGGTTCAGCATTTCATCTGGAAGGCTGAATGAAACTCCGTGCTGTCAGCCCTCATCGCTGGCATGTTTCTCAGGTGACGTGAAAATGTTAGGATCTGTGGAATGGCATCTTCAGAGCAAACCCTGGCGTGGCCATCGCAGTGTCTCTGCTCCGAGGTGGGGTGCTTTACTCTGCCCGTAAGCTTTCCTACCCTCTCCTAAAATAGCCACAAAATCCTCCAAAACTCCTTGCTATTTTCAGACCTGCTTCCACTTAGAATAATTAGTTTCAATCATTACTCACACATTTAATGCCTAATTCAGGACAAAGTATTTATTTTATTTGCCCTAAAACTGTCTTTTTTGAGCTTCCAAGAGCCTCTATTCTAGGAATTACTGGGTGCTGTGCTCCTCTTCCAGGTGCTCTGTAACCATGTGCCGAGAACACTGGAATCACCCCTGTTGCAAGGCAGCCTCTCCGGGGCCGGCACTGACCCTCTGTTCCCTGCCAGGCAGAGGCCTCTGGGACGGCTCTCGCCAGGGCTCCCACCTGGTGTTTATTGAATGAAAGAGTGATACCTCTGCTTTACCTTCAACATCCAATCCATTGTCCAAGGCACTTTCTTTATTATCGACGTAAACTTTACATCCCATAAAATTATTCAGTGCAGAGCTCATTAGAAAGCGTGTGGTCCGGTGGCATTTAGCACGTTCAGTGTTGGGCAACCATCACTTCTGTCCGGTTCCAAGACATTTTGATCATCAAAAAGGAAACCCAGTACCCTGTAAAGACTCACTCCTCCCCCTCCCTCCCCTGGCCCTGGCCATTGCCAGTCTGTTCTCTGTCTCTGTGGATTTGCCTCTTCTGGGGATTGCATATAAATGGAATCCTACAACATGGGGCCCTTTGTATCTGGCCTTTTCGCTCAATATAATATTTTTGCGGTTTGTCTATGTCAGACAGGGATTAACATGTTGTTCCTTGTCGTGGGTCACTACCATTACATTCTATGGATATAGACAGTCAGTGTATCATTCATTGGTTGATGGGCAAGTGGGTGGTTTTTATCTTTGGGCTATAGTGAAGGGTGTTGCTGTGAACATTCCCATCCTAGTATTGGTGTGAGAACCTGTTTTCATTTCTTGGGAGCCACATTATGCTTGTTTTGTGATTAGCTCCCAAACTTGTACCCTGCTCCCCCTTTAGTCAAACCACCCTCATATCTTCCTGTGTTACCTGATAGGTTAGGTAACCTCCAGGCTGTACTTTACACTGCAGCTCGATGGCCTTCTAAAAATGCAGATCTGTTGTTTGTGCCCTTCACCGATTTTAGGATTGCTCGTAAGGTAAGGTACAGACTCCTTGCAGGGCAGGAAGGGCTCTGCCAGGCCAGGCCTCGGACATTCCTTAAAGCTCATTTCACCGTTTTGCCACTCACCCCCCATGCTGTAGCCACAGTGACCTTTCTGTTCTACAAATCCTCCATGTCTGTCCCACCACAGGCCCTTTGCATATCCTGTTCCACTGCCCGGGTTGCTCTCTTCTTCTCTTTGCCCAATTAACAGTCTCATCCTTGAACATGACCTCACTTAACATCATAGCTTTGTTTAAGGCACTAGAGTAGGGTAGACATCCCACTGTGTTCTGGCCTGGCGGGGATACCTGAGGGTCCTCACAGATAGATGCACAGCAGGACGAATTCTCTTAAAGAGACATTTTATTAAAAAAACAAAGCTAGAGGGAAAAAATAAAGGTGAAAGTTATTTATCTGAAGGTGAAAGAAACTGAACTATTTTTGAAGATTCCTATCTCTTTTATCAGGGTGTTAAAAAAAGAAAATATCACTTCCTCTCTGATTGTACATTCCAGGAGCTTAAGCTTAAGGTCTGCGGTCATTCACACTCTTAAGCCCTGTGCTGCTGTCTGTCTGTCACTGGTATGTATATTTAAATAAGCAAAGACCTCCTGATTTATTTTCAGAAATGAAGATGTTATCATTATAAACACTAACTTACTGAGGATTTTTATTTAAACCTGTGGATGAAATCACTTTTGAGCAGGTGAGGGTAGAATTGGTCTTACAGCTACCTTGTTAGGAGGCTTTAGAACGTTTATAGTAAAACAAAATGAGCCTCAAAAAAGCAGAAATTTCTTCCAACCAAAGAAACCTCCAGCACCATGGGATGGCATGCCACATCACATGTATAATAGCATGTGAGAAGTCCCATGGAGTGGATTTAGAAGGGTTTCTAATAGCATGGCACAGTGGTAAGTGCGAAGAACAGAACACAGAGCTGCATGTGTCTGTAGGAAGAGACAGAGGTATTGACGAAATCCATAGGAAAGAGCCTGCAAGGAAATCCACAAAAGGTTAGCAGTGCTCACGTGGCATGGTGGCCTTCTGTGGTTCTCTGCTTTACAAGTTCTCCTCTAATGAGCTTGTGTTCATTTATATCCCAACATAAGCCTCGGTTTAGAGAAGGCAAAAAACCTGCCACAAAACTATCACAGTCTTCACTCCTGAGATTACGACTCTTCACATCCAGAGACCTTTGGAGAAGAAGAGCCTTTGGAAGTGGCCCTGGAGGGCAACAGTGAGGGCTGATGAGGACGGTGGGGAGGGCAGGGTGAGTGTGGCTCCCTGCCCCCCAGCCTAGCTTCCACCTCCAGGAAACCTCCCCCCTCTCTGCTTTCCATTTTTCCGTTCCCCCTGCAGAAAAATGTCTCAATTACCCTTGAAAGGCGTTTCCCCCCTTCTGCTTATTTTTAGCCATCTTGTTCAGGAAACGCGTGATAAGGAACTTTTGGGAGCACTGACGAGAGGCGACCAGAACCGCAGCGCTCTGTTGACAGGAGTGCGTGTGGGCGTCCCTTCGCTTGACTCTGGAAAAGCAGCTAATGATTAGCTGGTTGTGGAGGCTGAGGAAACGTCCCTTTGTTTGCTCTTTATCCTCCTCAGCATGATAAGGACATCGAAACACACAGAAGAGCCACCCAGAATTCCGTTCGGGCCCCCACGCAGCTGGTCTGGAAGCACCCCCCCCCCCTCCTCCACCACCCGGAGTGACCAAGGGGTTTCAAGCCCACGGCCCCCTCCACGGAGGACGGAGAAGGGGGTCTGAGCTTCAGAGCAGGCGCTCGGGGCTAAGTTACAGAACGGGCTTGTGCCAGGTCAGGTCAGGAGGAAGGCTGTGCTCCGACGTGCCGACCTCTCCAGAACTGCCGTGTCCCCAGGCCCCGGGCCCGCTGGGGCAGTGACGAGGAGACCGCTGCCCCGCACTGCGGGGGCTGCACGGGGGCTCGGCCTGAGGTGCCCGGCACGCATGCGCGCCCACCATGTCACGCGGCCCCGCCCACAGGTTTGGGTTTTCTCAGCTCTTCCTCGTCTGTGCGGTTCAGCCTTGGAGCTGGCCGCCCCTGGGTTCTCGGCCTGCCGGCCGCGCTTGCTGGCCCTGAGTGACCCTGCCGTGTTACTTTTCCCAGCCCCGCTCTGCTCGTGGGTCACATGGGAGTATTATTACCTGCCCCCCGGGGTTATCATTAGGATTAACTGTGATAATCTGTGAAAAGTACCTGCCAAATAAGTGGCATTTAATAAAGGTTGGTTCCCTGCCCTCCCCATTCCTTCCCTCTGGCTCTGTTTTTTATACAGGATTCAGAAGCTGACCTGCTTGTAGATTACTGGCCTGTTGTTGGATTTAGCCAGATCTAACCTATTAGAATTACTACCTGTTAAAACTATGCTCTGATTCCGGGCAGTTTAGCGAGGGGTCTTTGAGTGGGGCTTAGGGGACGTGAAGGGAAGCTGGTGCCATTTTTGGAAGAGCAGAATTCACTGTCTCTGTTTGGGGGAAAGCCTGTGGGAAGTTCACCCAATGTCCTGTCAATGCAGTCAGCTTTTTCGAAGAGTTCGTGCAGGGATCATCCCAGAGAAAGAGGGAGAAAGTTCTAGTCTTTGTGGGAATCTTGTATTCCCTCTCCCATTTTTACACTTCCTTCACTGGTCCCTCCTCCACCTTTCCCTCTTCTCTCACCTTCCTCTCAGAGTTCTAGAATCATACATTTTGGAGCTGGAAATGTCCTTGGGTGGGGTCATTTCCTCTCATCCCTATACTTCATAGATGGGGAGACAGAGACCCAGGGTCTCAAAGCTCCTCTTCTTCTAGCCCAGGAAGGTGACCCGGAGGAAACAAGCCCAGTTCTTTCTTTCAATAATGGAAAATGGTAGTGCCAATAATGGAATAATGGAAATTGCTCAGTGAGCCCTCTGGGAGCGGAGAATGACCTGCGCTCTCTCCCTCCGTGGATTCTTGGCCCTCTAGGAAAGGACGTGATAGACAGTGCTGTAGCTGTATTGGGAGAGGGGCTCAGTGCCCTGGGAACCCCTCCACCCCCCGCCATCGCTCTCTGTCCCACATTGCACCTGGATACGTACCTGTGTTTGCACTGACCTGAGACAGGGCTTCTCTTTTCTGTGATGGTCTTGGCTCTGTTTGGACATAGGGTATAAGCTGATGAGCAAACTTTTTCTCTTCTGGACAGGTTGAGAAAGAAAGAGGGCTTAAAGACTTCTCGCTTTTGCTTTATGTCCGTATTGCATGCTGTGTGCGAGCCCCCGCTCTGCGGAGTGGTGTGCCAGGGGCCAGTCAGATCTCTGAGAACCGTGAAGGCACTTAGCTCCTAGTTTAACCAAGAAATGGAACTGAGGACACGGCTGCCCCACAGGCCTTCAAAATATCAACATTTTAAGGTCTAAATATCCCAGGAAAACTTTGAAATAGGCTTGTTATACTTAGAAGGCTAAACAGGGTTAATGTTTAGTTGACACTCAGATGTAATTTGCTTTTGCATTGGTGTTTCCTTTTAGAGTACACTGATACTTTTTAATGACCTTAATCAATCTTTGGTTTCACTTTAAATATGATCCTTCACCAATACCCACAGACGCCTGGCTTTTATTATCCTCCCTAACATTTCCGCCTTTGAAGATCCTGGCAAATGATAAGCAAAAAACGTTGTCTTTGTCATTTGCTCTGGTTTCTATAGTCTTCAAATGAAAGTTCAGTCTCTTGACCTCACAGGGTCTGGAACAGGGACATTTTTATTTGTTGATGGCAATTTGTCTTTTTAAAGAGAGCTCACCTGTGCTGTTTTTTTCCATCATATGCTGTGTTTTCAGTGGCCGCCACTGAGTGCAGGGAAAATGGGTGGTTCACACATGGAAAAATCATTGTCAAGGAGAAGTCACCTCCACACTCTGAAAAGCAAACAAAACAAGGAACTCGAGGCAAGGCAAGTTTATCTGGAAATTTGACCCAGAGGGTTCTAAGTGGAAACACCCTTCCCCCACCATCCCGGAAGCAGGATCAGGGTGGCTGTTTGGAGTTGGCCTTTGAAATGCCTGCCAGTACTCTAGATATTCCATCTTGGGCTAACCATGTGGTTACGACTACAACACATTTTTATGCCTCGCTCACAGAACCCCAGGTTTCATTCCGACATTACTAGACAGGGACGATGAAGGGACCCCTGAGGTTGGCGGCGGCTGGACAGGCCACCGAGTGAAGCTGGAATGCCTTTTCTGTTTATGTTTCTCACTCGGGACCAGATGAGTGAGGATGGGGAGGAGTAGAAAGAAAGAAAAAAGAAGTCCAAAGGTCCACAAACAAAACACGGTTGGTCTCAAGGTTTGGAACCCTTCTGTGTCTGCAGAGAGGAGTGGAGTGAGCGGATTCCAGGCAGACCCAAGCCGCAGCACATCTAAAACAGGGCCAAAGGACTCTTCCTATAAGAATTGACATGCCTAAACACCGGCGCCTCGGGCATCTTGTAGCGTGGAGTTACCACATCTGGCTTTGAGGCCACCTCTTGCCGAGCCAAAGGACAGAGTGGGTGTGGAGCTGATCAAGTGCTCTGCCATCCGGACCTGCTGGTTGTGGGGTTGCGCCTAAAGAATGATGATATCATTCCTACCTGGTCTGCAGCTGGAGAAACAAGTTCGGCCCATGGTTATTCTTGTGACTTACCCGGGAGAGAGAGGCCATCCTCGGGGTCCTTGGGAGACAGACCTTTGATTCATTCATGTGTTGGGCCAGTGTCTACTGCATGCCTCCCGTGCACCTTCCTGTGGGTGGGCTCCCTCTGTGTTACCTCCTCCACTGCCCGAGGCGCTCTCACTGTGAGAGCTGAAATGCTGTTTGTTTTGAAGAGTCAAAACCGGCCTTCTAGACCACAGGTATGAAAAATATGAAGGCAGAGTTTAAAATCAGCAATTGTCAAGCCTTGTCTGAGCTTCTCAAACTTTTTTTTTTTTTTTTAGGATTCTATTTATTTATTTGACAGAGAGAGAGACAGCAAGAGAGAGAACACAAGCAGGGAGAGTGGGAGAGAAGAAGCAGGCCTCCCGCTGAGCAGGGAGCCCGATGTGGGGCTTGATCCCAGGGTCCTGGGATCTGAGCCGAAGGCAGAGGCCTAACGACTGAACCACCCAGGTGCCCCTGAGCTTCTCAAACTTTAAAGTTGCTCGGGGGGAACTCGTGAGAACTGCCCAGATTGGCCTTAACCTCAGAGATTCTGAGTTGGCAAAGGATGAGGTTCGCAAACCTGTGGTTTTAAAAACTGAAACCAGCATGATTTTGATGGAGGCAGGGGATGGGCTGACCCCTGGGATTTTAAAAACACACTTGAGAGGCACCTGGGTGGCTCAGCGAGTTAAAGCCTCTGCCTTCGGCTCAGGTCACAATCTCAGGGTCCTGGGATTGAGCCCCACATCGGGCTCTCTGCTCAGCGGGGAGCCTGCTTACCCCTCTCTCTCTGCCTGCCTCTCTGCCTACTTGTGATCTCTCTCTCTCTGTCAAATAAGTTAATTAATTAAAAAAAAACCCACATATGAGAGGGCTGGTTTCGGGTTGTGCAGGTCAGTTACCTAGGACTTCTTCTCCATCATATACATGTCCCATTTCCACCCTTTCTGGCCTGGCGAGCCTTTTACTTAGGAGAATATTATCTCTGTCTTCTGCTCTGTGGGCGAAGCAGAAAATTTGAGAACCAATTGTTCTACATAAAACAGTTTCGGGCAGAGTTCAGATTGAGGGTTCTCGGAGGATGCTTTTGTTTTCCTGGGACATTTTTAGGAGAAAGGATGTAAGGCTTCGGTAAGGCGGCCGGCCTCCGCTGGGCGCCCACCCTGCCCCCTGCTCTTCCACCTGTCCAGCCGGGAGGTGGGGCAACGGGAGGTAGACCTCAGTTTGGACTGTCCCCTCACTTACCCACTGTGTTATCTCCAGTGTAAACTCACATTTCGGTCTAGCGTTTCTGTGCTGCCCTTCACTCGGGAGTCACTGGTAGGCTGTCTGCCTCATGGGGGCCGGTTGTAGGGGCTGACAGGACCGAGGTACACAAAACAGGAAGGCTCTGAGCAGGCTTCTCACACCAGCCCAACTTGTAAATCACTCTGGGATCCTGTGAAAAGGCCTATTTCGGTGCAGGAGGTCTGAGGTGAGCCTGAGACTTAGTATTTCTAACAGCTTCCCAGATGAGGTCAGTGCTGCTCGTCCGTGGACCACGCTCTGAGTAGCAGGACTCTTTTTTTTCTTTTTCTCCTCTGAGTATAAAGAATCTTGAAGGTGCTCCTCAGTTCTGCTGTGAACCTGTAGTACCATCCACAAACTGGCAATTCTTTCCTTAGCCCTCGGAATAGGGGACAGTCCTACCTCTCACCTGGCACTGGGCAGAGAACCCTTCTAGCCACGAACAACTTTTTCCCTGGTTCCTTCGACTATTAATTGTGTCCAATAACCTAAGAACTACTGAAGAAGAGGGCAGAGAGGGGCTCCATCTAACTGTGCGGGCTGAGAGAGATCATCAAGAGCAAGGCCTCAGACTGTGGGAAGTGGACAAAGTAGACCTGGCCCTTAAGGTTCAGGAATTACGGTTCCTTAAATCTCTTAGGCGTTTACCTGTGAAAAAAAGACTCTCAGGTAGAAAACAAAAGGATATTCTCTTTCCTTCGTCTCAGAACGGCAGCTTTAAATATTGTCAGAGTCCCCGAGGGGCTGTTAAAATGCAGATCACCTGGCCCCGCCCCGTCGGTGGGGCGGGGCCCGAGAATGTGCCTGTTTAATGAGCTCCCAGCCCATCCTGATGATCACACTTTGATTAGCAGCCTCGAGGTGCCAAAAGCCATTGGAGAGTGGGGAGCATGGAGCACGGTGCTGGCCCGTGCCACCTGTGCACATGCTAACCCTTCCTATCAAAGGGGCGTTGCCAGGAGGGCGAGGTGTTTACTCCGGTCTGGCATTTGCAGTGTGGACGGGAGCTCCGTCTGTCTTCAGGTGTCTGAGGGTCCTAGGAGGGCTAGGAAACATGAGCTGTGTAGCACCTACATGTAGCTCTTTCCAGCACAATGGGGCCCCCCCATCATTAGAGACTGGGGCTCTCTAATCTGGCTGGTTGGCTAATCATCTGGTGGGGCTTTTGAAAAATAGAGCCCCTCCCCCCCAGGGTGATTCCTGGGAGTTGCTGGGAGCCGCCAGGTGCAGGACTCCCTGTCTGGAGAGGAGCAAAGCACCAGCTGGGTGTTAGGCACTGCTCTCCTTTTTAATGATTCTCAGAATCAGCTCTAATGATCGCTCAGCAAGCAAATGATTCCCCAGCAGGAAATCGGACCCTTTGTGGAGTGCATTTCCTCGCTGGATCCCTGAAGTTATCGTCAATACATTCCGGCTGCATTTTCTAAAGTGCTTCATTTCCCATCCAAGGATGGCTTCTAGCCAGGACCATCTGGCCAAGGGGACCCATCTGGGATGAAGGCCCCATTAAGAACGGCACTGCCCACAGCCGCTTAGCCCCGATGAGAGCCCCGATGACCAAATCCCAAAGAGTACACCTCTCAGGCAAACTCAAAGTCAGGTTCAAATTGAGGCAATTATTTAGCTAAGGAGCTGCCAGGAGAAGTGTTTGTCTATCCGGATTTGAGGCATTCTGGCCTCCCTGGCGCTCCCTGGTTCTCTAGCAAATACTCAGAGAGGGTCCCTGGGCCCCATGTTGTGTGCCAGGTGAGCTTGATAAAGGGGCTTTGGGAACAGTCCCTGCTCTTACGTTAAATCTGTGGTCAGGAAAAGGCAGACATTTAATTGTGTACTGGTCAGCGCAGAACCCCGAGAAGAGCATGTATCTGAAGTAGGCCTCCTGCCATGCGTCCTCCCTTGCCCAGGGAGGGATGCCCCTCTTCCCTCTTGAGGCATAAGCCCTAGAGGGCCCTCCCAGGAAGGGCCAGGAACTCAGCGCTGTGCCCTGGAGCTGTTCCTGAGGGGCTGATGGCTGACAGCTGTTCCCCCCCAGGCTCCCTCCCTGCCTCTGCGCCGCGTGCTGGGGGGCAGGTGCTTCTGAGGGTCCGGGCAGCCTCAGTGGCTCTCCCACCTTGGCGGGTATCAGAATCACCTGGAGAGCTTGTTAAAAACAGATCGCTGGGCCTCACTCGAGGTTCTGACTCCGTAGGTCTAGGATGGGGCTGGAGGATTTCTCGCAAGTTCCCAGGTAAGGCTGAAGTTCGGGGGCCCCAAGCCCCACTTGAAGAACCCGAGGGGTAGCGCGCAAGCATGGCAGTCACAGCTTACCCAGGGACAGGCGGAAGGGGTCTGGGTGACAGGCCGGAGAACTTCACAGCTACACTGGTGGTGACCCAGACAAGAGAAGATGGGGCTCTGAAAC
>CM053614.1:34327756-34352994 GCA_028646535.1 Procyon lotor
TTGGGACCTGCTGGGTTTGTGGTTCGTGGAGACCTTCAGGTGGACATGTGAGAAGGGTTGTTAAAATACTGTTCAAGCCTCAGGGGAGAAATCTGAGCAGCAGGCCCAGATTTGGGGGACAGAAGGGTAAGCTGGAGCTGAGGAGCCAAGTAAGACTAGTTAAGGGCAGCTCACTGAGGAGAGTGGTGAGGTGCCCGGAGGAAGCCAGAAGACTCACCTATAGGGCTGGGCAGAGAGAGAGGGGGCTGGCATTGCTCTGAGGTGCATGAAGCAAAGGGACAGACAGAGGGTGTCACCAGGAAGGGGCAGAACCAGATGTCGGAGCATCTCAGAAACTCAACACAGGCATGACACATCTTGGGGATCCCTCAAAAGAACGATCCTCCAGAGTCTGGGCTGGGTTTGAGGCATGAGTTGGAGGAACTGATCCACATATTTTGAAACACATAGTTTTTTAGCTCCTCTTTGACTTGGCCTGGGTAGTTTTCTTAGGCCTTGGTGACCCAGTGGCTTCACGGGTCCGCCATTTTGGTGGAACACGCATAAGGAAAAAGAAGCAGGCCCTGCAAACACAGGTGGGGCGCGGTAGCCCTCCATGGCGGTAGGCTTCCTTCTCCTGAGAGAATCAAAGTGACAGTACAGTAGTCCAGGGCGAAGCTGGGGGTCCGTTTTTCCACCTCTAAGCTAGGTTCCGGGGGGAAAAGACTCCGTGAATTCCTCTTCATTCCTCCCTCCCCCTTTGATACACATCTGGACTCTCTCTCACCTCCTGCCCCCCCCCCGGACCTAGAAGCCACTGGTTTTACAAGGATAAAAAGGATTCTGACCACTCGTTTTGTGCAATTTGTACTAGAATGCTACAAAAAGAATTGACTTCTATGAACTGAGAGCCTGCCAGGTGATAATTACACGTTTTATAGTTCGCTTTTTTAACTTGTGAGGCTTTTGAGTCCTCTGGGTCTTCACAAACCCTAAGAACACAGAGAAAGTCCCCAAGTCTCTGAATAAGGCCGATGAGTCTGGGTCAGGCACTTCCTGGCCCCTCTGGCTGCCGCCAGCCGCAGGTGCTGTGGGCAGGAACCCACACCAACTTGTCGCTTTGTCTTTGCAGTTCTGTACGGAGCTAAACCAGCCTGTCCTGCCCAACATCCGCAAGTGGAAGGGGCCCCGGGGATGCTGGAAGGCCGTTGTTGCCGAGACGCCCTCCACTCAGCTCCAGAAGGTACGCTCCCTCTGCAAAACCTGGATTTTGTCTGCATCCTGCTGAAACCTCCTTTTTCCCTGATCACAGGCATTTGCAAATTTCCTTTGCCAACATCCTTGATGCAATTCTGGGTTTCTGCACATTTCTTAGCTCTTTGCCATTCATTTCAAAATGCCCTGGTTCCTGTTTCACGTTTAGATCGGGAATGGACCACTGCCCAGACGGAAATGGGAGTTTAGGGTGTTGGGGGGAGAGGAGAAATCCTGTCTGGAGCCAAGGCTGCAAATGGGGTATTTCTGTCCTTTGTCCTCTTAATCCCGTCTCCACAGTTCCATCCTCTGCCAAGTTTGTGGAAAGCCCATTGTTCATTGACTGAAAACTTCAGATTTGCTTCATTCGTACGCGAAGCATTTGCTTTCAGTGGTAGAAATTGTGCGCATGGAAGTGTTCTGTGGACATTTTGAGCAGATTCTCATTTTGAATGTTCTTTCGGTGGTATTTCCCTTGCGGCTGTGGGTAGATTGCCGAAGGGGTATGTGTCACTCTTACAGATAAATTCACGGCCGGTTTTCACTCACTTGGAATGTTTGATATTAGTGGGGTTTTGATTTTAAAATAGACTTCCAATAGTTCGTCATGAGTCAAACTGTCATTACGTAGTTTTTCTATAAATGCACATGTTGTATTTTTTCCTCCTGAATACCTCACGTGTTTATAAACACACAGGAATAGCATTTATGTGAGTGACATTGAGAGATGGGGCTTTTAAATTATAAATATATACTGGATTAAAAGTATCCAGTCATTTATGAACAATAAGCTCTCTTTTCAAAGCTACTACTTAGATTTCTCTGGGTTTTCGGTTTTGCAGTGTAAACAGTTACTGTAGCTGATAGCCAGTGTCCATTTCCCCAGAGGCTAGAAATTAAGCCAAACCGGGATGTATCTAGTTTTCACCTCACTAGCCCATGGCTGTGCCATCTCAGTCCATATAGAAATACTAATACCACTTTGCCTTTTTTTTTTTTTTTTTTAGGAAAAAACAGCACTTTATACATAATAGGTTCACAAGGCTGTTCCAGTCCACGTGACATTATTTATCCACTGAGAAATCCCTGGAAAGGTTCGCACGTGCCAGGCACTGTGCCCCATGCAGGTATACTCAGTGAGAAACACGGACACAGGGCCTGTAGTCCTTGCAAGCCCAGGGCGACAATCTGTGCTGAGCTGATGGAGCCCCTCCCTCGGGAGCTCACAGCCTGTTGGAGGCACAAGGCAGGAAACCCTACTCCGGGTCAGGGTGGCAAGGCCCTTGGAAAGTAGTGTGCTGTTGCAGGGAGACCCAAGTTCAAGCCGCTGCAACTTCTCACCCTCAAATCCCTTCATCTCCAAAACGGGAGCAGTCTTCCCTTCCTTCAGTCAGTCCCTGAGTGGCGGTTGGATTTATTGAAATGCCCCATTAACTGAACACGGGCCGGGCCTGGCGGGGGCGGCAGGAGGCAGCAGCTGGCGGGGCTATGCGGCCCGGAAGTCCATACACCTGACTTGGGGAGCGGCTGGCTCATCGTGGCCTTGCTGCTGTGCGGGCTGGTGGGCCTTGTGGGGACATATCTCCCGGTCTCTCAAAAAGATGCAAATATCTAGATTTTAATGTGAAATGTCCAGACTTTTAAATATGGACAGATAAGCGAAAATGTTTTTAAATGCTGTCGAACAAATCATATCTGAGAGTCACACATGTTCCATCTCTACCCTGGACAACGGGGGGCAAGAGGCCACAGCAAACACCCTTTCCCGAATGCCTAAAATGGCATCAGGCACCTCTCTTCACGTCTCCAGTCCTCACCCCACAGCCGGAGGGGTGTCTCCGTAGATAAGAAAACCGAGCTCTGTAAGACCAAACGATTTTCCCCAAAGTCCTCCAGCGGCCACACGGTGGGGTCAGGCCCGCACCCAGCTGTGCACCAGCTCTAGCCGGGTCTCCTGCTGCCCCCCATGGGGATGGGCCAGTTCTTCCCGAGCCAGGGGCCGCCTGGGTCTGGGGGATCTGGAAAGGTTCCCAGAAACGCCCAGTGCTGCTGGGCACACAGGTGAGCAAGTGTGAATGGCTGGCCAACAGGCAGGTGCCTGCCTGGTGGGCTCCTTGGGCTGGCCAAGGGGCTGGGGCACTGGGGAGCCACGGAAGGGTTTAGAGCAGGGCTAAGCACCCGTGTGGTACTTTGCCTGCAGATCTGTAGTTGGGAAGACGACCCTCCACAGCGGAAAGGGCAAATCCCGTTTCCGTCACTACATACCTAAGGAGACACGTTTAGAAAAAGGGAGGGCTCTGTGGTCCCACTCCATGGGAGTCCCACAGGATGACATAGATGGCCCTGACATCCGGGTCATCGGGGCTCTCTCCAGGGGCAGGCAGGCCTGTGGGTCTAAATCTCAATATGCGCAGTGTGCAGAACACGGTTCTCTGTTGGTTCCTTCCCTCCTCCTCACCATGAGCTGGGCTAGTGGAGATGCGGAGCCCAGCAAGGCGTGGCACTGGGACCTCAGGGCGTGGGGGACTCAACAGAGGCTGCTTAGGCTGTGCAGGGTCGCTTCCTCTCCTTTAGCAGTAAGCGTTGCTGGCCCCTCCAGCGATGGCACAGATCCTACGGCGATCACTCCCGGCAGTAGAGCCTCCGGGCTGGATGGAATGGGGGAGGGGAAGCGTTTCCCCCTTTCCACAAGGGACAGCAGTGAGCAGCAGGCAGACTGAGAGTGGCCCATCTGCAGCCAGAGAGGGTGGCGGTTAGCATCAGGCCTCAGGACACTCCTGCCCGCTGGCCCTCACAGGGCCCCGTCCTGGCGCTGCAGGCCCCTGTGTGGGCCCCATCCACCCGCAGAATGCCCTTGACCGGTTCTGAATCGTGGGGACTGCTGGCACTGACCTCCATCCACCCAGCAGATATTTATGGAGGATTCACGAGGTGCCAGGTACAGGTGGTTGGAAGCTGCAGCTCATCAGTAAGCAAAGCCACCCTTTGGAGTCTTCTGTTTGATGCTCAGCATTGCTGTTTACCAGCTGTGGGATTTTAGGGAAGTTATTTAACCTCTCTGAGCAGCTGGGTTCCTGCCTGGTGGAGAGGGGTACGGGTGTCCATCTCACGGGGTGTGATGATTAAGAAGATGATTCTGTGCTTAGTCGGGCTTCCCCTCACTTGACTCCCCAAAAGATAAGAGCCCAAGCCCCCTGGCTGCCCCTAAAACTGAAATTGACAGCGTGGGAAATCTGGGGGAGGGGGGAGCACGCTGTGGCTTTTGGCATGTGCTCATGTTTCAGGAACAGTGCTGTGCATGTGATCTCAGGACCCAGTGCAGGGCCCCTGCCTTCGCCTGGCTTCTCCTGCCTCTTCCCCCAGCCCTGCCACGAAACAGACTGGTCTCCAAACTAACCGATGCCTCCTCTTCTCCTGCAGGGGGCTGGGTTCTCTGGATTCCTGTGGGATGCTGCGGCGGGCGTGGAGCTGAGAGATGCCAGCTCGCAGGAAAATTCGCCTGGTAATGGGCACGGGAAGCCGCTGGGGCCCAGCCCGTACCTTGCACGGTTCAAGGTACCATTTGTGTTGCTGTGAAGGTCTACTTCTAAAATGGGGGGGGGGGGAGTCCCTTTCTAAACTGTGATCCAGAGCAGCCTCCTCTACTGTGTCCCAGGGTCAGGTCAGCACGTACTCCTGGGGTTCCCTTAGCTGATGAACCTGTCCAGGCCAGGAATGAGAAGGGTTCTGGGGGACTGAGAACTCTGGTGTCTGGGCAGGAAGGAGAGCAGGCTGCTGGCTCCCAAACCTGAGGCACGTCAGAACCACCTGGAGAGATTTTCTGAAAATCAAGGGTTACTGGGGCACCTGGGGGGCTCAGTTAAACAGCTGCCTTTGGCTCGGTTCATGATCCCAGGGTCCTGGGATTGAGCCCCACTTTAGGCTCCCTGCTCAGTAGGGCCTGTCCTTCCCTTTTCCTCTCCCTCTGTCTGCTGCTCTGCCTACTTGTGCTCTCTCGCCATCTCTCTGTCAAATAAATAAAATCTAAAAAAAAAAAAAAAAAATCAGGGGTTCCTGGACCCCACCCCAAACACACGGAATTTCTGGGATAAGGTCCAGGCCGGCCCATTTTTCAAAGACCCCTTCAGGGCTTCTTCATCCCTCTGACATTTGGAAATCACTGGATTAGAGAACAGCAGTGCTTGTCCGGGAACCCCTTCTCCTGACTAGGGGGAGGGGGTTGACCCTCAAGGGGGCATTGGGTTCATAGGGGATTGCAGAGCAGCTCCTGGGCTGTGGGGTCAGGGCGGCCCCGCCAGTGAGCAGGGGGAGCAGCAGGCAGACCGATCTACGTGCTCTCTCTGACTCCCCTGGCTGTCCCTGGGGTGTGTTCCTGGACAGTGAACACTCAGATGCTGGGCACAAGGAGGAAAATAGGCCAGCAGCCAACAGATCACTCAGTCGGCACCCAACTGACCCGATTCCCCTGGCACTTCACTGTGAGATACAGGGCGGGGTGGGAGTGGGCCCCCTGCACAGAGCCTAGCAAGCCGTCTGCTGGGTGTTTGAGAACAGCCCCCCCTCCCCCCCCCCGCCGTGTGCTCTGGAGCCTAAGAGTTCCCTCCGGCCGCAGCACCATCTCCAGCAGCCCCTGGCTGGGCAGCTCATGTTTGGGGCACCGTGTTGGCTCTGGTGGGGGTCTAGCCCTAGCTCGTTCCCCTGGCTGCAAGGTTGCTGGGGTTCTGTGCACGCGCGCACACACCCGGGGTGTCTGTAGGTTGTGCTTCGGAGACTGATACGTAAAATCAGCCACTTACCATCTTTAGATCCTCCTCGCACCACACTGAGTTTCTCATTTATGTAAAGTGGTGATGCTTGCTCTGACCTGATGAGGCCACAGCCAGACCAACCAGTGTCTCCCACAGGCTGGCTGCTTTTAGTGGCCAATGAAAAAACACTACCGTGTCCCCAGTTGCTGGCCCAGATCCTCTAAGGTGCCTAGACAGGCGTTCAGCCTCCTGTCCCGTATGGAGATGGGGCCTGTCTCTGCCCCCCACCCCCAGGCTGGATGTCCCAGCCTGTGGCCGCACGGTGGTTCCTCTGTGGTCAGAGCCACGGCTGCTGAGAGCGTTCCAGGCTGGGGGGTGGTGGGCAAACTGGGGTCACATGTGTAAGATGAAATTGGCAGCCTCCACTTCCTGGGGGCTCCCCCTGCACCCCCTTCCTCCCTGGCAGTGTTTAGTGTTTGTTGCCATGACAAACAGAAGGAGGGGATTGCCAGACCCCGGGCAGCTGAGCAATGCTGCCGTGCTCGGGAGACCAGCTCTGACTGCGTGTTCCTGTTCTGACACCTCACGCGCCCTGGGGGTGCACCTGCTCCCTGCACGCACCCTGGGGGTGCAGGACTGAGCGTAGCCTGTGCTGCCGAGGTTCAGCCAGCTTCCCCATTGGACACATTTGAAATCTGGTGAAAGTGAGCAGCAGGACAGAGCGGTCTCACGGGGTGGGGGTGGGGGGGGGCAGGGAGAAGGCAGAGGGAATGAGCGGGCTGGGGAAGATGGGTCCCAGAAGAGTCCTGGCACAGGGGTCACAGGCCCGCCCTGGAGGGTAAGAACCCAGTCTTGGTTAGCAGCCAGCCGCTGGAGCCGCCTCTTCCTCCTCCTCCTCCTCCTCCTCTGTTGCTTAGAAGGAAAAAACAAAAACCCAAACCTGACTTTTCCAGATGTGCCTGGTTTCCCAGACCCTAAGTCGGAGTAGGGGATGTGACGGGGAGGGGTGGGGGGGTGGGGGGAGACTGACAGAACAAGCTATGTTTCGGTCCTCCAGGTGCCACAGAAAACAAATCCCACCCTGAACCACCTTGCCTTAACCCTTGGGGTGCAAGCCAGCCTGGTTTGCGCTCGCTGTGGTCAACATCGTGCGAGAAGCTGTCAGTAAATGGGAAGTAACGAATGCAGGAAAGAGGAACTTCTAAACCTGTGCCTGCTGCTTTGTGTCTCTTGCCTCAGGTGGGAAATAATGACTTGACCCTTGTGAACCTTCACCTGGCAGCCTTGATCCTGCCGGGGAGTGAGAATCCAAGCAGGAATCACAGTGACAGCCACCGCTTGGCCAGCTTTGTGCAGACCTTGCAGGAAACCCTGAAAGGTAGGAAGTCCTCTTTCTCCGTGGCTGGGCCAACAGCTCCCACTTCTGGAAGGCAGGCCCGGGGTCACCTCTTGCAAGCATCGCTCCCATCCCTTAGGCTGACCCGGCTGTTGGCAGTGGTGCCTTCTGAGGACACAGAAGACCGCCACCCCTGGGCGTGGTGACATCTGTCTTGGCGGGCCTACCGTGCATGTCCTGCGGTATCGGATTTGGGGGCTCTTCTAGCCTCTCTTTGATGGAAAGATTGTCGGGTGGAAGTAAAGACACCTTCTCTCGTGACCAGTCCTCCTGGTTCAGCTGCCCCTGTGGGGGTGCCCCCTGCAAATTCACATGTGCTCGTCTTGTGAGAGAGAGACCGTGGGTGTTAGGGGACCGGGGAAGTCCTGATGAACACAAGTAGGCTATTTTTCCCTGGTGGGATGCAGGTCGCCCTGAAGGAGCCCCGGCGCTCTCAGGAAATCTGGATGTTCGTCTTGGCTCCTTCACGGTGGTAGGACCTAGACGAGCCCCCCACACACCCCTTGAAGCCCGTCTGGTCAGGGAACGACTGGTGCTCACCTCCCAGAGGCACCCAGTGGGCTCAGTGACTGTGCACAAATGAGGCACATAGTAGGGGCTCAGCAGACAGGAACTGACTCAGAAAATACCAGAACACGGAGAAGAGCAGAACTTTGGGAGGGAGTTGGCTGTCTGGGTCCAGGCACTGCCCCAACCACACAGAAAGTTCTTGTGTGCGGGGCTTACCGGGAAGGAAAGGTTGGCACCGCTGTGAAGACTGGGCTGTTGGCAGCTCGGCTCGGTTACTCAGAGCCCTGCCCTTCTCTAGGTGAGGGCTTCCAGCTGGAGGCCTGGAATTCTCTTCCACGCTCAGTGATACTTCTAGTCTTCTAAGCCTACTGCATGCTAGATGGGCCCTCACATGGGTGATTCACAAGCATCTGGCTACAAAAATAATGAGATCACATTATAAATTTACATCCTAAAAAAGCGTTTTGGTTGTAGTAAAGTGTACGTGACATGACACTGACCGTCTTTGCCATTTTTAAGTGTGTGGTTCCGAGGTGTAAAATTCGTTTACACGGTCTCATGACCATGCCCTCCATCTGCCTGCAGCACGTTTTCCTCTTTCCAAACTGAAACTCTGCACCCCTTCAGCATGAGGTCCCCGCTGCCCCCTTCCCCGGCCCGCAGCGACCACCCTTCTCCTTCCTGGCTCTGTGGATTCGGCTACTCCAGGTGCCGCCGCTGAGTTGGAATCATGCGGTCTTTGTCCTTTTCTGGCTGGCTGGCTTCGCTTACGTCGCTAAGTGAAGTCTCTCCGGTTGGTCTGTGGTGTAGTCTGTGTCAGACTTTGCCTTCCCTTCTCAGGCCGGATGCTATTTATTCTGTTGTCTGTCTACCAAATTTCATTTATCCACCCGCTGGCTGATGGATCCCAGGGCAGTTGCAACCTTTTGGCTGTTGTGAGGAATGCTGCTCTGAACACTGATACACAACTTCCATTTTGAACCAGGATGGGCTGTGACCAGTGTTCTACTTAACTTAGGAGTTTGGGAGCTAAAAAAAAAAAAAAAAAATCAGAACGGTGTTTAAGCTGAGATACTCCATCCAAGAAGCATCTCTGTGGGAAATTGTTCACCCACAGCTGGTTTCTAACCCGTTGAAGAGGATGACCCGATAGCTTTTAAATCTGTGGACATTTCTATCGTTCTCCACCCCAAGCCCTTCGTTGCCTATATGCGGAAGCAGAAAGGGAAAATGCTGGTTGCTAACTTCTCTGGTAACTTCTCATTGCTTTCTGACACCCAGAGAGCGAACAGGTTAACTTGTACCAAGTTGCCAAGGTGACTGTGGACCCACAGGCTGGCTCACCTTGGCTTGTCCAGGAATGGACAGTGACTTCTGTTCCCTGCATCCCTATGCTTCTAACTGATACCCACTGAATGGGTGACAGCAGACCCGAGGGTTCCGGAAGTGCTCCAGCCTGCCCCAGGTGCAGGGGCAGATCCATTATTAGCAGCGGTGGCGGAGCTAAAGACAAAGCTCTTTATTCCACAGCCTTCTACCAGAGCAGACAGAAGCAATTTGATTCCCAAACTCTGGGCCTTTCTGCCTTTGTCTGGAATGTGCATCTGGGCTGACGTGAGCGTGTGGGCCAGGCCTCTGATGGACTGTCCTTCTTTCAGACCCCCCGGGGCTCACTCTGTGAACTCTGCTAGCGTGAAACCCAGTGCGTGGTGATGCCTGGCATCTGGGTTGGACCGTCCCTCAGTGGGGACCAGCTCCTGCCGTTGCCCCTGGCATTCTGCAAATCTGGGCACTATCTGAGGAGATCAGCCCCAAGCATTCTCCCCTCACTCCTGGGAACTAAGGGGCCCACCCCAGGTGGGTGGCTTTGTAAGAGGGTTCAGGCCTTTGCACACCTGTGGATTCTCAGAGGCAATCTTGTTGATGTCCTCAATGGCACCTATTTAATGTGAAGCAGATAAGTCATGGGAGACCCGGATGTGCCCATTCAGAAAGAGAGCTGTTGTTTTCATTCTTTTTTTTTTTAATTAAGATTTTATTTGACAGAGATCACAAGTAGACAGAAAGACTGGCAGTGGGTGGGGGGCGGGGGGAGGGAAGCAGGCTCCCCGATGAGCAGAGAGCCCAATGCGGGGCTCGATCCCACGACCCTGAGATCATGACCTGAGCTGAAGGCAGAGGCTTCAACCCACTGAGCCACCCAGGCGCCCCTGTTTTCATTCTTGAAGTTACACAGAGCTGGGTATGTTGACTCTTGACACCAGCATCTCTCCTGGTTTCAGAATTGGCTTTTTTGGCCCAGACTTCTTCATTAATTGGGAACGTTCTGCATCTATTCTCATAACCTTCAGATTTTCTTGTTGTTTAATAAATGCAGCATCTTTCTTTACTTTCAAAAAGCCCATGTGCTTTCTGGGTTTTCCTCACGCCTCATTCATGCATCCATTGCATACTCGTTTACTCAGCAGCCTATTCCCTGCCCAGGGGATTTTGTGACAAACGCCACCCCCCCACCCCCCGCCATGTCCCCATGTCTCTTGCATTCTAGCCATTTGTGAAGAGCCGGGGACTTGGGGGCTGGCCTGGTGCGCTGGAGGTTGCTGTTCAGCCTCTCGGAGACTTGGCCCGTGAGGGCTCCAGGGTAGGCATTGGCACGGGTCAGGTAGGAGTGGTCCTGGGTCTGCTTCCCTGCTGAAGTTGGCACTGATTTCTCAAGACAGGGAGAGCTTGCCCTGCTCTGGGCAGCAGGGTTGTTGAGATGTGGTGTGGCAGCACTGTGACACCTCTGGGCCACACAGTGGGGCTGCAGAATCCTCTTCAACCCCTTCGGCCTCTAGCGGTGGGAGAGACTGCTGCGCTGCCTGAGCGCCCTCTGCTGGTAGCTCGTGTCATTTCACTTTGGATTTCTCTGCCTCTAGCCATTATTGCTGCAACATATTGGTGTTCAAGAAAAAAATGTGCTGAGTGTCTCAGATACACTTGGCTCTCATTCATAAACTGCCTTCCTCAAAGCCTCTCTAGCAAGTTAGGATGGGAACCCTCCTCCCCATGATAATGTGGCTCCCCCGAGGAAACCTGGAGACAGGAAGTGATGGTTAGGCAGAGATGATGGGCATCCCGGAGCCTAGCTGGGGTCCACTGTCCTCTTGGAATGTCTGCTCTGTCTGGGAAATACTTTGTGATGATTCCACTTACTCTAGTGTATGTCAAATGATGGTAGAAATACTGGAAATACTCTAAAGAGAAAACCTTCCCACTCTGGCCCTGTATTAGTCGGTTAGGGCCGCCACAACAAAATACAAGAGTCTAGGTGGCTTAGACAATAGAAATTTATTTCTATTTATTCCAGTCCGGGAGGCTGGAAGTCTGAGAACAAGGTGTGGGCAAGGGTGGTTTCTCCCAAGGCCTCTCTCTTTGACATGTAGATGGCCACCATCTTGTATCTTTGCATGGTTTTCCCCACCAGGCCCAATGAACGTTTATCAAGCTCTTGTTAAATACCTGGTTAAGACCCTCAGGCTTTTTCTGCTACAAGATTTGGAACACATGAGCTGGAACAGGGGTGATCTCTGGAAAAGCTCCCCTTTTCCAGATGTGTTACTAACCTACTCTTAAAGTCTTGTGGGCATGTTGGGTTTTCTTGTTTTTTGGGGGGAGGTTTTTTAGTGTTTTTTTGGTTTGTTGGTTGCACGAGGTATTTAGAAAAACTGGAAGAATGAGAACCAGATAGATGCACTCCTGACCCTGGGGAGTCTAATCAGAGAACGAGAGTTCACTTTGTGGGCTGTGACCAGTTTTGGGTTGGCCTCCCAGCGCCTCTTAAATGCCTGCTTTTTCTTTCTTTCCCCTGCAGGAGAAAAAGACATGATTGTTTTGGGGGACTTCGGCCAGGGTCCTGAGAGCAGTGACTATGATATCCTGAGGAAAGAAAAATTCTACCACCTGGTCCCTGCACACACCTTCACCAACATCAGCACCAAGAATCCCCAAGGCTCGAAGTCTCTGGACAACATCTGGATCAGTAAAAGCTTGAAGAAGGTCTTCACAGGTAAGGGAGAAGTCCCTCAGTCTTTGTCCTGCTCAGAAAGGGAGTAAGAGAGACTTGTCCAGACTGATAGTCCCAGATCCTTTGGCTTGATGACTCTGGTCAGGAGTTCTCCTCCCTCCTCTGTGGGATGATATATGGCTTAGGCTGGTACTTACAGGATGATATATGGCCTAGGCTCCCTTGTAACTATAATTCAAACAGCTAATCTGAAGAGGGAAGGGGGGCTATGAAAACTGGTTAAAAGGCAGTCACTGATCTTCAGCAGGGGCAGACCTGGTGATAGGCCAGCAGAGTACGGGTTCTGAGAGGAGCCGAGAGCTTACTCTAATTTTAAGGACACTTAGTCGTTTAGCAGGCATTCATCAAGCCTCATCATGTTCAAGCGCTGCGTGTGGCCTGTGGTTTCCTGACCCACTGTCGGTGCCCCAAGGAGCAGCCGCTGAGGACGAGCGGACCCGTCTCAGAGCATCGTGACAGGATGCGAGACGTATTTTACCCAGACCGCACGAGCGCCAGGGTGCGGTGGGTAATCTCAGTGCGGCAAAGCAGCCCCCGTGACCCCCAGACCAGTAGCCTGCCGAGCAGACTGCGGGTCAGGAAACAGTCAGGAATAGGCCAGTGATGGGTAACGTATTCTGATGAACAGCAGGAACCGAGGCTCTCCATCCTGCCCGGCTGCTTTGCTAAGCCCCAGCATGTTACTCATGTGCTTCAGTGAGAGGTTTAAAATGCATGAAGTACCAGCTCTGGAGTTGGCCTAGCAGCACCTCGTGGGCAGCCAGCACTGAGGTCCTCAGCAGAATTTCCAGTCCAGGCTGTGTCACCAGCTCCTAGCGCATCTCTCTGGGTGCTGGTTTCCGGTCGGACTGTGTCAGGGGTGGGTCTGCAGGATGAAGGAATGGGTCCCAGCGAGAGTGACGATCATCCAACTGGGGGAGACACAGTTTGCCGAAAGGTGCTGCTTGCTGGAGGTCGGCCCCAGGCTGCAGGAGGGGATGCTCTCATCAAAAGAGAAAACAGGGCCGGAAGGAAGTTCGAAATCATTTTATTGGTCCCCTTGCTGTGAAGTTCTAGAAACTCAGGTGCAGGGAGGAGCAAAAGAACTGATTAGGCAATCTGTAGGTCTTTGGGAAAAACATCAACGTGTACGTGAGAAGACATTCAACATCACTCATCATCAGGGAAATGCAAATCAAAACCGCAGTGAGATATCATGTCTTTGAGAGACACTTGATCTTGATTCACATACTTATTCTTGCTGCTCAGATTAGAAGAGGTATATGGTGAGGAGGAGGTCAACCATAGGCTGATGGGTATGGCGATGAGTGGGAGGCCCAGCCCCAGGGAGACTTTGATGCCTACGTGGTAAGCCCTCGCTTGTCCAGAAGATCAGATTGGCCAAAACCTGTCGTTTGCCCCGGTGAGCAGGGGCTCTGAGAGGTATTGTCAGGGCATGCTGGCTCCCATCTGCAGCAGAGGTCTCCACCTGCTGGCCCGTGGCCCCAGTCAGCCCCAGGCCTGATATGGGGTCTCGGTTCCCTCTCCCTCCAGGTCACTGGGCCGTAGTGAGAGAAGGCCTCACGAACCCTTGGATTCCCGATAACTGGTCCTGGGGTGGAGTGGCTTCTGAGCACTGCCCCGTGCTAGCTGAGTTTTACGCCGAAAAGGATTGGAACAAGAAGGAAGGCCCTCGGAATGGCAACGGGGTCACCCTGGAGCGAAGTGAAGCCAACATTAAGCACGAGCGATGATGGTACCCATCGGTCTCTCCACCTCTGAGTCTGGAGGGCCCCGGGCAGGGGAGTCCCCCCGGGCAGGTGAAGATGCGGAGCAGAACTGCATTTTGGTCTTGGGCCTGACAACACTGGCCCCCCCCCTGGGCCGCGACCTGCCTGCCTTCTCTGTGGACACTCTTGGACCTCTCATGGGGGAGGTCCTATCAGAAGCACAGTGCGGGACCGAGATGTCTTGTGATCTGGGGATGCCGTCCACCCCCGCAGACGCAGGCTGGCCACCCGCTGCCCCTGGGGAGCGGCATGCACAGAACCCTGATGGGGCTCCTGGGGCAGAGGGGGTGGTCTTGGGCTCGGTCTGAGCCATGCCAGAAGCACTCGTCTCTGACCACTGGTCCATGACGCTCTGGCTGCAGATTGCATAAAGCTTTTAACTGTGATTGAGCTGAGCACTCTTCTCAAATATTTTGAGTGGTGATTTTTAGTTTTGTTTTGAAAAAATAAACAGAGATGAACTTGCCTGGTTGCAGTGAGCGTCCCGGGGGTGGGTCCTTCCCCCCGCCCCCACCTGCTGGTGTTTTGTGCCCACTTCCGGTGCCTCTGTGAGGCTGTGGTCCTGGGATCTGCTCCTTTACACCCCCCCACTTTGCCGAGTTGCCTCCCACACCCCTGTTGACCCCCTGCGGTCGCTATAAAATCTATGACCTTCTCCCTCCCAGTCTGTTCTTCATCTTCTGATCCCTGTGCCAGCCTGTCCTGTATACCGAGTGTCATTTGTGTCTCTGGCCTTTCAGTGTGCGGCAAGAATTCTCTCAGTGATCCTATTTCCTCCCTCCCTCCCCACCCACTTCAACTGTCTGTCTGATTCCTAGCCCAGAGCTGCCCTACAGTGATCCTGAGGACTATCTGTTAACTCTGGATCCCCAGGAAGCTGAGCCTGGGGCTATTGAGGGAGGGTTCATCTTTGTGGGGGTTGGGGGAGTGGGCAGAGGGACAAGCCCATGTTAATGGCCACTAGGTACCCCTCCCTTTGTTGGCACGGTTCTCCCTTAGGTCTCCTGCGGGACCAGATTATAACGCCTGTTTCCAAAGAAACCGAGGCTTAGAGCACTTAATCTCCTACAGGTCACATAACTGGTAAGTAGATGGGATCCAAACCCAGGCCGAGAGCCCGTGCCCATGTGTCCATTCTATGCTTGCCAACACTGATGTTGCAAAGGTAGCGACACTGATAGTGAATGTGTGAGTCCTAAGCCTAGATGATGAGTTACTCCAGGTCACCATGGGAGCCGAGGCTTCATTCCTCCCTCCACGCTGAAAACCTGGTGTGGGCCAGGACCCAGAAACTGTTGTCACCACACAGTGTGAACCCAGTGGCCTGGGCTGGGGCCAGATACAGCGACAGATGCCTATTTTCCACCAAAGACCATCTTCTGGACCACCTGGCTGCAAGGAGCATCACTGATCGTGGGCCCAGGAACAAAGTCCTCCAGGTACTCTGAGGGTGCCTGGGCTTGAGCCGGGCCGCTCCGAGGGACCATCTCCGGTGGGGGGTTGAGTAGCGCCTCTCCCTTGGGCTCAGACTGTGCCACTGGAGGCATGAATGAGCCTGGACCCAAAGCACTGAGTTAGAAGGAAACGGCATGGCAGGGAAGAAAGGGTGCTTCCCAGCAAAGCAGACCTTTTTTGGTGCCTCTTTTTTGGTTGTGTCTAAAGCACAAACTTCCACCAGCATTCACCAGCCAGCTGCCCCAAATCCTTCTGGCCAGCCTGGCTTTTGCACCAAAGCAATGGAAAGAAAAGGCTTAAGTGAGAGGAAAGAAAAAGAAATCCAATTAAATGACCTAATCGAAGGTCATTCTGTTTGAGGCGGGGGCTGGGGGCAGAACGAAGCAGCTACATCTCCAACACAGAGTGGGTCCTGGCTTTTGCTCCTAACAGTCAAGCAGTTGCTTGGGAGGCCCGTCTGTAGGTGGGCGGCCTGTCTGCAGGGGGGCCGCCTGTCTGCAGGGGGAGCTGCTGCTCTAGCCCCAGCCTTCTTGGTTTTTGCTTTTGCTGGGATGATTTTGGCTTGGGTTTTGTTTTGCTTTGCTTTTTTCTTGTTTTTGCCATCTTTAATTAATAGATGTTATTTTTAAGAGTGGTTTTAGGTTTGTAGGAAACTAGAGGGGAAAGCACAGAGCTCCCACACCCCGCTGTAGTTTTCCGTGTCGTTAATGGTACTGTGGTGTACTCACTACCCCTGAGGAACCGGTATGGATACATTACTATTAACTGGAGTCCATAGTTTACTTTAAGGTTTACTCTTTGTACATTCCATGTGTTTCAACAAATGTGTAAAGACATACATCCACTTTTCTCTGATTTAAAAATCCTCTGTGCTCTTTGCTATTCGTCACTCCCCTCCCTGCCCCCCCAGCAACCACTGGTCTTTCTACTGTCTCCCTAGTTTGCCTTTTCTAGAAGGCCACATAGTTGCAGTCAGTCTGTAGCCTTTTCAGGTTGGCTTGCCTTTAATAACCTGTGTTTAAAATTCATCTGGGTCTCTTCATGGCCTAGTAGCTCTTTTCTTGTTTTTGCTGAACCGTAGTCCGTCCGATGGACTTTATCTGCCCCTACCCCTTGGACTGTTTCTAAACCCTCCCCTTCTCCAGACTTTCCTCCCCCCCATCCCCAACTCTGTCCTCAGGTGGGACATTTCCATCCCATTCTTCCCTTCCTTCCCTCCTCATTCTTTTCTTCCTTCCCCTACTTTCCAGGATTGTTCAAGAAGGGCCCCACTGCAAAGCCACTTTGTTGGAAAAGCCCAGAGGAGTGCCCTGATTTACAGCAGGGTTTCTGGCAGGTGGGTTTGGGCAGGAGACCCGAGGGAATTATGTGCTAGGGACCCCGAAAGCCCCAGGGGCCAAGTGGAAGCTCTGCCATCCTCCCTGGGTCCTTCTATCCTGGAGCAGCACAGGCGACCACAGCCCCTCCCCTGACCATTGTCCCACAGAGGTCCTGTGATCAGAGCGCTCCCCTCCTCTCTTTGCACAGGAGCCAGTCAGCAGGGCCCTGGGGACCATCTCTCTGTTCTGCGGCCCCTGCCCCGCCCCTTACTGTCCCCAGACTTCGGGGCGGGGCAGCCAGAAGCCCTCCTGTGCCACAGATAATTGGGCCCAGGCTAGGACTCCCTCACTACCGCTTGGAAGATGTCAAGAGAAGCGAAGTGGGCATGGCCCTCGAGAGCGGGCTGCAGTCTTCCAAAGCCAACGGGATGTCCTTTTGTTTCTTTGGATCTCAGGGTTGGAGTCCCCCCCCCCCCCCCCGCCCCCCGCGTGCTCCCACGCAGATCCCGTCCCACTGGAGTGAGTGAGGAGCCCGCCTGGCAGGAGGCTCTGCCGTCTGGGACTGGGAGGTGAGTGAACGTGACGTGGGAGGGCCACGGGGCCTGCTTTCAAAGGAAGGGAATTCGTGGCTGCAGCACCACGCAGCTCTCTTAAACTGCCTCTTGCTTTTAAATAATTGTTGCACACGCTTATTGGCTGCTCACTGTCCCAAGCACTTGAGACTTAACTGCTTCACTCCTCAGAAGAGTTCAGTGAGGTTGGTTCTATTGTTTGCGCTCCTCCTACAGTTGAAGGAGCTGAGGCACAGGGAAAGGAGGACATGAGGGACTCTGTTTTCACTGTGATAAGGAGGGCAGTTGGTCTGCGATGCATCAAACAGACACACAGGGCCTCGGGAAATAAGTGGCCTTGACAAAGGCAGATGGGACTAATGCCAAACGGACAAGCCGGGGAGCTTTTGCTGGGGCTTCTGACTTTCTGGAAAGTGCCTGGGAGGCTGAGTGGTCGAGGGTGACCGAGGCGTTGGTCTTACCCAGCAGCGCGCAGGCTGAGGAAAGCAGGTGGGAGAGGCCCAGGTCCCCTCACCGCTGCAGGCCAACGGTGCAGGTGGGTGCAGACAAGTCTGAGGGTCACAGGGTGGGCTGGGGCATCCTGGGAACTCTGGCTTGTGCCTCCTAGGGTGTCTCCGGCTCCTCCCTTTTTCTCTGATGGGTGCCTGTGGCCCGGTTGGGCTTGGTAACATGGACAGTTCAGGTCCGTGAGAGCAGCGAAATTCAAAGGCCTGTGAAAGAGAGTCAGGAAAAAGGTCTTTGTCTCCGGAGCACCATGTCCTTGGGTGGCAGTGGTTCCCAGTGGCTGGGCAAGGAGGGACAAGAGGGAGAGAGAGAAAGCCTCTGAAGACCTTCCTGGTCGGCCTGTGTCTTCCTGAGTCCGGTCTGCTGAGTGGGCTGGGCTCCAGTCAGTGGTCAGTGTTGGGAGAGGGACGTGCCGAGGTGCCCTGCTGACCTCCATTATGATGAATCACTTAACATATGATTTGGGTGGGGGGGATGCAAGCAGCAAGGACTCAGTTTTTACTGTGATGAGTGAGCGCACTTGGCCGGCATTGTGTGATCACATAGAACCTGCAGCCTTGGACAGAGCCCGACTTTGCAGCTGGAGGAAGGTGTCCAGCCCCTGGGCCCGGGCCCACTGTGTTTCCTGTAGTAGTTTATTCCTTTTGGGCTCTGAGATGTGCTGAGGTGGCGTTTTTAAACAGAGGTCCCAGAGATGGTTTTCTCTGGAAAGAAGGGCCAACAGGATATTGTCTCTGTGCTCTGCTTTAAGGAATCCTATGAATTTTCCTAGTTAGAAAAATAACACACACACACACACACACCCCCCCATAAAACCCAAGGTCAGGGAGTGAGGAAATGGCAGGATGAGGCCAGCTACGGCCCAGATGTGCTGAGTGCTGGCGGGCTCACTGAACTACATTTCCTTGGCGCTCCTTTTACCTTTGGCTCTAAAGGGCTGTGTCTAACCGAGCTGCGGAACAAGGAGAATCACTTTCTAGGGTGGTGGGCCTCCCACTCTGGTACATGGAGGAGTCACCCAGGAGCTTTCTGGCAAGCAGGTTCTTTAGCCCTAACCCAGGGAGTCTGATAATGGAGCGCTGGTTAGGTCTGGCTTGTGGCCCAGCAGAATCAATGAAGGTGCCCTGAGACTCACCCTTTGAGAAACACCAATTTGGGGTGGACTTTAAGTGCCTAGAAATGTCTGAGCCTCCTCTACATAGTACTAAAGATAGGGCATCAAGAAGACATGGGGTAGTTGATTCGAATTTCAGTGTGGCTTTTAATGACTAGGTAAGCGGCTTCTTCAGTGGGGCCAGTAACTGTGACTAGTACCAGGTCTCGGTAAGAGAGCCCCAGGAGCCAAACAAGCGAAGGCTCAGAGCTGACAGGCTGCCGAAGCGTTGTTACTGTGACTGTTGGGTTAAGTGTCTGAGCCCTGGGCTTGCTGATGCCGCAGGGGTCTTTGCATGACTTAATTAGCAAACATAAGACCAGGTTTCAAAGACTGATGTTGAGTAAATCCTCACTATTTGGTAAACAACTGGAGCTCTAGGAATTTATCGAACTTTCCTTCTGAATTTTTCTGAACATCATTCTTCATCACTTACTTATTCAATCTTAAAATACTGAAGAATTTTTTAGAAGTTTGATCTTTCCACGTTGATCACACGGTGGGGTCTCATGGGCCCACATGCAAGCGGCGGGCAGGCTGAGTAGTTCCGGTCCTGAGGCTAACCAGGGTCCGTGAATGTATGCGAGGATCAGACCCGAGAGCCTTTGCAGGCAGCTTCCAGATGGACCCTGGAGGCAAGGGCCCCCCATTTCCTCCTCAACATAACATACAGTATATTTGTGTTCTCAAAGCCTGGGCTTGTCCCTGATGACCCCAGTCACTTACTAACGCCTAAACACCTCGGTGCTTGGGCATCCCAGTTTATAGGTGTGTTACCTAGGGGTATGGGGTCATGAAGGAGAAGGCCTCTGTGTGGTTCCCAGTGTTTCATCTGAAGACAGTCCAGCAGCTTATAGAGTTTGAAGGGTGCATCGTTACCAGGTACCTGGGGTGTGGGACAGAAGACCTAGAGTCTCCCTAGAGGTGTGGCACATCAAAGCACTGTGGGCTTGAGGTCAGAAGTTGTGAATTCCTTAGCCTTGCCTGTGATCCAGATACAGTGGGGACCTCAGTTTGTGAGCCATTGTTAGCTGTTGAGCTGAGAAATCTCTTCAGCCAGAGGATCTGTATTTTTCCTCAGTATCTCCTCTTATTTCTCAAAAAGGTAAACACTGGCGTTATTAAGAAGTGTCTTAGGTATTTGTATTAGGAAGCTGTGGTAAGATAAAAGAGCATCTGAATTTCATATTGTTCTCATCTCACGTAGATTTGCTTGTTTTAAACAGACCTATTAAAATGTTATTGAAGATACCTCTCAAGACCAAATAGTATTTAATATACTTTAGCATATAATATACTTGATATATTTATACATAGAGTATGTATATTGGTTTTTAGCCCAACTCAAGAAATTTTTGTGGCAAACTCATTAGTGAGAGATTAAAATTGGATACAAGAGGACACTCGATTTTGGAATAGGACTTCAGTAACTCCTTCTCTTGAGCTCTTGATAGGGATATACACATCTTCCTAGAAGATTAATGATTGCTTAAAGTCAAAGTGTAGGTCTGGGTTTAACTCTAAGGTTAACCAGCAAGATTAGTCATCTAGCCGGCCTCCAGCCTGTAATAAAATAGGGGAAGGAAGAGCCGGGAGAGAAGGGGGGAAAAAAAAGAGCTCATGGTTCTTCTAGTGGATAGTAGTGGAGTGGCATGCAAATTCACTCGAGCTCAAATAACTGACTCTAGAGTTAGGTCTTCTAGACCCAGGACGGCCCATTTACCTGTAAGATACAAGATACTTAATTTCCTTTAAGAAACACAGTGATTAACCAGAGATGTGCAGTAAATATGATAGGATTATTTTTAAAGGGTAAGAGAAACAAATCTGATTTATCTAAATTTGAGATATTTGCACCTGGGGTAATCATAAATTTGCTGTTCTTGAGAACTTTGATATAGATGGTGTTAGGGACTTTTTCAGGTTTATCTAATCCCCATATTGGAAAAAATAATTTCCAGCATTCAAATTCCACTATTTTTTTTTTAATTTGTTAATTTTTTTTTTAAAGATTTTACTTTTTTTTTTTTTTTTTTGACAGAAAGAGATCACAAGTAGGCAGAGAGTCAGGCAGAGGGAGGGGGAGAAGCAGGCTCCCCGCTGAGCAGAGAGCCCGATGCGGGGCTCGATCCCAGGACCCTGAGATCATGACCTGAGCTGAAAGCAGGGGCTTTAACCCACTGAGCAACCCAGGCGCCCCTGAAATTCCACTATTTTTAAAGAATAAACCATCATAACTTTATTTAAAGAGTTCATATCTTAGAATAATCTGACATATTAAATGGAAAAGTCAAAATACAAAAATATATGTAGTAACTGTGCTAAAAAGAAAGCAGAGTAGTTTTGCATATTTGATTGTATATGCATAAAATATCTCTGGGACACAACACACACAAAAATAGTGAGGTTAGTTGTCTTGTTTTTCCGAGCGTCATTGAGCTATGATTCATATAGAACATTATGGAGTATAATGTGATTTTTTTTTTTTTTTTAAGATATTATTTATTTGACAGAGACACAGCGAGAGAGGGAACATAATCAGGGGGAGTGGGAAAGGGAGAAGCAGGCTTCCCACCAAGCAGGGAGCCCAATTCAGGTCTCGATCCCAGAACCCTGGGATCATGACCTGAGCCAAAGGCAGACGCTTAACCCACTGAGCCACCCAGGAGCCCCTAATGTGGTGACTTGATACATTTATATATTATGAAATGATTAGCACAGTAGAATTAGTTAACACCTCTACCACCTCACATAATTACCATTTCTTTTCTGTGGTGAGAACATTTAAGATCTACTCTCTTGGGGCACCTGGGTGGCTCAGTGGGTTAAAGCCTCTGCTTTCGGCTCAGGTCATGATCTCAGGGTCCTGGGATCGAGCCCCGCATCGGGCTCTCTGCTCAGCGGGGAGCCTGCTTCCCCCTCTCTCTCTGCCTGCCTCTCTGCCTACTTGTGATCTCTCTCTCTGACAAATAAATAAATAAAATCTTTTAAAAAAAAATCTACTCTCTTAGCACCTTTCAAGTATATAATACAGTATTAATAACTATAGTCACCATGCTGTACATTAGATCTTTCAGAACTAACTCGAACTTTGTATCCTTTGACTAACGTCTCCCCAGCTCCATCCCCTGGAAACCATTATTCCACTCTGTGTCCATGAGTTTAGCTTTTTTAGATTCCACATATAAGTGATAATCATACAGTATTCGTCTTTCTGTGATATATTTCACTTAGCATAATGCCTTCAAGCCCATCCATGTTGCAAATGGCAGGATTTTCTTCTTTCTCATGGCTGATTAATAGTCCAGCATGCGTGCGTGCGCGTGTATGCACATCTTGATCCATTCAACTTTTGACAGACACTTAGGTTATTTCCATATCTTGGCTATTGTGAATAATATTGCAATGAACATGGGAATGCAGATATCTATCCAATACCCTATCTTTATTGGAAGTGGGATTACTGGATCCTATGGTAGTTCTATTTTTGATTTTTTGAGGAACCTCCCTACTGTTTTCCATACTTGTTTTACTGAGTTATATTCTCACCAACAGTGTACAAGTCCCTTTTCTCCATATCCCTGCCAATACTTATCTCTTGTCTCTTTGATAATAGCTATTCTAACAGGTGTGAGGTGATACCTCATTGTGGTTTTGATTTGCATTTCCCTGATGATTAGTGATGGTGAGTGTCTTTTCACATACATATTGGCAATTTGTATGTGTACTTTGGAAAAAATGTCTCTTCAGCTCTTTTGCTCATTTTAAAATCAGATTGTATTTTTTGCTCCTGAGTTACATGAGCTACTTGTATATTTTGGATATTAACCCCTTAGCAGATATACGATTTGCAAATATTTTCTCTCATTCCATAACTTGTCTTTTCATTCTGTTGTTTCTTTTGCTGTGCAGGAGCTTTTCAGTGTGATGTAGCCCCACTTACTTTGCTCTTATTACTTCTACTTTTGATTTCATAAAAAATGAAAAGTTGCCAAAAAAAAAAAAAGAAAAAAAGTTGCCAAGACCAGTGTCAAAGAGCTTTACCCCATGATTTCATTGAGGATTTTTATGGTTTCAAGTCTTGTGTTTTAAGTGTTTAATCCATTTCGAGTTAATTTTTGTGAGAGATCTAGGACATCCAATTTCATTCTTCTGCATACAGATACCCAGTTTTCCCAATACTATTCATTGAAGAGACTGTCCTTCTCCCATTGAGTATTATGGGCCTTCCATTCTGTAATATTGGTCTGTGTGTCTATTTTTATGCCTGTATGTTTGGATTACTATTGCCTTGTATTGAAATCAGGAAGTACGATGCCTCTGGGTTTTTGTTCTTTTTCAAGATTGCTCTACTGATTATCCAGGGTCTTTTGTTGTTCTGTATGAATTTTAGAATTTTTTTCTATTTTTGTGGGAAAAGAAATCACTGGGTCCTGGGCTTTTCACACTGGAATTTTGATAGGGATTCCATTGCATCTACACAGGGCTTGGGTAGTATGAACATTTTAACAGGATAAATTCTTCTGAATTCTTTCTTTCCATTTGGTTGTGTCTTCTTCCCTTTCTTTCATGAAAGTCTTATAGTTTTAAGTATATAGAACTTCATTAATCTATTAAGTATTTCATCATTTTTTATAATGTGAATGGCATTTTCTTTTTCAGATACTTCATTGTTAACACTTACAGAGACTCAACTGATTTCTGTATGTCGATTTTGTATCTTGCAACTTTATCGAATATGTTAATTAGTTCCATGGTGGAGCCTTCAGGATTTTCTATATATGAAATCATATCTGGAAATAGAGAAAATTTTACTTTTGCATTTCCTGTTTGGATTTATGTATGTATATATGTATGTATTTGCTCTTGCCTGATTGCTTTGGCTAGGACTTCTAGTAACATGTTGAATGGGAGTAGTGAGACTGGGCATCCTTGTCTTGTTCCTGATCTGAGAGGATGCGTTTTTAACCTTTCACCATTGAGTGTGATATTGGCTTTGGGCTTGTCATGTGTGGCCTTTATAATGTTGAGGTTCATTCCCTCTATACCCAATTTTTTGAGAGTTTTTATCGTGAAGCGATGTTGAAATTTGTCAAAGGCTTTTTCTGCATTTATCGAGATCAGATTATTTTTATATTCTGTTAATGTGGTGTATTACATTTTTGATTTGTGTATGTTGAATCATCCTTGTTTCCCAGGAATACATCCCACTTTTCACGATGTAAGATCCTTTTAATGTTCTGTTTAATTTGGTTTGCTAATATTTTGTTGTGAATTTTTGTATCTGTATTCATCAGGGAGATTGGCCTGTAGTTTTGTTACTGAAGTATCCTTATCTGGCTTTGGTAGCAGAGTAATTCTCACAGAATGAGTTTAGGAGTGTTCTTTTTTGGAAGAGTTTGAGAAGGAATGGCATTAATTCTTCTCTAAATGTTTGGTAGAATTCACCAGGAAAACGATGTGACCCTGAATTTTTGTTAAATTTTTGATTATTCCTTTGGTGCCCTTGCTTAGTACTGGTCTGTGTTCAGATTTTTCATTTCTTCCTTATTCAGTCTTGGTAGGTTGTATCTGTATATTTCTAAGAATTTATACATTTCTTCTGAGTTATCCAGTCTGATGGTGTAAAATTGCTCATAGTCTCCTATAATCCTTTGTGTTTCTGTGGTATCAATTGCAATGCCTTTCATTTCTGATTTCATTTGACTCTTCTTTGTTCTTAGTGTAGCTAAAAGTTTGCCTATTTTGTTTATCTTTTAAAAAAACCCAACTCTTAGTTTTGATTTTTTTTTTCCCTATTGTTTTTCTGGTCTGTATTTTTCCTCTGATCTTTGTTATTTCTTTCCTTCTGTTAACTTTGGACTTATTCTTCTGTTTTTCTAGTTTCTTGAGGTATAAAGTTACATTGTTCAAGATTTTTTAAAATTAATGTTAGCATTTATCATTATACACATCTCTCCTGGAACTGCTTTTTCTGGGTACCATAAGGTTTGATATATTATATTCCCATTTTCATTTGTTTCAAAGTTGTTGGTTTTGTTTTGTTTTTTTTTTTATTTCCCTTTGATTTCTTCTTTGACCCATTGGTTGTTCAGGAGCATGTTGTTTCATTTCCACATATTTGTGAATTTTCCAGTTTTCCTCCTTTACTTCTAGTTTTATACCATTTTGGTCAGAAAAGATAGTTGATTTCAGTCTTCTTAACTTTCCTAAGATCTGTTTTGTGACCGATTAAATGATCTATCCTGAAGAATGTTCTGTGTGCACTTGAGAAGAATGTGCCTTCTGTTGTTGTTGGATGGAATGTTCTGTATCTGTTAGACCATTTCTGTCTAAAGTGTAGTTCAAGTCTAACGTTTCCTTATTAATTTTCTGCCTGGAGGATCTATCCATTGTTGAAAGTGGAATATTGAAAGTCCCCTACTGTTGTTGTATTGCTGTCTATTTCTCTAATCATGTGTATTTGCCTAATATGTTTAGGTTCTTCAGTTCTGGGTACTTCTGTGTTATGAC
>CM053614.1:34353494-34374700 GCA_028646535.1 Procyon lotor
TGTTGTCTGATTGCTGAGGCTAGGACTTCTAGTACTATGTTGAATAGCAGTGGAGATAGTGGGCATCCCTGCCGTGTTCCTGATCTCAGGGGAAATGCTGAGAGCTTTTCCCCATTGAGAATGATATTTGCTGTGGGCCTTTATATCCTTTTAAACTGACCCCTTTATAATTATATGATGATCTTCTTTGTCTCATTACTCTTTTGGGCTTCAAGTCTACTTTGTCTGATATTAGTTACCCCTGCTCTCTTTTGGTTTACACTCGTGTTCAGTATTTTTTTCCTTACCTTCACTTTGGGCCTATGTCTGTCCTTAAAGCTGAAGTGAATCTCTTGTAGGCAGCATGTAGTTAGATCTTGTTTGTCTATCCTGCAGTCTATGCCTTTTGTTTGGTATAATTTTTGGTAGTAAGAATTTATTGATGCTATCTTAATGTTTTTTAGCTATTCTATATTTTCCTTGTTTCTTATTTCCTCTCTTGCATCCTTCATTTGCAAATGCATGATTTTCCATAGTAGATAGGCATTGATTCACTTCTCTATCCTTTGTAAATCTTCTGTAGGCTTTTGCTTTGTGGTTACCCTAAGGTTTACATAAAACATAGATATAACAGTCTGGTTATGCTGATAACTTAACTTCAATTGCATACAAAAATTTGATTCCATTCTTGCATTTTTTATGTCCTAACTTACCTCTTTTTTTGTTTTGTCTTTTAAGATTTTTTTCATTTGACAGAGAGAGGGAGAGATCACAAGTAGGCAGAGAGGCAGGCAGGGTGGGGGGAAGCAGGCTTCCCACTGAACAGAGAGCCCAGTGCGAGGCTCGATCCCAGGACCCTAAAATCAGGACCTGAGCTGAAGGCAGAGGCTTAAACCCACTGAGCCACCCAGGTACCCCCTAAACTTACCTCTTTTTATATTATGTATTCATTAACAAGTTATAATAGTTACTTTTGATGCTCTGTCCTTTAACCTTTATTCTAGTCTTATGTGATTAATACACAACCATATCACAATAGGAGTATTCTGAATGTGAATATGTATTACTTTTACTAGTGTGCAACTAATCACTTTTATTTCAGCTCAAACTCCTTTCAATTTACAGATTTTTAAATTTATTTTTTAGGTATTCAAGTAGACTATAATTTTAATTGATTAAGCAAGACTGACAAAAACAACTGCATAGCAGGATGCCTGGTTGGGTCGGTTAAGTGTCTGCCTTCGGGCTCAGGTCATGATCCCTGGGTCTTGGGATTAGTCCCACTGAAGAGGAAGCCTGCTTCTCCCTCTGCCTGCCCTCCCCCCTTTGAGAAATAAAATCTTTAAAACAAGAGAGAAACAACTGCATAACAAAGTGCTAGGGACATGAATTACAAGAGAATAAAAGCATTTTAAAGGAGGAGGTATCAGGTGGGCATAATCAGAAGGTGTGGAGCGGTAGGAGTGCTGTAGGAGAGGGGTGAGCTGTCATAAGGATGGATGGAAACCTGACTTAGAAGGGAGCAAATGCAGAAACGTGAACTACAAAATGCTGCTGTTTAAAATTCATCTAAATCTGTGCTACATAGGATTCCAGTGATTGGGGAGTTGACGCTAACGCATCCTGGGTGAATCACAGAATACATCTTAGTGCTGTAGAATCATGACAGACTCGGTCTGTTACTGTGGTGGAACTACACTGGCCATAAAGTACAGCTACCTGGGGTGCATAGTCGAGATCAACTCTGCTACTGAAATTTTATTGAGTCAGACTTTTCAAAATCAGTTTCTTGAATCCACCAGAATAAGTTTCTTATGACAGGAATAGTTCCCTAAGTTGCATAACTGTACCAGGTAGGATGCTTGGTATAAACAGATTAAGTCCCACTGGGTTCAAAGGAAATATCTCAATTCAATTTCTAGATTAGTTTTCTTGAAGCACAGCTTTCATTTTCTCATTCCCTGGTTAAAAAAAAAAAAAACCACAAGGGATCCCTCCTAAATCTAAGATAAGCTTGCTGAACTTGACCTTGAAGGGTCCTTTCACACTCCCATTCATTTTAAAAAATTTAATTCCAGTATATGTAACATATCGTGACATATTAGTTTCTGGTGCACAATATAGTGATTCAACAATTCTGTATGTTACTCAGTGCTCTTGTGATAAGTGTACTCTTAACTCCCTTCATATTTCCCTAATCTTGCCCCCCATTCAACTCTCCTCTGGTAACCATCAGCTTGTTCTCCATATAAAAGTGGTTTTTTTGGTTTGTCTCATTTATTTCTTTGTTTTGTTTCTTAAATTCCACATGAGTGAAATATTGCATTTGTCTCTCTGATTTCACTTAGCATTATACTCTTTAAATCCTTCCATGTTGCTGCAAATGGCAAGATTACATTTTTATGGCTGAATAATATTCCATTGTATATGTTTACATATCTACTTTATCCATTCACCTGTCATTGGACGCTTAGGTTGCTTCCATATTTGGCTGTTAATAGTATGCATTCATTGCCATTTTGTTATTTGTTTTATGGTTGTTTTTGTAGTTCTCTGTTCCTTTCTTGCTCTCTTCTCTCTGTTTGCTGGCTTTCTTTAGTGATATACTTGGAATCTTCTCTATTTATTATTTGCATATCTGTTCCAGTTTTTGATTTGTGGTTATCATTACCTAATGATAACATCTTATGCACATAGCAGTCTATATTAAGTTGATGGTTACTTAAGTTTGAATCCATTCTAAAAGAATTAAATATTTAGGGGCATCTGGGTGGCTCAGTGGGTTAAAGCCTCTGCCTTCGGCTCAGGTCATGATCTCAGGGTCCTGGGATCGAGCCCCACATTGGACTCTCTGCTCAGCAGGGAGCCTGCTTCCCCCTCTCTGTTCACTTGTGATCTCTTTATGTCAAATAAATAAAAATCTTAAAAAAAAAATTAAATTTTTACTCCCCCCCACCACGTTTTAGGTATATGTATATGGCGTCATGCTTTACATTTTTATTTTGTGAATCCCTTGACTGATTTTTACAAATGTGCTTTTTACTGCTTTTGTGCTTCCCAATTTTCTTACTCCTGCTTGTAGTCTTTCTTTTCACCCAAAGAGTTGCTGTTAACATTTCCTGTAAGGCTGGTTTCATGGTCTTGAATTCCTTTAATTTGTCTTTGTATGGGAAACTCTTTCTCCTTCTATTCTGAATGCTAACCTTGAAGGATAGAATATTCTTGGTTGCAGGTTTCCTTTCATCTTTTCTTTCATATATTCTTTTGAATATATATGCCATTTTCTTCTTGCCTACAAAGTTTCTGCTGAAAATTAAGCTGATACCCTTATAGGGTTTCCCTTGTATGTAACTGTTTTCTCTTACTTTTAAAATTCTCCCCTGATGCCTGCTTTTTGCCATTTTAATTACTATGTGTCTTAGTGTGGACGTAATCGGGTTTATTTTATTGGAGGCTTTCTGTGCCTTCTCTGGCTGGATTTGTTTCCTTCCCCATATTATTGAAGTTTTCAGCTATTTCTTCAAATAAGAAGAAATAAAGGCACTTTTCTGTGCCTTTATCATCCTCTTCTTCTGGGATCCCTATAATGAAAATATTATAATGTATGATGGTTACACTGAGTTACTTTTATCTAATTTCATTTTTTTCCCCTCTTGTTCAGCTTGCTTTTTCCCCATTACTCTATCCTTCGGTTGCTGATCTCTTCTGCTTCCTTTAGTCTACCATTTATTCCCTCTCGTGTATTTTTAATATCAGTTACTTAGAGAGTTCATCTCTGATTGGTTCTTTGTATTCTCTTTCCTAAGGGTCTCACTGAGATCCTCCACTCTGTTCTCAAGGCCAGGATTTTTATGACCATTACTTTAAATTCTCTATCAGGCATATTATCTCCATTTCATTTAGCTATTATATTGCGATTTTTGTCCTGTTCTTTTATTTGGCAGATATTCTGTCTCCTCATTCTGTCTGTTTTTATGCATTAGGAAAGTCAATTCTGTCTCCTGCCCTTGGGAGTAGTTGCCTAACAATGATGAGGTCCACACTGCCCTGTGGTGCAATGTCCCTGTTTATGAGAACCTGGTGCTTAAGGGGTGTCTCTTATTTGTGTTGTGTGTGCTCTACTGCTAAGCCACATTTGCCTTCAGTCTAGTCATCTAGACTATGTGCATCTAGTCATGCACTGGCTCTATTTGCCTGGTTGTGGGCAGGGTTTGGTTACTGTGTTGTTAGTAGGCCAGTCTGGGGACACCTTGAGCTTGAATTGGGTCAGACCAGATGTTTGCTAGAACCATAGCAGCATTGAACTGCAAGGTGCTTTCCCTGTGTCATCTGAGCAGCTTTTGTTGGTGGGCAGGACCTGGAGTCAGACCAGTTATCTGCCCCTGCCCATGGTTGAGTTTGCAGTGTGACTGGTGTGTGTGATTATCTTCCCCTCCCTCCCTAGGGCAGGAGTCACTTTGGGGTGGTGCTGGCCACAGTTGGGGTTGCTTGCACCCTGCCAGGCTTGTGACACTGCTTCAGATGGTCACTTGCCAAAGGTGCATTGGAGGGGGTGGATCTGCAGGAGAATGCAGAGGCAGGTCATGTGGTGTCAGGAAGTTCTGCACTGGTTCACTGTGAAGTGCACGGTTAGCAATCTAGATGAGAGTGTTCGTGCCATGCTGGTTCCCACAAGTGTCTGTGGGCGCAGGAATGGGAGAAATGGTACCCACCAGCTCTTTTGTTCTTGATGAAGTCTCCCAAAGATCCCTTCTCCACCAGCACACACTCTGAGATTGGGTAGTAAATCTTGCTGTATCCCTGAGGCACACTTCAAACTGCTGTTTCTGTGCTGTATCTCTGCAGGGCTGTTTGTTGTGCCGTCACTTTAAGGGTGAGGACTCAGCTTCCCATTGCCCTCAGAGCCACTGATTTTTAAAATTCCAGATGTTAAGTCTCATTATAAAAATAAAGTTAGGCCCCTTAGTTTTCAAAGCCAAATGTTACTGGGATTTATCTTCCCACTGTGGGTCCTTTGTGCCTGGGGTGCCTGGTGTGGGATCTCCTCTCTCGTCTCCATGCCCAGGGTATCCTTTTCACCGGTGGATGGTCCCATGGGTCAGTTTGGCTCCTGACCATGTCTCTGCCCTTCCTATCCTCTCTGATGTGGTCTCTTCTCTATACTTAGCTGTGGAGAGTCAGTTTTGACAGTCTTCAGGTCATTTTCTGGTTTATGTACTTTGATATGGGAGTTATTTGGTATAACCATAGGAAGAGGTCAGCTTGGGGTCCTCCTACTCTGTCACTTTCTCTGGAAGTCAGCATTTTTTTTTTTTTAATGGATTTTTAAGAGCTCCTAGGTACATGTCCCTTATCAGATATATGATTTGCAAAAAAGTTCTCCCATTCTGTAGGCTGTCTTTTCACTTTCTTGATGGTTTTGAAGCACAATAGTATTTGATTTTTGTTATGTCCAGTCTATTTTTCTTTCTTTTTTTTCTGTTGTGGGTTATAATTTTGGTTCTAAGGTATGTTACTAAGTAAAAATAGTCATGTGTACAGAATTGTTTATATGATAGTAATTTGTCTCTGTAAAAAAGGATGGACAAGGAGAATATATGTTTATATTTGCTTATACATGCATAAACAATATAAACTGAAAATAGTACTTATTTACTATTAGGGGAGAACTGCAGGGATGGGAGCCATGGGTAGGAAGGAGACTTTGCTGTATACCTTTTTTATTTCATTTTTTAATATAATACTCACCATGGAAAACAATTAAAAATAGTGCTTGAGTAAACCTAGGATTCTAATACTCATACTGAAGATATTATGTGCATGTGGTAGAAAAATCCAAACAGGAATATGCAGTAAAAATGAGTCTCTTTCTTACCTGTGATCCTCAGTCCTTCGGATGTCACCATTCTTACCAGTTTCTTGTGTAGCCTACTAGAGATATTATGTGACTACGAAAGTATGTATGTTCCCGTACAAATACATACCACTCCTCTCCCCTCCCATTTTTTAAAATAGAAACAGACTATAAACACTGTCCTGCAAACATGCTCTTTACAGAAAGACAGATTTTGTAGATTTGTTCTACAATGTAAAATCTGCATCAATATTTACCAATTTAATTCTTAAGTAGGCTATATAATTTTAATGTATGTCATTTAACTAGTTCCTTGATAATGAATTTTAAGGTTGTTTTCTACTTTCTCATTACTACAGTGTTGCAGTGAATATCCTTATACATATATCCTATGTATATATGTATATACATATATGTATATACACTTACCAAGTGTATGTGTATAAGTAAGTATATGTGTATGTGATAAGTGTATGTGATAGTATATATATTAGATAAATTGTAAGTGTATGTGATAGTGTATGTGATAGTATATATATTAGATAAGTGTATGTGATAGTGTATATATATTAAATTCCTGATGTTGAGCTGTTGGGTCAAAGAATATATGCTTTTGGGGTGCCTGGATGGCTCAGTCGGTTAAGCATCTGCCTTCAGCTCAGGTCATGATCCTGAAGTTCTGGGATCGAGCCCCATATCAGGCTCCCTGCTCAGCAGAGTCTGCTTCTCCCTCTGACCCTCCCCCCTCTCATGCTCTCTCTCTCTTAAATAAAACCTTAAAAAAAAAAAAAGTATATGCGTTTAATATTTTCATATATTTTCTAACAGAGCTCTAGAATCAAATTATCAAAAATATCCTGTTGGGATTTATCCAGAGCATTTCTTGAAAGGCAGATCTAGTGGTGGTGAACTACCTCAGCCTTTTTCTGGGAGAGTATTTATCTGAACAACTTTGCCAGATAATATTCTTGGTTGGGAGGTATTTTTTTTTCTTCTTTTAAAAATCTTTTTTAGAGGGCGTCTGGGTGGCTCAGTAGGTCATGAGATCCATCCCTGCACTGGGTTCCATGCTCAGGGAGTCTGCTTGAGATTCTCTCTCTCTTCCTCTGCCCCTCCCTCCCCCCACTGTCTCACTAAAATAAATACCTCTTTTAAAAAATCATTTTTTAGAGGCGCCTGGGTGGCTCAGTGGGTTAAAGCCTCTGCTTTCGGCTCAGGGCATGATCTCAGGGTTCTGGGATCGAGCCCCACATTGGGTTCTCTGCTCAGTGGGGAGCCTGCTTCCCTCTCTTCTCTCTGCCTGCCTCTCTGCCTACTTGTGATTTCTTTCTCTGGCAAATAAATAAATAAAATCTTTTTTAAAAAATCATTTGTTAATCATAAGTATACTCTTTTATCTCCATTCCTTATTTCCCCTATACCCCCACCCACCTTCCCTCTGATAACCATCAGTTTGTCCTCTATAGTTAAAAGTCTGTTTCTTGGTTTGTCTTTTTTTCCTTTGCTTATTTGTATTGTTTCTTAAATTCTGCATGTGAGTGAGATCATACGGTATTTGTCTTTCTCTGACTTATTTTGCTTAGCAGCAAACTCTATAGTTCCATTGATGCTGTTGCCAATGGCAAGATTCCATCCTTTTTATGGTGAATAATTTTTCTTTATCTAGTTGCCTATCAATGGACACTTGCATTGCTTCCATAGTTTTGCTCATTTAAAAAATGCTGCAATAAACACAGGATGCATGTATCCCTTTGAATTATTTTTCTTTAATTTTCTGGATAAATACCCACTAGTGCATAGGGCAGTTCTATCTTTAATTTTTTGAGAAGCCTCGATACTGTTTTCCGTAGTGGTGGTACCAATTTGCATTCCTACCAACAGTGCAGCAGTGTTCCTTTTTTCTCCATATTCTCATCAACACTGTTTCTTATGCTTTCTATTTTAGCCACTAGGATAGGACAATGAGGTGATATCTCATTTTACTTTTGATTTGTATTTCCCTGATAATGATATTGAGCATGTGTCTTTTGGCTATCTGTATGTCTTCTTTAGAGAAACGTCTGTTCATGTCCTCTCCCCACTTTAATTGGACTATTTGATTTTGGGGTATTGAGTTATATTACTTCTTTATATATTTTGGATACTAATCCTCTTTTGGATATATCATTTGCAAATATCTTCTCCAATTCAGTAGATTGCCTTTAAGTTTTGTTGATTGTTTCCTTCACTGTGCATAAACTTTTTATTTTGATATGGTCTCTATCGTTTATTTTTGTTTTTATTTCTCTTAGGAGATCTAGCTAAGAAAATGTTGCTATGGCTGACGTCAGAGAGATTATTGCCTATGCTCTCTTCAAGGATTTTTATGGTTTCAGCTTTCACATTTAGATATTTCATCCATTTTGAGTTTATTTTTGTGTATGATGAGAGAAAGTGGTCCAGTTTCATTTTTCTGCATATAGCTGTCCAGGTTGCCCAACACCATTTGTCTTTTCCCCGTTGTATATTCTTGCCCTCTTTGTTGAAGATTAATTGACCATATAATTGTGGGTTTATTCCTGGGCTTTCTGTTCTGCTACATTGATCTATGTGTCTATTTTTATGCCAGTACCATAGTGGTATTGTTTTTTTAGGTTTTTTTGTTTCATTTTTTGTTTATAATCTCTACACTAAACAGGCTCAAATTCATAACTCCAAGAACAAGAGTCACATGCTCTTCCAACTGAGCCAGACAGGCACCCCAGCATAGTGTTTTGTTTTGTTTTTTTTTTAAAGATTTTATTTATTTGACAGAAACACAGCGAGAGAGGGAACACAAGCAGAGGGAATGGTAGCAGAAGAAGCAGGCTTCCTGCCGAGCAGGGAGCCCGATTTGGGACTCAATCCCAGGACCCCGGGATCATGACCTGAGCCGAAGGCATACGCTTAATGACTGAGCCACCCAGGCTCCCCCCACCATAGTGTTTTAATTACTGCTTCTTTATAATATAACTTGAAATCTGGAATTATGATACCTCCAGTTTTGTTTTTCTTTTTTAAGATTGCTTGGACTAGGTCTTTTGTGGTTTTGTACACATTTTAGGATTATTTGTTCTGGTTCAGTGAAAAATGCTATTGATACTTTGATACAAATTGCATTAAATCTCTAGGTTGCTTTCAGTAGATATTGCAGCAATGTTTCTTCTTCAATTCAAGAGCCTGGAATGTCTTGCCATTTCTTTGTGTTTTCAATTTCTTTGATCTGTGTTTTAAGTTTTAAGAGTACAGGTCTTTCATCCCTTTGGTTAAGTTTATTCCTATTTAATTGTTTTTGGTGCAATTGTAAATGATTTTTTTTTTCCTTAATTTCACTTTCTGCTGTTTCATTATTTTTGTACAGGAATGCAATGGATTTCTGTACATTGATTTTGTGTTCTGTGATTTTATTTAATTTATCGTAGTTTTTTGCTGGAGTCTTTAGGGTTTTCTATATATAGTATCATGTTTTCTATATATGTAGTATCATGTTTTCTATATATAGTATCATGTCAGTTGCAGATAGTGAAGTTTTACTTCTTCCTTACCGATACGGATGCCTTTTATTTATTTTTCTTGTCTGATTGCTGTGGCTAGGTCTTCTAGTATTCTCTTGAATAAAAGTGGTGAATGGACATCCTTGTCTTGTTCCTGACCTTAGAGGAAAAGCTGTCAGTATTTCCCCATTGAGGATGATGTTAGCTGAGGGTTTTTCATATAAGGCCTTTATAATGTTGTGGTGTGTTTCCTCTAGACCTACTTGGTTGAGGGATTTTATCAGGAATGGATGTTGTACTTTGTCAGATTCTTTTTCTGCATCTATCAAAATGATCATGTGGTTTTTAATTGTTCTCTTATTGATGTGATGTATCACATTATTTGGGGAATATTGGAATTCCCCTTACATCCTGGGAATAAATCAGACTAGATAATGTGTATGATGTTTTTAAATGTATTGTTGGATTCAGTTTGCTCGTTTTTTTTTCTTGAGGATTTTTTGCATCTATATTCATGAGAGATATTGGCCTGTAGTACTCCTTTTTTGTGGTGTATCTGGTTTTCGTATCAGGGTGATACTGGCCTCATAGAATTTTGAAGTTTTTCCTCCTCTTGTATTTTTTGGAATAGATTGAGGGGAAAAAAGGGTTAAGTCTTTAAATATTTAGTAGAATTTTCCCGTGAAGCCATCTGGTCCTGAATTTTTTTTTGTTGGGGGCGGGGGAGTGGATTTTTTGATTACTGATTTAATTTCATTGCTGATACTTGGTCTGTTCAAGTTTTCTATTTCCTCCTGCTTTAGTTTTGGCAGGTTATATATTTTTTAGGAATCTATCCCTTTCCTCTAAGTTGTCCAATTTGTTGGTATATAGGTTTTTCTTAATATTCTGTTATAATTATTTGTATTTCTGTGATGTTAGTTATTTCTCATCTTTCATTAGTAATTTTATTCGGGTCTTCATTTTCATGAATCTTGCTAGAGGTTTATCAATTTTCTTGATCTTTTCAAAGAACCAGATCCTGATTTCATCAATCTGTTCTTTTTTTTTTAGTTTCTATATCATTTATTTCTTCTCTAATATTTCCTTCCTTGTGCTGGGTTTGGGTTTTGTTTCTTCTTATAGCTCCTTCAGATGTAAGGCTAGGTTGTTTGAGATTTTCTTCCTTTTGAGGTAGGCCTTTATTTCTATAAACTTCCCTCTTAGAACCACTTTTGCTGCATCCCAAAGGGTTTGGACTATTGTGTTTTTGTTTTCATATAATTTTTTATTTCTATAATTTTTTATTTCTTCTTTGATGACTTGGCCCATTCATTGGTTAAGAGGATGTTACTTAACCTCCATGTATTTGTACTCTTTCCCCATTTTTTTCTTCTGGTTGATTTCTAGTTTCATACCATTGTGGCCAGAAAAGATTCATGGTATGACTTTGATCTTTTTGAGTTTGCTGAGACTTGTTTTGTGGCCTAATATGTGATCTATTCTAGAGAATGTTCCATGTGTTCTGCTGTTTTAGGATGGAATGTTCTGAGTATGTCTGTTAAATCCATCTAGTCAGTGTGTCATTCAAAGCCACTGTTTCCTTGTTGATTTTCTATTCGGATGATCTGTCCATTGATGTAAATGGGTTGTTAAAAGTCCCCTGCTATTTTTTTATTTCTTATGTTTGTTTGTCACTGTTTTATGTATTTGGATGCTCCCATGTTAGGTGCATAGGTATTTACATTTGTTATATCTTCTTGTTGGGTTGTCCCCTTTCTCATTATATAGTGTCCTTCTTTGTCTCTTACAAATCTTTGTCTCTTAATATCTGTTCTGTTTAATGTAAGTATTGCTACCCCAGCTTTATCTTGGCACCCACATGCATGATAAATATTTCTCCATTCCCTCACTTTCAATCTGCAGGTGTCTTTAGATCTGAAATGAGTGTCTTGGGGCACCTGGGTGGCTCAGTGGTTAAAGCCTCTGCTTTCGACTAAGGTCATGATCTCAGGGTCCTGGGATGGAGCCCTGCATCAGGCTCTCTGCTCAGTGGGGAGCCTATCCCCCCCACCCCACCCCCCACTCTCTGCCTGCTTCTCTCCCTACCTGTGATCTCTCTGGCAAATAAATAAATAATCTTTAAAAAAAAAATGAAATGGAGAAAGACAATTATCATATGATCTCTCTGATATGAAGAATTTGAGAGGCAGGGTGGGGGGTCGTGGGGGGGGGTGGAGGAGAGAAATATAACAAGATGGGATGGGGAAGGAGACAAACCATAAGAGTCTCCTAAACTCACGAAACAAACTAAGGGTGGCTGGGAGGTGGGGGGGGGGGTAGGGATAGGGTGGCTGGGTTATGGACATTGGGGAGGGTATGTGCTATGGTGAGTGCTGTGAAATGTGTAAGCCTGATGATTCACAGACATGTACCCTGGGGCAAATAATACATATGTTAATAAAAGATAAATTAAAAAAAATGAAATGACTGTCTTCTAGGCAGCATATAGGTGGGTCTTATTTTATCCACTCTGTCATCCTATGTCTGATTGGAGGATTTAGTCTACTTACATTCAAAATAACTATAGCATGTATTTGTTGCTGTTTTGTTACCTGTTTTGTGGTTGTTTCTCTAGATTTTTCTCTGATCCTTTCTTGCTCTCTTTCATGCTTTGTTGGCTTTCTTTAGTGGTTTACTTGGATTCCATTCACTTTATTCTTTGCATATCTGTTACTGGTTTTTGATATGTGGTTACCATTGGGTTTGTGTGTAAGATCTTCTGCGTATAGCAGTCTATATGAAGTTAATGGTCGCTAAATTTAAACCCATTCTTTACTCCTCTCCTCCCCCCCCCCCCGACACATTTTAGGTATATGCTATCATATTTTACATCCTTTTATTTTATGGATCCTTTGACTCATTTTCTTTTACAGAAATCAGAAATGCTTTTTTTTTTTTACATTTCATACTTGAATATATGGTCTTCCTTTCAACTCAAAAACTCCCCTCTAATAATTCTTTTAGGGCTGGTTTAGTGGTCATGAGCTCCTTTAGTTTTTGCTTGTCTGAGAAACTCTTTACCTCTATTTCAATTCTGAATGATAGCCTTGCTGGATAGAGTAATCTTGGCTACAGATTTTTTTCCCTTTCTGCACTGTGAATATATCACGCCACTCCCCTCTAGCCTGTAAAGTTTCTGCTGAAAAATCAGCTGATAATCTTATCAGGGCTCCCTTGTATGTAACTGTCTCTCTTACTGCTTTTAAATTTTTTTTATTACTACTTTTTGCCATTTTAATTACTATGTGTTTTGGTGTGGACCTCTTGGGGTTGAATTTTTGGAGAAATCTCTTGCCTTCTGGATCTGGATATTTGTTTCCTTCCCCAGATTTGGGAAGTTTCAGCTATTATTTCTTCAAATAAAGTGTCTGCCCCCTTATCTCTCTCTCTCCTTCTGAGATTCCTATCACACAGTTATTACATTTGGTGGAGTCACTGAGTTCCCTAAGATATTGTCAATTTGCATTATTTTCTTTCCTCTCCTTTGCTCAGCCTGGTTACTTTCCATTACGCTCTCTTCCAGGCATTAATTCATCTGCCTCATCTAGCATTCTATTTATTCTCAAGTGTATTTTTAATTTCATTTACTCTGTTCTTGATCTCTGATAGGTTATCTCTATTAACGATCTCACTGATTTCCTCCACTCTTTTCTCCAGTTGAGTGCTTTTACAATCATTAAGTTCTCTATCAGCCATGTTACTTATATCTCTTTTGTTTTAGTCTCTTGCTGTGGTTTAGTTCTTCCATTTGGGAGATGTTTCTTGGTCTCCCCATTTTGTTTGACTTTCTATGTGTTAGAAAAGTCAGCTCCTTCTCTTGCTCTTAGTAATAGCCTTATGAAGGAGAGATCCTGTAGTGCCCTGCAGTGTAATGTCCTATTCCCCAGGGCCTGGTGCTTCAGGGAGGGTCTCCTATGTGTGTTTAATGTGCTCTGCTGTTGAGTCTGGTCTCTTTTTCTTTCTTCCCGTTGTCTGCAGGGGCTGTCTTTGTCTATTGTGGGCAGTGTTTGGTCACCAGCTGGGAGGGGGGGTGCATTTTAATGAAGTGATGTGCTTATAAAATGAGACCCGGTCCCACCACTACCAGGACTGAGGTTCCACAAGATACACATTTCTGGCGATGTAGTGTTGGCAGAGTTTGCACAGGTCTTCTGGGGGTACCTACAGTGCAGGAACTCAGGCAAGCCAGACTAGGAATGCCAGATTTGCTGAAGAAAGGGTGGTGGGGCTTGGTGTAAGCAAATGAGCCAACGAGAGGCAGCACTGTACTGGTTCCTGCAGGTGCCTATTGTTTATGTGGGGTTGGGGGGGGTGGTTGGAGGAGGTAAATGGCACCTGCTAGCTCTTCTATCCCTGGAGGAGTCTCTCTGTGATCTGTCTAGCCATGCTCTGATATGAGCAAATCACTCTCTCTGCCCCCAGCATGTTTCAAACTACTGATGCTATGCTGTATCTGCATGAGCTGTTTGTGGAGCTAAGGGCAAGGACTCTGCTTCCTGATACCTTCTTAAGGCTTTCCCAGAGCTGAGCCCAAAGATTTTTTTAAATTCTTGGCTTTCAGTCACTAGTTTTAAGAACTCCTGAAATTCGGCCCCTCTACCTTACTTACTTTCCTTTCTTTTTTTTATTATGTTAGTCACTATACAGTACTTAATTTTTGATGTAGTGTTCCATGATTGTTTCCATGTAACACCCAGTGCTTATTGCAATATGTGCCCTCCTTAATACCCATCACTGGTCTAACTCATCCTACTAGCCCCCTCCCCTCTGAAACCCTCGGTTTGTTTCCCAGAGTTAATAGTATCTCATGGTTTGTCTCCCCCTCTGCTTTCCCCACCTTTTTTCCCCTTCTCCTAATGTCCTCCATGCTATTCCTTATGTTCCACATATAAGTGAAACCATACGATAACTGTCTTTCTCTGCTTGACTTATTTTATTTAGCATAATCCCCTCTAGTTCCATCCAAGTCAATGCAGATGGTAAGTAGTCCTCCTTCTGATGATATTTCATTGTATATATGGACCACATCTTTATTTGTCTGTTGAAAGGCATTTCAGAATAAAAAAAATTACAAGGCAGGAAACACCAAATGTTAGAGAGGATGCGGAGAAAGGGGAACCCTCTTACACTGTTAGTGGGAATGCAAGTTGGTACAGCCACTTTGGAAAAGAGTATGGAGGTTCCTCAAAAAGTTAAAAATAGAGCTACCCTATGACCCAGCAAATGCACCACTGGGTATTTAGCCCAAAGATACAGATGTAGTGAAAAGAAGGGGCACGTGCACCCCAGTGTTCATAGCAGCAATAGCCACAATAGCCAAACTTTGGAAGGCAAATATTATGGAAATTCATCCTCCCCGTTTGTGGGCTCCCCAGTGTGAGTCTTTCTGCCCTTCCCTGTGCCACTAGGTCCCTGCCCACAGTGGATGGCCATGGTCTGTTTTGCTCCCAGACTGCATTGTTGACCTTCCTACCTTCATTGATGTGGCCCCTTCCTAGCCCTTAGTTGTGGAGTTTGTTCTTCCAGTCTTTAGGCCATTTTATGGGTTATTCACACTGATATGAATGCTATTTAGTTGTATTCATGGGACAGGGCGAGCTCTGGGTCTCCTAATCAGGTATCTTCTCAGCTGACCCTCAGTAGTTCTTTTCTTCTTTTCCTTTCTCGCAGCACTTTGAATATATCATCCCGCTCTCTCTTGGCCTGTAACATTTCTGCAGAGAAATCTGACAACAGTATGGAGTTCCCTTTTAAGTTACAAGCTTCTCTGCTTTTAAGATTCTTTGATTTTTGGTACTTTTATTATAATGTTTCTTGGAGAAGTTTTCTGAGATTGTTAGGTAACCTATGAGCTTCGTGAACATGGATATCCAAGTATCTCCTCAGATTTGGGAAGTTTTTAGCCTTATTTTTAAAAATAAGCTTTCTTCTCCCTTCGCCCTCTCTCCTCCTCCTGCAAGTTCAATAATTTGCAAATTACGTCTTTTGATGGTATCCTATAGATCACATAGACTTTCACTTTTTCATTTTTCCTTTGTTCTCCCGTGACTGGATAATTTCAAAATTCCCATATTTTTTTTGCTTGATCATTTGGTGTTAGTGCTATCATACTTTCCATTTCATTCATTGTATCCTTCTACTCCAGAGTATGCTTTGTCCTTTTTATGTTAAGCTCATTTTTTTCATATGTTGTTTTCTTGATTTCATTGAATTTTCTGTGTATTCTTGTACCTCACTGAGCTTCCCTAAAACAGATATTTTGAATTCCTTATCAGGTAAACAGATCTCCATGTCTTTGGATGCAGTTATTAGATTATCATAATCTTTTGGTCATGTCATGTTTCCTTACTTTCTCATGTTCCTTAGAGTTTTAAATTGTAGTCTCTGTATTTATTATTTGACAGATCACAAGTAGGCAGAGAGAGAAAGGAGGAAGCAGGCTCCCCGCTGAGCAGAGAGCCCAATGCGGGGCTTGATCTCAGGACCCTGAGATCATGACCCTAGCCGAAGGCAGAGGCTTTAACCCACTAAGCCACCCAGGCGCCCCTTGGCTTTGTATTTAAAGTAGTAGTCACCTCCTTACCTTTACTGTTTTCAAGAAATACATTTGGAGGTGCCGGGGGGGAGGGGTCCAGTCAGTTAAGCATCTGACTCTTGATATCAGCTCAGGTCATGATTTTAGAGTCCTGCAATTGAGCCCCATGTGGGCTCCGTGCTTGGGGTGGAGTCTCCTTAAGAACTCTCTCTCTGCCTCGCTCCACCACTCACGTGTGCTCTCTAAAAATGAGTAAATGAAAACCTTAAAAAAAACAAAACTCCATGCTTCTTGCTACTTCTTATGGCAGAATGCTTAAGCTTGTATGCCTTCTCAATTTTGCAACAGATAAGGCTCAGTGCTGACAGTCTTCCTTTTGCTTTCCTAATGGTAGGGCTAAAGCTTAAGTTTGTGGCCTTTCTGGCCCATGGATTTGGACTGGCGTTTTGCACAGGCTCACTAGCCCTCTGCCAAAGCATGCTCTCAATTCTGTTGGGAGTGCACACAGAGAGCCAGCCACAGGGTATGTGTGTGTGTGAGAGAGAGATACATGAACCACCGGGGGGGGGGAGGGGTGGTCCCATGGGCTAATCAGGGAGATCCATGGGTAAGGTATCCTTAGCAGCTCATGAGCAGCTTCTTTAATGGAGGCTGTGAAACAGTAGATTCTATGTCCTTTTAATGACCTCCAAAAGTCATATCTGCTACTCTGCCAGCTTTTCACCCCCTAGTCACCCCCTGGCTCATGATTCAGTACTCTGGATGGGACCAGAGTGAAAAGGTTCTCTTAGGTGGCATTCTGCACAGCTGTGGAAGCTGGGCACTCTCTCTCTCTCTCTCTCCACTCCCCCCAACTCCGCAGAAGAAATCATAGACTGAGACCTCTCTCGGCCTAAAGTTGTTCTACCTTGGGGGAGGAATGATGAGGCTAAACTTTTTTGCTCCAATGGAAACTTTTCTGCTGGAAACTTGGGACTATACAAAGTCTCTCTTGTCCACGGGTTACCACCTAAGATTTAATGTTTTCTAGGGGTTTGCAGACTGCTGCGGAGAGGGGCTGAAGCTTATTCACAGGCCACTTCTGGGTAGAAGCCATGACCTAGGTCTATACGTTTATTACCAAATGCAAGGTAGGCAAAATTCCTCCCAGTTGCTTGGTATATGCTGCTGGATCCCAAAGCTCCCCCAAAGGCATTTCTGGCCATGGATGGATGCCAAATTATTGTTGGGAGGTTGGAGAGGGTGCACAAATGAGGGACATCTTGTTCAGCCATGTTGCTGACATCACTTCTGAAATTGGTTGTCTTTAGTTAGGATAACTGGATGGTTGCCAAGAAGTGGAATGTTCAGTTGCTTCTTCTCAGTGGTCAAATTTCTGCGCTCTTTGCTTTGTCCTCTTTCTCTAGGTGCAATTGCTTCCAGTTATGAAGGCTAGAAGTTCAAGATAAAGGTAGTGGCAGGTTTGGTTTCTCCTGAGGGCCACACAGACGGGTCTGTTCCAGGCATCTCTCTTTGGCTTGCAGATGGCAAGCCAAATCCTCTTTGAGCTTCCTCTTCATATGGTCCTCCCTCTTCCTCACATACTTCTTGTCTTCCTCAGCAGAGGATGCAACATAGATCATATTCCTCAGGATCTTCTGTGCAGAAGTTTACTAAATAGGGCAGTAAATTAAGATGGAATTATCCCTTTCTCCTTTTCCCTTCACCCATGAGAGTATAAGGTGAACTAATTAGAGGAAAGGTGGAGTGTGGTAAATGTAGTATTTCCTTATAAACAAGGATACTAGAAGACAAATAATTACCTTTCAATAATCACCACACAAGAAAAAAAATTCTACAAGAAAAATATAATTAAGTTTTCAAAGAACAGAAGTTTTCATGCATACATATTCCCATATTTGAGAACCTCAGTGCTACCTCTTCTACTATAGCTAAACATAAAATGGCCAAATACATACAAAAAATTACAAGTTTTAAACATTTTTACAAAGTGAAAATATAAAGAAATGAAGACTAGATTTAAGTCTACAATTTACTCTGAATCCCATCTGATGTGAAAACCTAACAGTTTATCAGACTTTGTATTTGATACAACTATATGTTGGAATTACAGTGGACAAAACAGATGAAATCCTAATCAATAGCCTATACTAAAAACTATTAAAATTAATGCAACCTTCAACTATTCTAAGTACTGTTGTTATAATTTTCTCTTTATTAAAACTTCAATTTTAAGGGAGTAAAACTCATCTCAATGCTATTTCCAGGAAAGAGAATTAAACATTAATTAAATCTTTAATCCCAACTTTTAAAGCTTAGAGCTCTTTAAGTATTCTGCAAATCTGAAACTACTTTTGGTTCATTGCTAACTTTTAAAATATCTTAAGACAGCCAATGTGATTTAAGGTCTGTTTTGTTTTTTTGTCTTTATACCAAAGCAGTAAGGCAAGAAACTATTTTTTTTTCCAAATCAGATATAGAATATCCATTTTAAAATTCAGGGACTAGAATTATTGTGGATAACCCTACCAACAGGATATTAAGGCTGCTGTGATTTTCCTTCACATTTAAACCATCAGACTAACAGTGTTATTACCTACAGATGTTGAATTTATAAGCATTTGGGCTTAAATATCGTCATTTCTGTCTATACTTCAATTCCAGTTAATGAAACACTGTTATCGCCATCATCTTGGATAAGTTTGAAGATGAAGTTAGAAAATGCTACAGCAAAGCTGAAACTGGATGACTCTGCTACAAGTAAATATGCTTGAGGGATCAAGAGTGTTTTCCAGTAGCTGGTTAGTATTGGCACAATGTGCCCCAGCCCTGCACAGACATCTACAGGCCACCCTCCAGCCATCAGGACACATGTATGAGTGCCTTTAATGCTCCAAAGGGCCTAGCCTGCTACTTACCGCAGGTGAGATGTGTGGCTCGGCAAGAACCACCACGTGCCAGTTAGAACACATTCTGTTTGCTGCAATATTCTTCTGAGGCAAGCCCTTCTAGATATGTGAATGAGAAAAAGCACATAACCTAGCCTGCAAAAAATGTCCTAAAATCCTTTGCAGTACGCATCTACCAGTGTTAGCACCATATTTAAGCCTGACCTGAGGTAAAGATGAACTCTGATAGCTTTGGGTAAAAATTACAGTAGCAATTTTGAATGGGGTGTTTACAGCACTGTTCCTCCTGACCATTAAAATAAGTTGAAGAATCATTTGATCCCAAGTGTGTGTGTGTGTATATATCCAATATATATCAAAATTGATAAGTTAATACAAAGGTGTATAAGCTTTTAACAGAGCAAAATGGAGCAAAACAGATTTCTTTTTTTAAATCAAACTATGTCATTGTTGGGTTGATGAAGTCAAAGATTTTGATAAAATCTACTGAGCCAACATGAATGGGCCAGTTTGTCAATATCCAGTGCCTACAGGAACCACATTAGTCAATTTGGGTCTTGCTAGTCGCTCCATTTAATAAAAAGGTGAGTAGCTTCTCTCTTACCCAACTATTCTATGCAGACAAACCTCTCTGGCACTTTTACTTATTTATATAAAGGAATGGGGAGGGAAAGACCCTAAAACTTAAAATCTTGAAGGTATATAATATGTTTTAGCAAATAAAGTTAAGAAATAACTGAACAAAATGAGGAACTTCTCTAAACTGATAAGGTGAAACAATGTGGAAAGTAAAGAACTAATGAAAACTTTTCAAACTACTTTCCCCCCCCTTAACATTTCTTGACATAGAAGGGAGAAATCTTAAATACAGCTAGCTTTGGGGAGCATAAAAAAACTAATTTTTCAGAGGAGAATTACCAAATAAAACATAATCTTGGGAGGCTGAATTCCAGTGGTGGTCCGTCTTGGTGCTCAGGCAGGAGCAGGGCTTACCGCCCAGACAGCCTATCCCACAATTTGACCAAGAATCTTCCAAAACACTCACCAGTAGTATTTTCATTGGACTCTTTTGAGATTCAGATAAAAATAGGAAGAACTTTCCCCTGAAGCCTATGGAAACATGTTAAGGAAACGGCTTAAGGTTTGTACTTAACTTTTAAAAATTCAGCTGAATACTGCAGATCATTCTTCAGAAAAGTCATGTAAACAGTCATTCTTCTTTTATAAATAGGCTGGTGCTAACTGCACCTAACTGGTTAATGTACACAGAGGTATCGCTTAGCTACATCTGCAAGAATGCTGATTAATATATAAGATCTTTCAGTTCCCTATCGGTCAGTTCATTCACTTCCATAATTTTCTCTAAATGTTCCATGTATCGGCCATGGTCCTGCAGGAAATGAGGGACCCTCATGTTTTCAATAACTGCCAATCCTTTCAAGCGATCCACATCTTCATAAGAGACCTGAAAAAAGGAAGATGGGTTAATTTTTAAATGTAAGTAACTTCTTCCCTAACAGAAACTTTATGGGGACTCTCCCTCAAATTACTTTAATACTTACAAAATAACAAACATCAGTGCCTTCCTTTCTTTACCATATTAAAAATTTATTGGGGCACCTGGGTGGCTCAGTAGGTTAAGCGTTCAACTTTTGATTTCAGCTCAGGTCATGATCTCAGGGTTTTGAGATCAAGCCCTGCACTGGGCTCACATTCTGGGTGTGGAACCTGCTTGAGATTCTCTCTCACTCTGGCTCTCCCTCTGTATTCCTACTAAAAAAAGGGAAAAAATTAAAAAATCAATATTTAACACTCTATCTTGGACCTATACTGTTTGTCTTTACACGACTAAATCTAAAGAACCCTGGAAGACTGTGTTTTATGTTAAATTCTCTTTGTAAGCAAGTATTCTATAAATTTTTTTTTTTTTTTAATATTTGACAGAAACACAGAGAGGGAACACAAGCAGAGGGAATGGTAGAGGGAGAAGCAGGCTTCCTGCCAAGCAGGGAGCCCGATGCGGGGCTCGATCCTAGGACCCTGGGATCATGACCTGAGCCGAAGGCAGCTGCCTAACGACTGAGCCACCCAGGCGCCCCAAAAATTTTTTATTTACTTATATATAACAAGCCAATCTTTCATATTTATATTGAGTTTATGGATGAAACTCTTTAAGTTGGGGGACCAAGACAAGATGGCGGAGGTGTAGGAGGCACGGAGAGCACTGGGATCCAGAAAGAGGCTGAAAACCACTCTAAAAGCCGGCAAACACAACAGCAGAGAGAAGAGAATAAGAACAGCAATTCTAGGAGCAGAAAATCAAGCACTTTCAGAAAGGTAGGAGTGGAAAAAGTGAATTTAAAGAGACGAAAAGA
>CM053614.1:34375200-34401252 GCA_028646535.1 Procyon lotor
ATTATGCATCAGCTGATCACCAAAACATTATCTGAAGGCAGAGCTCTTCAATCTTGGCTGCATATAACAACCACACGGAAAGCCAAAATTGCCATGCCCCAAGGTCCCAGCCCTTCCGAGGCTCTGATGTGATTGATCTTGGGTGAAACACCATTTTATGTATATAGTTTAAAATTTTATTTTTAAAACCAATCCACAGGATGAATGGATATCAAAAGATGTGGTACAGTGGACTATTACACAGTCATAAAAAGGAATGAGATACTTGTCCGTGCCACAATGGGAAAGAACCTTCCAAACATGCTCACTGCGAGGAGCCAGTCACAAAAGACGGCAATTGGGTGATCCCATGTACACAAAACTCCCAAAACAGTTGGAGCCACAGAGACAGAAAGCAGATTGGTGGTCACCAGGGACTGGGGTTGGGAAAAATGGGGAGTGATCACTCCGTGGGGCGATGAAAATGTTTTGACATTAGGAAGAGGTGGTGGTTGCCCAACAGTATGAAACTATTAAATCATTCACATTGAAATGAACATGAAAAAAGGTTAATTTCATGTTACATGAATTTCACTTTGATAAAAAAGAAAAATAGAAGAGGGAGACAGAGAGGATGTGGGAGAAAAGAGCAGGGGAGAGGTTGGACCACTTTTGCTGGCTTGCGAGGTAGAGGACGGTGCTGCTAGTTGAGCAATGGGAGTGGCCTCCCCGAGCAAGCAGGGAAAGACGAGGAAGGAGCTGCCACCTGCCACCCTGGCGCCTCCAAGAAGGAACGCAGCCCTGCCAGCACCTGGCTGTAGCCCAGAGAGACCTGTGTTGGAACTGCAACCTACAAGACCCTAACATGATACATTCGTACTGTTTTAAGGCACAGAACACAAACATTCATCCACACATACGCACATACCACACACACGAACAATTAGCTTCGCTTTCTTTGAAAAAATTTTTCTTTTTGGATGTATCATTCTAAGTTTTCCCATATATGTAGTGTCATGTAATCACCCCAGAATACAGCAGAGTTCCACCACACCCAAAACTCCCTGTGTTCCCCCTCAGCGGTCACGCATTCGCCACCCCTGCTCCCTGGCAACCACTGACTCATTCCCCAGGGCTGTATTTTTTTTTTCTTTTTCAGAACATCCTTGCCTTGTTCCAAATCTCAGGGGGAAAGCATTCCCTTAGTATTTATTTTAAAATTTTTATTTATTTGACACAGAGAGAGAGATTGCACAAGGGAGGGAGGCAGGCAGAGGGAGAAGGAGGCTCCCCGCTGAGCAGAGAGCCTGATGCGGGGTTCGATCCCAGGACTCTGGGACCATGACCTGAGTCGAAGGCTGACGCTTAATGGACTGAGCCATCCAGACACCCCTTCGTATTTATTTTTGAGCAGATCTGTTGTTGCTAAGTTCTGTTTTCCTCCACGGAGAGTCTTTATTTCACCTTTATTCCTGAAGAATGTTTTCACCAGATAGAGAATTCTAGGTGGACAATTTTTCTCTTTCAGCACTTTAAAACTCTTGTTCCATTTCCTTCTGGCCTCCATTGAAATCCACAGTAATACAGATCGATGTTTCCCTCTTACAAAGTGCCACATCTCTCTGGCCGCTTTTAAGGTTTTCTTTGTCTTAGTTTTTAGCAGTTTGGTTACGCTGCTTCGGGTTATGTCTTTCACCAAATCTGAGAAGTTTTTACCCATTATTTCTTCAAATACTTTTTTGCACCATACTTCTTTCCCTCTCTGGGACTCTGACAAGATGAATGTTAGATTTCTTGGTATAGGTCCACATATCCTCAAGCCTCTGTTCATTGTTTCTCAAATTTTTTCTCTTTGTTTCCATATTAGATAATTCCTACAGATCTGTCAAGGTCACCGACTCTTTTCTTCTCTATTTTGCTCTTGATCCTATTCACTGAGTGTTTTATTTCAGTATTGCATTCTTCAGTTCCAAATAAAAAAAAATTCCAATTCTTCTACCTTTGCATATATATGCAAAGAGATATTTATTTATTTATTATTTATATATATACAAAGAAACATTTATTTATTTATTTATTTATTTATTTATTTATTCTTATCTTTCCATTCATTTCAAGAGAATTTGCCCTTACTTCTTGGAGCATGGTTATAATAGTTGCTTTAGTAACTTTACCTAATAATTTCAACATGTGTGTCCTCTTATAGTGGGCATCTCTTGACTGTCCTTTCCCTCATTAGTTGATATTTCTCTTGTTCTTCATATGCTGAGTAGCTTCAGATTATATCCTAGTCATTTTGAGTATCATGTTATGAGAATCTGTGTCTTGTTAAATCCTAAAGAGAATGCTGGATTTTGTTTCATTTTGCTTTCGCAGGGAGTTGGATCTGGCTAAGCTGCAGCCTCCAGTCCCGACCTGCCCTCTGTGGACTGTGGTTCCAATGTCAGTTCAGTTTGCAAAGACTTTGCAGAGCTGTGTGGATCTGTTCTTTGTGGCCCAGTGGGCATTGGGGGGCCTGGGTGATACTTTAATCCACAGTTTAGTTCTTCAAGCACACAGAGATTAGACATAAGACCAGGAGTTCAAATGGGGCTTCTCTCTTCAGTGCTCTCCTTTCTGAGCTCATTCTGATGCTCTCACTCCCCGTGGCCCTCTGGTCAGAGAGTGGGGGCATTAGTTCCCCTGCTGTACTGGGTGCTCCCCAGAGCATGTCTGAGTATGGGGCCAAGCAGTGGAAGGAGGGAGAGAAAAAGAGCAATGGGATTTTGTCCTACCCCCCTGGGAACATAGCTTCTGTGGTCAGAAGGGATATTTTCCTCTCTCAGAGTTTTAGGCACCTTCTTGGCTATTGTCACCATGGCTACTGCTGCTATGGGATTGGCTGGGTGTAGGGGTGGGAGAATGGCCAACTGGGGGCTCTCCTCACTTTCTCTGACCTCCAGGAGACCCTTTACTCACCCCTTGGGCCAGAAAGTGAGGTTTCCCTTAATAGCCCATTCTGTCTGCGTCTGGTATGCCTTTCCAGTTTTCAGGCTGCCTATGAGTGGAGACGCCAGATGGTCCCAGAGGAGAGAAAATGGGAGACTCAACCCAGGTTTGGTGGCACTTGAAATTCTGATCTTTCCCCAATCCACCTGCTCCTGTTCCCTTTCATTTGTCCTCAGAGAGCTGCTCCAAGCAGTCTGTCCAGGATTTAGGGCTGCATTCAGTAGGACAAGTGCTTGGTGGAGTGTGCTTATTCCTTTTTTTTTAAGATTTTATTTATTTATTTGACAGAGAGAGAGAGAACACATAAACAGGGGCAGTGGCAGGCAAAGGGAGAAGGAGAAGCAGGCTCCCCACAGAGCAGGGGGAGCCTGATGTGGGACTCGATCCCAGGACCCTGGGATCATGACCTGAGCCGAAGGTAGACGCTTAACCAACTGAGCCACCCAGGCGCCCGGAATGTGCTTATTCCATCTTGCTTAGAGCAAGAACATATAGAACATATATATATATATGTGTGTGTGTGTGTGTGTGTGTGTGTGTGTGTGTGTGTGTGTACACATATATATTTTTTCCCCAGAGATTTAATTATTTTAGAGAGAGAGTGTGCATGCACGCGTGGTGGTAGGGGGGCCAGAGGGAGAGAGAGAGGATCTCAAGCAGACTCCTAGCTGCACGGAGCCTGATGTGGGGCTGGATCTCACAACCCTGAGATCATGACCTGAGCTGAAATCAGGAGTAGGATGCTTAACCGACGGAGCCACCCAGGCGTGCCCCCCCTCAATATATGCTTTTTAATCTAATTCTATAAACAGTAAAGAAACCTTGCTTAAACAGCAGGCACCATGCCCAAAACTAATTGCCAGGTTTGCCTTCACATGGCCTCTGTCAGCTGCATTCTTCCCGCCAGACTGGGCCCTCTGGCCACCACAGGGGTACGCTGGGTTGGCTCTGCTCCTCAGCCTGGGAGACTTGCAGCAGGTGGCCACGGGCATCAATTCCCTCTTTGTAAAGTGGGGGTAACTATGGCATCCACTTTGTTGTGCCACTAGGACAAGATTACGGATGCCGCACGCTTTGCCCGGGGGCTAGCCCACAACAGGCACTCAGCAAATAACCATCTTTATTGCTTCTCCTAGATGCGTGGGCTCAGCAGAACCAGCGCATACACTTCCCCTTGAATCTCCAAGGACTTGCAGGTCTCTGGGACCACACTCCAGTTTTAGTGATAATTGGATGCTTATTGTCACCTACGACCTGACTTGACACTTAAACACTTTGCCGAGAAAAAAAACCAGCAGCTGTTTCTTGGTGGTGGTCAGGTGGCCAACACATCAAAATGAGTTGGCACGACCCCGTACTTTACCTACGGTCAAGTTTTAGAGACCTCATCCTCTTTAAACAATTGCATTAAAATGTTTTTCTTGCTCAATTTCTGTGACGAGGCAGGGAATAATGATAATACATATTTTCTTCTAGCATTTTAACTTAAGTTGTGAGGTCACACTCAAAAGCAGCTTCCACACATTTGGCCACAGTTCAGGGATAGTTTGGGCAACGGGGAGGAGTGAAGTCTCCACTTCGGAGGTGGGAACCAGTAACGGGGTCAGTAATATTCCACGGCCTCCACTGAGAAACCCAACAGGGACCGTGGCAGGTCCTTCCTTCTGGAAGAGGGGAGCATGGAAGGGAACAGAGTCAGGCAGGGACTGTCAGTCAGTACTGCAGGGACCCCATTGCTCTGAACTTGTCCACAGTCTTTGTGTTGTCAGTCCGCCGGAGGAAACCTCAGGCACGTGGGTCTAGAAGTGAACCAAAGCTGAAGGAATATCCCAGCCAGGCTGATGGAGAGGTGGGATCAGGGAGGGTGGTGACATCGGGTGAATCTCTTCTTACTAGTTAACTGTTCTCGTCTGAGCCTGGAGTTCTTTACATGGGCGACAGGAAAACGAGCGTCCCCCTTTATGACTTGGGGGGTAGGGGAAGCGGAGATTAAATGAGATAACATGCGTGGCACAGCGTGGGGACTTGGTGCCCAGGCTACCAAGCTGCTTTTTACAGCACAGATATCCCATGGGACCTATCTGCCGCCAGCATCTAGGAGAGATGATTCCCAAATCCCCAAACTGCCTACTACAAACGAGGGGCTTCCAGCAAAGTCCTGGGCCTCAAGTTTCTTGCTCCCACTCCATGATCCTCTCCTCAGTTTTTAAATCTAACCCAGATGTGGAACGCAGCTCTAGGCTCCCTCCCCACCCCCATCCCTCACGGTCACATGTGTGGTCCAAGGGTACTGATGCCTGGGGGATATGGAGGAAATTTACGTCATAAAAACACAGCAGAACAAAACAGCCTGCAGACAGCCTGGTTCTTTGGGGGCTTTTGTCCTTCAGACATTCTGCCCAAGTCCTCTCCCCTTCCCCGCCCCATCCCATCCGGCCCTCCTAGCACACTGCTCCCACCACCTCTCTGTGGCCTTCTGCTAATTCAGATCCAGGGCTCTCACTTTCCACATCTAAAGGCTCATCGAGTTATTTTCCCAAAGACGTGGCTCTTTCCCAAAGGCCTCTGGGACCAGCTGGTAGAACACGATCCATCTGTTTTGCTCTGCAATCTCCCCTCTGCCAGTGTTCGAGGGTGGTGACATCAGTGGTCTACCCTCTCCTGGAGCCTATGTTCGCCGCCGTGACCGCCATCTTCCCAGCGCCCCGCACCGCTCCTGCACCAAGCACGCCCGATAGACACCACCCAACTGGCTGAGGGCAGAAATCATTCTGCGATGCAGATTCCATAACCAGTCTTTCCAGAAGAGTGGCACTCCTGTCACCACCACCGTTACAGGTCATGGGATGTTACTACCAATTCGGGCCCCACTGAACCGACACGGGTTAGAATGCCATTCCCTCATGGCCCCGTGTTTGACTTGGGCAGGTCACCTCACCAACCTGACTCTCCATTTCGTGACCTTTACAACAGGAGTGATGATCACCCTCCCCAGAGCCAAATTCACTGTGAAGCTACTGAAGCTAAGCAGGTAGGTAACCCCGATTGCTAAATAAATATCTGTTTTTGTACCTAATGTTTGTGTTCATTTTCTAAAACGACTCCCCAAACCACCTACAATTTGGGCACCACGAACCTGACTCCTGGTTGGTGCTGGGAGAATGTGAGATGTGTGTCAGGCTTGCTCCAGGGGGGACTCCAGGAACCGAAGGAAGCCTTGCGCCCGGGAGGGCCAAGAAGTTGGAACGTGGTCTCACAAGCATCCCTCCCCTACTGACAGGCCTCACGAACTTGGGTAAAGGGCCTGAGTCCAGCTTCTCCCAGGCAGAGACGGACCCATTTCTAGTGGTGTCAGGAAACTCTGGACTCATGCAGGTGACCTGGTAGCGTCCCACCAGCCTCTGCCAGCCCCTCCTTGCTCAAACCCCTGTTCCTTCCCCTCTGGATGCCATGATGGTGGTCAAAGTGGGAGGACGTGTCCCAGCCAGGGCCCCCACACCTTCCCTAACTCAGCAAAGGCCCTGTTGTAGCCACTTGACACATGACCCTACTATCATTTACTCCTGCCTTCTGTTTCCTGACCCTCAGGTACACAGAATCAGATTATGGATGAATCACCACTCTTTGTTCATGACATGCTGTTGTCGTTGGTCCACATCTGACCTCCTACTGCTTCCTTAGGCTTTTTGTTTTACTTTGTAACATAATAAGGACTGAAATACCATCACTCAAAACCAAAGCTAGAACCAAGAGGGAAACCTACAGCCTACACGGGGGCCCCACCCCACCTGTATTTTTGAACACCGAAGTCCAACCCCATCATACCACACCTGGTCCTTCTCACTACCTCAGCACCACTGCGGGGAAGCTGGCTGAGGGGTGGGGGGGAAGGCCTGGGCCAGGTCCAGTCAGCCAGACCAGACAAGGCTCCCTTCTCATGGAGGAAGCGGAATGGCTAGTGTGCATCCAGAAATTTTGATTGATTGATTGATTGATTGATTTGATTTGATTGATGAACCCAAGAGTCCCCTGCTCAAGACTGTTAACGGCGTCTGACATCAAGTAGGGACAACGGCTGGATGGAACAAGGCCCAGGAATTCTATGTTCCCTGAAAAGTTGGCCATAGACATTAGTCTTCCCGTACATACAGGAGTTGCTTCCCTGTGAGCTTGCTCTGAGAGAGCTCAGGGCCAACAGCCCATGGTGGTGACCCCAAGCCATCTGATCTAGCTGGAGGCTCAGCGACCACAAGCCAGACAAGCCACATTCTCTCTAATCCTCCCCATTTCCTTCTCCACCTCAAGACACACTAATTCCTTTAGAATAAGTCAAAATGAGAAGAAAGTCTCACCCAAGGAGAACTTACCTGCTTGAAAATCCCTCAGATTTCATCAATTCTGGATAACCTTGTTTTCCCCTCCTTCAGTAGTGCCTGTATTAAAAGCCTTCCCTTGATAACAAAGAGCTTTCCGATTAATCTTCAACCCTGGGCAGATTTCCTATACAAAGGCAAAAAAAAGCAGATCAGTGTGGTTCATTTAATTGAGACTTTATAAAGTTTCTTTGTGTGGTCCATTTTGGTCTAGGCACGGAACAATTCTGTAGTGATGTGACATATTGCTGCAACCAGGGCAGGCTTGAGGTCAAAATACAAGAAGCACCACAAAAATCAATGATTTCCTCTCCAAAGGGCCTTTTCCACGTTGTTCTCAGCTGAGAAGTTTTTATCAGCACCAGTCTAAAAACAAGAAAATTCCTCCCCGACACAAAGCATGACTCAGACAGATGGGCTGTCAGGTTAGGTGAGCATCAGAAAGCAAGGGCCATCTGAGGGTTCTGGGCAGCCCACATCTCAGAGTCTACATCTGCACAGACCTGTGCAGTGGCAGATAGTGACCAGGAGAGCTGGGCTCCTGAACAGAGGGCCTAGAAACAGGAACTCTGAGCAGTTATAGCCAGAGAAAAAGATCCCTTTCCCATTCTAGCTGAAACCCTCACAGAAGGGGTGAGCCATCCAGGGTAGACTAGAGGGCAGCAAGGAAGTATGTGGGTACAGAAGATCAATAGAGAATGAAAGAAGACACTGTCAACCGAAAGGGGCAGAAACATTTCCCACAGCTCCATTGGGTTATGGTTTCACCAGCCATTAGTGTGATGAGCTTGGAAGTGAATATAGGAGATACACTCTATATTTGTTTGTCCTTGGTGCCTTCTTACTGAAGTTAATGATTCAATAGTTTATTTTGTAGCATGTGACCAACCACAGGACTGCAACATAATCAGGACTATCCTATGTACAGATTTGCCAGATTGGAAAGCCTATTCCTTCCATGGGCAGCAAAGTCTCCAGGCCTGTGATGGATAAATGGGAAGCTGGGTCCTCTGCGGGTGACACGAGAATGCAGATGACATGAGCACTGAGTGTCTACCTGTTGGCTTCACCTGGGTATTGTTCTGGAGCCCGATGCCACCAGGCATCAGCCTAGAGCAGAGGAGGGGGGCTGGCTGCAGGAAGAGGATCTGTGCCCCATCTGTAGAGGATCGTCCTGCAGACAGCTGACAGTCTGCATTTAGGAATGTTTATGGCGCCTGCACAGGTGAAGGCGCATTTGTTTTTATGTTCAAGAAAAGGATAGTAATAGATGTTCAATTAAACGCCATTGGCGTCAGAGCAGGAGGCTCCTATTGAGGAGGTAACCTCAAGCAAGTGAGCCTTATCAGTGCAGAAGGACAGCAGCAGCAGCCATAGAAAGGTGGGTGGTGAGGGCTCCCATGGTGGGGACAGAAATAGTGTATTTTTGGTTACAGATGCATTTTCAGGTAAACAGTCTATGAATGTGATGAGGACCCATGGATAGGATATGACTGAAAAGCAAACTGGTTGACAGAAGAACAACGTGGGGGATTCTGCAAAAAAAAATTTAAATTAATGTTTGTATTTGTTTCCTATTGCGGCTATAACAAATTATCCCAAGTAATTTGTTACTTGTGTTAACAAGTATTTGTTACTTGTTTGTTAAATCAACAGCAAGGTATCTTAGTTTTGGAAGCCGGTCGTCTGAGATGGTTCTTAAAATGAAGATGACAGGGGGCTGCATTCCTTCTGGAGGCTTGAGGGGGAGGATTTGTTTCCTTATGTTTTCCAGTTTCTAGAGATGGGCCTGTGGCCCTTTCTTCCATCTTCAGAGGCAGCAGGCTTCCAGACTTCAGGTCTCAGCCTCTGTCTCTGTGTGTGTGTACATATGTGTACCCATGTGTGTACACTGAGGGTTCCAGTACACACACACACACACACCCGTCTCCCACACTGCACCTCTGTGTAACCCTTACAATGACTCTTACGGTTACAATAGGCCCACCCAGATAATCCAATCTCTCCACCTCGAGATGCTTGCTTACTTGCTTCTGCAAAGTCTCTCTTACCATGAGAAGTAACCTGTTCCCAGGTTCCAGGGAATTAGGATGTGAACAACCGTGGGGGCTGAGGGCTTTATTCTCTCTCCCGCGGTGATGTAAATGGTGAGTCTTTAAAAAGAACTTATTTTGCAATAATTTAAGATTTACAGAAAAGTTGTCAAAGTAGTAAAGGCTAGTAAGTCTTTTAGAAACATTTTCTTTTTCATCTCTGTTTAGGTTGTACAAATGTTTTTGCACTGAAAAATGGTTGAAGACAAATGAGCCATCTGTGAAAGTGCTTTGTGTTCTTCGGGAAAAGAAAATGCTGTTTTGTGCAAGGCGTTGGTGAGCCACCAGCTGCCTTCCGAGGAACCAAGGAACCACACTGTGTTCCTTGATGGGAGCTGCCAGCTTCCTCCACCCCTGGGGACTTCCTGGGGCCCAGAGCTCGTGCCATGACTGGCCCATGCAGACCGGCATGCGACTTCTCTACCTGCTGGGAAACACATTCCACTCAGCAAGTCCTTGTCTGTGTCACCTCCTTCCTGTTTCCCTCAATTGTTGCCTTAGATGCTTCTGGGCCTTGGCCACCTACAGCTGGCTGGGTGGGTGGTACCCGGGATCCTTTGCCGGGAAGCTCTCCTGAGTCATCTCTGCCCGTGTGGTAAGCTCACTGTCCTCAGGGATGCCTCCCGGGAGACTCAGGGACACTGAGCTCCCTTCACCAGCTCCTGCCTGAGAATCGTCCCTGCCATTTGCTCTGGAACAGAGCTGATCCCGACGTGATTTGAGGCTATTGACGGGCACGACGGCTTCCAAACCCAGGCGCGCATCAGAATCACCTGTGGTGCTTGGCAAGAAATACACCACGAAATGACTCTGGAATGGCTTTTTGCACAAGAAAGCAGGGAATTACCCCAAGAGCGGTGAGAACATGTCCAAACACCTTGGTTACCAGATCGAAGGCTATAAATTTGGGACAATGTGAGCATTGCAAGAAACAGTGACAGTGATGCCTTATTAGTCATTGAATAAAAAAGAAGCCACTGATCCATTCTCATACAATCAGCTAAACAAGTAACTAAATAAGAGAAGGCTCTTGCTAATAATATATATATATATATATATCTCCTGTGCCAGTGATTCACCCACTGAAATACTGCCTCAGCAGATCCTGTACGGGGCCCAGCACTTCCTGGCCCAGTTGTTCTAGAAGGACCTGATTATGTCGTGTCATTCGTTCCCTGGTTCTCTGGTGAAACCCAGCATATATCTACTGAAGGGCGACCGCTTCCTGGCCCCTGGAGCTCACGGGGGACCTGCTGCTTACACATTTAAACAGCCCCCCGGAAGGTGGGCTCTGGGGCCTGGGAGCCTGGAAGAATGAAGACATTGCCGGGTAGGTAGATGGGGAGAAAAGGGCATTCAGGGCACAGGGAAAAGCCAAGGCGTGGAGGAGGGCAGGGCACGAGGGGGATCTCGCCACGCTGGCTGCGAGTGCGCTGCAGGCTTACCACAGCCAAGAGAGGCAAGCGTGGGGTGCACGGACTCCGGAGCACCTGCCCTGAGCAGCCAGTGGCCTGGGCCTGTTCCGTGGCCACGTAATCGCCACCACGGTCATGCTTTACACAGAAGGAAACGGCATGGTGACACCGAGGGACTTTCCCAAGGTCACAGCACTGGCATTCTGGAGCACATGCTTTTAACTCTCTGCTGGGCTATCAGTCCTTGCTTTTGCGCTGACCAGCAGGCTTGGCCTCACCTGGGATCCTGGTAGACATGCAGAATCTCGGGAAACCCGCACTTCCACTTGACCCAGGACAGCCATATGCACTTTGAAGTCTGAAAAGTGCCAGTTAGGTGGGTGTCTCTGGTATCCGCTAGAAGCACGGAGATGGGGACCGTGGCTGAGGAGTTAGCAAGACCAGGTCGAGGTCTGTCCCAGTGCTCTCATGAGGGGGGAGGGGACCCAGTGGCTAGAGTGGTCTTCTCCCCGCCGTGGGCTTTCTCTCCATCTCGACTCTAAGTTCCCTAGGAATGGCCGGTGGCGCTGTCCCTGGAAGCTCTAGCAGGAGATAGAGCTAGAGCTCTAGTCCATCCTCTGCGGCCAATTCAGTGCTCTGTGGCCGGATCTGGGACTTCAGACCTGGAGCCACGAGACTGCCCACAGCATCACTCTGCAATTCTGACTCCTCCGTCTGAGCGCTGAGCTCACGTCTGCAGGGATCCCTGCCCCTCCTCCCCATCCCCACCGCTGGCTTGTCCAGCCACAGCCTGGGTGCAGCCTCCTCCCGCTGCCTCGTCACCCCCAGTGGCAGGTGTGAACCAAGCAGGTGACGCCGGCTGGCAGGAGGGAAGTGCGTGCAGGAGCCCACACGGAGAGGAGCCATCCACTCCCTGCAGGTGGCTGGGATGTCACTCATCACCGGATAAAGAAAACCCCAGGGCCACTGGCCCTCTCCTCATTTTTTGGGGAAAAAAAAAGTATTCCAAAGTAGCATTAACTACCACCGAATTGAGGATTTTTCTGTTCTGGGGAGTTTAGTCCAACCAAGAAGTCTAGATATGAATTTATGTCAAAGGATGGGTATATTTTCTCTGAGTTTCCGTGATCACTGGCCACTTCCACATTATTAAGAACTCAGACTTAACCTCCAAGTGACCTCGGGCCCAGGTTTTCGTTCTTGGTTGCGGTGCTGTCAGTGTTTTTGTCCATCAGTGCACCCGGATGGATGCTACCCTGCATTTCTTTTTCTGAGTTAGGATTTAAACCCTGAAGCTTCGAGTGTGAACTAAAACGTATTTCCATTAAAGGCATTTCTATTGCCACAGGGGAGATAACACCAAGTCATTCTGAGATCCCCAGGACTCAATCATAATTAATATTAATGATAGTTACTAACACTTACTGATGTTGCCTCCCTAAAAATTTCTGCTGTCATGAGCTTGCCCCAAATTCCCTAGGAAATGAGAGGGACCTGGCTCTTTCCCTTGAGAGCCCCTTTGTGCGTCTTTCCTCTCTTGAGTGCAGGGACTGTGTTTTTTATCTTGGAATCCCACTGGCCAAGCGGTCAGTTCCATGAATGGACACTCAGGCTGGTTTCAACGGCAGACACCTGCATCTAGGAAAAGAGCGGAACGAGCAGCGAGCACTCTGGGCTGGGGTGGCATGAGCCCCATGAGCCCCATCCCAAGCACACATTCCTTCTGTTGTATGGACAGAGTGGGAGCCAGTGAAGGGAAAGGAAATCACTGGAAATTAGGAGACAGACATGGTAATTTTGCAGAATAATGGCTGGCCAGGTTTCCCAGGAAGCCCCAGTCCTACCACACCACTGAAAAGATGAGCATCTCCCATCAAGAATCAGGTGACGTCCCAGGGCCAAGAATGGCTGAGCGGAGGGGAGGAGGGTATGTGCCTGCTGAGCCATGACTGTGGCGGAGAGGTTAGCTGTGCCCTGGCCTGATTCATCCATATTCCTGAACCCCCGGTGCAGCCTTGACCACTAGGGCCCTACCCCCTGGCCACCTGGTCTGTCCCATCCTTTCCCTTCTTCCTGGCGCACCTCTTCACAATATCCAACTCTATGAGCAGCATCAGTCTTCAGTCTCTGGTGCCCCTTTCTCTCTCAGTGACCCCATTAGACGCCCATCGCCTTGGAGCCCAGAGAGCCTATTCTTGACCTCTCCATAGCTCATGCCCCTGACCTGTAAATGGGATAAATTTTAGCTGGAAGACTATGTTGAAGGCATTTTGCTTAGTGCCTCAGAACATTACATAGCCAAGCTTAGAATTTCTGGTGTGTGGTATTCATTCTCTGCTTGCTCAGTGTTGGCCACGGGCAAGGACAGGAAAGGCAGCGGGAACCTCCTGACTTCATGAAGAGCTCAGAGCCAGGGTGAGGGGATGGAGGGAAAAGACGTCTAGGCCTTCCCGGGTCAGGGTGCCCTTTGCCTTTGGGGAAAAAAAAAAAACCAAACCTGTTTAATTTGAGGAGGATCCCAAAAAAAGCAGGGTCCAGAATAAGGGAAGTAGGATGTAAGAGCCAAGGCGAAGGCCCCCCAGCCAAACACCCTTCCGCGGTGGAGTGGAAACAGGGTTCCCCACGTGCTGGGGGCCCACGGAGATCCGTCCGGCCTCTCCACGCCTCACCTCACGTGGGAAAAAGGAGCAGCCCTCTGTACTCTTCAAGGCCTCAGGACAAGAATTAAAACCAACTGTGATACACAGAAACTTACTGCTGGGCACCTACTATTAGTGAAGAGTTAAATCATCAGTTTGAGAATTAAAAGGCAGTACCTGGTACACAGAGTAGATGTTCCAGCACCTTCTGCAGAAATTGAAAACTCAGCTTGTGTCGTAACCGTCAGTTGGGAAAGGAAAGGCACAGTATGTTCCGAGGAGATGAAGCAGCGTCAGGAGCACCATGAGTGACAGAGGAGACCCATCATGTGGGAGACACGGGGCAGCTTCCCAACACTCTGTGCTGAGGGCTTGGCCGCACCACGGACGCGTGTCTCAGAAAGACAAGACAAAGCGCTCAGCCGTACGCCTTGCCAGGTGGGCAAGACCTCTACCGTGTGAGCTGTATCTGTGACAGCAAGGGTTTTGAGGAATCTGCCCAGATGCTGTTTTGTTGTGCGTGGTTTTACCGTGATTGTCCCATGGTCTTTAGGGTCTGAAGTCCTCTTTGGGCGCTGGAAAAGCTAGGGGGTGTGTGCTGGGTTGTTAACAGTAGTTCTGCAGGGAGATGCCCCAGCACTTGGCAGTGGACAGGTGGGCTCCCAGGGATCAAACACTGTTTGCTGAAAACACAGAGCTGGGCCTCGAAGCTTCTTGGCATTGGAGGAGACCCCTTGAGTGATGCCGTGACATCCTGAGGAGCTTTAAGGGTGCGTGGGCCTTATTGCAGTTCCAGATTTCAGAGAAGATTCAGGCACCGACAGCTTTCATGTCATCAGTTAAAAGGATGTGGGAGAAAGAGAAGGGGGTTCTCGTTTACAGTGCTTTATGGGCTGGATGCCGTAAATCTATTATCTGTATGCCTCACTGGGACAGCTTGAGATAGGGTTTATTGTGTCCATTTCAGAGACAAAGAAACTGAGCCTGACTCCGATGAAGTAAACTGGCCCAGTGTCCCAGGGCTTGCAGTCAGATCCACCAGACTCCAAAAGCCCTACCCTTTACACTCCATCGCAAGGGCTTCAGGACACAAGGGTTCCCCGTCAAGGGACCCCGCAGGGGTTGGCTGCCAATCCACCATCACATGTGGGCGGGGATGTGGTCGACCACTTGCCCAACCCCACAAACTCCGTGCCTAGCCCTGGAGGGGGTCCAACTGATATGTCCAAGTGCCAACCCCTGGTACCTGTGAATGTGACCTTCCTTGGCAATAGGGTCTTGGTGGGGGTAATTGAGGATCTTGAAATGAGATCGTTTTGGATTTAGAGTGATTCCTCAATCCACTGACGGATGTCCCTATAAGATCTGACCCACAGAGACCCAAGAAGCAGGCCACATGAAGACGGAGTCAGAAACGGGAGTGATATGGCTACAAGCCAGGGAATGCCAAGCATTGCCAGCGGCTACTGGAAGGTAAAGAAAGGCATAGCAGACACTCTCCCTCAGAGCCTCCAAGAGGAATCAAGCCTGCTCACCTTGATTTCAGACTTGCAGTCTCCAGCACTGTGAGAGAATTAGTTTCTGTTGTTTTAAGGCGTACAGGTTGCTGTAACTCACGACGGCAGCCCCAGGACACTGACACAGGCCTGATCTCCATAGTAAGTCGTATAAGCCATTTGTTATGTAACGTGCATCCCGTATGTTGCAGGCACTCAGCCGAACATGCACTAGTTCCACTGAGCCTCTCACTCACTCTATGAGGTGGGCGCCATTATTATGATGGTCGTTATCTGGAAAGAAACAGACACTTTGATAAGTCATCAGGTTCCGAGTAATCTGTTGCCTCGGGGGTCAAACTCTGACCCAGGCAGTCAAGCCCCACACCCCACACTCTCAGAGTGATGAGTCGGCGGGGGGGTAATGCCCGCTCAGGGCACAGAGGGCTTGGAGGCTCAGCCCTGGTCCAAAGGTCTGTACCAGCTCACAGTGGGTCTCAGAGCTACACAGGACCATGGGAGCATCTGAGGCTCCCCCTCTGTCCCCTCCCACTTAGGACACCAGACAGGTGCAGTACTTTCCCTAAGGAACACACCTGGCAGTCAGCGAGAGAGCCCAGAGCATCTGGCTCCTCTTTCCTTGTGTCTTAGAAATGCCCAGGGAGCGGGGCTTCATCCTCTGCCACAGCCAAAAGGACTCCAGACCAAGGTGCTGCTCCTGCCCTTCACTGCCAGGTTCATCTGGAGAGGATTTATATGAGCAGAAGAGTCCTTAAATATAATCTACAAGTCCAGCATCCCTTATAGGGATTCCTAAATCCCAAACCCTCAGAAAACCCAAAGTTTGGCAATTTTAACTTGGTAGCAAAAACCCGACATAAATTCATACGCAACTCTTTATAATCTTTATCTATCCCCCTCAGTATGAATATTTCACTGCAGAAATGCAAGCGTGATTCATTTCAGGGGACTTTTCCCAGATGCCACCAAGCATTACGTAATTCAGAACATCACTCTGATTCCTTCATAAAATCCAAATTTCAACTTCTGATTTTGAAACATATCTGCCGCAATAATTGCAGGTTAGAGATTGGGGTCCTTTTCTGTTTTCTCCAGGCCTGTCCCCTGCCCGAGAAGGATGAAATGAGTCAGGGACAGAGAGCAAACCCAGGCTCCTACTTCCAGTGGAGGGGGTGAGCGTGACGTTTAATGCTCAAAAAAAAGGCTTAGTTTGGATTTTAGGTAGCATTAAGGAAGAAAAGTAGAATTTTTCAAGTCAGGGAAGCCTGGGTGCAAACGGAAGCTTAACAGCCTATAACTCCTTTGCTCCCAAGCAATAACGTTTGTAAAACATCTATAACATGGGAACAAATGCACCTAATATGCAGGGCGGTGTGGGCGGGGGTATGAAATGAGCACAGGTGAGGAAACCGCAGGAACGCCATAAACAGACACGCTCCCCCGCCTCCTTAATGCCATTCCTCCCCCAAAGCTGGCCAAATGGCGAATTCTCAGAAAGAAAATAGTATTCTTTCCAATTCTAAGCCACAGATATTTGATACTTGGAACCAACAGATTAGTCTGACAGCGTCCTAATCAGGCTTTCCATTTGCCAACTGCCTCCCACTAAATTGCCCAGGGACCTGCAGGGCTCTGCCAGGCTCGGGTGTGCCCCTCAGCACATCTGGAGACAGAGACCAGGGGCAGCGGAGGCCATCCCAAGACTTGCAGCTGGTTATTCTGTTTCACTGTTATAGGAGGGGTCTGTTTTTAATGTCTTCTCCCCACGTTCGAGCCCCCAGGACACTCTGGAGGAGGCAATTTCTATAGGGCACTGGGCAGGGACTATGAAATGATAAGATCCTGCAGATCTGCAGAGTGAGATTTCACAGGAGCCTCTCTCCTGACACAGAAAGAGGGTCTAGGAAATGATGCTGGAGAGAGCAAAAGATCTAGAACATACGTTTTGTTTTGTTCAGTTTCTTTTATTTTATTTGAAAATGTAGGGTCTTTTCCTTGATTTATAGTATTGTTATTAAACCAATGACCTCATCAAGCTAATCAATAAAAAATATTTAGGGTCTTTAATTGTGCAAGGTCTGGCAGGAGGTGCAGGTGATTGGAGCCCCCCCCCCCCAACCCAGGCCCCTACCCCTGCCCAATGACCCACTGCGCTTCACACTTCTATGGGATTTTGGACCTAACCTTGAGGACATTTGGTCTGGGAGAAGGGAGATTACATTTAAGTTTTCTCCTGAAGGATCCCTGCTGCCTACAAGTCTTGAAGTAATTTCAGGACCAGGACAAACTATTCTTATTCCTCTGGTTTCAAGTGGAGGAGGGGAAGCTCCCTGATACTTACACCGAGTTATACGTCAGCTGGGTTTGGACAAGGATGGAAGGAAAAAGAACGCTCTTACAGGCCAACAGTGTTCGTTCTCCACTTTTCCTTCTGCCCTCTCACCCCCTGATGGTAACAGGTGTTCACGTTTAGAGTCTCTGGCCCTGTGGGGGGGGGGGGGGCTAGAATCTCCTGGGGGGCCCAGAGGATCAGAGGGAGAACGCTGTGTTCTTTAGGCAGAAATCTACTTAGAACAATGACTTTGGGATGATCCTCTCTCCCCTGAGAATCAGAGCATTGGGACAACTTGTTCACTTGATTCCTTCCCACCCTCATTCATTCTGCAACTTCTCCGTGGCTCACATCACACACACAGCTCTTTTCACCTCCGTGGCTTTGCACACGCTGCTCAGAAGGGCTCCTGTTCACCCTTTAAAACTCAGAATCAAAGGTCACCCTTCCTGTCCAATGTTTTCTGCTTCTCTCGCCCCCCTCTGAATGCCCTGAACACAGCAGGTCTCTATGTTGATTATTCTGAATCTAAAAATCAATCCATTTTTCTGCCTTTATAATCATGCAGCCTGTGAATTCTTGGGGGGAATGGATCCCTCTGTCTTTTTGGTCTTTTAAGTCCAGCCCCTAATTAGAGCCCAGCGTATTAAAGGTGCTCCATAAATATTTGTTGAGTGACTTAAAGAAGCCCTTTTCCAGAGCAAACAGCCTCTACGTGTGACCGGTTAAAATGGTTATGTGTAGGGCTGGGGAGGCAGAAGTCCGCCTAGTGGCCTCGCTCCTGGGACTTTGTTAACCAGGCCCTAGGAGGGCGTGCAGGGAGGTGCCATTGAGCAGATAGTGTCCTAGACACTGCACTCCCCTCAGCCCCTCCTACTGGTTCTGTGTGCCCACCTTACTCCTGAACTTTGCTCTCAGGGCTCATCCCTGGGGTCCTTTTTTAGAGAACTGCCCCTAGGCTCCTGGAGTTGGTTGGACGGCAGAGGGAGAGCGCTAGTATCCCCTCCAGGGTGACAGCCAGCATCCGACTAGTGTGGGTGTGAATGCGAGTCTCCCTGGCCCCAAGGGAAAATTCCAAGATTCAACTCATGTTCTAGAACTTTCTGCAGAAGCAGGATCAGGTTGGGGCTGGGACCTTGCCTGAAACCAAGTCGTTGCCAGCTTCCTCCCTCTTCCCCATCCTGTCCCTCTCCCCCTTCCCGTCTCTCCCACCAGCACTCCCTTAACAAATAAGGCTCTGCCCGCTGGGGTGGGGGCCTTTCTGTGCCTCAGCTTCCTCACTTGTAAGATGGAGCCTAGAAGAGTATCTATTTTGATTGTGAAGATTAAGTAACCCTTATAAAACCTAACACAGAGCATGACACCTAGCAAGCACTTTAGCGATCAAACTCTCACATCGTAGCTAGCACACCGGGCTTCCCAAAATCAAGGCTGCATTTTCCACTCCCCACCCTGGCAGCTTGATGTAGCTGAGTGACTAAGTTCAAGCCAATTGGATTTGAGCCGAAGAGCTGAGTGCAGCTTGCAGGCAACGTCCCTTGAAGGGGAGGGCAAGGCTCCTCTCCTGTGGGCTGGAATATGCGGGTGACAGTGGGAAACGGCGCGGTCAGCCTTCACAATGAGGTAGGAGCAGCGCACAGAGCAAAGGAGCCCCGGGACCTGGACACCCCTCCTTAGTCACACAAGAGAGAAATTTCTAACTGGTTTGCGACACTGTATTGGCATGGGGACCTCTTCTTAACAGCGGCCAAAGCTCTGCCTTACCTTCTAACGTCTCCCGGTGGAATGCTTACTTCAGGAGGAAACTCAGAAATGTCTCCTGCAACAGCCAACTCCACCACGGAAAAGAAGAGACTCCTGCTTACGTACAGGACTTTTTTCCTTCCCTCGCTTGGCCTCTTTTTTTTTTTTTTTCATGAAAATGGGATAAGAATAGGAAGGTGTATATTACGAGACAGAAAACTAAGGAACGACGGCTCTAATGAGAAGGTAACTTGCAGGGCTCGCTTGAGCTGGGGGAAATAAAAGGAAAGTGGGCCAGAGTGGGTAGACCCTGCCCCAGAAAATAATCATTCCCAAGTCCCAATTCTAGAGCACTTCTACGCTGCCCTTTCACTCACTTCCAAAGCTCATCAGCAGAAGCGGAATGAATCTGTCACGGTCCTCCCACGGAGCCTGTCTCTGATGCAATGGCACTTGGAGACCCTGTTGCCAATGCGGCAATCTTCGTAATTTTGTACAAAAGTCATGCAGCGATTGCTGCAATTTGTCCAAAAGCGAAAATAGACTCAGAAGAGAGGAGTTTGTTTAGTTAGTGAATCGACACAATTACTGTGTTCCCGGGGTTTAGTTGGTCACCGCTGCTGCCCCGGGGCACACTGGTGTCCTGAGGCACAGAATAGGAACACTCTTCTCATTTATAAGAGCCTGAGGCACAAGCAAGAAGGCATTAAGGAGGAAGGATGGCTTTCTGGCCTGCTCCACCCTCTGGGGCCAAGCCTCTCAACTTTGGCACTGCTGACGTTTTTAATTGGGTAATTCTTTGTTGGAGGGGGCTGTCCCGGGCCCAGGACCTGACGCCTGGCTTCTCCTGGCTTCTACCCAGTAGATGCCAGTAACGCTACCACCTTCCCAGATATGAAAGCTAAAAATGTCTCCAGATATCACCACGTGGCCGCTGGGCTGTATGTGCAAAATCAGCCCCTGTTAAGGACCACTGCTCTAGGGTCTGGCTGGGGAAAAGCCAGTGGAAGCAGCCTCCTGAAGTTGTGGTTTTTTTTTTTTGTTTGTTTGCCCTAAAAACATCAGCAAATAGTTAGAACTGGGGAACATCCGATCTGTGATGGGCCCAACTGATAGAGTGAAGCTCCAAGGATAGCAACCAATCTCTGATCTTCAACAGAAACCCAAAAAATAGAATATCACCAAGAGACCACTTTGATGGCTGCAAGCAAAAGCAGTGAACATGCTGATAAAGGTGAAGAGCAGAGGAAGAAGAAAAGAGCAGATACCCAATAGTACCTGGTTTAAGTCAGCAATGGCTGTGTCATTCCTTTCTGCCAGTGACTAGTCTATGGATACCAGATGATCCTGGGAACGATAGTCTTCACTGATCACAGGTAGCTGGGGAGAAGGATCCCTTTCTGCTCTTCTCTTCCCATCCCATATGCTGGGATGGAATGTTTGGAGCTGCAGCAGCCATTTTGCAACCATGAGACAACAACCAGAGGTCAATGTCTGTTGAAAACATATGGAGAGAATCCAAGTTCTTGATGATATAGTTGAACCAATGAACCAACGGTTATCTACTTTTAGGCTTCTTGTTAAGTAGACAGTAGATGTCCCTATGACTTAAGCCAGAGTTAGCTAGGTTTTCTGTCATTCATGACTAAAGACATTACTAATCAATGGAAATGTTTTCAATTAAAACTAGAACACTCAACAAAAACAAAACAAAACAAAACAAAACCCATAAAGGGAGAAGGCATTTCTCACCCAACAGGAAGTCCTAAAGTAGGTAGTTGGTTTGGGGGCTATGCAGTGTCAGAATTCTGGGCTGACTTATATGTGAGTCTTCTGGCCTTTCGCTCATGGTCACAAAATTGCTGCCACAGCTCCAAATGTCATGTCCACACTCAAACTGTGTTTAAGAAAAGAAAGAAAGAGGAAAGGTTTTTTTTTTTGTTTTTGTTTTTGTTTTTTTTTTGCCTATTCTGCTCTTTTTATCAGGAGGAAAAAATTTCCCCTCGTGCTCCTAGTAAATCATCCCATGGTCTTATTGACCAAAACTGGACCACATACCAAGACTGTCTGGGAGAGTGAGCACTTGGCGTTCTAAGTCTCTGTTATGGGGGGGTGGGTTCTTCCAGAAAGGGCTCTACCAGAGAAGGATTGTTGGGTCAGTAGACAAGTTTCTGCCGCAAAATAATTGCTCATACCATATACCCTCTGATCGTAATGTATTTCCCTACTGAAGCTATTGTCCCACTCCATCCCTAACCGTCCTCAGAGCACATTAGCCCAGTTTCCAAATTTCAGCAGAAGGGAGAACTAGAGCCAATACGATCAGTTCTGGCAGTCTTTCTCCCTGACATGAGGCATTGTGGTCAAGGACTATTCCCCAGCTCTGTCCACCCCTGCTGAGAAGCCCCTTTGCAGGCTGGAAAGTCTCTGCAGGGTGCACTGGTTCTCTTAGGGAAGACAATCACACACCCTCAGCACTAAGCCGCCCAAGGGTGCTCTAGTCTCTGCTCCCCAAATGTCAGCTCCACGTGCTTGACCTCTTCCAGGGCTGAAGCTGGCTCCAAGTAGTTGGGATGCCAGATGCCCACGTCACCTTCCTCTAAATGAACTCTCCTCTCTCCCAGGACAACCTGCCTGCTACGGGAGGCCATCTGCTGTGACTTCCAGAGCCCCAAACATCCTTCCCAGAGGCCACGCTCATACCTCCAAGACTAGCCCACAACCCATTTTGCTGAAGAAAAGAATATAATAAAACCGCTTGAACTGCTAGCAGGACCTCCCCTCTGAAACAGCCCACTGGTACATGGACACATTTGGCTCCAGAATTTAATCCTGGTTAGAAGTGCCCTGTCTACCAAAGCACCTGTTACATCACCCCACAGTTTTCTGTAAGTCTGGCCCCCATCTCCCTGCCTTTCCCCACTTTTCTCCTGGAGTCTAGAGCAGCCTTCTGATCTGTTCGAGACTGGCCCTTCTGAAAAATGAGGCCTTGGGTGTGCTCTCACTCCCCTGCTGGGACATCTGGAAGCTCATGTTTGTTTTCAGAAACTGCTGCCTGATAGCTTTTTCACTGACAATAGGGTGCAATCTGACATCATACATAATCCTGGATTACTGACTCGGTTAATATTTTATGATGGCTATTAGTCGTTTACATTTATAGAAACATGGATCATAAAAAATTAAAGCTTTAATTGCTTTGGGTTTCCCTTTTTTTAAAATTTTTTATGGTTGAGAATTTTTCTCTTAGCTGAGCTGTCTTCCAAATCTTGGGACCTGAATTACTCAAGAGAGGGAATTTGGTAATACAGTTTGGGGACAGGTTGATAGATGACAAGACACAGAGGTTTATGAAACAATGACTATCATTCCTCAGCACAGCAGTGACTCACTAGATTAAAGGAATGATCCGACGTATCATTTTTCTCTCAGCGAGGATAACTTTATACCGGGGAAGGAAGGTCGAATCTGCCCTAGTGGAATTTCAGCCATGAGGACAGCCATGAGGTCATGGAAAACGACCCTCAGATAATCCAGCCCTGGGCACTGGCGTCTGTGGTAATGTCCCCTTGGGATCTTCTGTATTAGTTAGGCCTTTCAGATGTGTTTAGGCCACAGGCGTCAAACCCACAAGACACGGTGTAGCTGGACAGGTTCGTCCAGCCCCGGAGGGTCACCTGGGGGGCCAACCTCTGTAGCTGATCTCCCGGGCCTGACAGATTTAGGGCTTGGTCAACACTGCTGCCGACTCAAGAAGGAATATTCTGCACCTCTATCGTGTAACTGCTCTTCATTTTGGGAGATTTTACTGGTATTTGACTTAGTGACTTTAAATTAACTTGAGTCTCTTGGCTCGGTCTCCCTGGAGGTGAAGAGCTCTCAGGTGAGATCGGCGATTGAGAGGATTTGCCCCGCGGAGGCTTCAGTTTCCGTCTTCTGATGACGTGGACAGGTGCGAGTGGAGGGAGGGGTTGCTGTTCGGGGAAGAACAGGTACATTCTACCTTAGTGGAAAGGCCTGGAAATCAGCCTCAAAGGGTAAATGACAGGAAGCAAAGTTGTATGAGGCTGAAGGGATGTGTTTGTGTATGTGGCCCAGAGATGTGTGAACTTCCACCCAAGTAGAACAATGTTCTCAGGGAAAAATCACCAAATCTCTTAACTAATTGGTAATTAGGCCAAAGCGCAGCATTCCCTTCTTGAATTACAGCTGTGATAGAATAGATTTTTAGATGAAAATAATGGTTTCGTGGCACTTCACTTTGAACCATTTCGCCACGGAAATGACTTCGTTGTAAAGAAGACATTTCTTCCTAACCTCTAAATCAAGCAAAGCTTTACCAGACCAAAGTGACAGCAACATGATACTCTTAACTGTGTAATACGGAGCACTCATCGTGGGTTGTCACGGATTTCTGACAGCAGCCATCCAGCGCTGTGGAAGTTTCTGTGAGGATAGTATAGCATATGGAGCACGGGCGAAACAGACATTTGTCACAAGGATTAATGTCTTTTTAAGCCTCCTAAGATTTGCATGAACATGCTTAAATTAAACTGTTCTTCTATGATGTTAGTTTTTAGTACTCCATAAAACTCAAAAACATAGACTGTACCTATTACAGACAGCTTACTTCAGCACGCCACCGTAAAAAATACTATTACTGACTTTAATGACGTCTTGGACAGCTTTTCATTATATAGCACAGCATGCGACAGAGAGAGGGAAGCAGAACTTCAGATCTTTAGCATTTGACTTCTTGGTTAGTTCAACTGATTTCATCAGCTAAATTCCCTGAGGTGTATGAGGCAAGTTGATCCTTCAAATGGGCTATGGGCAGGAACTTGCCGGAGCTGTGGTGAAATGAACCTGGCAAAGTTCTTCATTGTGAAAATGAAGAAAACAAAGCTGTTATTAGACTCTTACTTTAGATTATTAAATAACTGAATTTTGTTACTACCCTGCAGCATACTATCATACGGAATTTTGCTACCATGATGTAGAGGAGTCTCTGAAGCTTTTTTTTTTTTTTTTCTAGAACATTTATGGAACCAGAGACCAAAGACAGTCTCTTTGCCACGCCATGGTGAGTTACAGCTGCAAGCTAGTCTGCGCTCCTAAAAGACCCTTGCGAGTGAAGGCATATCCATTGCAATTCTGTGTTTTGCCAATAAAGGCAAATTGTCTGCTTTGCACCATTGCTGGGTCCTAGTGATGGTGGCACAAGAACATTATCAAGAGAAATGAGGAAACACAAAGATAGCACTTGCAAAACAGAATCAAGATAGCTGTCCCCTTACATGCTCTCGGGCCATTAGTGCACACGGACAACACGCTACTTTAGTAAGAAGTGCAGAGCTTCGAGTCCAAGGTAAGTTGGTAAACAGCACCAACCAAACTGGCCACGGCAGTGAGTTTCAATAGGTCATAAAATTGAAGGACCCAGACATGTTCAATGTACTTCCTGTTTCTGCTTTTCTCTAAATGCTCTCAGCACCTGGGCTCGGAGTGACAAGAGGGCAAACAGAACCTCATATATCTCTTCAGGTGAAGAGATCCTGTCAGCCCTGACAGGATGCCCGGGACAAAGGCCCAGGGCCTCCAATGAGAGCGAGCCCTTTAGAAGAGTAACTCTGTCTTCACTGTTATTTGGAAAAACTACATGGAGGATTAAGGCTGACAATTCACAAATCCACACAACCGCTTTCACACGGAAAAGGTGAAACGGAACTAGATCAACGAGTCCTCCCATAAGTGCTTGTTAGCAGAATGCCAGAAACAATGACAAAGAAGGAGAAGTGATTTTATGACTTGAGGGCCTTGTGGACTCACAGACGCGGCCATATTTCCACGCTATCTCTGAACCTTGTGTGAGAATTGCCCGCCGTTCTTTTCTCCAGTGTCAGGGTTGGTCCTGTCAGGTTGTTCACTGGGAAGATCCGGAGATCTCTCAGGAACATGCAGAAGTTCACTCAGAAACACATTCACAGTGTGTCTGTAGCGCAAACAGCAAGAGAACGTCAGTGTTTGCCAAAAAAGGAAAACAACAACAAGAAAGGCCACTTGCTTCCCATGAATCTTCTTGGACTCTATGTCACCATGGCTTCCAAAGAGTAAGGCCTAAAAGGCAAACAAAACAAAACCAACTCTCTTTGACCAGGTGAGGAGGGGACATCTCAGGAGGAGGAGGGCTCACCACGCTCTCTGCAGGAAATTAGCTCAAAGCCAGGACTGGAACAGAGCTCCCCTACCCGGGCTTCCGAATCCTCCCAGGTTGTCCCTCGGCGCCCACCCCACCTTCAGGCATCGAAGACCCAGGAGGTTCAACTGTGGGTGGAACAGACTTCGTCTCCACTTTATGGTGCTTCCTAACAGATGAGACCACCGTCGATTTTTTAGATTCCCATGACGTGTAATGACAGATTGTGACGTGTTCTGCGAGAAAAGAGCAGAGACCTGTCACACTATTCAGGTGGACAGGGCTGACTTCCATGATCAGAGACGTGAGGACAGACGGGATGGCTCCGCGGTCAGAGCGAATTCAACTCAGTGGAGGGACTGGGAGAGTAACAGGAGGACACTGAGGGCCCAAGGCTGAAGGAACAGGGAGGTGGCATTCTTCGAGCACTCCCGAAATCACCCTGTCCCCTTCTGTATCTCAGACAACCGTTCGCAAACCGGCCCATCCCTCTGAATCATCTCGGGAACATAAAAATATTTCTGCCCCTACCCAACTCTGTGCTTTAGCAGGACTGGGGTGTGTGTGTGTGTGTGTGTATATATATAATTCTTTTTAAATAATTTTTATAATTATTTTTATTTTTTTATAATTTTATAATAAAAAGTTTAAAATTTTATAATTATTTTTTATAATTTCTATAATTATTTTTTAATCTTCTCCATTTATTCTGCCATGCAATGAGGTGTAGGAACTGGCCAAGGACATTTGAGGAAAGCAAAAACCATTGAGGTTAAG
>CM053614.1:34401352-34416958 GCA_028646535.1 Procyon lotor
AATGAGATGTAGGAACTGGCCAAGGACATTTGAGGAAAGCAAAAACCATTGAGGTTAAGTGGTGAGCTGGCTTTGATTTTCGCCCCAGAACCTCACTGTGCTCATCTGTCAGGAGGGACAGAAGTACCTGCTTCCTGGGGTCGGAGCTGGGTTGCACCAGGCGGTACCTGCAAAGAACCAGCTCGGGCCTCGGTACCTTGGTACATGCTCAGTACGGAGTGGCTGTAATAAAATCCAGGCCTCTGGTTCCTGGGGGGGTGGGGGGGAGGCTATTTTTAGAAGGAAGGATTATATTTATCACTCTGCAAAGTGTCCAGTTGTTTTTGGGAAACTCTGGGTTGCACGCCTCCCAAACCCAGAACAATTCTAATTCCTTCCACCCTCCACTCCTCCCCCTGCTCGCCCCCACTGAGAGCAGAAGACTTAGGGTCAAGGCGATTTAATTCTCTGCCCCACCCCTACCCTGCGCTCTATTCCCAGCTAGCCATATGGGTGAATAATCTTTTCCCTAAAAATAGACAACAGGCACAGGCTCCATCCAGATTGGATTTCACCTCTTGTTTTTAAGGCTGGCAACCAGTACTAAGGCTAAATTATCTTCTTGAAAATCTTAAATGATGAGAGGAAAGCCTCAGGGGTACGAATTCTTGGCCTAGGAATGGTTATGGGGCAAAATCTCCAGATCTGAAAAATTGAGCAAGAGATTTGAACCACAGCTATTTATTCTTGCAACATCAGCCTAGACTCCTGGACTGTCTAGGTCACACAGTGAACGACCAGAGGGGCACGAGTGGGAGCCCCGAGTTTGCTTCTAGATATTATCAAAATGACTGTAGATCTCACGTCCGGCACTGTCCTCCTCACAGGAGAGAATGAAACAGAGTACACATCACAAGGGAGACGGGGAGGATGTGAGAGACGGGGAGTGTGAGGGGAAAGCCAAGAGGGAAAAAGGGAATGTCTGGGGTTGAGGTCTGCTTGTCCCTGCTCTCCCTGGACCGCTGCTCCAACTTCTCCCAGGCTATTTGCTCTCTGTGGATGATCCAGACCTTTCTGCCCTGGGCCCCTCTTCTAGGCCAATTTCGCCCCTCCTAGCTCCCTTCCTTTATCCTCTCAAACACAAATGGCCCAAGACCATGTGTTTGCTGTCTTTACCGAAGCCTTAGCGTGGCCTACGGAGATCACAGCACAGAACGAGAACGTACAAGAGGGACTGGCAGATTCCACCCAGGGCCCCTAGAGATGATGGGCGGTGAAAATATGTAGGGTTCTGACCCCTCACCAAAATGTGTGTTCTTGTAGTTGTATTTCCTCATTTTTGCATTCATTTCTTCATTACCAACAGTTATTTCTGGCTGTTTCCCCAGCCGGTGACCCACCTCCCCCACCAACCCCCCACCCAGGGCCTCGTCTCCATTTGGCCCATCCTCCTCTCACTCCCCTTCTAGTGACTAACTTCTTCCAACTCCAGTGGCTGAATGACAGAGCAGCTTTTTAGACGAGCAAGATGACCAACGTGCCTGCGACTGGGGGGTGATGAGAAGGGCTTCCTAAATGCACAGGGTTGTCTCTGTCGTGGCCTCAGTGTCCGGCCAGCACAGGGAAAGGTGAAAACATCCGCACAGGAGAGTCACACAACACAAGCGATGTTTTAGGAAGATTTGAATGCAATTAGAGATGAACAACTTTAGAAAGTCATAGTGGAATCCTTTCGTGCAGTAAATACGTATTTAAATAAAATTTTAAGTCACTTATCAATACATTTATACTTCCTCAGTCTGTTTTACGAATGGTAGGTAGAGGTCAGCTCATTTAATTACAAGTTATTCGTGGTTTGCGATTTCGTCAAACTTTCCCAAAACTTACCGTTCCTTGAGGACACTCTATGTGGCAAACATTGGCTGAACCCTTCCCATATATTCACGTTTTCAGTTAAGAAAAGTAATAGGGGTCTAAAATGGCCAAGTCACTTGCCAGAGGCCACACAATGAGAAAGTGGCCAGGCTGGGATTCTAAATTCTTACTGACACCTGCAACTGGGACTAGGTTGTGGTTAACTGAAAACATAATTCTGGGGTGAGTCTTGAGTTAGTGCTGGGGGAATGCACAGCCAATGGAAGGTTGGTAAGGTCTTCGGGGCCTTCAGAAGGAAGCTGGTATTTATACCTCACCAAATTAATCACTGCAGCCCTAGTTGAAACCCAAACAGCACATTCAATATGGCTCTGGGGCGAGCTGGAAGTTTGCTTTAGATGCATATGAAAGAGAGAGCGTTGGTCGAGTGGCTCAAGTGGCACGGAGCTCTGACCATCCGAGAGCCTTGGGAAAATTCAGAGCCCTGCTTGGTGGTGGAGGATAATCCTGTAGTCTCCACAGTGGGCTCCAGGTAGCCAGACCAGAGTAAATGTCCACCTATAGCTCAGAGCCTCGAGCGGGGCCACACTCAGTGTTCAGAGCAGCCTGTGGGACAGTAGACGCGGCCGACAGGTAACTAACCGAATCCAGACCCCAGCGGCCCCTCCAGCGCACAGCCTGCCCTCACCACCTTACACACATCACTCCGGCTCAAGGCTTAGCCCCTTTGCCGGTCTCTATCCTACAAAGGTAAAAATTCACTTGCACTGACACGGCCTGAAATCAGCCACTGTAGGGAATATAAAAGCGTGGTGGGAAATTATGGAAGCAACCCAGGTGCCCACCGATAGACAAGTGGATTCACGCAAACAAACAATGCAGTATTATTCAGCTACAAAAAAAAAAATGAAATCTTGCCATTTGCAACAACACAGATGGAACTAAAGGGGATAACAGTGGGGCGCCGGGGTGGCTCGGTTGGTTGAACGTCCAACTCTTGATCTCGGCTCAGGTCATGATCTCAGGGTTATGAAATCAAGCCCTGCATTGGGCTCCATGCTCATCTGGGAGTCTGCTTGAGGATTCTCTCTCCCTCTGCCCATCCCCGTGCTTGTAAGATCTTTTAAAAAAGGGCATAATGCTAAGTGAAACAAGTCAGAGAAAGACAAATACCATATGATTGCACTCACGTGTGGAATTTAAGAAACAAAACAAATGAACAAAGACAAAAGAGACAGACCAAAAAATAGACTCTTAACATAGAGAACTGATCGTTATCAGAAGGGAGGCAGTGGGGGATGGGTGAAATATGTGAAGGGGATCGAGAGGGCCCTTATCGTGATGAGCACTGAGTAATATAGAGAATTGTTGAATCACTACATTGTACACTCGAAGCTAATATAACGCAGTGTGTTAACTATACTGGAATTAAAAAAAAAAAAAGGCATGGAAGCGGGAACTAACTGCACACACCCCTTCCCTCACTGTCCTCCCCGACGCCTCTCAGGAGCAACACGAACCTCCCTTGTCCTCTTCACTTCAGTGCTGGACTCTGTCTCTGGGGCCTTCCTCTCCTTCCCAAGAGACGTATCAAGCAATTTCTCCCCAAACAATCTGGTGTTCTCTCCAAGAAGAAAAAGCCTGAGGAATAAAATCTCTCCATCTCACTGGGTAATTGTGGCTCGGAGATCTGACAAGGGAAAGGTTTTTCACAGCCCTGAGATTTCATCGGTTTCATATAAAAACCGAAGGAGAAAAAAGTGATCCACAAATGGCTGAGAAATTCACGTTTGGCCACTAGGTCAGTAACCAGGAGCTTGTAACCGTGACCTGTTTCTGCGTACCACACTCTTCATCAGACTGCATTTTGTTCCAGTTGCACTGCAGTCTCGGATAAAGGCCTAATTTCTTCACATGAAACCCAGGGATGCCAGAATATTCTCTTATTTGAACCCAGAGGTCATTGTTCTCACTGCTTCCTGTTTTGCGTTCATCTTTGACGGCCTCGATTCTGCTGAGGAATTAGCTCTTGTGTCAGAAGTCCTTCCAGACTGCTGTTTATTGTTCTCTTTTCAGTCCAAAGTTTTAAAGTGCTACTTGTCAGTGGTGGGACTGGGGCCACACAGGAAGTAGTCTGTCATTTCTGAGTTCCCGGGGCTGGTGGGGGCACTCATAGTCAACCAGTCACCCGGGACCCCCTCACTCCTTCTCTTGCCCACTCCGAGATTTCCACGCCCACCCCCTATCATCTTTCCCTTTCAAACCAATTAAAGGCAAACAAAAATTTTTTACCACAAAACAAAATTCACTTCCAACACTCAAACTATTTCAAGGATTTAGAGATTCCACATAAGTGGAAAATGCATTTGACACAGGAATTGAGCAGAACATTGAGCCATTTTTTAGAAAGATTTATGTATTTTATTTGAGGGGGGAGGGGCAGAGAGAGGGAGAGAGAATCTCAAGCAGACTCCTCCCTGAGCACAGAGCCTGACATGGGGCTCGATCCCAGGACCCTGAGATCATGACCTGAGCTGAAGGCAGAGGCTTTAACCCCCTGAGCCACCCTAGGGGGCCCCTAAAAGCTAATATTTATTACGTGGCTTCGATATTCACATATATTGCTTCACGTAACCCCACGAGGTGGGACTGTTCTTATCCCCACTTTACAGACACAGAAACTGAGCTCTGGAGACAAAAGTGACTTGTCTCAAGGTTGCTCAGCTAGGACACTTTTAAGGCTCAAGTCACCACTCCAGGGGTCTGGCTCCAGCCTGTGCCTTTGGCCACAGTCCTGCAGTGACTGTGGAGGGGGCATCCAAGGTACTGGCCTTCTCGTAAAGACAGTGTAGAGGAAACTCCTTTTTCAGATTTCGGTTACTTTATTGAAAGCAGAATTTTCCCTCTCCATCTTCTGCCAGTGCTTGGTCTCTGCAGAGGTGGCCACTGCTTCCCCTGGTGAGTGCGCTTACTTCCAACCCAAGGTATTTATGAGATAAAGACCATGTCTTTATCTGTATTTTGGTGTCTGCTGTACATGATAAAAGCTTAATTCTATTAACCCACATTCTCTGTCCTTTCTGGACCTCAGTGTTCTCATCTGTAAAATGGGCACAAGAGTAACTGCCTGTAGGCTCCTGGTAAGTTAGAAATGCGATTACATATGTAAAGCATAGCCCCCCGAATACTTGGCCTGGATTTGGAGGATTGAATGTAACTTCTTTGTGTCAGCCACAGTCGGCCCCGCGCAGCCTTTCTGCTCCCTGCGGGAAGCCTTCGGAAGGCTTCAGGGCGGCCTTCCAAGCCAGAGCTTGGAAGCTTTTGTCTCCCTGAAGCCCGAGATCAAAAGCCAGGAGAAGGCAGCGTAGCTCTGTGCCTCTGAGCTCATGCGCGGTGAGAGAACCTCGGAGCCAAGTACTGGCTGATGACTAATTCATACCCCAGCACTTGTGGTCCCCTGCGTGATCAGGGGCATGGAGAGAGCTGCTATTAGGCAGAGTTGATTTTTTAAAGGCACATCCAGGGCTCTACTAGTGCTCACTGATATAGCCCATTATTTCACCCCCTACAGGGCAGGGAAGCACACGTCAAATCCTAGCCTCACCATTTGGCAGCTGTGTTGCTTTGAGCAAAACACCCCCCAACTTTCTGAGCATCATCTCCTCGCCTTCAACCCCCTTCATCCCACCTTCTACACGTGGCCCTTAGAAACCATGCTGCACCTTTCTCTGCCAACCATTTTTGCTGTGAATCTCCTAGGAGTATTATTATTATTATTATTATTTTTTTTTTTTGCAGATACTTCCTGGATAATCCATCCCGCTTTTTAAATTCATCTGAAGCATGGAGGACAGTGCATGGCATCCAGTGAGTGACAGCAGGAGGCAGCGAGGAGCTAGGGAGAGCAGAAGCATCAGGAACTGGACCCCCAGTGGACTGGCAGTACCCGCCTGTGACTGTGCGCGGAGCAGGGCCGGATGAGAATCATCAGATCCTCCTACAGCCCTAAGCAGCCTTCAGGGGACAGCCCACTGTGGGGAGGGAGGTGACACAGGCCCAGCTCTGCGGCCCCAGCCCCTGCGACCCAACAGACAAGCATGGCTGTCAACCCCAGCTCCGTTTCTTAACATCGCAGCATCTGCTCAGTGATCTGGGTTGGGGGGCGGCCAGATTCAGCGCTCGGGCCCCTGGTTTTCAGCATAAAGGAAACTTGTTCCTCAGCCCAAATCATTAAGGGACTGATAACAATCTGTTGCCAAGGTAGCTATTCTTTCAAGACGGTCAAACAGAGGAATTACTCAGATAGTCAATAGTGATGTAACTTTGAACCGAGTGGCCATCTGGCATCAAGTCAGGAAGCAGAGCCAAAAGCCCGTGCGCATTTTTTCCTTCGCTTGCAATTTTCCTAAGAGCCAGGCATGGGAACCTTGTCCGCACCCCCTTGGCCCTTCCAGCCAGAGGGAGCAGCAGTATTTGTCGCCACGCCTGGGCAAGAGAAGAGGTCCTCTGTGGAACAACTCAAGAAGGCTCCCGTGCCAAAGTCCCCCTCTTCCAGCCCTTGTCAATGCTGCCTGCAGAGGGGAGCCCAGAGAACAGCCTGTCAGCTCTTTTCAAGGCTGAGAAAGTCAGGCTCTCTGTCGCCTTGGCTGGGCGGAGGGACTTGGACCGCTGGTCGGCAGCCCAGGATTTACACAGAGAGGAGCAAAGAGGGATGGGAAGCATCAGACCTTTCACTGATTGAGAACCGGGGACTCAGAGCTGGAAGAAAGCTTCACAGCCAGCCCGTTCCCTCCACGGATGAGAAATAGAGGCCAGCAAGAGTCACACAGCTCAGCGCCCAGGGCTCCCGCCTGCCCAGAGCCAGAAGGTCTGAGCAGATCGGGCGCCCAGCCCGGCCTCTCTGTGTCACGCTAGACAATCTGCTGCCTCCTCTCAGCTGAGATGCTCCTGACCATCGGCTCCAGTAAAAGAAACTGATTCCCCAACACCCCATCCACTTCTATCCGGCTGCCCCCACGGCCGGCCACCCCTCCGCCAGCAGGTCCTTCCTAGCTCCAGCATCCGTAGGGAGCCAGATTCCTGGAAGAGCAATTCCAAGCTCTCCAGGATGTTATTTAAGACCCTGTCAGAGTGGAAAGAGAACAGCCAGACCAGAGCTCGAAATCGGGCTCTGTTGCTTTCTCACACTTTATACTGGTCAAGTTACTTACTCCTTCTGGGTGTGGGTGACCTCCTTAGTGAACTGGGGATAACAGTACATACCAAGGAAGATTTTAAGAACTAAATGAGCATTGATGGAGCACACCCAGCAGCACGTCTGACACACGTCTTGCCCAGTACTTGGCAGCTGCTTCTCTCTGGAATCTTCCGTCTTTCCAGGGGGGCCTGCCTCTTGGTGGATCCCTCCAGGACCCTTCCCTTGGGCCATCTGCCATCTGCTTTCTTTGGTGGTCCTGGCTGTCACTGATTTTTACTCCAGGTAAATGCAGTTCCTCAAATGTTTGCTCAACACCTACTGCATGCAGGACCTTGTTGAATGCTGAGGATGTGGCCCCCACTCAGTTGTACTTGCTGCCCCTAGGTGCTCATGGCCAAAGGAGAAGGCAGAAAAAGAAGTCAAACACAGAGCAGCAACTTCGTGGGCAGAATGGGTACAAATATGGCCTGGAGAATTCAGAGGAGGGGTTGGACACTTCATGATTTGAGGATTATCTAAACTCCTCTCCTGTTCCAGCAGGTTTCTCATTCTTCTCCCTGTGCCAGAGACCTGGGGGCTAGGGTTGGGAGAAAGAGTTGCCCTTGAGGGCTCCACGGCATGGAGCCAAGTCCTGAAAGACGGTGTCTGAGGTGAAGTCTGCATCAAGAACTACACAGATGGTCAGTTCTGAGCCATGTTTCCAAGGAGCTGCCAAGAGCCTGAGGCAGGGATTCAGTGCACTTGATTTATTGAGGGGGTGCTCTCAAGACAAGGGGAGCGAGGGAGGAAGGGTAAGGCAGGTGTGTGCTCTCAGCTGATGTCTAGCTTCACCCTTCCCGCAGGGAGCTCTGGAAGGAGAATTGTCATACAGAGTTGACTTCACAGTAAGATAAGGAGGTCAGATGTTTGTACTCAGTATCTGTCAGTCATTAGCTGGGTTTCGAAGAGGGGCGGGGCGCCCCTGCCTGAGGTGGTTCTTGCTGGGCTAAGGATGATTCTGGAGGGAAGGAGGCAGCTCAAGGCCGCGGCTTCTGGAGGAGAGCTGCTCTGGTCCTTCACACTGTCTAGCTCGGGGTTTCAGCCTGACAAGGTTTCATCCTGCAAAGGCAGAACGTGGCGGGGACAACCACATGGAAACGGAATACAGAAGGTTTCAGAACTGCAAGAGAAAGGCCCTGAAATGTTGGAGTGTGCTTGAGAGAGTGATAACCCTGGCAGAGAGTGACTGAGCTCCCACGTATACCAGCTCTTGCGTCAAATTTATACAGACAACCCCATTTAATCCTCCCCCAAACTCTATAAAGTATTTAGCTTGTCTATGAGGAAACCAAGGCTCAGAGAGGTTAAGTGGGCTGCCCAGGTTCACCAGAGCCAGAGCTGGGAACTGAACTCAGATCTGTGCTCCTCTTAGCGGGCCCTCCTACACATCTTGCCGGGCGCTTTCTTTGAAGATCTTTCTTTAGCTGGTCCCAGGCTGTTTCCCCACATTGTGTTTGCAGCAAGCACCCGAGGGATGAGGGCATGTCTTCCTCCTGGACAAAGATCGGGCCGCTTTAAGGCGATAGTTCCCCAGGCCCACCATTCCTGTCCGGTGGGCAACCTGTGGTGGGTGGGGACATCTAGCTAGACCCAGCTGCATGGCCCCTGGGGGCCTTGCGGCTCGGGGAGCAGACGTGACAGCCGATGCTCTGGACCCCGCTGTTTCCGTGAGCAATCCTGTCTCTGGTCACTGACCCAGGAGTCTTCGGGCTCCTGTCAGCATCTACATGGTGACAAGCTATTCCAGGACCTTGCAAGTAGGGAAACTCTCGGCCCCGTCATAGCCCTTGGCATCTGGCATTCGTCACTACCGCTTCCGGCTACCACAGCCTGCTGACTGCACCCACAAATGCACAGACCGTTCTTATCTCGGACTCCTACTGACACCCAAGGCCACAGGTCTCTCCACCTGTCTCATTTCTTTCCATTCTCAAAGCCAAGGAGCCCCTCGTTATTTACTCGCATCAGGGAACTTCACGGGACTCCCTGCCTCCACCCTCTGCTTGGCGGTTCCAGCAGCAAAGTCTACAAAACCCTTTGTGATCTGCCCCTTGCGCCGTCATGGCCTTACCTCTGAGATCTCTCACTACAGCAAAACTGAACCTCTTTCTCTTCCCAAGGCCCTTCATGCTGTTCCCTCTGCCTGGAATCATCCTTCATTGTCTTTGTCTCATTCCTCAAGGTTAAGTTCCAGAGACTCTTCCTCCAGAAAGCCTTCCCTAGAGCCTAGCCGTTGGGTCTCCCAGCGTAAATAATTTCCCTGACCACCTCCAGCCCGAGTCATCTCATTTCTCCCAACTTCTTTTTTTCTTTTAAAATATTTTATTTGGAAAAAAAAATATTTTCTTTGGGAAAGAGAGAGCGAGCGAGAGAGAACAAGCAGGCTCCCCACTAAGCAGGAGCCTTATGCTGGGCTCGAGCCAGGACTCTAGGATCATGACTTGAGCCCAAGGCAGACACCTGACTGAGCCACCCGGGGATCCCCCTTCCAACTTAATTCCTCCAAACTCCAAGAGGACTGGTGTTCTTCAGGATAGAATACACAGCGGGGATGATTCAGCATTTACCGTGTGTACCCCTTGAGAGTCAAGACCATATCTTCTCCTTATTCATCTAGATCTTAGATCACTTTGGAGTTTTCCTAACTTTCAGTTTTATAGATATGTCACTTTTAAATTCCTAAAAACCTAACCCAATGGTTACAAGAAGAGTTATGGGATATCCCAATTTTTTTCTGGGTTAATGGATGGATTTCCCTCCAGCTCTGAGCACATGCTAATTTGCATGTCTATTTCTAATAAAATAACTAAACCAATTTCCTAGGAGAAGAGCACTTTTTCTCACTTCCCTCTGCCCATTCACCATCTCTGAGCAGGTTACAGGAAGTTGCTTTATGCAAGATTATTTATCAAGCATCTAATAACATTCCCAGCCCCGGGCACCCGGCCAGTGTCCCAGAAGGTGCACTGGCCGGGCGTGGAGCTCTGCTTTGATTCCTGAGTCGGAGACTGAGTAGAGTCTCCATGGCAGCACTGATAGACCAGCTTGGTCAATTGGAAAATCCAAAAAGATCATGAATAAACATATAGATGGATGGATGGCCTTTTGACAGCTACCCTTCACATGTGGTTTGTGCTACTGTTTCTCCGCTCCTCGGAGAACAGTTTTCCCAGGAGTATTCTGAAACGCTCTGCAGCTCAAGTCTAAGAAGGGCTCTCTCCTGGCAGGAGGGCTGCCCAGAGTCACCAGGCGAGCTGCTCCTTTGCAGGAAGGCAGACCGTGTCCCGTGAGGAAAGAGCCAGGCTTCCCTGTCAAGCCACCATAAATATCTTTCAAATTCCAGTTTGGTTCCTTGCAAAAGAAAGCCAAACTTCTTCGTCCATTCCAGATGTAAGATGGAAAATACCAACGTGCTGACATTAGAACCCAGTCCTTCACCACAATCACTGTGAGGTCCAGTGTATTCTGTGGTTCAAGACCTATGATCCGCATGTAGCTCGTAAGCTCTGGAGAAAGTGATGTTCGCATTAAGGGCAGGAGTGCGGTTCAGTGGTTAAAAATGCTGTCTTTAAGTCAGAGGAAGATTTGAGTTCTACATCTGGCATTTATTAATTGGATCTTAGTGGGCATGCAAGCTGCAGTTACCCGTGACCTGATTTTTCCCATTTGTAAATCAGAAGCAATAAAACTTCCTCTCCAAGTCATGCTTTGGCCATGTGATGGATTCTACCCCTCTTGAGACGGATATTGTTTTTGACATACTCCTCAGACTTCTGTGTGATATAGTCCCCGGTCCCAAGAAAAGGTTTGCTGGCTTTTATTCTATGTTCCTGTCGGGCTACTTTACCAAGCAGGGTAAGTACCTGGTCCCATTCACCTCTGTATGATAGAGACATGTTCTTTCTCTCTTCCCGCCCCTCACCAGCTGAAGAGAATGTCTCTTTACCTACTCAGATTTTCCCTTTTCCCTACCCCGTAAAAAGAGTTTAGTCTTTACTGGCCAAGTTATAAAATGTTTGTGATACCACCGGAAACATGGATAGAGAGAAATAGGCCCTGAGCTATAGGAAGAAATTGGGCACCGGGAAAAGGTCAGACAGAATTTGACAACATCTACCATCTGCTAGAAAAGAAGGAAAGGTGATTTTGAAAGGGTTTGAGGAGTTATGGATTTGCTCCGCATTAATATTCCTTAATTCTTTCTGCAGGTAAAAAAATTGCAATTTGGTTCTAATTAAGTTTAATTATAAACTGTTGTTTTAAAATATGTCTTTAATATGTTGTTTAAAATATAAACTTAGCCATACGGAGTCCCTAAATGTATTAGGGTTACACCCACATCTTCAGCACCGACTATAATATCTGGCACATACTAGGGATTGCAACTGGTGGTTAGAATGACTGCCTAAACACGGGTGGTGGGGGGAGGAGAGAAGAAAGGTTTTAATCCCATCATCCCAGACACAGTGAGGCCAAAAGGGAGAGAACTGTTGTAGAAAGGTGCAAAAATTTGGAGGGACGTGCTCAATTTGATAAGAGAGAAGTTTAGGGGTATATTTTCAGCCCTCAGTAATCCCCGGAGCTGTCCTATTATGTGACAGTGACTTCCCTGCCTACAGTTCATCTAAATGAAAACGCTCAGATTCTCTCTTTTTAGAGATTGGGATTGGGACTAATGCTCTGATCTCAGCCTGGGCTGGGCAGCTCAGACAAAGCAGTGAAATCTGTTGGTAGAGAGAGAAGGAAAGAATGGAGAAATGAAAGAGGAACCAATAGAGATCTGTGTGTCCAGGGCTCTCTGAAATTGCTTTCCAATAAGAGTCAACTTTGGCTGAACCTAGTTTGGCACCATAAGAAAGTAAAAAGACAATCCACAGAATAGGAGAACATATTTGCAACTTACATATCTGATAAGATTTGCAAATGACATATCTGATAAGGGACTTGTATCTAGAATATATGAAGACATAATTCAATCATTTAAAAAGACTAAGTGGCTCAATTTTTTTTAACAAATGAGCAAAGGGGGGCGCCTGGGTGGCTCAGTGGGTTAAAGCCTCTGCCTTTGGCTCAGGTCATGATCTCAGGGTCATGGGATCGAGCCCCATATCGGGCTCTCTGCTCAGTGGGGAGCCTGCTTCCCCTCTATCTCTGCCTACCTCTCTGCCTACTTGTGCTCTCTCTCTGTCAAATAAATGAATAAATAAATCTTTAAAAAAAAATGAGCAAAGGATCTGAATAGATATTTCTCCAAAGAAAATATACAAATAGCCAACAACCACATCGTTAGGCATCGAGGAAATGAAAACCAAAACTACTTCACACCCACTAGAGTGGCTAAGATAAAAAGACAACAATTGTTGGCAAGGACTTGGAGAATGGGGCCTCATACACTCATGGTAAGAATATAAAATGTTGCAACAACTTTGGGAAACTGGCAGTAGGTTAAACATAAAGTGACCATTTGAACCATCTGAAACCCACATCCCCATAAAAACTTGTCCACAAATGTTGACAGCAGCACTACCAAAACTTAGAGACCACATAGAAGTCCATGAGCTGAAAAATAAAATGTTGTGTATCTATACAGAAAAATTTGTTTGCAGAAAGGAATGAAGTACAGATACATGGACATTAGAAATACAATGTTGAGCTAAAGAAGCCAGACACAAAGCACCATAAATTGTATGGTTCCATTTAAATAAAATGTCCAGAGCAGGCAAATTCAGGAACAGAGAATAGATTTATGGTGGCCTAGAGCTAGGGGGTGGGGGAGGGGGGAATGAGGAATGACTTCTTAAAATAAACCATTTACTGAGCACTTAAATATGCCAGGTACTTATTGGATATTTTGCCCACACAAGCTCCAATGTTAACATTCCTGCAGGGTCACTACCCCCACCTCACAGAGAAATGGTGCCAAGGCCCACAGGAGTAAAGCCTAGGCTGGTGAGTGTGAATCTGGGAGCTAACCCCAAGCCTGTGGCTCCATCGGCCACACTCTGTCAAATCGCAAGTTATTGCAAATTACCTCTCCTTCGACAAGGACTTTTGGTCATTTTACTCCTTATCTCCAGCCCACATTGACATAGTTAAAAAAAAAAAAATTCTGCTGGAAAGTTTACTTCTTGTTATTGTTTCAATTGAGCAGTTAAAACTTGACTAATGAATCCAAGACACAGAAAACTCAGAAAAAAGCAAAATTATTCTCAAAAGGATATAAAAGATGTAAACAAAGTGAAAGACCAGCTAACCGAATAAAAAGATTGAATATGCTAAGGCTAGCAATTTCCCGCAATTAATCCATAGCATACACTCAATGTAATTATAATAAATATTTCTGTGGAAGCTCAAAAATGTGTCTAAATCCTAAAATTTATCAGAAAAAAAAAAAAAGCATCATTAAAAAAGCCAGAATTAAAAAAACAACTAGGATAATGAGGGGATCTTGTTCTAGGTAACATTAAACAGTATTATAATGCTATGCAAAAGATGTTAGGAAGTCAAGGTGTAGAATTTGGTGTATAACTCCATGGAATGAAATAGATACCAATGAAAGAAAACTCGAGTTATAGGAGAATTAAATATTTGACAAACATGTCATTTAAATTAGTGAAGAATGAAAAGTTTAATAAATTAGGCTGGGATGACCGGTTCATTTCAGGGGGAAAATTGAACTTACGTCGTCACTAAATAAAACCTTAAAACTTCTATACATTAAAAACACGACAAACAAAATTTAAGGACAACTTTCAGATTGGGAGAATTTTGCAACAAATATGGTACATGATGGATAGTTTTGAGTTATAATGAGCTCTTTAAAAGTCAACGTGGAAATACTAACACCTCCCAGTGGACAAAGGACATACATATATAGTCTAAAAAATATTAAATATAAATAGCCAATAAGCCTATAAAAGAAAGCTTAATCTCTACAGTAATTGAGGAAGTACACATAAAAACAAAAGGGTATTAACTGTCAAATGATAGTTTTCTATTTGTAGTTGTTGTTATAATAGAGAATCTTAACAACGTTTTAGGAAAACATTTTCATTGCTATTGGGGATATAAATCTATGAAATATTCTGGAGCCAATTTAAAAATACACATCAGAAGTCTATTTTTTTTTTTTAAGATTTTACTCATTTGACAGAGAGAAACACGCGAGAGAGGGAACACAAGCAGAGAGAATGGTAGCGGGAGAAGCAAGCTCCCCGCCAAGCAGGGAGCCCAATGCGGGGCTCGATCCTGGGATCATGACCTGAGCCAAAGGCAGACGCTTAACGACTGAGCCACCCAGGCGCCCCACACATCAGAAGTCTTAAAAAATATCTATTCATTTAGATAGTACTAGCATTCTCTCTAACTCCCAATATAGGATTAGTAAAACACATGAGGGTACAACCATTCTATAAACTCTTTTGCAGCCTTTAATTAAAAAATGATGTAGAACAGAACTGGCAAATGGTTCAGTGTACAGGCTTCTGAAGTAGGCTGCCCGGAGGGCTGTGTTGGGAGGGATTCTGAGGTCTTATCTGGGTTGGAGCACTGTCATAATGGATGGGTTACTTTCCATCCCTGTGGTAGAACCTATAATGATATGGAAAGATGTTCTATTTTTAATCAAAATCAGATGAATATACACATTAATGAAGGCATAAAGACCCTTTGATGTGATGCATTAAGAAGGGGACCTCAGTCCTGTAGTATTCTCCCAAATCCAGAGCGCGAATCTAATCATGAGAAAATCGTGAGACAAACCCAAATTGAAGGACATCCTATAAAATACTTGATCAGTACTTATTCAAAGTGCCAAGGTCATGAAAAACAAGGAAAGACTGAGACATTGTCACAGATTTGAGAAGATTGCAGAAACAAACATGGTGTGTCCTAGAGCAGAAAAGGAACATTAAGGAGGCTGAGGGCTGATGGGGTGGGGGTGGGGGGTTGGAGAGGGGAGACGGACACGAGGACACCACCTATGGGTGGTTTAGTCTGTTGAGCTTGAGCCTCCAATTCTTGATTTCAGCTCGGGTCATGATCTTAGGCTCTTGAGATTCAGTCCTGAATTGGGCTCTGAGCTCCAGAGCTCCACACTGGGTCTATTTGTCCCTCTCCCTCCCCACCACTTGCGACAAGATAAACAGATAAAAATTGAGGGGGCGGGGAGGGGGAGGACGACCATGATGACAACATTAAGGGGCAAACTGGTAAAAATCCAACTAATATCTGTGGTTTTGTTAGTAGTACGGTACTGGTGTGAAATGTCTTAGTTTTAACAAATGTACCATGGTTATGTAAGACATTAACATAGGAGCGGTTGGGTGAAGCGCATATGGGAATTCTGTAATATTTTTGCAACTTTTCTATAAACCTAAAATTGCCACAAAATTAAAAACTTTTTGACAGTGGGAATGCATTAAAAATGAATCAATAGTTAATAGTCAAGTTGTTGTAAGGCCATCTGGAATACTTTTTTCTAATAATCAATAAAGCAGATTGAACAAAAACAAAAA